>OX637533.1:123815978-125015978 GCA_951800035.1 Linnaemya tessellans
CTTCTGCTCTGTTCTGCTCCACCCGCCCATACAATGACGTTGAATATAATAAGAATTTGCTTGTGCTTAATGTATTGATTTTTTTTTTTTTTAATAAAAATCGTTTTGTTTTTTACAAAATGAATTTTTTTCTCAATACACATTTCAAAGGCGACCTCACCTGGCTGGCGGTTGCTGCTGTTTCTTGTTCGTACTCTAAATTATTGTTGGCGTAAAAGTTGTTGGCATGGTTTGTTGTACAGAGGATTAAAAGATACATTTCATTCAATAATTATTATATTCTCATTTGTTAATATCACTGACGGCAAGGCTTATCAGTAATACACCTACTTGTCAACGAATTGATACAAGAAGCAGCACTTTTTTTTTAAACATGATGCAAAAAAAGGAATATATATCAAAGGAAAATATCAGAGCGTTATATGCTAACCCCCTTATTCATAAAAATTATGAGAGTCTAATAACAGCGTAATAAAAGAAAATTTCATATGGAATTTGATCTATTACACTCTTATAAGCCTCTCATAATTTTTATGAATAAGGGGGTTAGTGCCTATATTGCTAAAATAAAATATACATCCCTGTTCTAGGGGGTTATTATGTAATTCGATTCGAAAGGGAAATTTTTCGAAAATATATGCTTTTAACATACAGATTCGAAAACTTTTTCTTTCGAATATGAAAATGCTAGAAATCAATATTTTAGTTACTAGGATCGGGCGGTACTCAAAATTCGTCGACTAAATATATCTTTGCATTCCTTCATCAAATTAGGGCTACTGAATTTTTATGAAAATTAAGAAATATCTACTCATATTACTTTTTGTTCTTTAAGCCTAGTACTCTGTTTGAATTTGTGGAATATGTTGCGCAACATGACTTATTTCAGTTTCAGTTTTTTTCCTTTTTTTAATTGAAATTATGTTTTCCATTTTCAATGAGAATTTTTTTTTTCGTTCGAAATAAATAACATTCATGTTATTTCACATGTTTTTCATAATTAAAACAGAGTACTAGTCTAGCAACATTTTTCCACAAATATTTCGATTAAATATTTTTTGTATGGGTTCTGTCAGAATTTCACATGAAATTTGAAACAGAATACTAGGCTTTACACAAAAAATTAGTACAACAAGAAGCACTTCGACGTCTTATAGTGTAAACCAGTTAATTCCGCATTAACTGGCTAAAATGTGTATCTTTTAATTTCTTAAGTGAAGTTAAGGTGTTGCCTTTTCTACAAACATGTAACACATATTTTTTCTAATTTGCAATTAAATTCAGTTCTAAAACAAACAATTTATTTCTTAAAGCCTAGTACTCTGTTTGAAATTGTGGAAAATGTTGCGCAACATCAGTTATTTCAGTTTCAGTTTTTTTCCATTTTAATTGAAATTATGTTTTCCATTTTCAATGACAAAATTTTTAGTTTCAAAAAATTATCGTACGAAATAAATAACATTCATATTATTTCACATGTTTTTCATAATTAAAATTAGTAATTAGTACTAGTTTAGCAACATTTTTCCACAAATATTTCAATTGAATATTTTTTGTATGGATTCTGTCAGAATTTCACATGCAATTTTAAACAGAGTACTAGGCTTAAGGGATAGTGAACAAATTCCTAATAAAGAATTTTTTTATTTATAATTTTTAATTTTTATTTTTAAGTACAAAATATATAGCACTTTTTTTAGAAAAGAAAACAACATAAGTCGACAACCTGTTCTCTTTTTACCAGCCAAACAAAATTATGCACACACTATTAATTTTTTTTTATATATGAAGAATTGGAATTACTACAGAAATATTTTATTGTTACTTTTCAAACAAATTTAAAACACTTTTTACAAGTTTCATGCTAAGAATTTTTATATTGTGCATATCTACACAAAAATACCTTTCAAATCATATAATCTGCATGCATAGTTGTGGGCGGTAAGATATCTTAAAGTGTACCACAAATTATGGCATAAATGTTTCAATTTTTCTTTCAGTCGTTACTGTAGTAATCAGTCTACAAAAACATGTTTAACTTATTTTGTCTCTACATTCTTTATCGATTTATTATAGAGCTAATTCACAAAAAAATATTTTAGGTTTATAAACTGCTTATTTGATAATTTTTTAAATTTTGTCAAATAAGCAAAAAAAAATTTTTTTGTGAATTTGGCCTTAAATGCCACAAATACATTTAAATATTATATCATTGCAGTGAAACAGACCAAAGTTTGAGAAGTCTGATAAATCAGTCTTATTAGTGATAAAAAAAAATGTTTGTATCTTTCAAATATTATACTGATGACTTGTTATGAAATTCCTATTTGTAAACTTAATTTTCAAAAATACATATGAGTACTAATTATGAAAGTGTAGCGGCTGCCGAAAACAGCTGTTCTGCTCTGCTGTGTATGTAAGTGGGATAATTAAAACTGATGTTGACTTTTCTTATGCCTTGGAATATATAGCATGTCTTTCTGAATTTAATAAAATTGTTTGAACAATTACCTATCATTATTATTATTATATGCTTTTAATAACATAAAAACGATGTTTGCTATCGAAACTTACATTTGCTATTGTCCAAAATTTATTTCGTTTATGACGAAATTTCATAAAAATAAAATATAAATATATTAAATATGAATTTCTAACAGACAGTACCTTTTTTACAAGTAAAACATTTTACACTTGAAATTAAAAAACTTAATTATTTTAATCGCGGAAGACCAAGAATGTGGTGACTGTACCCGCTGTGTTGCTCTTTTAGCAAACTGAAGGTTATAATCGTTAAGACTTTTTGAAAATCTATTGTTTATTTAGCTAATAATAAGTATTTTATTAAGTTTTTTTTTGCATTCTTGAATACATTTCTGCAGTATTTATTTAATAGCCAGTTTGTTTGCTGTTGTTTGCTCAAATCAATTATTTAAAAATATGTTTGATGTTCGGAATGGAGGAATCAAATGCATTTAATATTCCATTTTTATTTACACGTGTTGGTGACACAAGTGTTTTTTTTCTGTTCTTGTTTTTAACGAGGGTGACTACTTATTCTGCAAGCTTTGCCCGTATTGTATAATAATTGCAGCCAATGCATAGCACCAAGTCGTTTTCAATAATGCCATTATATAGATCACTCATCATAACTCACAATTGAGTGTAGCTACCCTCGCATAGACTCTGTCATTGAGAAAATTTATTCATTGCTTTTTTATTATATCTTTATAGCTTTTTGTATTAAAAACTTGTATTTTTTATTATTTTCTGCACTAAATGACAAATTCATTTTAAAATTAATATAAATCGAAAGAATTGTTCTAGGGCAAAAATAACTAAAGACACCCACTTCATTATAAATTTTTTATATATGAGAAACGTTCTAGATATAAAAAATAATAAAACAGCCGTCCTTGTCGTTCACATATTTGAACAATAAAAATGATCCAAGTGTTTGTTTCTAGGAAGTAAATTTGAAGAAATGCGCACATTCCCAAGAGCTAGTTTCACAGCAGATGTCGACCCTCCCCTCGCAAAGTTTTATTTCATATATAATTTAACTTTCAATAAAATTTACGTAAAAACTAATTATTTTGGATTGAAATTTTAATTAAATTTGGTACATTTTTTAAATTACTAACGTTTCTTAAAAGTAACTATAAAAAAATATATATTGAAATTTTTTATATAAAAGTTAAATTGAAAATTATATTTAAACGAACTTTTTTTTTAATGTTTGTAACTATTTTTTAAAAGTTTTATTTAAAGATACTTTTTAGTTTTAAAGGCAGTTTTTTAACAGCGCATTTTTTAAAAAGGTACCTTTTTGGAAAGGTTACCCTTTCAAAAACACAGTTTGTTAAAGCTACTTCTCAACAGGTACTTTTGAAATAATAAAAAATTTTTTAAAATGTCACTTTTTTAAAAAAATATATTTTTAAAATATTACTTTATTGAAATGGTACTTTTCCAAAATAATACTTTTTGAAATTGTACATTTTTAAAATAGTACTTTTTTAAAATAGTACTTTTTTAAAATAGTACTTTTCTTAAATAGTACTTTTTAAAATGGTACATTTTTAAAATAGTACATTTTTAAAATAGTACTTTTTTTAAAATAGTACTTTTTTTAAAATAATACTTTTTTGGTTTAGTGTTCTACAATGAAGTAATTTTTTCCTTAGCAAATTATTTTCTAAAATGTATACTTATAAATAAAGGGTCCGCCATGTAACGCTTATTTCGTAAATGATAACACTTAGCTCATGTCTGATTTGACAGATAATTAGTTTTATCCTTCCGCTGAACCAATATGAATAAGTCTACGCTTGACCAACGCTTGGAAAGTGGGCCTGCGATCGACTTACAGAAAATAACGATTTTGCCAAAAAAAAATCATATTTTCAGATGAAGCTCATTTTTATCTTGGCGGGTATGTAAACAAGCAAAATCGTCGCATTTGGGGCACAGAAAACTCGCACGCATACATTGAAAAGCCGACGCACCCAAAACGAGTCACTGTCTGGTGCGGATTTTGGTCCAGAGGCAGAATTGGGTGTGGCCGTTACAGCCAATGGCGATCGTTATCGGGCCATGTAGAACGAATTTTTGTTCACAAAAATTGAAGAGGAGGATGTTGGCAACATTTGCTTTCAACAGGACGGCGCTAAAATTACTTTCTCTTCACTGAGGCAATAGTTTTTACTTCATTTCTATACGAAAGAACTTTTTCAAAAAGGTACTTTTTAAAATAATTTTTTTTTTTGAAAAGTTAACTTTTGTAAAAATTACTTTTTTGCAATTGTGTATTTTTTTTTAATAAACTTTTTCCGAAAATAAACTTTTCTAAAAGTACTTTATTTGTGGCAATATTTTAAAAAGTACTTTTCTATTAGTTTTGAAAAAAAAAACACTTTTTTAAAAGAAGCTTAATTTATCGGTGCTTTTTATTTTTACTTTTATAATTTATGTATAAGAATTTTTAGAAAATTTATTTTTCAAAAAAAGTACTTTTTACAAAAATATTTTTTGCAAGGTTACAATCATTTTTGAAAAGTCGGCTTGAAAAATATCATCTTGCTTAAAGCAATTTAAAGGAATGGTACTTTTTGAAATGCCGTTTTCAAAAAAGGTACTTTTTAAGATTACACACTTTTTAGGAAAGAGCATTTTTGAAGGAAGTAATTTCAGGTAAAGGTATTTTTTTTTCTAAGAAATGTAGTTGCCGAAAAATGAATTTCTGAAAAAGTACTTTTCAAGGTCATATTCTTCCTTAATTGATAGAAAGCAAACATATATGTATGTAATTAAATAATATATATATATATATATATATATATATATATATATATATATATATATATATATATATATGTATATATATATATATATATATATATGTATATATATATATATATATATATATATAATTTTTCCACACGAGTTCTGATATAAATAAATACATGAATTTTTTGTCTGCAGAATTTTAACTTTTAAAATTTAATTAAACTGAACAAGAATTAATATAATTATCTAACAAAATTACTACTGCAGAGCTATTGCTATTGCTACTGCTGTTGCTATTGCTTTATAGCACGTCCGTTTCCGTTTTGTACATTTTAGTTTTGTTTGTTTGTTTTTAACTGACTGACAGAACGACTGTATGCATGAATAAATGAATGAGTGAGTGAATGAATGTATGAATAAATATAGACACGGGCAGTTGGATGGCTGCACGAAATGACTGCTATTTTCAAATGCTTATTTATTTGATTATAGAATTAAAATCAACACAGGGGAGACATAAACAAACGACCCGAACCGGTAGTCGGCAGCAGAAACAACAAAAAAAACCAAGATGAAGGAAGTCATCTGCAAGTGGTAACAACATTAATTCATTTGAAAGCAACAAGAACAAAAAAAAAATAACTTAACTGGTCTATACGCAACAGCACTGGGCAACTGCTGTTGGCAAGCGGCAACAACAGCATCTGCAACACGAACACAACAATAGTGCAGTAATAGCAACAAACAACAACTGCTAAGGAGCTCAGCGACTAAAACAAACAACAAAACATAACCCTACTTCATTAAAAGCCATTAACAAAGTCAAATAGAGAGACCCCCCTTCAATACGCTCTTACCATTGCAGTTCCTTTCTGCTGTTTTTTGTTTTTGTTTTTTTTTTTTTCTTTCTATATTTTTGTTAGAATTAGACCCAACTGCTGGCTTATTCGATGCAAGCTGTTAGCTGATCTAGTTATAAAAATGAATAAATAGCCAAAGTATTAAAAAAATCTACTCGAGAGTAAGAACAAACGAACAAAAATGTCAGATTTCATGCTTGGACAGGTGCATTTTTTGCATTCAAAGTTGTATCTGACCGTTGAGATCTTAACACAAACCCACACTCACACACACACACACACAGACACACACAAATTGTGGATTTACACTTGCTATTCGCTGTAGTTTTAGGAATGGAGATTACAGATAGAAAAAAAGAGTTGAAGATCTCCATAAAATTAACAAAATACTGTTTGAATGAAATTTAATAAGAAATACTAATTTAAGGAAAATTTTTAAATTTGTCAGTTTTTCTTTCTGGAGGCCCCTACTGCAAGAAAACAAGCCCCGTTGTATTTTTTAAATTAAATGGAAATAGAATGCTGTTCTTCAAACAGAGTATTATGGTAATCGGCATTGTCTGGAGAAAACTTCGCTTCCAGTAAGTCAAAAAATAATGTGTACGAAGACTACTCCACAACAGTAACTAAGGGCCTTTCACAAAAAATGTTTCTTATCTTTAAATTCAAATAAAAGAAAGCGTGTCATTTTACACACATCGATTTTTTTCATACCCTCCAAAAAAGAATTTGAATATCCCTCTAAGACCCCATAATCATGATCAGTGATGAAATCTAAGACGATCTGAGCATGTCCGTCCGTCCGTCCACCCGTCCGTCTGTGGAAATCACGATTCAGTCCAAACGAAAAGAGCTAGACTCTTGAAATTTGTTACAAATATACCATGAAGGATAGCACAGGTCAATTGCGGAAATAAGCTAAATCGGGCAAAAAGGGAAAAATGTTCCCCTAAGAAGAACTAAACCAACCTCTAAAAAACGACATAATTTTTAAACTTTTTTTGTAATCTTGTTAAGCAAATGATATACTTTTATATTAAAGAAGGTCCAACGCGTTAAACTTGGAGCCATAAAATTAAAAAAACTAATTTTTGAGCCCCGCCCCTTTAGTGGGCGTTATTATATGCAAAAATAGTGTAAAATGTTTTATTTAAACCTACATTCCTTGAAAATAACATTTTCAAGCTTTAATGACGACGAAGCTGAGACGTAACCTGGTACTACTCTGCCCTAACCCCTCCTCCCCGTTTGCCCGCTAAATAACCCTATCAAAAACAAAATTAAAAATTCATTTTACATTTCATTATCCCAAACATTTGTTCTTAAAGTTTTATGGCAAAGGTGAAATGTCTCCCCACAGCCCTTGCCAGAGCGACCCCGCTAAAATACAGTTTTAATACCCTCCAAAGATAATTGGACCCCATAAACTATGTATATACACTGCGTTCCATATGAATAGGTGCAGTGTTTTAGCAAGCAATTTAAGCTTGCTGCTCTCAAAATCATCCATTGGCAGGATTATATTTTAATTTTTATTAAAGGCCTAAAATGAAAGAAAAATAATGTAAGCAAAGAAAGTTTTAAAAATTTCAGCTTAGTTAAATCCATGCTTATTTTTGTAATTTGTAAAGAAAAGCAGGATTTAATTTTCCTTCACTTGAATAGGTGCATATTAAAAAAAAAAAAGAATAAACAGTAAAAAAAATTAATAAAAGACTTCTTCACTAGTTTATTTTTTATTAATAATTTATACTTCGGCAAAACTACCTGATAAAACTACTGATAAATTCACTGTCTATCCTATACCCTCGTTTTCAGTTCCGGCGCAATGCATTGCGTATAAAGGGGTCACCCAGTGCTGGTCCAAGATAAAAAAAAACTATAAAAAGCAATTAAATATTTATAGACACACACTAACTACTTCATTCAGATACAGCGCTATGGAGAGTTTTCGGTAGCAACTAAAATAACAGTTTTGCTCAAAAACGGTGAAGCTTTCAAAACTCAATAAATTGTGATTTTGCTGCAAAGCGAAGCCTGCCCAGTTTGGAAACAATTTATGTTGGATGCCAGCAAACAACTTTTGCTGAATAGCAAACTCGGGGGGAAAAAAATTTAGTTAAACCAAATGTATCTTAAATCTTTAAATAACTAGACAATCTCAAATATCCAACAAAAAATTATATTACTCCGAAAAATCGAAAAATTTCGGAACATACTACATATTAGAAAATACACCAAAGCTGCCATAAATCTATCATCACCCATCTATAATATCTCTAATGAGACCGTAAAGTAGCCAAAATTTATATG
Source organism: Linnaemya tessellans (assembly GCA_951800035.1). Classification (NCBI taxonomy): domain Eukaryota; kingdom Metazoa; phylum Arthropoda; class Insecta; order Diptera; family Tachinidae; genus Linnaemya; species Linnaemya tessellans. The sequence continues at coordinate 123,824,441 of OX637533.1, forward strand.
TCATAAAAATAGACAATACTCCGAAATTCGGATATTTCGGAAACATGCAAAAAGTAGCATAAATCCTTTAGCAACCTATAAGACCTAAAGAAAACTTGTCAAAAACAATAGATATATCGGGAAAATAGCCAATATTTATACTCCGAAATTTCGGAAAAGTACAATTTCACAACCTAAACAACTGGCATTTACGCCGAAGTTAAAAAAGGTGTACCTCTAATGAAACCGTAAAGTAGTCAAAAATTATATATACAATATATATGTCATAAAAATAGCCAATACTCCGAAATTCGGATATTTCGGAAACATGCAAAAAGTAGCATAAATCCTTTAGCAACCTATAATACGTAAAGAAAACTAGCCAAAAACAATAGATACATCGGGAAAATAGCCAATATTCATACTCCGAAATTTCGGAAAGGTACAATTTCACAACCGAAACAACTGGAATTTATCCGAAGTTAAAAAAGGTGTTTAGTTTTGCCACACATTTGCGTATATGAGTGTCTAACGGCTTGTGAGTATAACCGTTGGACGCATGTGTGCGTCAGCGGTTTCCTATGGAAAATTGTTGGAGGCATTAATGCGTAAGTTTGTTCATTAATGGCTTCAACATGAATGCATTAAAATAATTTTTATTTTTATTTTTATTTTTTTTTTAACATAGCAAAAGAGTTGACAGTATTGTGAAAAGCGATAAGCAGTTGGCATCACTGAAAATTACTGCGGAATAGGAGGCATGTGTGCCATTGTTGTTTGTTTAATGTACACTTTGTTGCTGAATTGCAGTTACAACAATTGTAACATGAAGTGCACAGACTTCTGATATTTATGCAGTAGGTTTGCTTAAGAAGACCGAGTGTTTGCTGTGAATTGCAAACAGAAATAAAAATTTAATATTAAAACATTTCGATGCCATGTGCGACGGATGACGGACGGCCTTCGTTGCTAAACGTTTTAGCTTTTTAATAAGTGTACGAGGAGTATGTGTGTGTGTGTGTGTGTGTGTGTGTGTGTGTGGAGAGGAATTTCTGTGATTTTATCAGTTTTTGCGCGCATTTTTCTAGCCGTCTTTATTTCCGACATTTCTAAGGTTGTAGACCTTCAACTGAACAAGCGGTGTGGTCTATCTCTCCCGCTCTCTGAAGTGCTTTAAGTAGACTCTTTCTATAGTTTTTTTTTTATTACTACTCGCAATTTCAGTTTTCCTTAGTGGCGTTATTTTTTCGCTTTTCTGTAATGCTGTTATTGTCTTTTGCACTTAGAACGAAAATTCTTTGTATGTGGTTGCGGAAAAGAATTGCATGTCGTTGTGCGGCCCGGCCGCAATCAAACAAACAACAATACACACAGAACCCTACAAAGAAAAATTCGAAAGAAAAAATTGTCTAGAACTTAATTTGCAACAGAAATAAAGCAAGCAAACAAATAGCAAAAAAAAAAAAGAACAAATAAACATTAATAACAATTAAAATATGCCATTTAGTTGTTATTTATTTGTATGAATGCAATGTTGCCGTTGCCGTTGCTGTTGCTGTTGTTAGGCGAAACTGCAGCAAAAACAACTCGTTTTTATGATGGCAGTCCCTATGAACCAAAAAATTAAATAAAAAAGCAGTTGCACCAAATAAATGCAAAGCAAATATGTACTGAAATAAAACAATGCGCTGGTTGTTGCAGTTGCACTTGCAGTTTTATTCTGTATTTTTTCCTTTTGCAAACGTTATTAAAGTGCGTGTTGCTGCATCTTCAATTTACAGTGCATTTATTCTCAGTTGGTTGCAATATTTTGAAACAATGCGCTTTGTAATTAAATAAAACTAAAAATTATTTTAATGCATTCATGTTGAAGCCATTAATGAACAAACTTACGCATTAATGCGCCCAACAATTTTCCATAGGAAACCGCTCACGCACACATACGTCCAACGGTTATACCCACAAGCCGTTAGACACTCATATACGCAAATGTGTGGCAAAACTAAACACCTTTTTTAACTTCGGATAAATTCCAGTTGTTTCGGTTGTGAAATTGTACCTTTCCGAAATTTCGGAGTATGAATATTGGCTATTTTCCCGATATATCTATTGTTTTTAGCAAGTTTTCTTTAGGTATTATAAACTGCTAAAGGATTTATGCTACTTTTTGCATGTTGCCGAAATTTCCGATTTTCGGAGTATTGACTATTTTTTCAATATATCTATAATTTTTGGCTACTTTATGCTTTCATTAGAGATATTATAGACGGCTGATGATATATTCAAGGCAGTTTTGGTTTATTTTCTAATATGTAGTATGTTCCGAAATTAGCGATTTTTCGGAGTAATTTAATTTTTTTGGATATTTGATATTTTGTTGAGAAATGATAAGTTATTTAAAGATTTAAGCTAAATTTGTTATATTTTCGATTTTTCGGAGTTATTAGTCGGAAATCATGGATTTTTTGTAGAAACTTTTTGCTTTGCCGCAAGCGTTATATATTTAAAATTTTCAGAGTAGTTTTATATATTCGGAATTAGTTCAAATTTTGTCACAGTTCAAGATTTTTTTTTTCTATTTCTTTACTAAACCTTTACAGTATTGGTGAATACTCAATTAAATTTTGGTATTTAAAAACATTGTGTTATCTTCGGAGTTGCTGTGTTTTGGCAATTATTCGAATTAATATCACTTTCGGTATATTTGCTTTGTTTGCTAAAACTTATATTATGACTTGTTAAAATATTTTGAAGTTTTCGGAGTAACTCCGATTTTTGCGAATTAACGATTTCTGTGGAAACATTTTTCTAATACATTTTACACTATTAATATATGCATCTATAATTTTTTTGAATGTTTTATGAACATTTGAAATGTACATCGAACTCCGAATTTAGCTTAAGATGAAGTGAAAATGATAATCATATTGCTGTTAGTCCGGAAGAGATAGAAACTGTCAATTGGATTAATTGGCACTGCTTTATCAATAACGTAGATATTGTCTTTGAATATTTCTGAGACAGGGATACACGGGTTCTATTTGTAAAACAACACATGAGCCTTTATGTACGCATGAATATGTAGCTAAAGCTTGAGCCATAGCCATGTGCGTGCACAGCCATAGCGTTTGCAGCGACTTTCAACTTTTCACATCTAATAGAGATACGAGTATTAACATTTTTATTATCTACAGCAAAATATTATTTATCGTAATTTTATTTATTCTCTTTTCCATCTTCATCCACATCTTGAAAAGCAAACATCAACGTCCTGTGGCGTAACAAAATCAAAAAATAAAAAGCAAACAAACCATTTTTAAATTCTAGCAAAAATTATTTAATATTATGCTGCTCTTATCAAGAATTATTTCATTAAGAATTCATATAAAAATTGTGTTTTTCGTTTGTTTGAGATAAAATACAAATTATCAGATTATAATCTTCAACTCGTACGCAGCCAGACGCATTTGGTGGCTGGCTGTAGTTTTAGACCGCTTTTTATTTCATTTCTGTTTTAATTGCTGCTACACATTTATAATCGCAACTGGCACGCAATAATACTCTGAAAATAATTACAATTTCAAAATAAAATTCATTTATATTTAAACCATACAACGAGAGTGTATACGAGAATAGGAAAGAACAGCGATCATAATCATTTTATTGCATCTTTTACACTGACAAGTTGGCAAACGAGAAAATTATGATAAGCTTTTTGCCTTTAATTGAAGTTCGTTGGTTTGATTCTGTTCTGTTTGTATTTCTTTTTTATGTTTTTTCCTACGCGCGGGCAAGAGTTTTGAGTTACTGAGTACCTGCATGTGAAGTGCATTTATTTGAAAATATGATTTCAAGTAAAAAAAAAATGGCAAAAGTGCTCCAATAAAATAGAAAGAATTATTAAATAAAGCAAAACTTTTGAAAATACGAGGTCTATTATAGAAATCTGGTGAATTTTAATTTTTTTTTAATTTCCAGTTTATTTCAAAGCAGTGCCCGAGTTTTTTACAATCCTCGCAGCAGCTCTGATATACAATTTTTGTCATGTCCTTGAGCTCTCTCGGCGGCGATTCGTTTTTTATTTCCTGAATCGTTACCAAAAGCCATACCTTCAGTCTTGGGTATTTCAGTCCTGTTGAATGCGGTTGGGGCTGAGTCATGACAAATATTTTAGCATCAGCAATTGAATTCCATAGAGCAAACATTTACCCCCTTATTCATAAAAATTATGATAGTCTAATAACAGCGTAATAAAGCAGAATTTCTTATGAAATTTGCTTTATTACACTCTTATAAGCCTCTCATAATTTTTATGAATAAGGCGTGTTAGAGTTGTGGGCTGAATAGGTTCCTCCCCTTACTCGCAGGACAATTACATTCAATCGTAATTTATAGCCCAGTGTTATTGCCTGTTCAACACATTTTACTTTTATATATTACCACAATAAATATGAAATTATAATTTAAGCAATACTGAAATACGTGTTTAAAATCATTCTTTCTTTTAATAACAGACCAGGTAGAGAAGCTGTTTTTAAGAGAAAGTAAAACTTAAACGATGACATAATGAAACCCTTTTACATTCCTTTTCAAAAACACAAAAGCAGATTTCTCAATGCACAAAATTTCTGACACAAAGAGAACTCGAAACGAACATTTTTTTAATCGCCAAAGTAAAAAAACTTAAAAAATAATACAACTACCCAAAGCCCGACATAAAAAGTTCATGGAAATCCTTTTATTTTTATACAATTTTTTTTTTGATTGTGTTCTTTAAACAAACATAAACAAGACTCATGCACTTGGTGGTTGAATTGGTTTAAAGTTGCAGACCTGTCTTCTCCAGAAACGAAAAAAAAATAACATAAAATAAAAATAACTAAAACAAAATCTATAAAAATAAGTACAAAAATAAAACAACAACAACTGGTTTTGCAAACGAGCGACCGGTTAAAGTCTCTTGACTTTGTATTTAAACCGGAGATGCACACATACACACACACACATCAATAACATGAATGCGCCAAAAAAATAAAATGTTTTTGGTTGTTTATTATTTTCAGAAAACACAAAAATAATAATAAAAATAAAAGATAAAAACATTGTTAACAAACTTGAAATGCCATTGAAGAATCAAAACAGCCAAGACAAGCCAGTCTAAAGCAAAAGAACCGAAATAAAAAATTTATAAAAAAAATGTATAAAAAAAATTTATAAAAAAAAAAATTATAAAAGAAAAAAATTAATACGAAAAACAAACTTTATTATCGAGCTCCTGCATACGGAGTTGCATGCATATTAGCGAAATAAAAGTGCATATACCCATAAACAAAAACACAAATGAGAACACGGTTCATTTAAAATGTGTAAACAACAACAACAACATTAATGGCAATCGCATAAGCAATAACTGGCGGAAATTGTGACAGCATCATGCGCAAACGCTTGTCAGCCATGACACACTGGGCAAGGATTATCTGAAGCCTTGAATTGCCAACAAAATGAAGAAATTTACAACATGTAGCGGAAATAAAGTGTGAGTTAAAATTTAAAGTTTACTAATTTTATATTAAAGTTGCTAAAAACGTGTTCCATATCAAGTAGTTAATTAATTCACAACATCTCTAAGTACTGTTGCGTATTCAGCAAGCTGAATATGATTAAAATTAAACCAAAAGTTTTCCAAAACACCTTGTTTGTTTCAAACGGTTTGTACTCGCAATGTATGTAAGAACTATGCAATTCAGCTAGCTGAATTACTTAAACTTTATCCATTCCATAATACAATAGGCTGCTTTACAATGTATTTTATATTTCTCACTTATTCAGCAATTAAATTACTAGCAACGTTTGGAAAAACATCTGGCTAAATTTAAAATTCCGGCTGAATTTTAAAATCTTAATCCGTTTTGCAAGATATTTTACACATTTAACCTATTCAGCAATGAAGTTAAACGTTTTTTTAACGTGGCTAAAAGCGCATGAAATTATTTTTTAAAATGCCTCGCTTTTCTAATGTACATATGTAATAATTTTGCAATTCAGCTAGCTGAATTGCTTAAACTCTATTTGGTTCATGATTTAATAGGCTACTTTATTAAATATTTTAGTTATTTCACTTATTCAGCAGCGCAATTACAGCTAAAGTTTACTAATTTTATATCAAAGTTGCTAAAAACGTGTTCCATATCAAGTAGTTAATTAATTCACAACATATCTAAGTACTTTTGCGTATTCAGCAAGCTGAATATGATTAAAATTAAACCAAAAGTTTTCCAAAACACCTTGTTTTTTTTAAGTATACAGCAATTTCGTAATTCAGCCAGCTGAATTTTACAACTTTTACTCGTTTCAACGCCCAATAGATATATTTTGCAATAAATTCTACATCTTTGACCTATTCAGCTCAACACTTTACAATATCGTTTTACAAAGGCTGCTGAATGCGAATAACATTTTGGAATATATGTAGTAATTTTGCAATTTAGCGTAGCTGAATTACTCAAACTTTATCTGTTTCATGGTTTAATAGATTACTTTGCAAGACTTTTTGGATTTTTCACTTATTCAGCAATACAATTATCGAGAAAGCAACAAATTCTTTTCATAAAATTTCCTAAAAACAAATATCTTTTATTTGTATGTCAATTATTGGAATAATACAGAATATCTTTAAAAATTTTTGCTAATTCAGCAAGCTGAATATATATATATATATATATATATATATATATATATACATATATATATATATATATATATATATATATATATATTAATATATTTTTTCAAAAAGTTAGTTTTTCATAAAAGTTTTCATATATGTTGAGCTGAATTATGTATCTTGCAGATTTTTACCAATTCAGCTAGCTGAATATATATAAAACTCAATATACTCAATGTTGAACTGAACTGCCTGAATTGGACAAACTTCAGATTGAAGTTAGTAAATATTTATTTTATATTCAATATTAGATTAATTCGCAGTATCGTGCCGATTCTTTGCTTATTCAGCAAGCTGAATATGTATAAAAGTCAAAATATTTATTTAAAAACTTAGTTTTTCATGCAAGTTTTAATAAATGTTCAGCTGAACTGACTGAATTATTTATCTTCCATAATTTTTGCTAATTCAGCTAGCTGAATATATATAAAACTCAATATACTTCTGAAAAATTTTATTTTTCTAACAATTTTAATAAATGTTGAACTGAACAGAATATTTAAGTTAGTAAATATTTATTTTATATTCAATATTACATTAATTCGCAGTATCGTACAGAGTTTTTGCTTATTCAGCAAGCTGAATATATATAAAAGTCAATATATTTATTAAAAAACTTAGCTTTTCATAAAAGCTTTAGTAAATGTTGAGCTGAACTGGCTGAATTATTTATCTTTCATAACTTTTGCTAATTCAGCAAGCTGAATATATATAAAACTCAATATACTTCTGAAAAATTTTATTTTTTTAACAATTTTAATAAATGTTGAACTGAACAGAATATTTAAGTTAGTAAATATTTATTGTATATTAAATATTAGATTAATTCGCAGTATCGTGCAGATTCTTTGCTTATTCAGCAAGCTTAATATGTATAAAACTCAAATATTTATTTAAAAACTTAGTTTTTCATACAAGTTTTAATAAATGTTGAGCTGAACTGGCTGAATTATTTATCTTTCATAAATTTTTGCTAATTCAGCTAGCTGAATATATATAAAACTCAATATACTTCTGAAAAATTTTATTTTTTTACAATTTTAATAAATGGCGAACTGAACAGAACTGCCTGAATTGGACAACCTTCATATTTAAGTTAGTAAATATTTATTTTATATTCAATATTAGATTAATTCGCGGTATCGTGCAAGCTGAATATATATAAAACATAGTTTTTCATAAAAATTTTATTAAAAGTTGAGCCGAACTGGCTGAATTATGTATCTTTTCGGTTATTCAGCAAGCTGAATAAATAGAAAACTCAATATATTTGTTGAATTTGAATTCTTAAACAATTTGAATAATTGAATTGAAGCTCATGAATTGTATAAATTCCACGCTTGAGCTGGTAAATATTTGAGTAAAATTTTAGCTTTACGAAGACCACCAGTTTTACTTGAACCACACATTTCAAAGCAGTTTTGCCATTAACTTTTCGTCATCATCATGATGATTGGCAAAAACAAAAAAAACTAAAAACAGAAAAGAAAAAGCACACAGTCATTGCTGCCATTGTCGTCGCCGAGGAACTGTTTTGAAAATGTTAACTTTAAGCCAAACTGCATTGGCAAACTGCAACTGTTACAACAACAGAAAAAGCCAAAATTTATGGTAAAGTCATGTTGTTTAACGGCTTACAAAACAATGTTGCCTTGTACCTCGATATCGCACACAAATTCGTGTATTTCTTCGATTTACGATTATATGGGTATTTATGCCTCTCGTTTAGTCTTCCTTTAACTTGTTTGTGGGCTTTCTGTGCTTGTAGTTGTATAAATTTAGCTTAAATGTTTTAAATGGCTGGGCTGTCATTTTCGTTTAGATCTTTTTTTTTTTTTGAAGGAATAAACAAACCAAAAACACGCCAAACATTTTCTTGTACAAAATAAACAAACAAATAAAAAAAGAGCCAAAATCACATTAAGAAAATGGAAGTACAAGGTATATTAAGGCTAGACTTTTGGCGGGACAACAGCGCAAAGTGTTGGCTTGTTTATTTCAAGCCAGAAAACAATAAACTAAAATAAAAAATGTTTGCAACATTTGCGAGCAAAATACTACATAAACTTGCCACCACATGCTTTTCGTAACACACAAATCTTGCAGACAGACCAGACAGAGAGTTGTACACACGGTGTACCGCCTAAGAGCCAGCCAGTCAGTCGTCCCAAGTCTGGTCGGCCGACTGTCCTCACTGCTGCATGCTCAGGCATTTTTTTTTTATTTTTATTTTTTTTTAGTTGCAACAAGGCAAACAACAACCAGCAAACAGGCGACTTTAATCGTGTTTTACGATATTTTCTTGTGGCTTTTTTCGATTTCTTTTTTTCTGTCATGACTGCAATCTTGAGTGTGTTTTAAGTATTTATTTTTGGACTTTTAACCTGATACTTAATTTATTTATTTATTTATTTTATTTTTTGTTTTTTGTGCTTTGCTGTTATTTTACGTGCTGCAAACATTAACAGCAACAAAACCTTAATTATGGACAGATTAACGAAGTTGACATTGCAGAAAAATCAAAATTTAAAACATAAGCTGGAAATATTTGTGTTTCTTTTTTTTTTTAAGGAAATACCTTTAAATGCCTGAAATGTTAACCTTAAGAGGTTTTGGCATTTGCAAAGAAAATCTGTATTTTTAGTTAAAATTTTTTAAAAATGATTTTAATGTGGGCATTGCTGGAAATGTTAAATTGCATGAGTCATCTTTGTTATACAGACAAATCGTTTGTTCAATTTTTTTTTTTTTGGACTATGAATTGGTTTTTTTTTTAAATAAATAAATTATTTTGAATTACTTTTAAGAGTTAAAAATGCTCTTTTACATTTTAGTGCTTTTGTGCTAAAAAAAACAAAGAATTGAAAGATATATTCACTTTGTGATTCCGTGTGTAACGCAGTGAAATATCCCTCCCGTCTGTCCGTCTATGCCATAGACTCTATGGAAATCGCGATTCAGTCCAAACGAATTGAAATTCCGTATAAATATATTTTGAAGTATATCAGGGATTTTGAAGGATATCAAGTTCGTAAATGGGCCGAATCGGGCCAGAGGGAAAAAAGTTCCCCTAAGGAGAACTAAACCAACCTCTGAAAAAAACACAATTTTTAAAGTTTTTTTTTTATAATTTTGTTAAGCAAATGATATATTTTTATGTCAAAGAAGGTGTAAAGCGTTAAACCATAAGATCAGAAAAATCCATATTTGGACCCCGCCCCCTTTAGTGGGCGTTAAAGTAACATATTATGTAGAAAAATAGTGTAAATATTTAACAAATTGTATAATTTAAGTCTACATTCCTTAAAAATTAAATCTTAAAGCTTTACAATGAAGCTGAGATGTGCTCTGATGTTCCTCTGCCCTACCCTCCCCCTAAATGACCCTACAAAAAATAGCATTTTTCACTTAAACCCAAAGACTGATTTTTTAGTGTTTTATGGCAAAGGTGACATGTCTCCCCCACGGCCCCTCCTGCAATGACTGCTACAAAATAAAGTTTTTATTTGAAAACCAATTGGAGATTCGACCCGGTCGAATATAACGTTCTTACTTGTTTTAATTGTCTTACTCCTTCCAAATAATAGATTTCTCAAAACCCTCATCAAAATAGGTGATTCGGTTATGAAATCTTCCTTCATTCGATCCTAAACCTTTGCCATCCATTCATTTCTTCAGGTTAGGAAAAGGGAAGCAGCCGCTGGGTGCTAAACCAGGAGCATGGGCTGAGTAGCAGCACGTGGCCTAATTTAACACCCCTTTAAAGCCCTTATGAATATCACTGACGATTCGTGATTTACACAATCAAAGCATAAATAACAAGATTTAATATGTTATGGACAGCAGAAATAGCGGACGGACGAATTATCATTGATCGAAATTTTGTATTTAAATTGTATGGAAATTTCGTTCGATATCGAATTCGGAGGGGCAAATTAAGGCATTCGATAATGATAGAAATTTTGTATTGAAATTTCATTCGATATCGAATTCGAAGGGGCAAATTAAGGCATTCGATATTGATCGAAATTTTGTATATAAATTGTATGAAAATTTCATTCGATATCGAATTCGGAGGGGCAAATTAGAGCACTCGATATTGATCGAGTATTTTGTATTTAAATTGAATGAAAATTTCTTTCGATATCGAATTCGGAGGGGCAAATTAAAGCACTCGATACTGATAGAAATTTTGTATTTAAATTACGTTCGATATCGAATTCGGAGAGGCAAATTAAGGCATTTGATATTGATCGAGTATTTTTTATTTAAATTGAATGGAAATTTCTTTCGATATCGAATTCGGAGGGACAAATTTAGGCATTCGATAATGATAGAAATTTTGTATTGAAATTTCATTCGATACCGAATTCGGAGGGGCAAATTGAGGCATTCGATATTGATCGAAATTTTGTATTTAAATTGCATGGAAATTTCGTTCGATATCGAATTCGGAGGGGCAAATTAAAGCACTCGATATTGATCGAGTATTTTGTATTTAAATTGAATGGAAATTTCGTTCGATATCGAATTCGGAGGGGCAAGTTTAGGCATTCGATAATGATAGAAATGTTGTTTTTAAATTTCGTTCGATATCGAATTCGGAGGGGCAAATTAAGGCATTCGATATTGATAGAAATTTTGTATTTAAATTGTATGGAAATTTCGTTCGATATCGAACTCGGAGGGGCAAATTAAGGCATTCGACATTGATCGAAATTTCGTATTTAAATTGTATGGAAATTTCGTTCGATATCGAATTCGGAGGGGCAAATTAAGACATTCGATATTGATCGAAATTTTGTATTTGAATTGTATGGAAATTTCTTTCGATATCGAATTCGGAGGGGCAAATTAAAGCACTCGATATTGATCGAGTATTTTGTATTTAAATTGTATTTAAATTTCGTTCGATATCGAATTCGGAGGGGCAAATTAAGACATTCGATAATGATAGAAATTTTGTATTTAAATTTCGTTCGATATCGAATTCGGAGAGGCAAATTAAGGCATTTGATATTGATCGAAATTTTGTATATAAATTGTATGAAAATTTCTTTCGATATCGAATTCGGAGGGGCAAATTAAGGCATTCGATATTGATCGAAATTTTGTATATAAATTGTATGGAAATTTCGTTCGATATCGAATTCGGAGGGGCAAATTAAGGCATTCGATATTGATCGAAATTTTGTATTTAAATTGTATGGAAATTTCGTTCGATATCGAATGCGGTAATTCGGTCCCAACTTTTTTCTCAAAACGAAATCCCCTGGGGATTTTTTCAAAATTTGTATTCCCAATCCAAAAAGAAAAAATCCCCTATTTGGTTAGAAATCCCCCAAAACTCAGGTCGTTGTTAGTTATGAACTTTTTTTTCGATAAAAAAAACATGTTTATTTCAATCTCAGAAATAAAGTATTTAAGCGTTATTTCGATTATCACAAAAATATGGCTGAAATGGCAAAATGCTATCAGCAAGTTTATTGCCCAGTCAAAATTGCACAGTCTTAGATATGCGTGTAAGTGTATGTATGTGTGTGTGTGTGTGTATCTGACCTCCATGTAACAAACTAATTTCATGATTCAGCTTTAATCTAGTTACAATGAATATTACATTGTTTCAATTAAAGATTATTGGCGTCCGTCAGACCACCCCAATAGCGGTGCAAGACAAAAAGCCAATACTTGCAAAAATACCTCCACAGGCATTAAATAAATTGACTATAAAATAATTACTTACTTCGCTTAGTAACAAAAATACTTAACCGAACTACAAATTTACTTGGCTTTTTTTTTTTTTTTGTTTTTTTTTTCAAGGCATTCGCATTAAATAAATAGTACGGAGTTTAAAAGAAAACTGTAATGTTATTTTAAGTAGAAAAGTGGACACGAAAAAAAGAGAAAAAAATAAAAAAGAAAATGAATTGTAGTCAATGCAAGCCAAGCGACAATTTCCGATATTTTCAGCAACACACACACACACACACACTCATGTTTCAGTTTTAAATAGTCTCATATATTTTAACAAACTTTGTATTACAATGTTTGTTGCAAACAACGACAACAATTCAGCTTCACCTTTTGGGGTCAATGAGCAAATATGGCAAAAAGCGAAAGACAGAACACACAAAAAAAAAATATAAAAAAACAGAAACACACACGCCAAAGAACAGTTTTGGAACATAAAAAAAGAGCCAAATATAATTTTAAGACAAACGTGAACTGATAACTAGACACAGAGACAGACAGACAGACAGCCAGCCTGACAAACAAGCATCTGAACATGCATATGAAAAATACTCGGTATGAGGAGTGTTATAATGCTAAACGAGTGCAATAGATACGAGTGCTTTATGTATGTTTGTGTCTTTCTTTTTTTTTTTTTTTTTGTATATTGAAATATAGACAAAAAACAGACAGACTGACAGTTAGTCAGATAGAAATAAAATGTATACACGAGCAAAAATTTTGCCTGTCACTTCTTTGTTGCAAACAGAAAATACATAATTGTAATAAAAAATATGTAGAGAATGAAAATATAGAAAAAAAAAATATTAAAAGAATTGTTAAGCCAACAATGTCAGCTACACGAAATAAATATTCTAAACTAAAATGAAATTGTTTGAAATGAATAGAACGATTGACAGTCAAGGTGGGGGGCAAGGAGTTGCCGCCTGCTTAGACACACACATGCTGCTAAGCCTGAAAGCTTAGCATATGGACGGATCAGCGCCAATCATTGGTGATCCACACGAAATTGTTTTGTGTTAAATAATCAGTCATAGCCAAACCACATCATTGACCCCTGGGCCAACGGCTCTATCGTAGATCGGATAAACCTGTTTTATATGCATCGAAGCACACCTTCTACCTTAACACGAAATAGTGCACTCACGAACATCTGCATACTCTGGAGACAAACTCCAACGATGCATGCCCAATCATGCTGCTACATGCCCAATCATATTGCTGGTTTTATTATTAAGGTATCAGAAGCTCTTGATATTCTTGGCCTGAAAGCTCAGTCTATGAGCGGATCAGCGCCAATCACACGAAATTGTTTTGTGTTAAACAATAATTCAGAGCCAAAGATCACCATTGACCTCTGGACCAACGGCTGTCTGAAAGCTCAGTATATGGACGGATCAGCGCCAATAATTGGTGATACGCACGAAATTGTTTTGTGTTAAACAATCAGTCATAGCCAAACCACATCATTGACCCCTGGGCCAACGGCTGTCACGTAGATCGGATAAACCTGTTTTATATGCATCGAAGCACACCTTCTACCTTGACACGAAATAGTGCACTCACGAAGATCTGCATACTCTGGAGACAAACTCCGACGATGCATGCCCAATCATGCTGCTGCATCAGTAATTATTGCTGGAATCAGAAGCTTTTGGCTTGAAAGACGAATATATTAGCGGATCACATCTCTCCAGGAGCAAAAAAAAAGCATTCAAGCGACTCTGTTTTATAAAACGCAGTCATGAATAGAGAAATCAGAATTTCACTAGAAAAATCAGAATTTCTGAACGAAAACTCCCATAAATAAGAATAAACCTTTGCCAAAAACCACAAAATTTTAAAAGCCTATTTCTTAATTTTTCCAACACATTCGCAGCCTTATAGTGACCCTTATGCGGCATTAAATTTACGAAAATTGCCCATAATTAAAAGTAAAAAAAAATTACTTTTCATTTTCAAGCAACGAAATTGAAAAAAAAAATATATGTGAACAAGGAAATGTTTGAATGTGACATACGGCATGATTACAACACAATCTATTGGCATTTATCGCCGACAGCATCGTTCTGCCCACGATTGGTGTTTTAGATTTTTATTACATATTACACAACATGAATAGTTTTGTTTTGTTTTGTTTGGTTGCCTTGCCAAGTGACATTATATGTATGTAAATTTAATAAACTAATTGGAGAAAATTCATAAATTTTTGGTTACTCTAATGACACGATAATTATCAAACTATAATTCATTTGATGTTTTCGTGTTGGCGTCATGTATACATTCATATATTGTGTTTGACATATAATTTGAACATTCCAAAATCAACAGAGAGAACAAATCTAGCAAAACACAAAAAAAAATTGTCATTCAATATTTAAAAGTCATTTTAGAAGCAGCAAAAAATAACAACAATAACCAACGATGTGAATAAAAAAAAAAATAAGTGTTCGAGATAACACCCAAACACTTTTCAGACACTAAAGTACGAGGCCCAAACTTAAAGGGCTTTTGTTATACTATCGTTTTATTAGCACCAGATGCATACGAAACTATCGTGTTTAAGTCCAGAATCGGCATGCACCGTTAAAAAGTGGCAATTCTTCTTTTTTAGAATAATGCCCAGCAGTTCTCAGAGAATACAGTTTTTTCAGCGGGTGTTTATAGCGTTTGTTTGTAGTAGCACGAGAACAATTTGATAGACAGAAATACATTTTTGGAATGAAATTTTTAATATAATCAGGAATTTGAGACATTTTTGTAAAAACTAGGGGTGTAATTGTGTAAATCGCATCACCACTATGAAGCTTAGGGCATATATAACATGAACTATTTATAATAGGTCATCCACAGAAAAACACAGCGAAAGTGCTTTTCCTCACAAAAAACCCCCGGAGGAAGTTTCTCGAAATTTTTATCTTCAATCACAATAAAAATCCTCCATTTTGGGGACAAATAAATCTTTAAAACTGCGACGCCTGCCGAAAATATACATACGTGATAAGCGGAAGGAGAATGGCAAGATCTCATAATTTTTATACCCTCTAAAAAAGAATTTCAGGGTATATCCACTTTGCCATTCCGTGTGTAACGCAGTGAAATATTCCTCCCGTCCGTCTGTCTATAGAAATCACGATTCAGTCCAAACGAAAACAGCCAGACCCTTGATATTTAGTATGAATATATTTTGAAGCATAATACAGCTGAGGTACGTTAATGGCCTGAATCGGGCCAGAGGGGAAAAAGTTCCCCTAAGAAGTACTAAAAAGGCCTCTAAAAAGCAACATAATTTTGAAAGTTTTTTTTTTGTAATTTTGTTAAGCAAATTACATATTTTTATGTCAAGGAAGGTCCAAAGCGTTGAGCCAGAAAACCAGAAATCCCCCTTTTTGGACCTCGTCCTTTTACTGGGCTTTGGAGTTACATATTACATGGAAAAATAGAATAAATATTTAAACAATTTTATAATTTAAGCGCACATTCTTTAAAAATGAAATTTTAAAACTTTACGATGAAGCTGAGATGTGCTCTGATCTTCCTCTGCCCTACCCGCCCCCACCTTTTCCCACTAAATGACCCTATCAAAAAAAAAATTTTTACTTAAAAACCCCAAAAATTGACTTTTTAGTGTTTTATGGCAAAGGTGAGATGTCTCCCCCACCGCCCCTCCCGGAGTGACATCTACAAAATAGAGTTTTTATTTGCAAAACATTTTCAGGGTATTTAAGATTCGAGCTGGTCGAATATAAAGTTCTTACTTGTTTTTATTAGAACTGCTACTGATGGGGTATGATCCCATTCACGCGATGCATTAAGCTGCCGCTAAGAAAATTTGTCATGGGAAGGGGGAGAAGGGGGATTCGATTTGAACCTTTTCCTATTGAATACGAAAGGAAAGACCTCCGTTGGGATTTTATTCCACATACGGACAGTTTGACCACAAAAACAATAGCCGTATTCTCAATTTTGTGCAAATAGTCTTGTACCATTGCATTTGCAAAATAATTTTACTCTACGCCAACAAAATACTCGTACGTTAAAAATGCTCTCAAATACTCTCTCATTTTGCAAATGCAATAATGCTAGACCATTTGCACAGGATTGTGAAAATGTGTTCTGTTTAAAGTTTGGTACGATTCGTTAGTAAATCGGCTGGAAATGGATGTGATCGGAATGAAGACAGTTTTTTACGAAGAAAACTACGCGATTGCGTGAAAGAGATCCCTGATTTTATTAGAGCACCTTCCATTATAGTAACGATAAAACAACGAAATGCACGCCACGTTACGACGATGATCAAGTCAGTCAATAGAGTCGGTTAACCGACTGTCTCCAATGAATTTCTTCGCTCTCTCATGTACATGATCGGATAACCTCAAAATAGACTTTGAAGCAGCGGTTCATACATGAGAGTTGCATTCCAATTTTGGTGAATGTAGGTTTCATAAATAGTGGCGAGATCACATGGCGTAAAGTGTATCTTGCAAAGCCGGAGGTCTTGTTGAATGCTTATTTAGATACCCAAAAAAAGTGATCTGCCCTGTCCCATGGAACATCGCCCTGAATTTTTATTAAAAGAACATCGGCAGTATTGATACCTCAATACTTATGACACCCATAATTACGCAGGGATACCAACTTAACAGTTCTAACGATATATTTAGCAGTTTTTAATTTCCTATAAAGGTCACATTTCTTCTTCTTCTTTTCATCAGTTGCAACAGTGTAGCCAACAGTTTGGTACGACATCGAAAATAGAAAGCTTCAGAAACATATCCGAAAGAAACGCAAAGATTCATATAAAAATTTGAAGGCAGCGTTTTTACTAATAGATAATTCAGAGGCACATACGAAAATAATACGGCTACGGAAGGACCTGTATGAACACAAACACAATCGTTTCACATGTTTTATATATTTTTTAAAGATGTACAAATAAAATGATCTGAAATGTACAACAAACATGACCCTTTTCCGATCTCTATGAGATGTAGAGTCTCTCAGAATTTATTTGAAAACTGTTTAAGAGTTTTACAAACATGACCCTTTTCCGATCTCTATGAGATGTAGTCACTCAGAATTTATTTGAAAACTGTTTAAGAGTTTTACAAACATGACCCTTTTCCGATCTCTATGAGATGTAGAGTCACTCAGAATTTATTTGAAAACTGTTTAAGAGTTTTACAAACATGACCCTTTTCCGATCTCTATGAGATGTAGAGTCACTCAGAATTTATTTGAAAACTGTTTAAGAGTTTTACAAACATGACCCTTTTCCGATCTCTATGAGATGTAGAGTCTCACAGAATTTATTTGAAAACTGTTTAAGAGTTTTACAAACATGACCTTTTTCCGATCTCTATGAGATGTAGAGTCAGTCAGAATTTATTTGAAAACTGTTTAAGAGTTTTAATTGAAAAAGTAGTCATCGCTGTTGTTATGCGCTGCTTGACAATTTTGTTCATCTCGTTATCAATTGAAAAACAAATTCTTTTTTTTTCTTTTGCTTTCCTTTTACTTTTGCTCATCTCGGTTTGTTTCGTAATTGATAAAGTCTTAAAGTGTCTGCCAGACATATTGAGATCAGACAGCCAGCAGTAGTGGTTGTCTGTCAGCACAGCAAACTATGGAACCTTGTCTGTCGTTGACTTTTGTGTTGTTGCACATGCAGCGAGAGACGGCACATGTGCGCAAGTAGTTCTTTTGTCAAGTCACCAATCAGCCTTATTTGGTACCGTTAATGTATTTCTGTAACTCAATTAAGTCGTGAGCTGCTGCCATTGATTATATAGATTTTTAAAAGTCGTTTTAATTGCTGTTAAATCTTACTTGATTCATTTGCTTGACAGACATTGTTTATGTTTAAATTCGCCAGCTTTTAAGAGAGTTTAGAGGTGTTAAGAAACAGTTTTTTGTTTATTATCTTTCAGATAAGATTTGCACACGATTCATACGTTCTTTTAAGAATTTTGTGTTATTAATAATTCTCTTTAAAAGTTGTATTCAATTCATACGACGATTTTAAAATCAAGCTTTATTTTTAATTCTATTTAAAAGTTGACTTCCAAAAACGTTATATACAAATTCATACCATGACTGTTCCGTGTTTTAAAGGTTGATTTATTTTAACTTTCCATTTTCTAAAATAATGCTAGAGTTAATGTCGACGCCGTTGACGGCGTTTCAACGCCGAAAAAGTTGAAATAGATTGAACTTTTACGGCGTTTCAACGCGTTGAGATTAACTGCTCTCATACAATTTCATACGATTCAACTTTTTTTTTGACATTTGACGCCGTCGACGACGTCGACATTAACTCTAGCATAACTGCTCAAGGCAAATTTATAACAAGTGGCCATATTTGCCTGTCACTGTACGGCACAAGCCACTTGATTAAGGATCATACAAAAGTTTATTGTAGTGGCCTAATTTTAGGCATCCAAAAAAATATAAAAAGGTATAGTTTTCTAGGGTTAAATGGGTGTGAATATGTATAAATTGCAAGACTTCTTTTTTTTTAAGAGTAGGACCAGCACTCAGGGGATGACCCCTACATATGCCATGCATTGCGCCGGAACTGAAAACGAGGGGATAGTATTGAGGGGACAGAATAGGAAAGATGAGACGATAGACAGTTTTTTTGTAGCTATTTCAACCTTTTACTTCGCCGGCTAATTTTTGCTACAGAGCCGAAGAAGGTGGGTGCTGTTACTCTGCTTTTTTAGTACATGATAGTGTCAGTCGCTGACAATTATGGTCAGTGATCAGTGACTATGCCTTCATCATTGAAACAAGCTGGCAACAACTAACACAACCACGCACTAATGCTGATCAGAAGAATTCAACACAATATTTCATGACTCAGCACGGGCTCGAACTCACGACCCTCCGCTTCATAGTCTCGTGTTCTACTACTTCAGCCAACAGCACTGCACTTCGCATTTATATTTGCATAGATTCGTATACTATTCACTTACCTTTCTTTTCAAATAATTTATCTCCTGCTGAGCCTTCAGCTGCTCCTTAAACTCCACCTCCTTGAGTTCGTCCAATATTTTTTGATATTTTTCACGATTCTCCACATCCAAGGCGACATGCAAATAATCATGCCAATTGCGCGAATCGAAGCCCCAGTGGCAGGTGCGATTTTCGACTTTGCGATGTACATGACCGACAAACTTTTGTGGCGAGAACCAACCTTTACACTCCAGGCACATAATGCACGTGGGTTTCTGATACGAATACATGTCCGGTGTACAAATACCTTCACATTTGCCAAAGCAACGATGGTAAACCTTAAAGGAAATGGCGCCCTTGGGTATATCCTCTACATTTATATAACTATTGCGATCGGAACGATGTAGGAGAATAGCGCATAGGCGTTCGGCATCGGTGCGTGTTATTAGACCGCTGGACTTGACGTCCGAGGGTAAAATTTTAGCGGCCTTGAATTCCATTAACTGATCCGGGGTGCACTGGGAGCAAAATATGCCCAAATCATCGAAACTGCGATTGATTTGCTCCAGCGAAAACTCGGCCAAGACGTTGTTGAGAAACTGTGGCAAACACAAACGCATCTCGCCGCCCAGAGAAAAGCAGCCAATGGTTTTTCCCTCTAGACGAGTTTCGTACAGTTCGCCGGAGCCAGAATCGGCCGCGGACAGTATGGGCTGTGATACTTCGGGTGGGGGAGGTGGCATTATTTTGATGGGAGGAGGCGGTATGAGATTTGGCGGTGCTTGCACTGACGATCCTAAAGGACTTTCAGCTGGGAGATCATGAGTGTTGGCTAGAGCAGGTTCCGGTGATGATATTATTTCTTTTTTTATAAGAGGCAAGGCAGGATTATTGTTCGAAGCTGCTGTTGCGGCGGCCGCTGCTGCGGCATTTGTGGATGAAGCTGCTGATGACAATGACGACGACGCGGACGACGACAGAGATTGTGTGTTATTTGGATTAATTGAGGGGCAGTGAGTAGCCGCACACGGACTGTTACGCATAGTAACCAATCCATGGATATCCGATACCATGGAGTTGGAGCCATTATTAAGGCTGACATCTAGAGGGCACGGACAATTTATATTTAATTGTTGTGACGATTGTTGTGTTTGTAAATTCGCAATAGTGGCGGTCGTAGCTGACGACGGCGAGGTTGTTTGTGACGTGGCGGTGTGTAAGGAGTGGCCTGGCCCTTGTAATGATTTCGGAGCACTTGTTTGATATTTTTTCAAAACCGTGTGTATGTTGGGCGTAACGTATTCGGTCATGTTGAGTTAGCAAACTATTTTTGTGTTTGTGTGTGTGTGTGTGTGTTTGTTTGTTTTTTTTAGAAGAGTAATTCCCTTTATTTAAAGTGTCATTTGAACAGGTTGTTAAGTCAACCTGCTGGAAAATTCTGTATAAGTTTTAGATCTGAACATCATTTTTGTTTTATTTAAATAGGTATTTATAATTTTTCAAGCGGCAACTTTATTATGCATTAAATGTCTTTAATTTTTGCTTATTTTCTTTAATAATTTGGCACAATTTTTATTTTACACTATTTTCATTGCATTTAGATATTTTATGCCGTCGGCACTTGGGTATTTATTTTTATTTTATTTATCTTTTTTATCTTTTTACTGGTTGTTATTTGCACCTCTTACTTGACACTGCTTTTCGCATAACTTTTTTTTTTTTGTTTCGCTTTATTTATAGATTTTCAGCACCAAAATAAGCAAATTTTCGCGATTTTGTTGAAATTTCTTATTTTACTATTTGATTTTTTCGTGCTTTTCGCTTTTTCTTGAATTAGTGACAAATCTTTGCAGATTTTGTTTAAAATCTTGCTTTTATCCGGTTGACAATTAAAATAGTAGGTATAGATAATAATTGTAATTTGTTATGCTTTCAAATATTGTCGTGACAATTTTTAATTTTATTCGGCAATTTTATTTTTGCTCGGTGTGTTTAAGATAAGATGTTCTTCATTCATTCGCATTCTCACTGATTCTCTTTATACAATTTTATTTATCAAAACAGCAAAAAAAGAAAAAAGAAAAGCCGACGGCCAGTTAAGAAAGCTTTCTGACGTTTTTCTATTTCTTTTTGTTTTTCTAAAAAATGGGGGTTTGTTGATTTCTTAATGATTATTATTGTTGTTGTAGTTATTGTTGTTTTGTATGTTTCGCGGATGTTAGAGATGAGAGTTTGTCGCACTAGAAGAAGACAAATGTCAAACGAATTCCAATTAGTGTTTTATTGTTGTTTTTGCCGAATTAGACCAATGCATACACGTTTGGGTGTGTATGAAATCTGATTGTGAACATACTATGATTCTTCGTAATGATTTTTCCATGCCTTCCTTTTAAACATCAAGATTTTTTTTTTTTTTTAACTGTAGTTCAATGTTTTTGTTTGAAAGGAGAATTCAGTGCTGTTACTTGAAAAACGGCTCTCCGATGTATTTCAGCAAAAAGAGAATAAATTATTTTTAATGTTATTGTTGTATTATGGCGCGTGTTTTGCTCCCCTTGTTGTTTATTGGTTTTGTTGCTTAATAATTCGCCATGTCTATGCATATTTCTGTACATGCTATCTGCATGTTGTTATATACTTATTTGTTTTCGTTGCATACACTAAAATTTTTTTTAATAAATTTAGACATAAATCGCTGCACAAGCCGTGTAGAATGAAATGGCTGCTGATACAGAAAGAAAATTCTAAATCAACAATTTTTTACAATTTAAATTTGTTAAACGCAATGAAATATTAAATTCATGTTTAAATTTAGTCTGGCAATTTTTGAGTCGTGCCTTTGCTTATGATGCAGCAGAGTATGTAAATCGTTAAACACAAAAACAACAATTAATATTAAAAGATACTACAGAAACAAAATGAGACGGAGAAATAAATACGTGCAATAAAAATCAACTAAAAAAGAAAATCCCAACGCAAAGATTTTTTTCATACGCCTAACAAAAGCAGAAAAATACAAAAGAATCTTTCTAATTTTAAAACTGACAGCATTTTTCCCTTCTATTTTATAAATTTCAAAGATTTTCTTTAGTTTCATTAATGGCTTGTGTTACTTTTGCAGTTCAGCATTCTTTAATCAACCAACCATTCTTAATTCATTCAATAGATTTTAAGCACTTCTTTTTCACAGAATGTTGTTGTTGTTAAGCGAATATTTTTTATTACTTCTTTCTCTTTATCTATCTTTCGTGAATTTTTTTGCAGTCACTACACTATGAAAACACTTAATATTTCTTTGAATTCTTGCATTTTTTTAATAATTTATTTTCAATTTCGCATATATAAATTTAATCTTTCATTTATATAAATTTCTTTTAAACTCCCAAGTTTTTTCTTTTCATAATTATTTCGAAACGTCAAAAACTGTGGTCGTATTTATATTTTTTGTCGTTTTTTTCTTATTACTTTGTGTTTTTGTTTTACATATTATTATTTTATCGTCAAGCTTCTTTAATTCACACAAAAAAAGAGCACTCTTGTACACAATATTATAAAAAAACAACTTATATTTTTCAGATACACACGCGCTGCGTTTCCGCACGTTCTTTTTATGGCGACGGCATACGTTCGATTAAATTATTGCGAATGTGAAATTTTGCCATTTACTCATTTTATTTCTCTTTCAACCGTTGCGCAAAAAAGTTCTAAGTTCTCTGATTTTTTGTAAAAAAAAGCTCTTTGCCAGTACGAGAAAATCAAAACAAAAGGCACAAAAAGAATGTCACTAAAACATAATGCAAGAAATGAGCTTTAATTAATGCTGCCATAGCAATAGCTAAACAAGCGAGCTGCCATACTTAGCGACTTAACACATTTCAAAAGCTAACGGGCAAATGGGGTCCAACTAGATTTATATGTACATCCAAACATATGCATATCGTTGGTCACAAGTAAAACGACCCTAACTCAAATAATTGCAATTTTACTGGAAAAGGTTTACATATAAGAGAAAGCGTATTGAGCACAATAGAAACTGTCACTATCATGTGCTTGCAAAATTATTATTTTTGATGCTATCGCACTTAAATTTTGTGACAAGGTGTAATTGCTTGATATGTCTTGGAATCACTGAAAAAGTCAATTTGTTAACAATTGAAGTTGGGGCTTTTCTACTCGATACAAACTTGAAAAAACCATTCAAATAACAAAACAATTCTGGAATTAATGTTACGATTTTTAATAACATTTTGTCACATTAGGTATATATCACACAGATAATAGCTGTACAAAATTATGTGCTGTCGTGCACATAGATAATAGAATATTTAATAAGACCATCTGGTCTAGATCAACTTTGTCTAATATCTTTATATATTTTTTTTTTCTTATATCTATATATTTTTTATTTGACAGCTGACAACGAAAAGTCCCAAAATTAGTTTTAACCAAAGCATATCTGTATCAAGTACAGAGCCCAGCTGACTAAAATATTTTTTAGTTTTTAGCTGAACGTATGTCAAAATTTGTTTACTTTTGTAGCGAGGCATATTTGTTTATTCCCTTGAAAAAATAAATTTTGTAAAATTGTGAAAAATATTATTAATTCAACAAAGTAGCAAAAAAGAATTGTTGTGGAAAAGATATTTGTGAAAAAGTGTACAATTTGAATTGTTTAAGAAAAGTAACAAAAAGAAATTGTTTTCAAATAGTTCTATGCGAAAAGTATTTAAATTTTTGGAAATAATTGTGAACAAAATATCTATCAAAGTATATCTATATCAAGTATATGCAAGAGCCCAGCTGACTAAAATTTTTTTCAGTTTTTACATGAACGTATGTCAAAATTTGTTTACTTTGTAGCGAGCCATATTTGTTTATTCGTTGAAAAAATAATTTTGTAAAATTGTGAAAAACATTATTAATTCAACAAAAGTAGCAAAAAAGAATTGTTGTGGAAAAGATTTTTGTGAAAAAGTGTATTGTTTAAGAAAAGTAACAAAAAGAAATTGTTTTAAAAAAGTTCTATGCGAAAAGTATTTAAATTCTTGAAAATAATTGTGAACAAAACAAAATAAAATAAAAGAAAATTTCTGACATAAGGTATTAATTTTACACAAACAAAATGTACGGTGGATTTTGTTTTTGTACTCTTGCGACTACTTGATATTGATATACTTTGATATCTATATTATAAAAGAAAATTTCTGACACAAGATTAGAATTTTAAACAAACAAAATGTGCGGTGGTTTTTCTAATTTTATGTTGTTGTACTCTTGCGACTACTTGATATAGATATACTTTGGTTTTAACCATGGTGAAATATATCTAAGGCGGCTGCGCTATGCCAGATTACAGTTTTTTGCTCAACACATGGTGAGTCTATATTGATGTCAAGTTTTTGTGTATAACAAGTGCTCCTTCTGTTTGCACATGTGAGCGTCGTTACTACCCGTCCACACGAGCAATAAGTTTGGCAATTATTGCCGTGGCAACCGTCAAATTTGATTGCCGACACAAGATATTAACGTGTGGACCACATGAATATATGTTAGAACACATATTTGGCAACAAATGTTATAATACATTGCCGAGCAATAATCTTTTAACACATGCTGACAAATTAAATTGTAATTTGATTGAAATTTTTGTCTTATAAGAAAACAACACTGTTTATAATGTTTTAAGATTTTTACGTGTTCGCTACCAAGATATACAAGCAAGAACATTGGCAATTGACGTCGCGTTTCTGCCGGCGTTATTGCTTGTATCAAGACACGAAATGTTGCTCGTGTGGTCGCAGTGTTAGTAATTGTGTATGTGTACAGCAATGCAATGTGTTTTGTAGCTATAATTTTGACGTAGACCATGACTTTACACGAACAAAAGTTCCCTTCAAGGCGAATTCAATCAGGTGACCTTATTTCAGAAAATGTCGATCAGGTGATTCCGGTCTGACAAAAGCTTCTTCTACTTACTTTGTTTTTTTTTATCAATTACAACTAAAGTTTTTTGTGCGCCAAAAACAAAGTTTTTCTGAAATATCACTAACTTTATTAAAAAAGTGAACAATATACAATATGCGGATATGCTTTGTTTGCAAGACAGAGGGAACTGTTCCAAGAAATGTTGGCAGCATGAGGCAAACATCTATATCACTATATTTTTCTTCTTTCTGCTCAACTAAACTTGAATCTTCATAATATAATAAATAAGTTCACCTTAATCAATTCGCCTTGGTTTCCTTGGTTGTTGTATTTGTTGCTGTAGTAATGCCACCTTATATTTATTTCACCATGGGTTTTCCCCAAAATTAATGGTCTAATTGGGGAAGAACAACGAAAACCCTTTGACATTCCTGCTCATTGGCAAGGCGAATTCATACCAGGTGGCCTTAGTTCAGAAATTGGTGATCAGCTGTTACCAAGGCAAAATTATTTAACTGTCAAAGTGTTCTTCTGGTTTTTTGTTTTTGTGTGCGGCCATTGTTTTTTCCAAAGCAGTTCATTTGACAATTAAATAAATTTTACACAGAGTTGCATAAGTGAGTTCACCTTGTATGAATTCGCCTTGTTCACTGCCTTAAAAGTATTTTTATACATTTCATTAAATATTTCTTATACCTGGAATACACATGCTTACATGAAGGGGCATGATAAACTTTGCGCAAATTTCTTTAGTGTTTGACGTTTTTTGATAAGGCAATTTTAAATCACACGGCAGCTGCGTACATATACACATTTTTTATCGATATAAAACAAACATTTACTTCAACATTAAAGTTTTTAATATTTTCCCCCATGTGGCTGTCAAAGACCACAGAAATCTGCTTGTTATAGTGTTGCGCAAACCCTAAAAAAAACGCACACATCCCAGACTTTTTTCTGCTGACTCAACAATGGCTCTCACCAGTCTGGCAATTTTTAAAACATCAACAAAAAAAGTTCCATATCTCAAAAGGCGGCAAATATTTATTTGCCAATTAGTGTTAAAATTAAGATTTTATACCCATCGAATAATAGTGAAGAAACATTTTTGAAATACTAATCAAGAGAGAAAAAGGTCTGCAATACAATGGATTCAAATGATGCCGTCTTAACATGTGTGGTGAATGTTCAGTGGACAAATGCTGTTGGTGTTGTCGGTCGCAAATTGACCTACAAAGTGGGCACGTTAAGATTAATTCGCAATGAGATAAAGGAGTTGTTCATAGAGTTGTCGACAGAGAAGGTGAAACCGTTAAAGTTTAAAATGAAGGACATCATGGTGCATAAGAAATTCATGTCTGAAGGTAAGGCATCTATTAATTTTAAGGCTGAAAATTGTACTATGTACTTGTCGAATGCACCACCTGGGACTCTAATGTATTTTCTAAGAACCGTGTTTATAAAAATGAACGGTGGCGAAAAGCAAGATGAGGCCACCGCCCAAAAGCAATTGAGAGCACATATGCTGTCAGGAAAACCTAGTAAATTTGAAGAAGTTTCACCGGTAACGACAGTAGAAATGATTATGGCTCGTAAACGGGCTGGTCTTTTACCATCACAGGCCACAGCTACTACGCCATTCAAGGCGGTAACTAATAAACGTCGCTATGAAGAAATTAAGGGCGATAGTGAGAAAAAGACTGGTTTGCCTGCATCCAAAAAACTTTACGAAGAGTCACCCATGACAGCTGAGGAGTCAGTGAAATTGTGTCAAGAACAGTTGGATGTATTAAGGGCTTGTGTTTCGGGGAAGAATGTATTTTTCACAGGTTCTGCTGGTACGGGAAAAAGTTTTTTGTTAAGGAAAATCATATCGGCTCTTCCGCCAGATGGTACAGTGGCCACTGCGTCCACAGGTGTGGCAGCTTGTTTGATAGGTATGTTGTAAGATATAATTTTTAAGAATGCATATGTTTTAAACTGAAAATACTTTATACAAATAGGCGGTGTAACTTTGCATGCCTTTGCTGGCATAGGTGGTGGAGATGCTACATTACAACGTTGCTATGAATTGGCTTCTCGGCCAGCTAGTGCTCAGGCCTGGCGTAAATGTAAGCGGTTGATTATAGACGAAATCTCAATGGTGGATGGTCATTATTTTGATGTAATAAAACTTCATAATTGTATTTAGGAAAACATTTATAGAAATAATTTTTTATTTCAGAAAATCGAAGCTGTCGCTCGCCACGTACGTCGCAATGATCGTCCTTTTGGTGGTATACAACTTGTGCTTTGTGGAGATTTTCTGCAATTGCCGCCCGTTGTAAAACGAGAAGATAATTTTCTTAATAGCGATGCACAAACACCTGCTCAACGTTTCTGTTTTCAATCTAGTGCTTGGGAAAAATGCATTGAATTCGTTTATGAGCTAAAGGAAGTGCATCGTCAGTCGGATCAGGAATTTATCAATATTTTAAACCATTTACGTATTGGCCATTGTACCGAAGCCATAACTAAACGTTTGTTGGCCACTTCCAAGCAAATAATAGAGAGTAATGGCATTTTAGCTACCCAATTGTGTTCGCATACAAACGATGCTAATTCTATAAATGAGTCCAAATTGGAAAATTTACCTGGCGACAAAACTCTATTTAAGGCGGAAGACTCGGACGCTTCAATGACTAAACAATTGGACTCTCAAGTGCAAGCTCCGTCTCAATTGTATTTGAAAATAAATGCGCAAGTGATGTTACTAAAAAATATTAATATTTCCTCTGGTTTAGTGAATGGAGCACGCGGAGTTGTGATACGCATTGAAAAAGGTGTACCAGTGGTGAGATTTAAAAACAATACCGAATATGTGTGTAAGCATGAAAAATGGATAATTAAAACACCTACAGGAGGCTCAGTGACACGTAGACAAATACCACTTAAATTAGCCTGGGCATTTTCAATTCATAAATCTCAAGGCTTGACATTAGATTGTGTGGAAATGTCTTTATCGAAAGTATTTGAAGCTGGTCAAGCTTATGTGGCCTTATCACGCGCCAAATCTTTGGATTCTGTTCGAATTTTAGATTTTGATACCAAACAAGTGTGGGCCAATGCACAAGTTTTAAAGTATTATAAGTTATTTAGACGTCG
This sequence comes from Linnaemya tessellans, assembly GCA_951800035.1. Taxonomy (NCBI): domain Eukaryota; kingdom Metazoa; phylum Arthropoda; class Insecta; order Diptera; family Tachinidae; genus Linnaemya; species Linnaemya tessellans. The sequence goes on from OX637533.1 coordinate 123,852,921, forward strand.
CCTACTAGACACAACTATGATTCCTTTGGGCGCAAAGAATAAAGACAAGAAAGATGGTGCTGGCAAGATATCAGGAGCTCTAGCAAAATTAAAGAAGAGTCTCATGGACAAACCCTTAGTTTCCATAAGTTAATTTTTGTACTAGCAAATTTTATTTATCAAGACTTTAAAGAAAATATAACAAATATACTACAGAGTATAAATTTAATCATGTCATATTTAAAAAAAAAAAGTGATGAAATTGTCTTTATATAACTACTCTAATACTGGCCCACTTGTTTTATTTTATTATTTGCATGAATATGGTAGTTGCCAGTGGTAGAAATTATCAAGTAAGGCCAGAAATGGTTTGTTTGAATAGCAAAATGATTATTCGTTCTATATGAATAATTATTTGCTAAAGAGAAAAGGTCAAATATGAATTTTTGTGGCTATAGATTGCGGTAAATAAAGGTAAAAGTATAGTGATATAAAAACCAGCGAAACAACAATATAATGTATACCTCCTGGTCTTCGAAAATGTGCATAAAAAAGAGGAAAAAAACGAAAAAGCTTACCTGCTAGTCTTGAGAAATAATTTTGCAATTTTGAATTTTCCTTTTAAGTTTCTTGATTGTTCAATTACTTGCACTTGATATTTCGGATATTTTTCTTCAATAATAAATAAATTTAGGTGGCGGAAATTATTCTTTCGCTTTAATGATGTTTTATTTCTTTTTTAATAGTTACGCTAGTTTTATAACAGTTGGTTGTGGTTAATTTGCTGAGTTGCTTCAGGACAGAATCTGTTTATTATCCGAGCTGACAAAATAAAGAGTTACTAACAGAAACAATGAAACGGCTACCAGTCTTACCAAATATATAACACACTTCTTACAACCGTTTTTGTAAACAGATCTCCATAATACTCATTCATCAGATTCTTGAACGGGATCCTGTTTTTTGTTACTACCAACCGGTCCATGGCGACGTTCCCATATGAGACGATGTTTCTGTTTCATGTAGGCAGACTTGGCATTAGCGTAAGCACCCAAATCACCATCTGTTTTGGAGTTATAATTAGCAATTAAAGAATACATTTCCGAAATAAGCTAATTTAATTATTAATATTCACTCACATTTAATAAACCAGTTTTCGGAAGCCTTCTCATATTGATCTAGAATTGGTCTGCATTTTTCCATATGATCGGGAGTTTCGTACATAACACAATCTTCAAAACGTTGTCGCAAAATTGTAACAATTTCATTCTCTACCATACGATCACGACGGAATTGTTGATCAGCTTCAAATCGGCAAATAGGATCATCTGTATAGCATTGGTCAATCGTGGGCACACGACGATATTGTTGATGATACCAGGCGTACTTCTGTTGGTTAGGTTCAACAATGGTTTCTAAAAAAAAGAAAATGTTATTTCAAATAATATGTAAACAAAAGATTAAACTCAAATATGGATGTGTGTATGTTTGCATGAACATAGATTAATCAACATTCAAACATTGAGGTTATGTCATTATGTAATGGAACAACTAAAACCTTTACTATAGTTAACAATTTACGAAATCTAATGCATCAAAGCATTTGTAATGGTTTTTCAGTTTTATTTATTCACCTCTAAACCATGTTACTGGCCCTTCAATCATGCTATTCACACATTGAGCAAAAGCTCCCATGGGACTGCGGGCCTCTGGCATTCTTTTTACCTACAATTGTGCAAAAAAGTAGAGATGATTATTTTAAAAATTATTGCTAATTGAGTTAATTCCCTACTGATAACTTCTGACAACCGATTTAGAAAATTTTAATTCTTTCCTGTGCTTTCCTGTCTGTCGGTTTTTAATAGCACCACAGTAAACTATGTTTTTTTCCCCCTTGTTATTAGTAGTCAGCTGTTAATTATATCAAACACGGCGTGGCCAGATCATTTTCCCCTCAAATATGCCAGTGTTGTTTTATCAGGAATTTTCGAGGGATTTCTAATGGTATTTTAAAGGGGTATTCTATATAAAACTGTTCAAATGAAAAGTTAGTCACCTTATCACAGATAATATTCTCTGATATGCGAAAATTTAAAAAAAAATCAAGATTCTAATTTTAAATGATGACGTTTAGCATGTTCAACACGGTTTAAGTTAAGGTAGATTTAGTAAATTCGTATTGTCCTATCTTACAGATTTGCTTATCGTTCAGATTTTAGTAATAGTTATAGATGCAATGTTTTACCGGTTTGATTTATTACGCGCGTTCTCTGATTTCTACATGACAATAAATAAGTATTTTATTTCTCTTCCTATTTTATAACAAGCGACATGAAAGGTTTTTCTTAAAGCATTTTGGATTTTCTTCAAAATCTTTCTACATATTTCAAATACGTTGTTGTGTAACGAATATATTGTATATGATTAGCTACTTGTTGTTTTTATTAATTTGAAAAACGAATCACCTAAATAAATCCATGTTTTTATAAAGATTTATTTCAATTGTAAAAGTCAAGTGGTACATTTTTTTTATCATTTTCTGATCTTAATAAAATTAATATGCCTAGTAAAGCTCGCTGGTAAAGATATTAACAATCAATCAATTAGATAGTTAAATATTTATTTTTTACCTACAGTTTATAATTATCACTTTGCAAATCACTTGACGTATGATTTTGTGTTTCCTGCTTACGAAAATCAAAACTTTTATCCGCATCTTTAAGACTATATATAATTTTATTTACATATTTGTTCTTTCGTTTATAAATTTGTTGTGTTCACTAAATACATATGTACATATGCATGTGGATCATTATATTTGCGTTAAGAAAAACAAGTTTTTATATGATTGTTTTCTTTAATATGTATTTTAAGAACGAACACAATATTTTAGAATGAAAAAGCGTGGCACTGATTATTAAAATAAGCTGACGGCTTTTTCACGTAAATATTTTGAATGCCAATTGGAACAATTTCAATAACAATCTGAATAAAGTGTGTTTTGTTGACCTTGATCAGATGAGGTATTTCAAAAATCGGCGTTATGCATTGTACTATAATATCTTGTGTAGAAAGATAACTACTGTACTAACTATCTACTTAGTCTGGTAACACTAGATGTGGTTGATGTCTACGATGTCACAAATGACAGTAACCATAATAGTCTAGTAAGCAAGCGATTTTTGAATTGTGGGAACTGCATATAACGTTTTGAGCCCCATTATTACAAATTGCCTTCTAAGTATGTGGATACAATAGATAAATAGCCTAAATATTTTCCTTATCACTACTACTCCGTACAGTACGGACACGGTTACTACCTTACGCTCCACTTTTAACTATTAGCTAAGAAATTTTTTAAGTGTATCCTAAAAGTATGCCAACTTTTTTCTTGTTTGTAAAAAACCTATTGAAACTATAATAGTGTAAAAAAAATTAAAGGTAAATAATCTTTGGTTTGCAGTGAAGTAATGAATCTATTACTTTTTAAAATCAGACTTTTACTAAAAATTTTTGTATTTGCTCTCTGATAAAAAAAAAGATTAATTTGTTTAATTATTTATATTTACAACACAAACATTTCCAGCACATGGCTTTATTGTACTGTACGTACGTACAATGCCGTATTTGAACTTCTTTATGGGTTAAAGCAGCCACGGATGGTTTATGAAGAACTCACGTGTCCTCAAAATAATTTGTTTTTAAGCGTGTTCACACATTTTCTTTTTTGCTTTTTCCACAGGCAATGCAGCCGATAACTCATTCATTTGAAATGTTTATTAAGTTTAGTTTCTTGATTTAAAAGAATATTAGCCAGCATTAGGCATGCGCAGTACAGTGCATATAAATCTATGTCCATGCAAAATGTTGCAATGTTTTAGAAGTCATACACGTTGCGGTACTGTAGTTGGCATTCTAAATGGTCGGTCAATTTTGTGATTTATGTGAAGCTTCGGTTTTTCTGCCTCGTCGTATTTAATAGCGAATTGCTTAGTAAATGTTGTCTAACTCATCTGGTTTTTCGACGGATTCAAGCGTGATCTAGTCTGTTTTTAAAGCAGCGGTAAGCACAGATTTGATTTTACAACACCGGCTAAAGTATGTACATGTGACGAATAATTTTGGTATAATAAAATAATATATTTTAATATTTAATCGAGAAAAATTTTTTTGAGACACGTTTTTTCGCGTGTGACCTACATAGTATTTTTGTCAAAATTGTATTATGTACATATGTTTGTTATTTCAAACTTGGAAAACTCCCATAATTAACAATAGAACAATCAAACAAGAATTAAAACAATAGCAGCAATCAAATAAAACTGGGATAATCATAGCATTTGTCATTCAAAATATTTCATGCTGAAATTCAAATTTATCACCTTTTCAAATATTTTAAATTTGCAAGTGTTTTAAAATAAACACATTTTATTTTTGCAAACTTTCGGAAACATGAGCAATAACGCAAACAAGGGTATATATACTTGCATAAACATATGTACATATGTATGTTAATATGTATGTATATATGTATGTACATACTTACACATTGTACATATGGATGTATACTAAAAATAAATGTACTTTCTTAAATAAAATTTTTGGTGCCAACAAACTTTAAAGGTTAAATTAAAAAAATTATAATACGAGTATATAAATATATTTCACTTCACTTAAAATGTGTTAGTTAGTAACGATTTAAATTATGTTAATTTGTAAAAATAAGTTTTATTAACTGGGAAATTGTTGTTGGCATTTCACCGCTACAAATGATACTGAAAGCCCGTTTTTACACCCTTCACAAATATGTTAAAGGGTATATATAGGTTTGTCATTCCGTGTGTAATTTCTTCGATATGCACATGGGACCCCATAAAGTATATATATTCTGGATCCTTATGAATAGCGATGACGATTGAGCGATGTCCATCTGTCCGTCCGTCTGTAGGTGAAATCTCAAGCCCCCAGAAGAGCTAGAGAGTTGTTGGACCGTTGGATTGAAAATGAACTTAAATAGAGTGCTATTGAAATTCAGAAAGATCCGATGTACGGCTCCAGACCTGGGAAGCTTACACCTATTTCTCGACGCAAAATTTATACCAAAAACCAATTACTTATTTTTAATGTTTGTAAATTAAACCTATTTCGTGCTTTGGGAAGCCTCAATGGTCTATTAAAAACTAAATAAATAAATAATTTTTTCCAGGGATGGAAAATTAAAAAATTTTTTTCGGCCCATTCAGTATGTTGTAGTACATGTAGTAAATAAAATTGTTAAAAATTTCAAGTTTTTCTTTAACAAAACCTCTTTATACGTCATGGAGATTTGCATTGGCCAAAAAAAAATTTTTATTTTCAAATTTTGCTTCCAGGGGTGGGAAATTAAATTTTGTATACGTGAAAGTAATCAAACAGGCAACTGATGTTGTTGTTTTTTTTTTGCTAATTAAAACTATCTTATAATTTAGGAAGAACAAAATTGGTATCAAAAATTAAAAAAAAATCAAAATGTTGAATCCAGGGTTGGACAAGTGCAATATTTTATGATACATGAAAGTTACCAAAATGGTAAAAAATTTGCAATTTTTCTTAAATAAAACTACTTTATACCTCAAGAAGCGTTGCACTGATAAAAAAAATTAAAATTTCGTTTCCAGGGTTGGAAAAATTTAATTTTTTTTGGTACATGCAATATTTTGTAGTACATTTAATTACTAAAATGGTTGCAAAATTCGAGTTTTTCTTAAACAAAACTACTTTATACCTCATGAAGATTTGCATTGATAAAAAAATTTAAAAAAATTAAAATTTCTCTTGCAGGGTTGGGAAATTTAGTTTGTTTTATACATAAAATAAACAAAAAGGCGATTGACGTTGTTTATTTTTTTCCTAACTAAAACTATTTTATATTTTAGGAAAAACAAAATTGGTATCAAAAATTTCAAAAAAAAAAAATCAAAATTTCGAATCCAGGGTTGGACATGTGCAATATTTTGTAGTTCATGAAGGTGACTAAAATGGTTCAATATTGTAGATATTTCCTAAATAACACTACTTTATATCTCATGAAGAGTTGCATTGGTAAAAAAACAAAAACAAAAAATATTAAAATTTCACCTCCAGGGTTGGGAAGTTGAAAGTTTTTTTTGGTATAGTGTAGTACATGAAAGTGACCAAAATGGTTGCAAATTTTAAGTTTTCCTTAAATAAAACGACTTTATACCGAACGAAGACTAGCATTGGTAAACAAAATAAAATTTCGCTTCCAGGGTTGGGAAATTTAAATTTTTTTATACATAAAAGTAACCAAAAAGGCAACTAACGTCGGTTTTTTACTAATTAAAACTATTTTTTAGCTCAGAAAAAACAAAATTTGTATCAAAAATTAAAAAAAAATCTAAATTTAGATTCCAGAGTTGTATAACTGCAATATTTTGTAGTATATGAAAGTGACCAAAATGGTTACAAATATTAAATAAAATTATTCCATGCCTCATTAAGAGTTGCATTGGTAAAAAAACCAAAAAAACGAAAGTTTCGTTTCCAGGGTTGGGGAATTGAAATATTTATTCTGCATAAAAGTAACCAAAAAGGCAATTGACGTTGTTTCTTTTTGCTAGTTAAAGCTGTTTTATAATTCAGGAAGAACAAAATTGGTATTAAAATCTTAAAAAATCAAAACTTCAATTTTTTTATGGTACATGAAAGTGACCAAAAAGTTTAAAAATTTTAACTTTTTTGTCAAGTAAAACTATGTTAGACCTCACTAAGAATTGCATTGGTAAAAAAATAAAAATTCGCTTCCAGAGTTTGAAAATCGAAATATTTTTCGTACATAAAAGTACCCGCATAAATTCAAAATTTTGTGTTTTTACTGAGTTTAACCTATTTTATATTTCAGAAAAAATTAAATTAGTATTAAAAATTCGGTTCCAGGGTTGGAAAATCGAAATTTCTTTGTACATGAAAGTACCCACATACATTCCCAATTTTGGTTTTATTTCAGTATATTAAATAAAAATTTTAAAAACTAAAAATTCGGTTCCAGGGTTGGATAATCGAAATTTTTTTTGTACATAAAATTAGCCATATAAGTTCCTAATTTTGGTTTTTTGTGGATGAAATTTTTTTTATACTTCGGTATTAAAAATAAAAAAAAACCTAAAATACGATTCTACGGTTGGACAATTAGAATTTTTTGGGGGTACATGAAACAGAGTTTTAGTTTTTGTTTTTAAATTAAACATATTTAATATTTTTGAAAGTTAAACATATTTAATATTTTTGAAAAATTTAAATGTTTTCTTAAATATAAAAGTAACCGATAACATCATTTTGATTTTTTAATTAAACCTACTTTCTGTTTTGCCAAGAAAGAAAGAAAGAAGAATTACATCTGTGAAGGGTATTTAAGATTCGGCACAGCCGAATATAGCATTTTTACTTGTTAATTCTTACATGTTGGTAGCAGTGGTTATCTTTTGAAAACAACACACTGTTTTCTATTTATGTACCTACAACAGTGTAATAAACCGTTATGTTATTGTTAGTAAGCAAACGATGCAGGAAAACGGTGAATTAATTTAATTTACAAGCAAAGTCCTTTGATATGTTAATATTATATTTCTGTTGCAGGACAACCGGCATAGTTTAAATGTTAATTTTTTTATTTCGTTTTATTTTCATTTTTGCGAAAATAAAAGTAAAAGCATATCGAAATATACTTTCGCCAGTACATATTCAAACTTGATACAAATAAACCGACGGACGGTTGGCACTAGCTTATGACATAAAATACATTCATTGCATCATAAATTATGATACTTAGAAATCAACTTAATTTGTTTATATGTATTTAAGTAGTATATGACCTAGGTTCTTATCTTTTGAATTTTTTTTTTTAACTTGCTGATAAGAGAAATTAAAAACCTTTAGAAAAGACGCACGAAAAATGTTTTATAGCGTCACCTGATTATTTTTACTCGTTTTGTTTTGGAAAGCATCTTTTTAATCTATTCATAAAAGTATGAGAAATATACATACACATGCATACACACATATACATATATGCAAATACCCTTCAGTTAGCCTGGGACCAACTGTCCCTATGTCAACATTTAATTTCTAGTTGTAACGTCTAAATGTTTACAGCAAAAAAATTTTTAATGAGTACAATTAGTCAATAGTACTGGCGATAAAATCTAACTTAACCGAGTGAGTAGATTTTCATTATCGACATTTCCTACAGGGTATGTACGAGCATACCCGGGAGTGTAGAGAAGAAGTGCAAATGCCTTGTAGAAGTCCTCTTTATTCCTGTTTTTGAATGTACAAGGAATTCTTGCTTCATTCATGACTACTTTTTTACACACGTCATTGAGTGCGTCGTAGGCTACTCGCTCCGCTTCTCTTGACAGTGCTTCTGTCAGGGCCTTCAGAAGGTCAGTCACCCTCAGAAGGCCTTACAGGGAATGGTTGTTTAAAGATCTCAGAATAAAAGTCAATAGTTTTTCATAGGGCCTCTTAAGTGCAGATTAAAACTGTTCACACAACAATCAGCTAAATAAAGAATTTAGGATTTTTTTTAAATTAGTTTTCTGTTACTCTTTCCTCCCTTTCAATAGAAGGAAATGTGTAAAGTGTATCTTATCTTTTATATGGAACAGCTGGGGCCTACTGTAAGGCATTTTTAGCAGATTGTTAAAAAAAATCAAGATCGTCTTTTTGATCCATCAGAATACATAATACGAAAAATTTTACACGCCTACAATTAAAAAAAAAGTTTCAGCACTAATTAACTTCTCCTGGAAAACTGACGAAATTCGTCAGTGTTATTACAGTGAAATTAGTTTTATTTGCACCCGCACTCCTACCTAGTTTATTTAACTCCCCTTAATGATACGCAGCAATAAAATGTATAATTGTCAATTTAATACAAATAAAAAAATGTGGTAATTAGCAGTCTGTCGCAATCCTGTTATCACATGAACAACTGAGTTGATATTTATTTTTAATTGTTTTTCCGATTTATATTAATGTGTAGGTAATATGTACATTTATACATACATATGTATTACATATAATATTATTAAATGTTAACAAATGCAAAATAATGAAAAAGTGTGTCTGCTATTAATAAAATATTTCTAGAAAATTAATTGCGTTGTAAGTTTGCCGTATTATTCATAAAAATTTTCATCGTGTTATCAGAACCAACTGTTGAAGGTAAAAATTTTGCTTATTATCGGCTGGACTGTAAGAGAAGTAATTTTATCATTTTAAATTTCAATAGTTATTATACCCTTCACAAAAAAGTGAAAGGGTATATATAGGTTTGTCATTCCGTGTGTAATTTCTTCGATAAAAATATGGGACCCCATAAAGTATATATATTCTGGATCCTTATGAATAGCGATGACGATTGTGCGATGTCCGTCTGTCCGCCTGTCCGCCTGTCCGTCTGTCTGTACGGGTTTCCCAAGCCCCCAGAAGAGCTAGAGACTTCGTTCTTGGACCGTTGGATTGGAAATGAACTAAAATATAGTGGTATTAAAATTCAGAAAGATCCGAAGTATGGTTCCAGAGCTGGGAAGCTTACACCTATTTCTCGACGCAAAATTTATACCAAAAATCAATTGTTTTTTTTTTAATGTTTGTAAATTAAACCTATTTCGTGCTTTGGGCAGCCTCAATGGTCTATTAAAAACTAAAAAAAAATTTTCCAGGGATAGGAAATTAAAAATTTTTTTTCAGCCCATTACGTATTTTGTAGTACATGTAGTAACTAAAATTGTTAAAAATTTTAAGTTTTTCTCTAACAAAACCTCTTTATACATCATGAAGATTTGCATTGGCCAAAAAGAAATTATAAATTCAAATTTTGCTTCCAGGGGTGGGAAATTGAAATTTTTGTTATACATAAAAGTAACCAAAAAGGCAATTGACTTTGTTTTTTTTTGCTAACTAAAACTGTCTTATAATTTAGGAAGGACAAAATTGGTATCAAAAATTCAAAAATAAAAAATAAAATTTTGAATCCAGGGTTGGACAAGTGCAATTTTTTATAGTACATGAAAGTGGCCAAAATGGTTAAAAATTTGAATTTTAAAAAAAAAATTACTTTATACCTCATGAAGCGTTTCACTGATAAAAAAACAAAAAATTAAAATTTCGCTTCCAGGGTTGGGAAAATTACAGTTTTTTTGGTACATGCAATATTTTGTAGTACATGTAATAATCAAACTGGTTACAAAATATGAAGACTTGCATTGATAAAAAGAACTTAAAAAATTAAAATTTCGCTTCCAGGGTTGGGAAATTGAAATTTTTGTTATACATAAAAGTAAATAAAAAGGCAATTGACTTTGTTTTTTTCTAACTAAAACTATTTTATATTTTAGGAAGAACAAAATTGGTATCAAAAATTTCCAAAAAAAAAAATTAAAATTTCGAATCCAGGGATGGACAAGTGCAATATTTTATAGTTCATGAAGGTGGCCAAAATGGTTGAAAATTGTAAATTTTTCTTAAATAATACTACTTTATTCCTCATGAAGAGGTGCATTGGTTAAAAATAAAACAAACAAAATTAAAATTTCACTTCCAGGGTTGGGAAGTCTAAAGTATTTTTGGTACATGCAATATATTGTAGTACATGAAAGTGACCAAAATGGTTGCAAATTTTAAGTTTTTCTTAAATAAAACGACTTTATACCTAATGAAGACTAGGATTGGTAAAATAAAATTAAATTTCGCTTCCAGAGCTGGGAAATTTAAATATTTTTTATACATAAAAGTAACCAAAAAAGCAACTAACGTCGGCTTTTTACTAATTAAAACTATTTTTTAGTTCAGAGAAAACAAAATTGGTATCAAAAATTAAAAAAAAATCAAAACTTAGATTCCAGAGTTGGATAACTGCAATATGTTGTAGTACATGAAAGTAACCAAAAAGATTACAAATATTAAGTTTTTCTTAAATAAAACTATTTCATGCCTCATTAAGAGTTGCATTGGTAAAAAATTTAAATATCGTTTCCAGGGTTGGGAAATTGAAATATATAAAAGTAACCAAATAGGCAATTGACGTTGTTTTTTTTTTTTTGCTAATTAAAACTGTTTTATATTTCAGGAAGAAGAAAATTGGTATTAAAATCTTCAAAAATCAAAATTTCGTCTCCAGGGTTAGACAAATGAAATATTTTATGGTTTTTGAAAGTGAACAAAAAGTTTAAAAATATTAATTTTTTTGTCAAGTAAAACTATCACTAAGAATTGCATTGGTAAAAAATAAAAATTCGCTTCCAGAGTTGGAAAATCGATATATATATATATATATTTGGTACATAAAAGTACCCAAATAAATTCCAATTTTTGTGTTTTATATTTCAGAAAAAATTAAATTAGTACCAAAAAATTAAAAATTTGGTTCCAGGGTTGGAAAACCGAAATTTTTTGGTACATACATTTGGTACCCACATAAATTCCCAATTTTGGTTTTTTTTCAGTGAATTAAACATATTTTATATTTCGATAAGAATTAAATTGGTATTAAACATTTTAAAAACTAAAAATTCGGTTCCAGGGTTGGAAAATCGACATTTTCTGATTCATAAAAGCAGCCATATAACTTGCTATTTTTGATTTTTATGATGAATTATACCTACTTTATATATCAGGAAGAAAATATTGAATACATACATGAAACGGATTTTTTCTTTTTGTTTGTAAATTAAACATATTTAATATTTTTGAAAGACTTTCAAAGGTATTAGAAATAGCTTCCTAGCCGAAAAATTTGAACGAAAAGAATTACATCTGTGAAGGGTATTTAAGATTCGGCACAGCCGAATATAACACTTTTACTTGTTTTTAGTTAAATTTATATTGGGAGCACCCAGCTGTCATTTGGGTGATAATTTTTCTGAGATCATTTTAGATGATTAAAACCCGATTTATCAGCGATTGTTTTATATTCAAAAAATTATTTATTGAATTTTATAAAAACTTTACATATGCCTTTTTTGTTGTTTCTCTTACAATAGACAAATTCTTCATGGAACAAATTTATCAAAATTCAGTTATTGCATTGTCCTTCAAAATTTTTTTTATTCATTCTACAACAAAAAATTTTTCAATACTCGTTAAATGTTATGTTATAGTTTTTCATATAAATTGCGTTTTGGTAATGTAATTTTCTAATTTTCATTTATCAATCTCATGAATTCTTTTTTACAAGACACAATGAACTTAATTTTTTTATGTCTTTTTATTTTATATCAATTATTAATAACATAACTTTTCCTTTTTTTTGTGCAATAAATATATGTATACAGTCTAGTTGTGAATACATATTACCTGAAAAATATTTCCCTTTTCCCATTCCTCCTATACGGAATTACAATTTCCCTCGCATGATATCCCACAGGGGGAAAAAATTGCAACAGGGAAAAAACTGTTGTAATTGCAAATTAATTTGTAAAAAAATAAATAAATAGCAATTATTTCTGATTTTTCCTTTCCTTAATTTACTTAATTTCCAATTAATTAGAATAAAACAATTTTTTTCGGGAAATTTAAAATGGGGAAGGGGGAAAAATTTCGTGGGATTAGAAAAGCTAGTTTACCCTACATGAATTTTGGAAAAAGGTATGGAAAGGAGCAGTTCTCATTTTAATATTGGGAATGATTTTCTGCTACCCCGCAACAATTTTGGGGTATAAAGAGACCCCTTTCATCCTCAATATTTTATTTTACATTTAATTAGTTTAGCAATATATTCTGCAGAAAAGTCACTTATAATCGGCTAGTTTTTTAATTTTAATTCATTTATTTTTATAAACTAAACAAACCCGGTATAATTATTCTTAAAATAAAAATATGTGCATATAAAAATAGAACTCAATGGAAAGAGAATCCTACTAGAAATGCAAGTTCGTATTTAAACTTTTGTTATCATAAACATACAATGTATGGTTTTCCTTTTTTTTGTAGAGAAAGTGAAGTGAGTTGAATGTATGATAATATTGCGCACAGTTCACTGCCATGAGAGGAAAGTCTTTGGCAAATTATGAAATAAATAAGTAATGAAAATCCCACACAGAAAACAAATAATTATGAAGAGAACATAATTAAGAATTAAATAAATATTATAAAAAGGAAGTAATTTAAAATATAATTATTTTCAAGAATAGACATGGAAAAAATTTTCATTTTTTTCAACTGCAATTAAATCCGATGAAATTGCTCAGGTTATTGCGAAATTGTATGTTTGTATGTAGTATTTACGAATAGGTAAATACTCTGTTATTGTCTACAAAGAACTTTTTAGCAAGTGTTAAGGAATTTTAGAGTTTATTTTCTTTGTTGTTTTTAAAGATAATGAAAATATTTTTAGTGCACTTGCAAGTTAAAAAGGTACAATTAATTATTTTTTCACTTTACAGATGTTTTCTTTTTTTTCATTTGTTTAGCTATTTTCCCATGAGTCACTAATTCATTCATCGAATATGTACTATTTTAATGTTTGCAACCATGACGAACTGCTGTGACAAATATTTACAAATAGAGCGAGTTTTTGTTAACTTTACCAGAGATGAACACCTCTATCAATTTATAGGCCATGAGTGTGTGTCTGATCTTGGAGGAATTTTGCCCCCATTGGCCAATAAAAATAAAAAATTATTATGGGGTTGTCTTCTATCACACACAACGATTGGAATAGCTGAATTGAGTTTGTGAAAATATCTACGGGTCATGAAAGGTCAACTTACAGGCCATGAGTGTGTCTGATCTGAGAGGGATTTTGGCCCACGTGGCCAAATAAGGAGTTGGCATTTATTGCCAGTATATACAAAATGATGTATGGGATAGAAGACACTGCCATAATCATTTTGTATATAAATATAGATTTTTATACAAAAAAAATTTCACTGATTGCCGTTTCGTTACGTCATAACATATATAACTTCACATCGTAACTGCTTACGTCAAAACATATTTAACTCGCCATATTTATCTTCACACACATAAATTAATTTAAAAATTTTTTTTAGGGCAGAGGAGTACCACGTTACATTATTTTATTTTCAAAATAAATTAAAATATTTTACACAATATTTGCATATAATATCGCCCACTAAAGGGGACGGGTCCAAAAATTATTTTTTTTTTATTTTGTGGCTCCAACTTTTTTTTTTTTTATCTTGGACCAGCACTCAGGGGATGACCCCTATATATGCAATGCATTCCGCCGGAACTGAAAACGAGGGCATAGTATTAAGAGGACAGATGAGGAAAGATGAGAAGATAGACAGTTTTTTTGTAGCTATTTCAACCTTTTACTTCGCCGGCTAATTTTTGCTACAGGGCCGACGAAGGTGGGTGCGGTTACTCTGCTTTTTAGTACATGATAGTGTCAGTCGCTGCCAATTATATTCAGTGACCAGTGACTATGCCTTCATCATTGAAACAGGCTGGCAACAACTAACACAACCACGCACTAATACTGATCAGAAGAATTCAACAAATATTTCATGACTCAGCGCGGGCTCGAACTCTCGACCCTCCGCTTCATAGTCCCGTGTTCTACTACTTCAGCCAACAGCACCCACACGTTTAACTCGTTGGACCTTCTTTAATATAAAAATATATCAGTTGCTTTACAAAAAAAAAACTTTACAAATTATACTGTTTTTTAGAGGTTGGTTTAGTTCTTCTTATGGGAACTTTTTTCCGTCTTGCCCGATTCAGCCCATTTACGAACTTGACTTGTGACATTCTTCAAGATATATGTATTTATACCAAATTCCAAGAGTCTGGCTCTTTTTCTTTGCACTGAATCGTAATTCCCACAGACGGACGGACTTAGATTTCATCACTGATCAAGAATATATATGCTTAATGGGGTCTTAGAAGGCTATTTGGCTGCGTTATAAACGCAATGACAAAGTGAATATACCCTCCAATTCTTTATTGGAGAGTATACCCTCCAATTCTTTATTGGAGAGTATAAAAACAATATTAAAATAGAACTAAGTTTGTTTTATGTCTATTTTAACAATTTTCATTCTTATTTTGAACATGAAAACTATTTTGAAACAATATGAATTATTATTGTTTTTAAAACAAACAAGAAATTGTTTTAACTTTTCAAAACTGTGGTTAAAGTCTACTGATGATAAGGTAAAGCACCAACGAAATGCATATAGACATTGCTTGACCACCAACAAATAAATTTCTTTTAAGAAATTGTTTTGAAACAATACTTATATGTTAATGATAAAAAATCGTATTTTAATAGTTCATGTTTAAAAATTATGATTTTAAACAACTAGAATGCAAAATTTATGCTCTTTTTTGGATTAAGTATAGTTAATATCAAGTGGTATATTTATTATAAACTTAAATTTCTTTAATTTATAAGTTTTCAATATTCTTATTACCTATTTATATAATATTCTTCGTTTTCCCATTCACTACGCATTGATAGCGGGAATAAAAGTTCCCATGAAATTCTTAATAGACAATTTCCCTTCTTGAGGAATGAAAATTTCATGGGAACAAAAATTTCTCATGCTATTCACGATAGAGGTGAATATTATTGAAATATGGATTCGTTGGAATCTAATCAAAATTATTTAATAAATTTTTGTTCCAATTCTAATTATATACCTAATCTACATACATATGTATATACAAGTATGTACATACACACATACATATATATAGCTGTACTTGTATATCATTTCTCAATATTATAGTATCTTTGGTTAAATAGGTACACAAAAACAAAACAATTTGACTCCTACCATGATAATGTAAACTAAAAACAAATTGGCATTGAACATTTCTCAGTTCTCAGTTCTCAGCATTTATTTGTATATTATTTCATTTAAAATCAACAAAATCGCAAAATGTAGGTCAAAAGTATTTAGAATATTTTCTAAATAAAATTATATGCGTTATTTCATTTGTATGCGAGTAAATTTGAAACAAAGTCAGGGCTCCAAAATCATTGTTAGGATTTCCCGAAAACTGTGGAAAGCATTTGGCCCAATGTCAATGTCAAATATCAAGACAATGTCAAAGATAATTAATTATATTCTCATAAATACTTGTGTACATAATCATACACACAACTCAAGACGATCTCTTCAGATGAATATGTTTTAGTAAGAAACAGAATATCATAATAAAATAAATAATAAAACTTGCGTCTCAAGGTTTTTTTTTTTTAATGTTGTAAAAAATAAGTATAACAACAATTTTAATGTACCTCGAGATTATTTTCACAGAATAGGTCTCGTAAACTATTTCAGTTTATTCTTGTTGAAATAAAAATTTAACTTTTCTCCGTAATTTAATTTTTATACGTATGCATACGTCCCAAAAAAACCTAAATAAAGTACCTAATCTTTAAAACAGTGTTATAAAACTGTTTTGACATAGAAAAATAAAATTGTTATCAAAAAAATGGAGAAAAGCATAGTAGAACTGTTAGTATTTACTATCAGTCTTGAAAATGGGCTCCCAACATACATACACACGAGTATATGATGAATAACACCAGTATAAAAATAGAGATGTTTTAAGATTTTATCACAAGAAAAAATTATTCATGGAAAAGATTTTTTTTCATGATTAAGACAAAAGATATGTCTTGATATTATGACATCACTTTTATACACCTATTCCGTTTTCTGTGTAAAAGTACCAAGTGGTATTTATGAACTAAGAAAAAATTATTAAAAAAAAACAGACTGACTACATGTTAATATTTTTCTCGTAATTTCCAACTCAATCAAATCTAAAATCTTCAGATGTTGTTAAGTGTCGGACTTTAAATAGTCGCGCTATATATATAATAAATATGGTATATGTGGGGGGGCGTTGCAATAATTTATTCTTCCTATTTTAGTAAATTAATTGACATGGCACGCAGATGCTAAAACTTTATCCACTTGAATTAGAAAAAATATTTATATCATACATATCTGCATAAAAATACCTATTTAAATATATATCCTTTATCAGCATTGGTGGACGATAAGATACTTAAACGTGTACCACAAAATTGTGGCTTCATATACATATGTGAGAAAAATACATTGCTCGCTAACTAATAAGCTTTTGGTTCAATTTTGTCCAACTTCTACTCTCGGCTGACTTTTAAAATTAACTGCAATCATATATTTATTACAGGTTATGATCATTTATATGAAAATGTGCAATATTTAAAATTAAACTATATTTTTCCACTAAAAATTTTTTTAAACACTTTATACAACCACATGCAATGGTTCGATTATTTTTCATCTTATTAAGGAAGTTTTCGCTTTGCATTTTATTTATTGGTGCCGACATAAACCATAAATTTCAAATAATCTAAATATTCAATTGAAAATAACAGTTAATTACATACATTTATGTAGCCAGTCAGTTCTCCAGTGAAAACAAAGAGAACAACCTGGCACGAAAAAAGGGACCACAGAAGTTGTTCACGGTAAGACGTATCTTTTGAAAAGGATATCTTTTTGTGTATATCATTCCCAATTGAATTACATATAAAGAAGGGAACCCATTTCAAGGGAGAAATTATTCGCGATAGCAGTTTTATTGAGCATAAGGGATTTTTCTCAACTGCAAATAAATGTTTTCTCAATTAAATTGTTGAGAAATTTTTATTTGTATATACAAACTTCCTTATGACTCCATATTTAAACAAAATATTTACCAATTCATTGAATTTCTTTACCAAAAAAAAAATAAATAATTTTATTTATTTGTGTGCACGCAACAATAAAAATACCCATTGCATTTTATTATTTAATTTTTTATCTCTGGTTGCATTTATTTATTTACATGTCATTTTGCCATATTTATCTTTTATAATAATTCCATTTATTTATTTATTTTCTTAATTGAAGTTGAACGGCTTATTTCATTATAAACTTGTATTAGAATTTGCATTTATAAGTTGTTTTGCAACTCATTTGTTTGTTTTGATATCAATTCTTTCGAAAAATCTCCTGACCAAATCGAAATCGAAAATAATAACAACAGGTGATTAATTTTGTTGTTGCTTAAGACAAAAACAACACTTACACTGTGAATTGTTTACAAACAACAATGACAGACAGTAGTGCTTCATGATAAATGGATATACATACATACATAAAAGTAAATAAATGGTTAAATATATAAACACTTTATTTCAAAAGCATTTGTTTACATAAAAAATAGTTTCTAAATTGTTCTTTGAAAAAATATATATTTACGCTGAGACTAAAGGTGGAAAGAAAGTTTCGAATTTAATGCCATATACATTTAAATATTGCATAAATTCCAGAAACTTTTAAACAATAATATTTTTAAACAATTCTGACTTTATAATAATATTTCGTTCAATTTTAATTAATCCAGAGAATAAATTTTTGTATGTTATTAGACATTTAGTTGAATTTTAACATCGAATCGAACTAAGATTTTTTTATTTGATTACCCAAATAATATTTTCGTTTTTTTTTTGTCACTCTTTGAAGCCAGAATATTGTTTACGATTATTTAATTGGTTAATACATTAACATTATTCACACTTTCGAAAAGTTCTAAAAATTTTACGAGTACTAACACAATAAAATAACAAGCAATAGTTGGAATATAAATATTTTAAGTATTAATTTATATGTTTTTTTTTTTATTTTAATGCTAATATACACGACCTTCAATTTGATTTTGTGCTTATATTCTAAGTTGTTCTACTTATACTTATTTCGGGGTTTCAAGGTCTCATTTCTATTTCAGTGTAAATAAAAACGATTACTTAATTATTTTATCCTATGAAGTAGTAGTTTTGTATATACATTCAAATACACTAAAAACTTTGCCGGCCCAACGTGTTAAAATGTATGTATGTCCTATAATATTTAAAATCTTCTTCTTTTTAAATATTAAAATCAGCTGTTAATAAAAACAAACGGACCACCGGCGTATATTTAATGTTTGTTGTATGACGAATAAGAGGATATATGAAAAAATATATGTTAGATTTTTTTAAATGTCAGTAGCCTCAAATTAAAGGAAGGCAGATTTATTTTAAATATAAAGTGATCGAATTTTGACCACCGACCGACCGATCCTTGTAATGGGTGATTTTTTAAGAGTTTTCGGATTTCATAACAAAAATAAATAAAATTTATCGAAACGTTTGAAATTTTCATATGGGTTGATATTTAGAACGATAGAATGTTGATCAGGGTTACGCCTCAAATGGTTAATATACTGGCTCCAATTTTAGCATACTTTCTGTAACATATCGGCCGGTATTTAACGAAATTCTTCAATATTTTTCTCACAAAAAAAAAAGCGTAAATGAATCGTCTTTGAACAAGTACGATCCAATGATGCCACCCGCACATAATCTACACAAAACAGTGCTTATTTCGGGATGCATTGGCAGTACTTGCAATGCTTCTACTGCTGCTCCTCACATCAAATATGACAATTTTGTGTATCCATTCAACCAGAAATTAACTTCGTCCATAAAATTAAAGAAGTACACGATCGATATACTTTCTTTCTTTCAATAATCTGCCAGCGTTATTCGTGTGTAAATCGATTCAGGGTTAAAGTATGGACCAAACTGAACATGTTTAACAGTAAAATGTTACACGAAAAGACCTGAGATGCCAAGAACAGTGGTGCCAAGAATAAACTTGCTAAACTTTCTTTTGTAGTGTTTTCCTAACCACTTTATCATTTCAACAGATGTTGTAAATTACCGTAAGTAATCAATTTTCGTAGAGAAAACAATTTTCGAATAGCATGTCGCTTAACCCGGCAGCCCCACTTTCAATTTTTGCCTTTCAATACACTAAAATTTTTTTACTAAAACACTCACATTTTTTGAGTTGACTACGAGATTGCTTGCCATGTTACCTTTCTATTAGGCTGGCAATATTTCGTTCAATTTAAACAGCTGATCACAGAAATATTTTAGCACGTCACTTTAAATAATAAATTATGGTAGTAAAAAGCTTAACAGAATTAAAAGAAATTGTGCCTCATTCAATGAAATTGTGTTTATAAAAATTCTTGTGATTATTTTTTATAAAAAAAGATGCAAAAAATTAATAAATATAATTGTTTTGCGATTCTAGAATTAGATCTCACTTCGTCAAAGACATTTCTGATATGAAGTTGACTATCAATTTGAAAGCAGCCTGTATCACATGTGTCAATTCAAGAGAGTTTTCACAAGTAATTGGTGTTATCAACTTGAAATCAATAAATTGAAAGTATGGCTGCAGCGTAAGCTTTTATGACGGTGTGTCAGTCTTACACAAATTACTACGTTGGAAATAATCTATTAATATGTACTCGATTAATAGAAAAATTCAAGAAAATAATATACATATTAATTTGTTGGACATTAATCAGTTATTATTAATAGTTTTTCGAATATTTGCTTCACTAATTGGCAAAAATAAAAATTTTATCGGCTTCACAAAACAAAAAGAACTAAATAAGTAAAACTTTGATATAACGAAAACCAAGGGGATCCGAAAATACTTCGTTATAGACATTGCTTCGCTATAAATATAATCAGCAAAGCCTTGATATAACGAAAGTTGAAGAAATACGAAATAAATTCGTTATAACTTATAGTTTTGCACACACATTAAGAATTCGTTCTTTTGATAACGGCACTTTACCGTTTTGTTACAATTTTTTTATTCTTACTTCGTTGTATAGAGGGTTTTGTATGAGTACTTCGTTATATAGAGGCTTTACAAATGTGCTTGTAAATACATTTAAATTTCGCTATTTTTATAAGGTGACATTACCATTTAGGATTTATTCTGATTTCTTTATATTGAGGAATTGTAAGGAATATTTCGCTATATAGAAACTTTTTTCCTCAGAATTTTTCGTTATAGCTATAGTGTATTTTTGTATAAAAAACTTTGCAATAAAGAGGTTTTCTCAAGGGCCTGAATAAAACATACGTTATAATGAGTTTTTCGTTATAACGAAGTTCGTTATATCGAAGTTTCACTGTATATTTTTTAATAACTGACCTTTCACAATGGTTTTTAAACAATTCGAATCGTTAATATAAGTAAATATGTAATTAAACTTAAACTGGCAAGACCTTTTTCAATAGAGCAGATAGAATTTCTAGTTATTTATACAGTGCACTCGGGAGAACGTCAACACTCTTTTACGTCAACATCCCAAAATGTCAACCCTTATTTTTTTAACATTGTCTACTCTAAAACGTCAACTTCAAATAAAACAAAATTTTGAATTTAGCACACTATCTATATGTTCTTTATTAAAATATTTTACATTCATAAACGTCAACAATTTGTTAAACGTCAACACCCGCGGTTTTAACTAGTTGACGTTTGCAAGAGTGCACTGTACTGTCATATATGGAGACATAACCGCTTAAGCGACATGTTCTTCGATTATCGTTTTTTACAATAATTTGGACCATCTGCCAATATATCACTGTCATATTAATTACCGTTACGGAAATACAACAAAAGGAATTTTAGCTTAACTGCATTTCTCCTTTAAATTTTTAATTTGTTTAAATTTTTTTGTAACTGCAAAGTGTCGGTTATGCTAGGAACACAACTGGGACGAACGACGAATTTCGCTTAGTACGACGAATTCGTTGGTAAAAAATCGCTCTATAAATTCGTCGTATGAAACACAATAACGACGAATAAATTAAAATAATAAGCAAACAAAATTTTAATATTTGTTTTTTAAATCATTGTAATCCTCTGATGCCAGCCAGATTGTTTAGACACTCAATAATTATCCCGGTGTTGTCCATTTTCTTTTCAAAACAAATTCCTTTTTGTAATTATTTTCTGAAAAATTTTTTGTCTGTAAATAAATTATTATTTTCATTTAACAGCTGATGGGGTGACCATATGAAAAAGTGAGAAATAGATAGAAAAATTATATGATAAAAAGTGTTCAAAATTAATAAAAAGTCGTCCGAATGATACATTTTTGTGAATTGGTGAATGCATTTTTAATATGCACTGAAAAATTTAGTGCTACATGCAACAATACAGTAGTGAACCATGTTTTTCCACAAAAAACCAGTTTGAGTATATGAAACCTGGTCACCTTATATTGATTTGTTCGTCGTTCGCTGACGAAGCATTTAGAAATAAATCTATTTCAACTTTCGCTGAGTATGACGAACTTCGACCAACGCCACGATTGTGTGCATTTTCATATACACCAATGTGTTTTATTTTTGGCGACGAATATTCGCGACCAAAAATTCGTCGTTCGTCGCAGTTGTGTTCCTACCCTGCAGTTTCACAAGTAGTGGCTGGCAACTTTCCCCGACTACATCGCCATTGATTTTTCATTGACTACATCGCCGATTACATTGGTACTCAGTGGTAATCTGTAAGGTAGTGTCAGAGAGAAATGTAACCGATAAATACGTCGATGAAGTAATCGACGAACAGTAAGGCATTACCAATGCGGACATCGCCTTGTTAAATTCGCCGCTCAAAAGCATTTCTGGTAGTTTAGCGAGTCGTCGACGAAAGGTTTGTGGTAGTCGATGAACTCATCGGCGTAGAGTCGATTACCAATACTGCTGGGTAGCATTAAGCTAAAATTTTCTTCTTCATATAAAGCAAAAGTAGTGTCAAACATTCAAGAATATCAATGAAACAGTTAAAGAACATCTTGCTAAGGACAATAATTACAAGTTTTTACATTTTTTGCTTAAATTAACTGATTTTTCACTAGGTACATCGAGAATATCTTAACCTTCAGAAACATGCACATTAAGCTTTTTTGGCGGTTATGCCTCGATATCATTCATACTGTTGAACATTTACGGCTTTCCTGTTATTTTAAAATATGAAAAAAATTTGCATAAATGCATTATAACATCACATGTTGCTTCCTAAAATATATATTACGAAATAAGCACAACACACAAATTTACATATTTAGTTCTCTGCTCTTATGGGTTTTCTTATTTCCTCTTGGGATATTTCTGTACTTGTTTTCGTCTTGGGATATTTCTATACATGCTTTCATCGCTAAGCGTCAATACACTTCGCAGAAATGAATTAGCGCAGAATATTTATTTATTACGTACATCATGGCTACAAATTCAAACTGTTTTCTCTTCCCCTAAATAATATGCGTTTTCGTGTACATCGACACGTATTCCAATGAAAAGTTTCATTACTGAATAGCGTCATTTCGTTTTAGGCTGCGACGAAAATTTCATCATCCCTTTTTTGTCACAACTGCAGAGTGCAGTGACGCATCATCATTAACAGTTTGTTTTGAGAATTTTTGTGAGAATATTTTTTGTTGAATGAAGAAATTATAAACCCTAAAAATGTTTAAAAAAATACTAAGTAAATAATTCACTACAATACTGTCCAGCCAGGCATGGAAATTGAGGATATTAAAGCAATAATAAAGAACACAATATTGCTAAAGTTGTATTACATGACGAGACCTCAATAAAAACTAGATTCGGTATTAATTACACTGTATTCGAATTGGACACTTTTATTTTTTAACAAAAGGTGCTCGTATTATTAGTTAGCGATGTATGAAACAAACACTGTAGAACAGAAATAAAATATAAACTTTAAATTAACCACGAGTTATTTTCATCTGCTGCTGGGCAGATTTCAGAGGTGGGCAAGGAGGGAGGTGACAAACAGGTGGTCAAGTATTACTACCTGTAGGGTCTCCAAAACTCTATGGCCCTCGCTTAGCAGAGCTAGGACTAGGCAACTTCTGTTTTTTGGGAAACAGCCGTTGGCACTCCTGGTAGGGGTCTTGACGGGGCACTGTGCAATTGGGCACATGTCGGAGCGTTTGGGCTTTCCCCATGATGGCCGCTGCAGGAGCTGCTTCGATGAGGAGGAGGAGGAGTCAGTACAGCATTTCCTTTGTGACTGTCCGGCCCTGCAGGAGCGTAGGCTTAGACATCTAGGCTCTCGTTTCCTGCGGGATCTTGACTGCCTCAGGGATGCACCGCTGGCTGCCCTGGCGGGCTTTGTGAGAAGTTCTGGGTGGTTCTCAGGAACCACCACTTCGTCTTGAAAAGAGTGTGTAGGGTATAGTCCTCTGGGCATCACAATGGGCCTTTTGATGGCCTCCGAGTATTTTTCTCGCTTACTGCGGGCAGCCCTTTCAACCTAACCTATTTTCATCATAATAAATTTAAGCAGCCGGAAAAGTTGCATGCCATAAAATATGTGTGTGAGGTCTTAAATTAGAAAACAGAAAAACATTTATTTTAAAGTCATTAATAAAGAAATAGTCCGATGACTCAAAGTCCAAAATCTTCGGGTCGTCATATTAAAGCAACTTTTACTTTTATACCTTCATCCTAAACAGATTAACTTTTTGGAAGCATTAAGCCTGGTTAAAATTGCGCGTTCGAATATGTTTAGATACCAAAGCAATTAGAATTTGATTTTGGAAAGCAAACATTATTCTTGGTAATGAAAAGCAGGACATGTTCATGTGATCTAAGTCTGCAGAGGGCCATATGCAAAACGTAATTGATATTAATAATATGATTAAGTGGGAGAATAAAAAATGTTGAAGGTCTTGTGTTGCTATAAAATTTCTTATTTGGAATTTCCCTAAAAAAAATTCATTTCAGGAAAATGGGGATTCCTGGACGAATAAAAATTGTATGAAGCCCAATAGTCAAAACACGGATGGAAAACATGATACAATTGAACTTTTTTTGGCACAATTAGACTTTGTTGGTACCGTGGTACTACCGCGACTAATTTGGTACAATTTAAATATCTCAATCAAAAGCTTACACCTAGTTCATAAAAACGTTTTATGCTTGAAAATTTTTGTTAATTTCTCAGTGAATCAATTAATAAACACAAAATATTTCTGTGAATTATACGTTTACACAATCAAAGATTTTTTGTCAACTTTTTATTACATACTCGTACAGTATTCCAGTCAGCACTTCATGAAATTTTCGGATCGTTTCTTACTCCTCTGCTTGTTCTATATATATTTATTTTGTCGTTTCTTTTTGAAACTGATTGTGCTTTCGAGAGAAAACGGTTCTTTAGAGCCGAATCTTTCAAAATAGTGTCTTATGTCTCATATTTCTGCTAAATTATGGCTCATTTAAGTAACGGACTTACAATTATTTGCTATAATTTTTCGCAACGGAAACATTTTTCATCGTTAGGCTGCCTTATTCAAAAACAATCACGTTGAAAAAGGGTATAATAACTGATTTCCAAATACCGAAAAAGTTTTCAATCAAACCAGAAAATTTATTATCTTAAATTGTATGACTTTTTGAATAAAATTTAATCAACTGATTCCTAGATTTTTATGTATATAATATATTTTTGTTTTATACTTGTGTAGAGAAGTTTGTGAATTTCTATTTATTGAAATATAAAATATATAAAACAAGTAAAAACGTTATATTCGACCGGGTCGAATCTTAAATACCCTCCAAATATTTAGTAAGTGAATTTAAAATGTTTAACTTGGTGGCACAGAGTTCCTTTATATAATATCGTACGTCAACGCCCACTAAAGGGGCGGGGTTCAAAAATAGACAATATCAAGTTTTCCACAGACGAACGTATGCCCATTGCTAGACCGTCTTAAACTTTATCAATAATCAAGAATATACATATTTACTTTATAGGGTCCAATTTTCTTTGGAGGGTATAAAAACTGTATTTTGGCGGGGTCGCTCTGGCAAGGGCTGTGGGGGAAATATTTCACCTTTGTCATAAAACTCTAAAAATATATGCTTGGGATAATTATATACAAAACTAAAATTTCTTTTTTTTTGATAGGGTCATTTAGAGAGCAAAGGGGGAGAGGGGGTAGGGCAGAAACAGGTAGACATAAAACTCTAAAAATAAATGCTTGGGATGATTATACACAAAATTAAAAAAAAAAATTTTATTTATTTTTAATAGGGTCATTCAGCGGGCAAAGGGGGAGGAGGGGGTAGGGCAGCAACAGGCAGTCATAAAACTCTAAAGATAAATGCTTGGGATGATTATATACAAAATTTAAAAAAAAATTTTTTTTTTTGGTAGGGTCATTTAGGGGGCGAAGGGGAAGGAAGGGGTAGGGCAGAGTAGTACCAGGTTTCGTCTCAGCTTCGTCATTAAAGCTTAAAAATTTTATTTTTAAGGAATGTAGGCTTAAGTAAAACCATTTGTTAAATTTTTATGCATTTTTACCTATAATAACGCCCACTAAAGTGGGCGGGGTCAAAAAATATTTTTATTTTATTTTTTGGCTCCAAGTTTAAGGCGTTGGACCGTATTTGACATAAAAATATATCATTTGCTTAACAAAATAACCAAAAAACTTTAAAAATTATGTTGTATTTTCTGGGTTGGTTTAGTTCTTCTTAGGGGAACTTTTTTCCCTCTTGCCCGATTTAGCCCATCTCCGAACTTAACCTGCTCTAAGCTTTAAAATATATTTATGCCAAATTTCAAGAGTCTAGCTCTTTTCGTTTGGACTGAATCGTGATTTCCACAGACGGACGGACGGACATGCTCAGTTCGTCTTAGATTTCATCACTGATCAAGAATATATATACTTTATGGGGTCTGAGATGGATATTTCGATGCGTTACAAACGGAATGACAAAGTGAATATACCCTCCAAATTCTTTTTTGGAGGGTATAAAAATGGTACTGTTATGGTATGAAAAGTACATTTTATTTAGTTAATTGGTACAAAATGAAAATAGCCCTTTTCCATCCCTGTGTCAAAACCATCAAAAGTTGGATTTTTAATAAAAAAAATTTAGATTTTCATAGGTATTTGGAATTTCTCTAAAAAAATACATTTCGGGAAATTGGGGTACCTGGACGAAATAAATTATTGAAGCTTGTGGGTTTGCTGTTCCTATATGACGCCCAATGGCCAAAACAATCAACAGTTGGATTTTTAATAAAAAATTTTAGTTTTCAGTGAAATTTCATATATGGAATTTCTCTAAAAAATAGATTTCAGCAAAATGTGAATATCTGGTCTATTAAAATTTTTATGTTGATAGGTCTTGTGATTCTATATGACGCCCAATAGTCAAAACAATCACCAGTTGAATCTTTAATAATCAATTTAAATTTTGAGTGAAACTTCATATGCACATGAGGAAATTTCTATAAAAAATACATCTGAGGAAAATGAGGATACCGGGGCGAACAAAAATTGTTAAAGTTTATAGGTCTTGTCTTATGACGTCCAATAGTCAAAACAATCAACTCTTGGCTTTTTAATAACAACATTGCATTTTCAGTGAAATTTCATATGTATTTACTTCGAAAACAAATATCACTAGAGGTCTGCAATAGCATTGATTTTGCCATTCCTGATATCTAGCACTAAACAATTCTGTTTGGAATACAATGAGCAGAGACCTGTTTTAAGGGACGTTTTATAAAACAGCAGCATATGAAGCAGGCGCAGAGAGTAAAGCCGTGTTAAAGGTTTTCCTTCCTTTTTCTTTAAAGAAATTGTTTGTTTGTACCTGCGCACAAACGCGTTCTTTAATTGCGTATTGAGTTTTCATTCAAGTTGGTTATTTTATAAAAAGTAAGACTTGTTTCAGGTGATATGCGGGTATGGTGGTACATGCATGAACATGCATAGGAAAATACATTCAGACATACATACATAGTAAATGTGCATACATACATACTTCAATCCAAGTATTTATTTTCAACCCCAATTTTGATAGTGTCAATTGTTACTGCGTCATTTCGAAAGTTTCCATTTCGATTAACCTTCTTTCTTCAATTCTGTATTCGAATGCATTCTTTAGTATTATTTCTACATTGTTAAATACATGAAGGATAATGTAGAAGAACTAGTTGACTATCCTGTTGATTAAATTATACACAAAACGCAAGTTCTTATGTCTATTATAATAAAGCATCTTGCTCGAAACTACTTCACTATTTCTATTGCATCGGTCTTTTGTTTTATTGTCATATGAAAATATATTCTTTTTATACCCTCTAAAAAAGAATTGTAGGGTATATTCATTTCTTATTCCGTTTGTAACACAGCGAAATATCCATCTGAGATCCCATAAAGTATATAAATTCTTGATCAGTGATGAAATCTAAGACGATCTGAGCATGTCCCTCCGTCTGTCCGTCCGTCTGTGGACATCACGATTCAGTCCAAACGAAAAGAGCCAAACTCTTGAAATTTATTATAAATACATATATCTTGAAGGATAGCACAGGTTAAGTTGGTAAATGGGCTGAATAGGGCCACAGGGGAAAAAGTTCCCCTAAGAAGAACTAAACCAACCTCTAAAACACAACATAATTTTTAAAGTTTTTTTGTAATTGTGTTAAGCAAATGGTATATTTTTAGGTCACAGAAAGTTCAACGCGTTAAACTTGGAGCCATAAAATAAAAACTAAAAAAATGTTTGGACCCCGCCACCTTTAGTGCATGTTATTATATGCAAAAATAGTGAAAAAATTTAACAAATTGTTTTGCTTAAGCCTACATTCCATAAAAATAAAATTTTTAAGCTATAACGACGAAGCTGAGACGTAACCTGGTACTCCTCTGCCCTACCCCTCCTCTTCTTTGCCTCCTAAATGAGCCTTTAAAAAAGAAAAATTAAAAATACATTTATGTGTGTAAAGATGAATATGCCAAGTTAAATATGTTTTAAGTTTTGACGTAACCAGTTACGAAGTGAAGTTAAACATGTTATGACGTAACGAAATGGCAAGCAGTGAAATTTTTTTTTTTATGAAAATCCATATTTATATACAAAATGATTATGGGGGCGTCTTCTATCCTATACATCATTTTGTATATACTGGCAATGCATGCCAACTTCATATTTCGCCACTGGGGGCAAAATCCCTCCAAGATCACACACACTCTCATGGCCTGTAAATATTTTCACAAAATGCTCAAAAAATTTATTGAATATGGAGTTTTATAAAAATAAAACAACTTCACTGTTTGCCATTTCGTTACGTCATAACATATTTAACTGCACAACTAAATACGTTGTTTCGTAACTGCTTACGTCAAAACATGTTTTACTCGGCGTATTTATCTTCACTCACATATCCAATTTTACATTTAATTATTCCAAACATTCATTTTTAAAGTTTTATGGCAAAGGTGAAATGTCTCCCCCACGGCCCTTGCCAGAGAGACACCGACAAAATCCACTTTTAATGCCCTGCAAAAAGAACTGGACCCCATAATTAAATTTTAGGAAACGGCCTATGAATTTGTGTGTTTGCACAGAATAGTTGAATGCTACACAAGACATTGTTGTTGTATTTGTTGTTCAAATGTTGTTGACTATTTCTATGAAACACATTTGAACAGAACTTGAAATTTTCTTTAATATTTAATTCAAATTGATTTTATATGTTTATTATGTGAAATTATGTTTAAACACTTCAACGAAATGTCCCACTGTGCGCTTGCTAGAGTGTTTTGTTGTCAGTTTTTAATATGTTTTCAAATTGCCTCAGCAATTTCATTAAGTTTTGAACTTTGCATGTGAATTTGATTTTGCGAAATATAAAATTATTATTTTCTATAACAATCCATGTATAATAAAGCCAATGCGAAAAAAGGGGGTGTGTTCGTTTGTTTTGATACGAATATTTTATGCAAAAAATATATATTTATTTGTAAACAAGTTATTCTAATTTTTATTATTACTTTTTCAAAAAAAAAAAAAATAAATAAATAAAAAACTAAATTTATTTTTATGGTAAATGTATGCCAAATGCTTAAGTATTTAGGTGGGCATGTCTTTGTCATTGTTATTGACGCCAAACGCGTAGGTAGAACACTTACGTACGTATACATACATACATATATGCATGCAGTTCGTTCATATGTATATACACATACTATATATGTATGCTGCCAAACCGGTCTCTTGACAAACCAAATTTGCTACAAATTGATGAAAAATCATTACAAAATATATACAAAATTCAAAAGTCTGTTCAACTTTACAGTGTGACCGTTGCAGTTTTTTTCAAAAAGTCCCAAGAAACGGGATTTTTTACACCATAAGCAAATTTTTAAAATAAAGATGGAGATCTTTTTGAAAATGTATTTTAATGCATATAACAGCGGGTTATACATTTTTCGGTGTCAAAAGTAAAGCAAATTATATCAGACATAAAGGTTACAATTTCAATAACATTTTTATTTCTCTGTATTCCCCATTTTGTATATATTACAACCCTTAAGGGGGCTAGACACGGTCAAAATGCATGGCAAGCATTCTTATGGTATGAGTTAAAATTTGTTAGTATGTGTGACACCGACGATGATTGAAGAAAAATCAAAAAATTTAGATTTTCAGCATGCTTGTTGTCACATGCTTGTGAATGTATTGTACAGGGTGTTTGTTTTTAAAGGTATAGAACTTCGAATTGAAATAAAACACAAGAAAATCGTTTTAATGTCCATCAATTTGGCTTTATTGGAAGGATAATTTTATGCCATTAATGTTTAAATATGATTTCGGGCATGTGGCCGCCGCGGCTGGCTCGAATAAAGCCAATTCTACAGGTCCAATTTTCAACCACTTTTTCGAGCATATGGGGCCGTATGTTGGCAATAGCGCCACGAATGTTGGCTTCCAAGTCCCCTAACGTTTCTGGTTTGTTGGCGTAGACGAGCGACTTCACATATTCCCAAAGAAAATAATCCAATGGTGTCAAATCACACGATCTTGGTGGCCAATTGACAGGTCCATTCCGAGAAATTATGCGCTCATCGAATGTTTCCTTCAATAAATCGATTGTGACGTGCGCTGTGTGGCATGTAGCGCCGTCTTGTTGGAACCACAACTCATCCACATTCATGCCATCCAATTCGGGAACAAAATAGTCGGTTATCATGGCTCTATACCGGTCTCCATTAACGGTAACTGACTCTCCAGCATTATTTCGGAAGAAGTATAGCCCAATGACTCCACCAGCCCACTGCGCACTGTTCGACGTCTCTGCGGATGCGTATTATCACATAGAGTAAACGTAGTGCGAAAACGATCCATGGTTAACCGAATTAATTGCTCTGATGGACGATTATGTCGACCATAAAATGGACGGAGCTTGCGGTAAACTTCGCGAACTGAACCATTACTTTCGAAATAAATTTGCACGATTTGCAAGCGTTGTTCTTTTGTCAACCTGTTCATGATGAAATGGCAAACCAAACTAAATATTAATCACTTGACAGCTGACAAAATGGCCGCCAGTTAAAAAAGTGATGCCAACTTAAAGTTCTATACCTCAATAAAAAACACCCAATAGTATTGTCTCAAGCACGAACAAATTTTCATTTTCATGTAATTTTTCATAGTGAGAAAGTGTAAAAAAAGCGGAATAAAAATTAAAACATGTGTGATCCATATGCGTTTTTTTGTTAAACTTTTTCTGTTTTGCTTTTCTTTTTTTTGCAAACACGCTGCCATTATAGCTATTACTATTTCTTTATTTAGAGACATTTTTCTTAAAATTTTCTTTAGTTTTAATATTTAAATATTTCATACGAACACCACAAAATCAAATCAGAAATGAATGATTGACGAGTTAACAAGCCTGAGTGCTTCAAGCCAGCAAGCACACATACACGAAAATGACAGCAAGAATTTTGATCGTGTCTAGGCCCCTTTACACTCCAACCTAAATTACGACGCAAAGCGCAACCTAAATTAAAGCGTTAACTTTGCGCCATAATCAATCATGTTTACTCACTTTGATTAATAAAAACTCTAATAAGAAATAGAGATGAACACGCTAAATTGACCTAAAAGTAGCTAAATTTACATCACTTAACTAAAAAATAAACAAGAGTGCTTTTCCAACAAACTTCACTTGTTTACGCGCTGTCAGAATTGGATTTTTCAATTGCAAAGCGCTGACGCCGCTTTATTTCGGTTGGTCTCATACATTTTGTATGGGCAGGAGAAATTTTGACAGCCAGACAACGCTTTGCGTCGTAATTTAGGTTGGTCTGTTAGAGAATATAGTCAAAGGCTGTCACCAGTAATCACTTGTTGACCACAACCACAACGCAACTGCCTTAATTTTAATATTTTCTTGACGTGACATTGATAAATAGTTACAGAATATGTAAGTGGACCTCATACACACGTATTTATGCATATATCTATAAAAAAAGTTCATATCTTGCAAAAATATTATTTAAAATAATAATAAATAATTAAATAATAATAAAAATATATCGAATAGAAACTAAAAAAAAAATCTTTGTTCCTTCGTTGTTCCCTCCCTCCTACAATTATTTATCTCTACGTAAATAGATCTTTTGGGTGTGTAGTGGTAAATCAATGTGATGAATTAAAAAATATACGATCCACGTCAGTCAATATATTGTCTGAAATTTATAAATCTACTTGTAAACAATACATATGCATACATACACACATCGTATACTTGTATACAGTCGTGCGTATGTAAATAGGTAGCTGCTGTAAATTATATGATCGTGCTATAAAACTTTCAGACATTTTTAACGAATGCAAAAAAAAACACGTATCAGTATGACACGTACTCATATTTATTAAGTACAGTGTCGCACATAAGTATTCGTTACAATTTATAATTAACGTTTGTAAATTATTTAACATTTTTAATATACATTATATTATATTGAATAATTATAGGAAGTTTTCTCAAATTTATCGTATGATTTATTTATTTATTTGCACACACTGTACACGAGGGGTTTTAACGAAAAGTGTTGACTTTAACTTTCAAAGTGAAACAAACGTTTTATTAGACTTAGAAATCAATTTTTCCAATTTTTTTTTTGTCAAAGCGGAAGAAGTAACCAGGCGCCAAATACTCTTGGTCATATTACATTTTATTATCTTAAAAATGTGTGCCTCCTATTCATTGTGTGTGACTAATTTATTAAAAGAAATAATTTGTTTTCAATACACGTTATTTTATTATGGCTATTGTCTGTCTGTCTGTCTGTACTTGTATTTCTACTATCAAGTTGTTTGACTTTTTACGGCGAATTTTCTAGAATAAATTTATATAATAGAGATTTTTATGTTTTGTTTGTGTGTGTCTGTATGCATTTTTTGGAAATAAAGTTGTACCAATAAGTTAGACGACATTGTGATAACCAGAGTGACCACACTTGCATGTGCGCGCATGCACTTGCATGTTCTTTCTTGTACGATCAGTCATTAAAATATTTATCTATTTTAGAACTTTTTGTAAATTTTGATAGTTTAGCAATTTCAAACGGATTCTTAAAAATAAAATCGGGTGTTCCAGTCGCAAAGCAGCTCTGAGTCAGTTAACAGCAAGCCTCGTTGGCAATTATCTTTTAAGTGCAGCCAGACCACTGATTGTTTACTCTCTTTCGAGAGTTTTGCGTCTCACTCGCACTAGTTAATTTCAACACCTCAGATAACTGTATAGTTTTACAGTTCGTCTGAGGAATATTCCGTGGTTAACTACGTTGCTACTTCCTATGTGAAGGCATAGGTCGTGTACAGTCAGTCACAGTAACGGAAGAAAATACGGGTTAATAACATCGCCGGCATATAGTCTAAGTCACTCCGTCGGCATCTGTGCACCAAATACTTTGCAAATTTACTTTGTAAAGTATTTCAACATACAAATACAAATACAAAATCGGGTGTTAATCATAACTAAATACAAGTTTTAATTAATTTAGTTTTTGGTACGATTCCCGCATAAAAAGCTGAGTACGAACATCTCTGAGTTTGAAAGAATATATTCGAGGGAGAAATACAAGCATATTTCCTAAAACTGCGTAAATAAATTATATGAATATCAGTTTATTCAGATAAGGAGCTGAAAGTCGGATAATATGTATTTAAAAAATTACCAAAAAAAAAATTGGGGCTTATTAATTCGATTTGAAAGAAACAGTTGTGCTTTCGAATCGAATTATAATTAAGCCTCCGCTTTTTATAGTTTTCAAGAATAATAATTTTTTTTTGTTTTACATGAAAAATATTTTTTTGGTTTTACATGTAAACTATTTGGCAATTAATTTTATATTTAATAATATATTAGCATCACATCTGAGTGTCAGTATTCCAAAATATTTGAATCTATTACAGCAATTTTGTAACTGAAATTCGTACCTTGCTTAAGTATCTAGATTCTAGATACGTGCATACGTGCTATGTATTTATGTATGTGTGTAGATAAGGCGATTTAAGTATTAAAATTATTAAAATTAATTCGCCTTGTGAGTGTACATAAAAATTGCTAAAAAAACAAAACAATAAAATAATTTCAATTTAAACTTGTTCACTTTTCATTTAATGGAATATTTTTCGTATTCAAAATACGAAAATAACATATTTATTTAGATATAAAGTTTTACTACTATTGTATTTTATTTTCTATCCAAAAATTTTAATGTTATCATTTTGCTACGAGATATTGCATCAGCCAATAAAAAACGATCTTAAATTTGGTTCAAATACTAGATGGATGAGTAACAAAAATAAAAAAATAAAACACGGTCGGTCGGTACTTGTTGGTGTCAACATCACAGCAACGTCAATGGCACAATTAGCTACCAAAAGCGATACAAAAAAATAAATTAATAAATAAATAAATAAAAATAATATTGTTATTTAAGTGCGACATTTAACGTTGACTTCTTTTAATATGCCATCTGTCTGCTCAATCATTTCTCTTTTCGCGCTAAAAAAAAAATTGATCAAAGCACATGTGGTTGATCTGTTTCAGTTAATCACACTCTCAATCGTGTTTTACATCTTCTTAATACAGTAGAACATGGCTAAAATGAATTGGCAAATGGTCAAAACAGACCACCAGCCGAAAGTTTTTGTAATTAATCCACTTCTTCTTATGGAACATTAGACTTACTTATTTAAAGGGTGTCTCAGTAAGAATGCCATTTTTCAGTTTAAAATAAAAACAGGTATTTTTTGAGATTGAGTGATTTTTTTTTTATTGCATGGAATAAAAATATAAATTTTTACATTTTCCTTAACATTTTCACAGACCAAAATCCGCAACAGGCAGTTGCTACTTATGAATATCATGGGGTTTAATTTTGTGTGTTCACGAAGCCATTGGATGGGAGCGGGCTAAATCCGAGATGATTTTTTTTCGAAAATTTGACATTAAATTCACTTATCCATTACCCATTGAACGCGTTGTTCTTTCGGAATAAATATCTGTCAATGTTGCCAAATTTCAAAGTTGTCACTTTCACAAAATAATATGTGACACTAAATTTAAAGAGTGCATTCTTACTGAGTTCTTAGTCGTACGAAGTGGATAATGATTAATGAATTAAAGAAAATGTAGCGTGCGTCACAGAGGATTCACAGCTTTGGCTAAAGACCAGCAGCAATTTTTGCCCGCCAGTAAGCTATTTCCGAATTCATTTGAGCGTCTTCGCTTTAGGAATTCGATTTTGTATACTTTATTATACAAAATGCGTTAAATATTACAAAATCACTCTCTAAATTTCAAAATTACTTTCATTTTTGTAGCGTGTGTAACACAACTTTATGATTTGGTACAAACGTCTGTTGAATATTTATATTTTTGAATGTACAATTACATCTTGCTAAATATTAAAGGTCGAATTTATATATTTTTTTCCGTTTTATAACAGGTTAATAAAACAAATTTTCATAAAATATTAAAATATTGTTACAAAAAATATATAGAAATTCAGCCATTTTGTCTTCAGTTTGTATACGAACAACAATCAGCCATACCTAAATACGGGCGGAAAGCGGAACGTTTCTTTCCGCTGAGCTTTAACGCTGAAATGCCATACCTAAAAGCGGCAACGTTATGTCTAAAAACAATAAAAACAGAGTTATCAAACAAACAAATTATACAACCC
Organism: Linnaemya tessellans; assembly: GCA_951800035.1. Taxonomy (NCBI): domain Eukaryota; kingdom Metazoa; phylum Arthropoda; class Insecta; order Diptera; family Tachinidae; genus Linnaemya; species Linnaemya tessellans. The sequence continues at coordinate 123,888,870 of OX637533.1, forward strand.
TGATTATTTTAACAGCTGGACGGACGACATTTGTGATTTTGTTATTGAAATTTTGTACAAATTACAAGCGTGCATACATATGTATGTATATAATCATATTGTAAATATTTTCTTATCTCCATTTTCTAATACGAAGTGCACAAATTTTTTCTTTTATTATTTATTTCACTTTTGTAAATTTTTGCTTTTTTTCTCTGGTTACAATTGTTTTCTTTTGCAACTAACTTCATTAGAAAACGCTCTGTCAAAATCGGATTTTCCAATAGCAAAGCGTTGCCGCAGCGTTATTTCGGTATGATCCATACAAAATGTATGGATAGGAGAACTTTTGACAGCTAAAAAACGCTTGCCGCGCGTATTTAGGTATGGCTGTAATTTTATTAATTCGAAAATATAAAGGAAAAAAAGTTTTTAGTTCACCTAATTTTTTCATTCTTGTTCTTCATGTATGTAGTAACTCGAAATTTATCGTTGGGTAAAAATGTGTGGCGTGTTTAAAAAGTAGGAGGGTGTGCTATGTGTTGGTGTGCATACTCGTACATACATAATTCAATGAACCCTATCATGATTATCTTAAAGTGCTTTTAATTGTTCTTTATTGTATCTTCAATTACATATAAATTGAATAAATATTACGATCTTAGTTCTGAAATTGTTGATTATAAGTGCAGTCAGTACTAGACAAAATATTTGTTTCAACTGTCGCTTGTGTAGTTGTACTCGCAGTGTTGTCAATTCGTTTGTAACTGCACATTTTCTGTGTAAGTTTTGCTTATTTTATAGTTCACGTGTAATATTATTTTTTTTTTGTCTTGGACCAGCACTCAGGGGATGGCCCTTACATATGCAATGCATTGCGCTGGAACTGAAAACGAGGGGATAGTATTGAGGGAACAAATGAGACGATAGACAATTTTTTTGTAGCTATTTCAAGCTTTTTACTTTGCCGGCTAATTTTTTGCTACAGCGCCGACGAAGGAGTGTTCTGTTACTCAGCTTTTGGTACATGATAGTGTCAGTCGCTGCTAATTATGTTCAGTGACCAGTGCTATGCCTTCATCATTGGAACAGGCTGGCAACAACTAACACAACCATGCACTAATGCTGATCAGAAAAGTTCAACACAATATTAATGACTCAGCGCGGGGTTGAACTCAGGACCCTCCGGTTCATAGTTTCGTGTTCTACACAGAGATTATGAAGCCAACAGCACCCACAATGCACTGTGGCGCAATGCATTGCATATATAGGGGTCATCCCCTGAGTGCTGGTCCAAGATAAAAAAAATTTTGAAAAATATGTGCAGTTGCATGTGGGATCGTAGCGCTCTATAATTTTGTCAAAAAGCAATTGATCCTATCGCTGATAAAAAAAACTGATTTGCTATTGTGAATGATTCTAATAACAAAGTTTCAGCAAGCAAATTTTGAAACTTAAAATATATGACATCGACAATGTTTATTTCCTCAAATTATTAAAGAATATATAAATTCATAACAATTGCCAATGGGAAGAAGAAGGGAAAACGTGAATTGCAACTTTTTTGTTGAAACCTTTTATGTTGTTGATTGAGGGAGTTTTTTTTACGAAACGATAATTCTTATATGTATACGCGGCCTTTGGAGGCTGGTATTCTGTATTTTGTATTGAACAATTTCACAATCCACTTTTTTTTAACGTCAAGCAATGGCCAGATAATCTACTCAAAGCACAATACCTTTCCAAACAATCTTAGAATTTATGTTAGCACTTCACTAGATGCGGATCAAACGAAAACCTACATCGCCATTATCACTATGAGAGGTGCTGCAAATAGTTGAATGCACTTCATTTTTTATTTATTTTTTTTTGCGCCACTGGACGCTGTTATATTATTTATATCTTCAGAATCAATATAATTTCTTTTTACACAAATTATTTATAAAGCACTGACAAATAATTCCCAATAGAAACTGTCACACTCCCAAACAATTCACAATAGAAACTTTTGCTCCCAAAATATTCACGTTGCTGGCTTGTTGGTGTGGGGAATATAAATTTCCTCCTAAGCAACTCTGAATAAGTTCTTAATTCTTCCCAAAACAATTTTACCTTTGATAATAACACTTCTTGTTTTTGTCATTAATTGAGCAAAAACATTTCGAATGAATGCCCTAATACATTTATGTAGTATATACAAATCATATACATATGTGTACATACATACTTATGTACATATGTATAATGTATGTACAGAAATGGCTGTATGTATGTTCATATCATTATTATTTTCCAAGAAGTGTTGTGCTTATAACAGTTTATATAGAAGATTTATGGTATACGGAATTGAAATTAGCATATATAAATATTGAATTTTATTTCATGTGGGCCGTGATATTTTAATACCCCTAATTTACAAAATTTCAAAATTTATGCTGAATTTTTAAAATACATAAAACAAGCACATGTTATACAACAAAAGAAAAAATAATATTGTTATTTACAAAACTTATCAACTATACATATTTCAAATAGAATCAGGAATTAATTTTTCAAAAATCGCTATTTTGTAGCATGTTTGTCAATAACAGACCTTCAGCTGTAAAGTCTGAAAATGTTTTAAACTCATATGCAAAAAGAGAGTAAATAGATATTACACAATTGGGGGATTCACACTGTAGTCATAAAGTCATAAGTCATAAAATAATAGCACGAAAAATATGACTAGTGTGAACAAGCCGTCATAACTTAAAGTGCTATTTCAAACATCGATCAGCTGATAAGAAAACAACACATTTGTAATTAGATGTTATAAAAGCAAAAGATAATTAAGATGCTTGTAATAGAGTTGTTTGAAAATGGCAAAAAAGTCCAAAAACTCCATTTCTATTTAAAATTATTAAATTTGTCTTCTGGTGCACAAGAATATCTAAATGAATTTGTATGTACATATAAACTAAAACAGCTGCTGCCTTGATATGAGCAGAATAAATTTTTTTCGCGGCGGCATACGGAAAAACGTTCAGTGGCTGCCAGCTACATAAGTTAAATGAGAAAAATTGTTCACTTGTATATACATATTTAGTTTTTGCGATTTAGTTCTCTTTTAATATTTTTTATGTTATAAAAATGTGATTTAATGTACAGACAAATAGGTATGACTAATTTTTTAGCCGTTTTTTAGTCGTGAATCATACATATAAGTAACGGCGGCAAATTTATACTATCGCCGTCTCGCTTAAAGACTTTCAACCGTTCGACTCAGATCTCTAGAGCTATTTTATGAGAAAACAAAAACATACCTGGAAGAGTGCTATTATTTTATGACTTTTTTGTATGCAGCACAACAACAACTTTTTTAAACCGGTCTAAAATATTATGACTTTATGACAATATGACTAAATAGCACAAAGTGTGAATACCCCATATATAAAAAATAAATTTTAAATTTATACAACTTTTCAAACATAATGGTTGAAGGTGTATTTAACTGGCTGTCATTAGATGAGCTTATTTATTATTGTATTTGTATGTTGAAATACTTTACAAAGTAAATTTGTAAAGTATTTGGTGCACAGATGCCGACGGAGTGACTTAGACTATATGCCGGCGATGTTATTAACCCGTATTTTCTTCCGTTACTGTGACTGACTGTACACGACCTATGCCTTCACATAGGAAGTAGCAACGTAGTTAACCACGGAATATTCCTCAGAAGAACTGTAAAACTATACAGTTATCTGAGGTGTTGAAATTAACTAGTGCGAGTGAGACGCAAAACTCTCGAAAGAGAGTAAACAATCAGTGGTCTGGCTGCACTTAAAAGATAATTGCCAACGAGGCTTGATGTTAACTGACTCAGAGCTGCTTTGCGACTGTTATTTATTATAATTTATATATATACATAGTATTTTTATATTACAAGTATTTTTGCCAATGTAGTCAACATTTATAGTTAAAAACCACTGAAACCAAGAAAACAGTGTAATACATAACAAACTCGTTTGTTTTAAATACAATAGATTTAAAATTAATATACACAAATATTTAAAATGAATACATACTTGTGCATTGGAGCATTTTATAAACTAAAATAAAGAAATTTCAATATATGTTAGAATTTCCTAATGAAAGGAATAATAAACTAATAAACCAACATAATATTTTTTTATGTAAATATATTTCAAACTATATTTTGCTTTTAGCTGAATTATTTATAAAAGTTTTCATGATAAATTTGTATATGAGAATTGCATCATCACTAAACTGGCGTCAACATAATTAGCATCCAATTCAAAGGAAGATGTTAAAACCTTGATGTTATTCTATTTATCGATCGTATATTTAATAAATTAAATGAAAAATATTATCTCTGTTAAATTATTAAATGTTAGTGCTTTTTGTTTGTATGTCTATATGCTTCACTAATATTTTTCTATTTATTTTTAAAAGCATCTTCTAAAATCCTCTAGTATTTATATTATAAAAAATCATAGTATAAATTTTATATATGATTTTTCAGCAATATGTATGTTTTTTTTTGCCGAATCGAATAAAAAAAATAATAAAAATAATAAAAGTACGATAATGAAATGCAAAAAAAAAATATCAATGAAAACAGAAATCGTGATGTTTTTTCTATCCCTCTTTTTTCTCTATATCCTTGGCAAATAAAAAAAAAATATGCCATTATGTCCACTCATGCTTTTAATTCATCGTGTGAATTGTGTTTAAACCCGCCTCTATGTTGTCTTATTTTTCTTCAACTCTCATTTACTCGAAATTTTTTTTCTATTCCACTTAACTCAAGGTTTTTAGGTTTGATTCCTTAAATAATCGCTTATATACTACATCAACATGTGGGGATATTGTGAAAAGATTTTACATAATCAATATTCCAAGGACCAAAGAAAGAATATCTTCGATTTAATTTTGCAACCTACACTACAGAATAGAACAGTGCTGTCTTCAGAAGTTGCTACATTCCCATCATCAGGGCTCATATGTACATATGTTATGTATCCACGTTTGCCTGTTTGCTGAATTATTACCAAGCGATAACACTTTTTATTCCTATACATTTTATGATAAATTTTATTTTTTATGTTGAAACACTTTTTTAGTTTTTGGTTTAGTAATTTACAAAACTTTTCGTGACCAAGTATTAAAAAAAAACACTAAAACTGATGCGAATGGCAGAAAATAATCCTGCAGTTCAGTTCTTAAGATATTTTACTAATTAACTTATTAAAATTATTTATTTAATTTATTGATTTTTATTCACAAAATATGTATGTACTTTTCACATAAATACAAATTACATATACATATGTATTTATGTAACAATACTATTATGGATGAAAAAGAAAACATGCTAAAAAAAAACATTTTTATATGTAAATATACGAAAAGATCTTCATCTTATAAATTCATTCATTATGATTATTCATGCTTTTTATATTATTATTTTTTGTTCTCATTTAGCAATATGTTATGAATGTATTTTTCATTTGAATATAAGGAAAATCAACGCATGGGTATAAAATTAAATTAAATTCATTCATTCACAGTAGCCACAATTTTTAAATACGTGTGTTCTTATTTATGAAGAAAGAAACAATTAATTCATTTGGCTATTTTTACACTAATGAAGGAAATGATAATTTTTAATATCCAAAATTTTGTAATTGCTGAAAATGTTTCAAATTATTCAATTCACAAATTCGATTGTTTAGTTAATCGCTTATAAACACGATATGTAACTGTTTATGCACTTATAACCGGGTTCTTCCTATTCTGATATCAAATGCATAGTTAATAACTTTTTTGCGCTAAGGTAATTAATTAAAATATTTTGGAAATTATATTGCAATGCATTCAATTATCATTATCATCAATCATTCATTTAGGGCTGCGCGCAATTAGCGGGAAAACACTCGGGGGCCATAAAGGCCCATTGTGATTCCCAGAGGACTACAACCTACACAATCCTTCCAAAACGAAGTACTGGTTCCTGAGAACCACCACACAACCCGCCAGGGCGATGCATCCCTGAGACAGTCCAGATCTCACAGGAAACGTGATCCTAGATGTCTAATACGCTCCTGCATGGCCGGACAGTCAGAAAGGAAATGCTGTATTGACTCCTCTTCTTCTTCATCGAAACAGCTCCTGCAGCGACCATCATGGAGAAAGCCCAAATGCTCTGCCATGTGCCCGTCAAGACCCCTACCAGGAGTGCCAACGACTTCTTCCCAAAAGTTAGAAGCTATCTAGTCCTAATATGGTGTTCAGACATACGCCTTAATTGAGTTTATCGCAATTAACAGCATTATTGAGCTCAATTACCCATACAAAATTTTAGTTAGTTAATTGATCAATTAACGCTTAATTGTCTATAAAATTGAGCAAGGTCTAAAATGCAGCACTGTAAAAGTTTGTTTAGTGAGCACCATAATGCCTACTGAACAAACTTTATGAAATTTGACAACTCATATGTAAACAAATTCACAGAAAAATATGGCGAGTCAAGTTGAGGGTGAGTTTTTAAAATAAACTTTTTTAATTAAAAATTAAAAGAGATGAAAAATAAAAAACGTATTTCGTACAACAACAGGTCCAAAGGCAAAAAGGAAGCGCATTTTATGGAACGACGCCAGTGAAGCAGCAATGTAAACAACACCTTTTGTCAGCTGCTGTCAAACGCTAATTAAGTTATCCAATTAACTTATTATTGACTCAATTAACTTATTGCTTTTCAATTAACTTATTATTGACTCAATTATTGTTCATGTCTGAACACCATATTACTCTGCTACGTGAAGGCCATAGAGTTTTGGATACCCTACAGGTGGTAATTGTTGACCAGCTGCTTGTCATCTTCCTCTCTGTCCACTCCTCAATTACGTTTAGCAGCTCAACTAAGAGAATATCGATATCCCTACGTGAGACTACTTCATCCAAGGCCGAACCGGCTCTTGCGCATTTCATTTCCCTGAATGCCTTTATGCCCAAACTATCTTGACGTGATGTCAGAGATTGAATAATGCCAGTACACATTTCGACTTTATCATACTCGAATCCAGGGCCCTAGTTGCTGCCAGACTACCTACACAAATGTCAATAGTTCTGGCCTCTAAACTGATCCCATTAATTCTTAATGCTGCTTTGGTAATGGCACAAATCTCTGCCTGGAAAATCATCAATCATTAAGTGGAATTTATTTGGTGCCCTTAAACACATATTTTTTCAAATTAATCTAGCAAATAGAATATTGAAAGCATAAACTCTCCACTGTATAATTAGAACATATTTTAATGAAAATTAATAACAACAAATAGTAGGTCTATTCATAATCTTTCTATTTGACAAATTCTAGGGAATATTTGTCAAATAAGACTGTAGTAAACATAAAATATTTTCTATGTATTAGTTCTTGTAAATATACGCTTAGCCAACGCATATGACCTTAATGCAAAGTTGCAAAGTAAACAAATTATTTAAACTTCTCTACTGATGTCTCAATTGCATTTAACATATTTTGCAGATTATTAATATTATTATTATTATGATAACATACTTATATGTTATTAAATTTTTCCCTTGCACATTTATTACATTCTCTTACGATTTATTCTACGATTTATTCTACCTACTGTTTTCAGAATATATTGCGACTTAGAAAAACATTGCAAACGATTTGTTTTTGTTTTACTCGGATTGCACATGCAAGAGTTTGTTAGAAAATAAACAAAACCATAAAAATAAACATTTGTTTACAAAATAAAACGCAAACGTCACAACACAATCAGTGTTATTTTATTATTTATTTTCTTTGTATTTATGTAAATAAATAATTAAATAAAATGCATATATGTCTAGTCTATTTTTGTTTACACTAATTGATTTCTCCAATGCAACTGATATTTCAAATACCTCCATGGATGCATGTATAGATGTATGTATGTATGTATGTGTATGCATTTGTGTACCGGAAAAATCATGACTCATGCCTTTTTATAGAATTTTGATTTTTCAATTACTATAAAATAAAGCTTTTCCCTTTCTGTGTAAAAATATTTTGTTAAATTTTGGCTTTGAAATTTTAATTCTATTTAATTTTGATAAAAAGAAACCACTTTATTAATGTATTTACAAACTAGAAAATATTGGTAATTTAATTCAGATTTGCTAGGCTAATTTAATTTCACTACATTCACTGAAAACTGATAGCGGGAATAATTTCTCACAGGAGATTCACGATATCATTTTTCCCTTCGAGTGCAACAAAAATTTCACGTGAACAAAAATTCCACTTGTTATTCACGATAGGGGTGAATGAGTACTGCTGATGAAAGTGTAGCGGTTGGCAAAAACAGTACTCTATTCTGTTGTGCTACGTTTGTTTTTTTAGTAAGACAAGCACTCGATGAACTCTACATATGTAGTGCATTAAGAAAGAGCTAGAAAAGAGGTTTTGAGAAGACAGATGAAGTAAGATTATTTTTGCTACTGTGCCAAAGGTGGTTGCTGTAATGCGCTCTTTAGGACATCGATCGCTGCTGCAATGTTGAGTGAGCGGGTCTTTCACACAACAACTAACACAACCATGCGCTAAATATAGATCAGAAGAATTCGATGCCATATTCATGACGGACTGTGGAATCGAACCCGGGATCCAAGGCTTCGTAATCTATTATTATTATTTTTTTTAATATAATCACCTAAATGATGAATACGAACATCCACAAAATCGAATACGATTATTCACTCATACCGAATCGAATACGATTATTCACTCATCACTAATATACATATGTATATGTATGTAGTATGTATGTGTTTACACGGTAACTTTTGTTGTATCTAATGCTGGCCACACACGCATAAATTTGTTTGCAAACAAATTTTCAAAAGTTATTGAAAATTTGAAATAATGTTTGCAAACAATGCCACACACGCTAAATTTTTACTTAAATTTAAATTTATTTGCAAACAAATTTATGCGTGTGTGGGGCGTATAATAGGTATAATGTAGGGTATTCAAAATAAAAAATTATGACCTTGTACAGCAGTAAATCCATAAATTATTAATAGAGTGCAATGAAACTTTACCGGTAAATAAAGAAATTTATTAACAATAATCGGCCGTGCCGAATTTTATATACCGTTCACATCATGACTTATTACTAATCTCATTTGGCTTCTAACTGGTTTTTAATGTTAATCTATGTACATACGTATTTGAAAACCAGCAGACACATCAGTCCATCACCAACACACACTGTAACAAATCTGTGGGCATAGCCAATTCGACTTCCCGCTCTAGAAGAATCCAGAATATGGGAATATATGTATGTGCTTGTATTAGAGATAACAAACGAAATGTGACAACTTCTTCCTCCATTGGTGAAGTGTAAAAAGAAGCAAAACTTCCGAAGTACAACATCATCGAAAAATAATAACAAGAAGCAGTGGAAAGATATTTGTTTACATACACACATGCAAACAATTGTATTTTGGTGTGTGTGTATGTAGGAAAAATGAAAATTGTTTGGAAAAATTATATAGAAAGCAACAAAATCTTAATGAAATTATACCTACTAGTATTCAAACAATGCGCATTAAATTAATTTCATTTTGTCTTTGCAAAATTTTTTTTTAACAAATTATAAGCAAACAACTCTTTAAATTTTTTTACTTTATTTTTATTTAAAAATTTTTTTTAACAAAAACAAAAGCACGCCGCAATAAGGGTGTGTGTGTGTGTGTTTGAATTTATATGTGTGCATCGTGTTGTGTGACGGGTTGATATTTAACCACAAACAACAAAAAGGGGGTTAGTGAACAAAACAAAAGCTACAAGAACGGAGAAAAAGTGTTGCCGCTTCGTTGAATTTTAGCAAAACCAGACTATTATTCTTATTGCTAGGTTCTTGGCCATCTATTTAAAAACTCTTGCCAAATCTTTGATTAATTTATTTTGGAATTATTAAACTGAGTAGAATGACTTCTTTTCTGTCTAATCAGCTTACGTTTTTTCAATCACTCCAAACTTTTTTGGCTTTTTTGAACAGTTTGATCAGAAAATTGTTGAAAAGCTGCAGGCATGATCTGCCAGGTTAAATGATTTTTATATTAAATAAATTTTATTCATACAAAATGTAGTAAAAGATCGTGGTAAATAAGCAGGATAAAAGTTTTTATCAAAATTAGCTATAAAATTGTGGATATAATTAATATGATTTTATTAAATTTAGGGCCTTCGTTGAACTTGTTTTTGGCTACAATATAACTATTTCATTTAACAACATTTTATTATTATTCTCATTTTATTTATTTTTCAGACCGTGGATTAACAGTCCTTATATATACTTAATCAAATTAATCATAACACAGTATTTCAGACTGACATCGTGGCTATCACGGAAGGGATAAAGTGGTTGAAGGGAATTGATAACAGACTACCGGTTCGTATATTCACGAATAGTGGGATTGTCATCGAGGTCCTAAGAAATCATGCATGGATGAGATAAACTCATACACGCGAAACTCATACATCGAGGAATACCTGGAAATATTGAGGCAGATAGGCTAGCAAGGATGGGAACTTTAATGACTAACATCATACTGGAAAATCCTAAGCCATTTCGAGTTTTTAAGAACGAACTGAAGCAATGGGCTATAGAATTGCATACGAAAGAGTGGTAGCACTCTACCATAGGCAGGGTGACTAGAATTCTATGTGGAGACCCAAATGGTAACAAGACAAAGGAAATCCTAAGATTGAGTAGGCCAGCACTACGGAGGTTGGTTAATTTAATAGCAGGACATACAGAGTTAAGGAATAAAATGGCACGCGTGGGAATCGTTGTCAATATAACATGCAGGGCCTATCAGGAAGATGACGAAACAATTGAGCATTACTTGTGCCACTGTCCAGCTTTTAGTCAAGCCAGGAGACAAACATTTAATCAGGAGATTATACAGGAGATGGAATTTCTTGCGGGTTCTAATTGGAGAGAATTAAGAAGATATGTACATTGAGGAAACTGGGTTCTTAACGTAATCAAATTCGGAAGTTTCCATGGTTTTTGATGGAGGCTCCCTATAATAGTATGGGAACTCCTCATAATAGAGCGCACAACAGGGCTATGAGGCCTAAGTGTAATCCTGAACGGATTGGGACAGCTTTGCTTACGCCACTCTCTTCAACCTAACCTAACCTAATCAAATTTTAATGAAGTTAGTAATTACAAAAACATAGTAATTTACAAAAGTAACCCAATAGTTTATAAAAAACTGATTTTTTAATACACAATTATTTGTAGGGGTTTGAACTCTGATTTTTCATCGGCATACAAAATATACCTCTTTATCGAAACACAGTTAAGTGCCAATAGACCAGCAATTGTATCCTGACAGCTGATGCAAGCATTTAAGGTTTATAGTACATGCAGCAGATTCTACTGAATAAGTAGGACTTAGTCCATTTTAAGAAATCAGAATGGAAGTCTATAGCACCTCAACTTCGATAGTAGCATTTATTACAATGATATATTTCGCTGCTTCTTCTTCTTGTGATACAACTGATTTTCCAAAGTTTTATATTTTATTGCTACTTTTCTCTCAAATTAGTATCGAACAACGATAACTATTAAAAAATAAATAAATTATATGTATATGTAGTGTACAAAATGTTCATATTATATAAATAATATTTTATTGAAAATAACTCAACGGCAACGCTGCTTATGAAAGTATCTGAGATACAGCACTCAAGGCATAAATTATATGAGCGAGGGAGAAGGAACATTAATAAATATTTGTAAACACTTTGCCGGTTAGATGTATTCGTATATGTGTTCTAGCACGTTCGCATTTCATATAAATAGCAGTGCTCTGGCCCACTTCGAGCAACATTTCGGTTTTGTCTTGCCTAACAGTCACATCGTTCGTGAAATACTTGAGTTTTAATTATCACAAAAATTAAAAGATATTCTACAATTGATTTTATTTTTGTAACAAGTTGCCAGTGAATACAGTGTATTAATAGTTAAAAGTTTTTTTTTTTCTAAAACAAACCCACCGTACAACACCAAGTGTTATTGAAACTAAAATACATCACATTTTGTAAATAAAAAAAAAACAATTTTAAATATGTCTGCTTCACCGACTGCCCGTAAAGCCATGAATGTTCCACAAAAGACGAAGAAAATCACAATTTCGGATCCAATAGAAATGCCGGAAGTTTATTCTTCAACTCCCGGTGGTACTTTGTTCTCAACAACACCCGGCGGTAGGTTGGGAAATATATGTATATGTTTTTTTGTCGTGTATTTTCATTTTTAACATATAGTATGAACAAGTTGTTAGGAGAGGTCAGTTTATTAAACAAACATTTTAGAGGTGACTAAATCTCTATGCAATGAGTTTCAGAAAAAAAAATGTTTTTCATCTAACTGTTTACAGAAAAATTTAAACAAGTTTTAAAAACTAAAAATTCATAAAATGAATTTTTAATGAAGCTTCACAAAAAAAAATTAATTTAAAAAAAAATTCATTAATGAAGTCCTTTTTTTAAAGACCTCAATTTCAAAAAAATAATAATATTGTAAAATACCTATATATTTTCTTTTTTTTCGAAGTGAAAAAATTTTAAATTTTGTAAACCAGCTGAAGAACACTTTGACTGCTACACGGCAACTTTACGCACTATTTGTGGTAGCAAAAAAAAAGTAGGCTACAAATTTTGATACATCAGCTAATTTCGATATTTGCATCGATTTTATTTTCATATCGGGGGGCTTACTCTGTAATGCGATGCGAAAGGAATTCCTTTCCCATTTCAATGTAAATATATTGTCCGCAATTTAACGTTTTTTTTTTTTCAACTAGTGCTTATTTCGTGAATGGTAACACTTAGCTCATGTCTGATTTGACAGATAATTAGTTGTATCCTTCCGCTGAACGAATATGGTTGTATATCCAATGCGTTTTCGCTTCGCTGAGTGGGCCTGCGATCGACTTACAGAAGATGCCGATTTTGCCAAAAAAAAAAAAAAATCATCGTTTCAGATGAAGCTCATTTTGATCTTGGCGGGTATGAAAACAAGCAAAATTGTTGCATTTGGGGCACAGAAAACCCAGACGCATACATTGAAAAGCCAACGCAACCAAAACGCGTCACTGTTTGGTGCGGATTTTGGTCCAGAGGCATAATTGGGCCATTTTTCTGCGAAAATGAGCAACGAGTGCCCGTTACAGTCAATGGCGATCGTTATCGGGCCATGCAAACATTTGAATGAAATTATTTTCCATTATTAACCGGAAGGATTGTACTTTCAAATAAAAAAAGAAATTTGAGAAAATATTCAGTAGTTTTTTTTATAGCATTTAAAAAAAAAAGTTATTTGGCGGACCCTATACAATACAAATGTGTTCAGTTTTTCATTCGCATCGCATTATAGAGTAACAACCCTGGATTAAATTATTAAAATTTCATTAGTGTTTCTTTGTATTTCGTTTTTTTGTTATTAATTAATTAATTAATTTTTTTTTTGTTAAATTGAGCAAATCGTTCTAACGAAAATTAGCTGCCACAGAGAGTTTAGCAGCACGTTTGTCTGGTGAATGCACCCATTAAAAAACATCTGCAACTTTTGTTCCTGATAAACGAAATCTGTTTGTTTTTCTTGGATTTTGAAACTTAAAAATAGAAAAAGTATATTTGAACTTGAATAATATTTTCTATGAACTCGCATTAAAAAGCAATATGTTTTAAAATTCATAGTATATTTCTGGTGCTTTCTTAATTTTTAGAAAAAGAAAAAGGTTCTGTTCTGCATCTTAATCGAAATGGAGACAATGCAGATCTACTTTAGAAATGCTATTATAAATATTTTTTTTTAATATTTTATTTGCATTGAAATACCGATCTGAGGCTTAGACATATGCAGCAAAGTAATGCAATTTTCAATACAAATTTCTTATTAAACAAAACAATTTTATACCTCTGTCTGCACCTTGACTCAAAATATTACCAGTTTTCAATTTTATACAATTAACAATTAAATAAATAATTTATTAACCCCAAATGATTCACCTCAAAAGAAAAAAACCAAACCCCTTTAGGAATTATTTAAATAAATATTTTCTTTAACAAACCTATCAACTTCAAAGTAAAGGAATTGCTTATCAGTTCTTAATCATAAAAAAATAAATGAAACAGTTTAACAAGATCATAAAGCAATAGTAAAGATAAAATTCAGTTATTATGCGCTGTACAATATTTAGTCTGCTTCCCCATCGCAAAAATAAATTAACTAATTTCTAATCTTTCTCTTTCCAGGCACTAAATTGATTTACGAACGCACCTTTTTGAAAACCTTGCGTCAATCTCCTTTGAGCCAGTCGCCACCCTCAAATATACCCAGCTGTTTGTTGAGAGGTACACCACGCACCCCCTTCCGTAAATGTGTACCACCACCATCCGATTTGAGCAAGAAAGTCGAATCATTAAAGATAGATGAGCAAGAACAATTCCAATTGGAATTATAAAAACTTGTCTATAATGGTTTTTCTTTTAAATTAAGCAATCAAAACTCCTGCCACATCAAGTCTACCTTCATCTCCAACAAATCTTTACAATTATTTACAATCCCACAAGCTTAAGACTAAAAAATATTTTAGATACATACATACATACATATATGTATGTATATTGTAATGTTTTTGTCCGTCTTACAGTAGTTTGCTAAAAATCCCACTACTGCCTGCAACAACTTTTTCTCAAACTAAAAAAGTTTCTAAAATTAAAAAAAATAATAATTAATTAATCACTTCCTTCTTTTTTAACTTAAAGTAACATCATTATTTGCATTTAGTATTAAAAACTTAAATATTATTAGATTTTATAAATTTTCCAAAGTAGTTATTTTCTTTAAAAAAATATCTTTTGATAACTTTTTTTATCGGTCATATTGACTGCAAAAAACTGTTAAAAGATATTTATATATATTTTTTTTTTGTTAAATTTCTTTAGTTTGCATTGTATTTATAAAAAATTTTTTTAATCATTTTTCTCAAAGATCGTTGTGTCATAAATTAAGATTAACTTTTTATAAAAATATGTAAAAATTAAAAAAAAAAAATAAAATAAAAAAGTAAAAAATGTATATATAAAACAAATAAAAAAAAAACTTAAAATATTTAAAAACAAATTGCATTTATTTTATATGAAATTTAATTTTTGGTGGCAACGGCCTTTGAGCATTAAGAGGTCCTCTCAGACGATCAAAATACTTGACAGGCTTTTCTGTAGGTGAATATTTGTTTAGTCTGTGTTCACACCATGAAAGTCTTATTTTTAAGATTCTTATTTATTCTTCTTTGAAGTATCTTCGGCGTTCACACAATGAAAGTTTTATTATTGGCGACATATACGTATGTTGAGTGTAGGAATGTGTGCGTTACGAATGAGAAAGCAAAACGTATCGACAGTACATCATAGAGTGTACTCGTTTCAGTTCCCCTCGCCTCTCTTGCCTATAAACTAGCAATCTTAAAAATAAGACTTTCATAGTGTAAACACAGACTAAATCTTCCTTGTTAGTTATGCTTCTTCTTCCTTGATTTTGACATTAGCTCTAAATTTTCTACCAACAAATTACGTGTTGCTTTTGGTGTTGTTAATTGTTGTACTAGTGAGAGTACCTGGTAAATCTGCCTTGACACAGACTTAGTATTTGTAATGCTGTCTGCAAAATGGACGATCATATCAATTTAAACATTGACACCAAGCGCATATGAGCGTGACAGCAATCTTAGAAAATCACAAAAATTTTTTGTGGAATTAAAAAAATAAAACATTAATTTCAGAAATTTATTGAAATCGGACAAAGTTTGACGCAAAATTTAAGCTAAACCGTGTTTAAAATCTGATAATAACGAAATGGATTTCGGTAAGATTGAATACAAATCACAGCATACAATAAATCGATAAATAGAATAGAATTTTAATGGAGAATAGAATTTTAATTTGCTCAAAAATTTATAACAATCGCTTATTATGAAAAAGTATAACAAAACATTTCACACCTGAAATCGAAACCGAAATTCGAGGTTTCAATACCGCACTCTTTTCTGAATATACATATTATCGAATTTTTCTAGTCTGTATTACTGCGCGATTGTGTTACTGGTCACTGAATAAGACAGACAGTAAAATGATAAAAATAAATTCGGCTACTAGTTATTTTCAAGACTATCCCTTCCTTTTCATAGTTCTGTCACCATGCATTACATGAGTAACAAACAACACAAACAAACCAAAAAATCTTTATTTATATTTTGTTTGTATTCCGTTTTCTGAAGAATATTTTATTGCCAACAAGGAGCGCTTAAATTCGGTATATTTGGGAAGACAAAATTTGTTAAGAAAGATAGTTTGCCGACATTGTTTAGACAATTCCTTTAAAATTTGACTAATAAATATTTAATAACGAATTCATAAAGAATTCTCTAAAGCCTTGCCGGAAAATTTTCATAATTTTTTCAGCAATGAAAATCCGTTTAAATCACTTATAGTACGTTTTCCGTCTAATTGTACAGATTTTCCACCCGAATTTGTCTAAAAATGTTTGTTGGGCATACTTTCATATGATGTATGTAACATATCTACATAAACAATACTGTAATAAATAAGACAGTAAAAAATCCACATGGATGTATGCGCAGGTACAAATACATAGATACCTACATACATATGTATATACATACTTGCCGTGCATGATGACATTTTACTTGTATGTATGTACATATGGGTGTATGTATGTGTGTATGTATATATACATACATGCATTTCTATAAACTTCAAAATGCCGGCAAGCCGGCTTTAGCTAGTGAAAAACAAATATCTAGAAACACACATCCATACACATGCATGTGTGTATGTGCATAACTAGATAAGAAATAAATTAACACCGATATTAAAAACTAATGCGTAGTTTCTTATAGGTTTGAGCATTTATTATTAGTTGCTTTTTTATAACTACATATAGGTATATGTACATACACGCATATGTATTTGTTTTTTTTTTTTTATAATGCCTATTAATGCTGCGTTCCACCCAAATGGGGACAAACGATACGCGTACGTGTTCGTTTTTATATGCTTAGTTTCGTCTCATAGCTGTTCTACAAACAAGTTGACTATAGCTGCCCTGCAGGAAATGCCAACAATAGTGAAACTGTACTGACTCTATTGACACAGTCACCGGTACTAGTGACTCATAATACGCTACACAATGCTATTTACTATAGACATTTAACATGGGCGTGTCATTGAAAATCCACTACTGCCATTATTTGCACCAGTGTACATTTTAGTAATCTTAGTCTACATACATACATATTTGATACTTTTCTGAATCAGATGTCGACAATGAAAATGCATAGTTTGGTTACTTTTGGAATTTTATTGAAAACAAAATTAAAAGATTTTCTAAATATTAAAGGCGAAATAAGCTACTAATTCACTTCAGTCACCTGCCACTGCCACAAATTATTTTACTCTTCAAAGATAAATACAAAAATGTAGACGATTTATTGACAATGTCTGCAACGAGTCGCCAAAATAGCAGACAAAAGTGGTGACTTGAAGACAGTCGTCTCTGGGCTTCCTTCAGGGTGGTTATAGGTCTAGATATGTACATGTGCATGTGTACATACATATGTGTGCACAAGTTAGGGTATTCATTCGTATGCGAATTCACAGTGTATTTCTCGATTATTTCATAAGCAAATATTACTTAATAATAAAATAAAGGTTTAGAGATATTTTTTGTCATTTGCTAGTTTTAGACACAAATCTGGAATCCAACTCATTTCAATTACATTGATTTGAAGATCACTTGTTGTCTTAAACGAGCAAATAAACGACTACACAAAATCTGACTACTAAATTTTCTCTTTCGACTTTTTGTAAAAAATGGGGCGTTGAAATCGATTTGTTATGAAAATCTCTATTTCGTATGGGGCAATTCACACTGGATTAATTTTTAGTCCACTTAACTTTTGTTCTTTCCAAAACACACTGGATTAATTCATCTGGCTTTGTGTGTGTTAGTATATTTTTACACAAAGATGGACAACTGAAGACTAAAAAACTCTCAAACAAAAATGAGAACCTGTGTTTTCATAGTGTTTAGTTTTATTCTGCTAATGCGGGGTTGAAGCTGGTTGGAAAATTATGCCAACCAAAAACTACTCTCTTCACCGAAAATGCCTACAAGCTGCCATGTTATGCCAGCATAATTAATCTAGTGTGAATTGCCTCATATCATAATAATAATAATTCTTCAGAATAACCGTAAATCTATACACTTATCCAAGATGTTGAAATTACCTAGAGCGAGTGGGTCGCAAAACTTTCGAAAGAAAGCAAACGATCAGTATGGCTGCACTTAAAAAATAAGTCCCAACGAGGCTTGATGTTAACTGATTCAGAGCTGCTTTGCGACTGATTTTTGAATACCTTGTATTAACTTTCATGTACGTACATAATCAGGAGTATGTTTCCCACAAAACATTACATATTTCTTTTCGCAGCCATAGATAGACCCTTAATTATATGTATATCTTTGAATTTCAGACACAATGTTCGCTTTCGAGTATTCGAGAATTCTTTCAGATATTCGCATTCACGAATATCAAAATTGGGCACTAGCATTTATATGATGTTCGATCAAGTAATACATAAGTTATATACATATGTATGTATATCCCAATATATTGTGTAGCTTAGTGAAATAACTTGAATAAAATATGCTAATTTTTCAAAGGAACGCACGAAAAATATATTTTGCGTAGCACACTTGCTCAACAATTTTTATATTTCGTAGAATATAGTTTGGTCTTCGAAAAACAAAGTAACTAAGCCTAATTCACATACATATTTTAATATAAAACAAAATTGCATCTACTTTATAAGTCACTCTTCAGTCTCTAATCGATAATTAGAGACCGAAACAATTGTTAAAATCGCTCACCAGGCAGCACTGCATAACTTTGTTTAGTCCTGATTCACACACATCAGGTTTAGCTGATCAGTTTTTGTTCAAATTTCTTTTGAACCTGCATTTACGTTCATACACGAAACGTCATGTCAAGTTTTTCTTCATTGCTGAACATTCATTTAACATATTACGGATGGTAAAACAAAAGAAAATATAAAAACTGACTAGTACCGTCAAGTCTGTACCCCTTTTCACGCTCTTCACCGCTCTCTCCTAAAAGATCAAGACTTGACGACTCAGACCTGACGTGTGTGAATCAGGACTTACAAGAAGTAGCAATTTAAGGATATCAGCTCGCTGATGTAGATATTTCAGAGACGTTAGATTCACTTTCTTTCAACTTTATATGCATGTACTCCTACGATGGCTAGTAAATAGTAAAAGGAATACATTTAGATTCTTTATTTTAAACTCCATACATACATACATATGTACACACATCCATGATCATGAACTTGTGGCGTTCAGAGCACGCACAGTTATGGTATGCTATAATTTTTATTTTTCGGAGATAAACATACCTACACACATTTAAAATATGTTTTGATTTAAATTCCTATTAAATAAACAATACTTTGTGCAACTGGTGCATTGGTTAGTACACCCTTGTGAATTCATTTATTAAAGAAGAACAAGATAAACTGACTTACCTACACACATTCATACGTACACCAATTTCCACAAATTAGTAATTTACGCATTTATACATATGTATATATTCATGCATTAAATAGCATTTGATATGTAATTTAACGTTTAAATATTTCAATAACACTTAAAAAGAAATTCTTTGATATATACATAAGTCCTCATCAGTAGGTACCATCACAGCACACGTACACACATTCCTTGCTTGCAATAAAATGAGCAGCAAAGATTTTTACATATTTTCACAATAAATTACTTCTAAGTTTCACTTTATTTGAAATCATTGCAAAATTGGCTTTATTTTTACAAAAAAATATCGTTATTATAATAAATGTCAACATTATATTATGCCAATTAACCGGACCCTTCTTTAAGCATTTTTTTAATGACCACTACAATTGAAGTAACGAAGAATAAACTGATATTGCCACCATTATGTTTATGCAGTTGCCAGATGAAATTGTACTTCATTTTGCGGGGTAAAACGTAGTAGTCTTTTAGACCGCCAATGCTGTTAAACTTCATCTTTATTACATATTAGGTAATTCTGATAAGTATTTTGTCAATAGTATATAAATATGTTGCCATAATATGTTATAAAACAAAGAGCGATACCCACTTTCACATACTCGTACGAACTGTGTGTAAAATAACTTCCAGAGATTCCATTTGGTAATGTTTTAGGCAACTTTCCGTTAGAAACGAATTTCTATGGGATTGTTGTCATTTATTTACTATTACAGGGATGTCAAAAACAATTCAATTGATGCAAAAGCTAGTATTTATACTATTGTTCTCGGTCGCATATTTATTCACAATATATTCTGTTTGTATTTTGTAGTTATGTTCTACTATTGAAGCGCGTACTTAGCTGCTATTTTTATACCCTTCTCCTTATGAATAGCGATGACGATTGAGCGATATCCGTTTGTCCGTCCGTCTGTACGTGAAATCCCAAGCCCCCAGAACAGCTAGAGACTTCGTTGTTGGACCGTTGGATTGGAAATGAACTTAAATAGAGTGGTATTGAAATTCAGAAAGATCCGATGTACGGTTCCAGAGCTGGTAAGCTTACACCTATTTCTCGACGCAAAATTTATACCAAAAACCAATTACTTTTTTTTAATGTTTGTAAATTTAATATTTTGAAAGACGTTCAGAGGTATTAGAAGTAAGAAGAGCCAAACATTTAGCTTCCTAACCAAAAAATTTAAACCTTGTCTTAAATATAAAAGTAACTGATAACATCATTTTTTATTAAAGCTACTTTCTGTTTTAGCAAGAAAGAAAGAAAGAAGAATTACATCTGTGAAGGGTATTTAAAATTCGGCACAGCCGAATATAGCACTTTTGCTTGGTTTAATACACGATTTTGCCGGAGTTATTCTGCTATACAACCTCAACTGGCGTAATGTGGCAAAAAGAGGACTTTTCTTTTCAAATATAAATCACAGAGTTTCCTCTGTAATTCGACTTGAAGAGAAATTTCTTAGATTCGATTTGTGTATGTCATAAATAACGCATGCTATACATTTGTTCTATCTTTTGCAAAGTCCGCATTATTTTTGATTTATTTCTGTTTTATTAGACCACTTTAGAAAATGCTTAAAAAGCAAAGCCTACCTGCCAAGCGTAAGGGAGAATACAAGTTCTATCAACAATAAGGGCTTTGCAACTTCACAGGTACAATTTTCATAAAAAGCACTAAACAAATGTAACCCCCATTTTCTTAGTGTGTAATAAAACGATATTATATTTTTATAATATTTTCTTCTTTTTTTATGACAATTATTATTTTATCTTCTTAAGCTCTAAAACATATTTGAAAAAAATTTATACATACATATTTATAAAAAACGTTACACATACA
The DNA here is from genome assembly GCA_951800035.1 of Linnaemya tessellans. Lineage (NCBI taxonomy): Eukaryota > Metazoa > Arthropoda > Insecta > Diptera > Tachinidae > Linnaemya > Linnaemya tessellans. The sequence continues at coordinate 123,910,443 of OX637533.1, forward strand.
TACATATATTTCACACATGTTTCATGAATTCTGTTTCAATAAGTAACTTATTGAATTCATTTTAGCAAATAAAATTAAAGGAAATCGTTCAAAAAAGGTTGAATATATTTACTTTTTGTTTTACATAGAAAAATAGTTAAAATGATTATTTTTTTATTGGCAAAACACAATATAAGTAAAAGCGTACAAAAAAACATTTACAACTACACGTTGATATCAAAAATTAATTACATAGATAATAAGTTAATAAATGAAACAAAATAAAAGTTAAAACAAATATTTAAAGCATTAAGGTTATAAAAATATATATACAGACATACATATTTGTGTACATAAATACATATAAAAAAATTTTATTAAAAAATATTTTGTTATAAAACTGGATGCAGCAACAAATTTTATTTAACAAAATCGGGTAATATTTGGGGGATTTTCTTTTTAATTATATTCACATTAAAAAATTCATACAGCCATTATTTGTTCTTTTTGTGGTTTCTTTTATTTATATTGGTTTTGTAAGTTATTAAATTGTTTTCATCCTTTTTTATTTTTGTTACATTAAGATAATTATACATAAATATATGGCAAATATTATATTGTTTATGTTTTGAACAAGAACCATTTATAGAATATTAAGAAACTGTCAGAATGAGTTTGTACGAAATGCCAATAGGGATATCTAGAGTATTCAAATTTATATTTCGATCTATTTGGACTTGATTTACAAAACTAATGCAATTAGATGCAAAACTTTGCGTCTATCTTTTTATTACTGACAGCTTCAGCAATAGTTTCTCTATAAATGATTTTGTATTCCATTTAGAAAAATGTTAATCGTGCAATCCTAATAAAGATTTATTTTTCTATTTTATTTTTTTATTTTGAAACTACTTGTTTGACAATTTTCACTTTTTAACACCAACGGAAGCACTTTCGAAATGTAAAAAGAAAATAATATAAATTAATTAAACAAATACGTTAAATGAACTTAAAAAAATATATATTATATATAATTTAGCGATTTTAATGATCATTAATTGGTTCTGTATTTTAATTTTAATATATGATAAAATCAAATATCACCATGTAATTAAAAAAAAATGTTCTCTTTGTTTTAAAGACTTTGTCTTTCTGTGTTGATTTTGTTGTAATTTGCTTTCAAAGTTTTGAAAAATATAAAAAATAAAGTATAATTTTGCACAAAATACATCAAATTACTATTATAATTATTATATATATTTTTTGTAAGTAGTAGTAGCCGAAATGAATTATAGTGTTAAATTTAGTATAAAAAATATCATTCTTTATATTGTTTGATAAATTCAAAGGTTCATTCAATAAGGACGTGTTTATATGAAACCACATCTAAATATTTCATATCAGCCTGATCGTCAAAATTTATATAGTTATGTATTTTCAAAAGATTTGTTGGCTTTATTCAATTGTTTTAGGCACATGGATAGTGATCACAGTTGTTAAATCTTCATTTTAAATAATTTTGTTTGTTTGTTGTTTCCGACAGTTCGAGCCAACCAGACAAATTATATAGTGAGTAAGTATTGCCGAAACAAGCCCGCGTATAAAATTAATTTGCATTGAATTAATTTATATCGTTTGGAAAAATGTTTTTGTAGGCAAAATGAATGCGGTAAATTAGATTAGGCACTGCTTCAACATGATCTAACGTGATTTGTATTGCACGTACATACGAGTACATTTACATATGTATGTATTGAAAAGAGGTTTGTTTACAAAAAAAACTGAATTACGTAGTTTTAATGAGAAATTGATTACATGAGAGAAGTAAAACATTACTGACAAAGATTCCTTTTCCAGAAAGTATCTTTTAAGCATTAAATTAGGTATATATCTAGTTATATTTTTTAAATAAATAATGTCATTTAAAATCTCTTATATATGTATATGTATATCTCTCCGAAAAAAATTCTTTTGAGAGCTTGGAAATCTTTTTTTTAAATACTTTTCAGTTAATTTTTTGATGTGCCAAATTTCTGCTAAAACAATATCTTTGCATATTTTATTTAAAACAACAATTTATGAAGAGATCAAAAGTTTCTTTTACGCACCATACAAGTTTTTACGTAACAAGAATAATGCTAAAATTAATAATTTATTACAGTTTTCTTTGTAAACAGAAGAGATCAAAGTTATATGATTGCAAATACAACTCTTTAAAAGTATAGCAGATCTATCATAGTCCTAGTCGAAACTAAACGCATTCAATATAAAATATATAGTAAGTATTGTCACATTTTACAGATTTCATTGTTAAATTTCTTTTTTTATTTCTTCACTATACAACTTTAATTCGTATGATGATCTAAGGCGATCGTTGTGTAATTTATAAAATTATCCTGCTTTAAGGGTTTAAGTTACCGTTACTTATGCGGAATGTTTAAACTTTTTGAATGAACATGTTTATAAATATAACTAATAATTATTTGCTGTGTATAAGCCAAAAAAACATATCTCGTGAATGTCTTTCTTAAAGAAGAGTTTTATCAAAGCAAAGAAAACGTGATCTTTGATGTGTAGTTATTTCATTAATAGCATATTTGCTTAATCAAGTAGTTTTAATTGATAATTTAAAGTAACCAACTTGATTTTGAAACTTCCAATCAAACTAATGCACATATGTACATGTGCTTATATACATATGTCTGTACATATACCTATTTAGTTCAAAAGTCTAGGTAAAAATAATTACAGTATACATATTAGAAAACTTTTTTGATTTTGCAAGTTATTAAAAATATACATACATATGAATTTACATAATAATATCAACTATTTTTGTTAATTTTTTTAATTACTTATTTATCTAAGCCAACATTTACTGAAAGTTTTTTTTTCTACTTTTATCAAATCTCTTTGTTCCAGTTCTTATAATTTCATACAAAAAACATACACTTTAAATAAGTTTATTGCTGTTGGAGTCTGTTCTATTGTTATCTTGTAATAGTTTTACATTTAAGAGTGATATATTTAATTTAGTTTATTATTTGTATAGATTTAACAAATTTATATTCTTTCACAGAATTGTTATTAATAATATTTTCATAGTTTTATTGTTGTTCTCAATGGAGTACAATAATAAAGAAAGTTTTATTTTTTTATATCTAATTTGCTTATTATCCTTAAATGGATAGATTGTAAATAAAGAAATATATGAAAAAAAAATTTAATTTTGTTAATTATTGTGTACAAAATTTTATTTCATACAAAGAAGTAGCAAAATACTGGATTTAGGCCCTAATTATGTAAATCACTTTGCGTTAGTGAAATTTATATGTACACAAATTTCAAATATTTTTATTCTATTTACTCAATTGTAAGGAACGCTTACATTTCCTTACGTTAGTTCGGTGCGCTTATTGTGTACAAAACAACAACAATTTTTTTAAAAATTTATTCTTGCTTCCCTATGAATTTCAATAACGCAAAATTATTTAAACAAAAAATATATGTCTTCAACCAGCTAAGAACTAAAAAATAAATTAATTAAAAACCTAGAACTAATTCAGCTGTTGTTGCATAGTTAAATAACAAACATTCAAAAGATCTAAGCATAAAATCTTTCAGAATTCTGTAATTAGTTTATAGAAAATTTATAAATTACTCAAAATTTTAGAAAATTAAAATTTTTATCACATGAGTAATTTATTAAATTACAAAGTCAATTGTAAACAACGCAAGTTTTTGTTTAACTATTTGCTTTTTCATTTTCATTCTGTAACGTAGAGTTACAAAACAATTTTTTATTTCTATGCTTTTATTACTGGAAAATAAAAAACTTATTTTTATTAATATTAAAGCCTGCACCGTTGGCCGCAATTTTCAGTCAATGTCTTTTGCTACTTCATTCTCCAAGTTAATATTTTTATATATCATTCCCATTGCAAGTTCTCTTAATTCCGTAAGTTGTTGCTTCAGAAAATTTAAATTTTCTTAAAGTTTTTAATATTTAAAGTGGCCTTTGCCAGCCAGGCCTTTTTTATTTCTATTTCATCGCTAAAAATTTTAATATAAAATAAACGAAATTTGAAGAACTTATAACGAACAACTGCAGAATTACAGACTTTGCGACAGGAATGTATGGCATCACTGAATAGTATAACTCGAAAACGTTCTTATAGAATGCTGCAATTCCAAATTTGCTCATGCATTTTTAAGACTTCAAATATATCAACCCAATTTAAGTTGTGTAACAACAAACAACATTACAGAACAATATTTAAGATACTGATAAAAGCAGAATTATACAAATATGTATTAAAAAAGGGAAAAAGGGAATATGTTACTTATGTAAATAAACATTGATTGTAAAAAATTAGTTTCATAGAATATTGTATCAGAAAAAAGTTCTTCATTAAATAAATTAATAATCTTATAAACATAACATAATATAATGATTGATTATACGTACACAATAAAAACTTACAACTTAACAATGTAACATAATTTAAGAATAGCAATAATAGCAATTTTAACGTGAAATTTAAAACAATACAAAAAATATATTTATATTTTTTAGTGTATGTATAATATGTAACTATTTGTTTTAAATTTATCATCATGGTCACTTATATATATCACGCAAAATACACGCACCTACGGCTTGAAAGTAAAAAAAAAATATATATATAATAATAATAATAAAATAACTTTGCCTTACTTTTTTAAAGAAAGCAACAATCAATCGTAAACAAAACTTTGTAGATATTACATTTTTAGTATTTATTTTAATACAAAAGGACAATGATATAGCATAAAAGATTAGAATTTTTTACTCCTAAAGACAAATAAAATATATCCATACATATACATATAAATCACCATACGTAATAATAATTATAAATATAAAACTAAATACATCAACATTTTTAGGATAAATCTTTTAAAGTATATGTAATTTAGCATGATGTCATATGATAAATGAAAACAAAGTTAAACTGGGGGAGAGGGAGTAAAAATTTATACGTACAAACAACAGCCAGCTGCAGCTTTAGTAGAAGAGATTATTTGTTATTTCTCTCTCAAGCACCACTTGTGTAAATTTGATTTCTTTGTTTTCGTTTTAATTTTCAGTTGCACAATTTTGACTTACCCAATACAAAATCGATAAAGGATTAAATTTTGAACACAAATTTCGAAGTTATATTATTTGCGTTTTACCACTACTACAGATTGCTGCCGGGATAACTGCTGGCGCCACCGCCATTATCACAGCCGCCAGCACTCGTGCTACTGCCATAGGAATGTGCTTGGGGCGGCGTTGCTATGGGTGGTGTCTGACTAGCTGCCATATCATTAACAGACATTAGCGATGAGGCTCCAGTCACTGCTATAGGTGCTGAGGTGGGTAGAGGTGGTGCTGTAGGCAGCATCATATGTTCCTGTAATTGTTGTTCCATTTCCTGTTGCTTGCGTTCCAATTCCATTTGTTCTTTCAGCTGTTGTGTAATAAGTTCTTTATTCTGATGCCAGTACATGACTGGTATACTTAGTGTGGTGGTCAGTGTATCGTTGTGCTCTTCCAGTGAATTTGATGCATAATGTTCCACCAGCTTCTTAAGGGTATGATAGATATTGTAGGGTGCCGCAAAACCATAACCACTTTCGGTTTTATATATAATACAGTGGTTTATACAATTCTTGCATACAATTGATAAGGCGTAATGACCAGCAGAACGGGCGCGTATTAAAAAAGTACCAGTTGGGGCACCACACAGTAACTCTTCGGCATCATGTCGCGATATATCTTGCAAAAACCACATGGATTCATCGTTGTGCGGTTGCTTCGAAACACTTTCGTAACGTTGCTGCCAGGCTTCAAAGCCCATTTCAATCAATTCCTTAATATCTTCCTCAGAGATGTTAAATTCTTTTAGACGTCTGCAAAAATTAAAAAAAGCACACATACAAATTTAGTTTTCATAGATTGTACCAAGAAAGGAATACATACATAGATAAAGGAAAAACAATTCTGCAGAAATCTTTTCAATTATTTACATGGCAAACGTTTCATATATAATTTCTTTAAAACTAAATATACATATAATAAATTATATAACAAATTTAGACATTTTTAGAAATGTTTTCCTTATGCTCACAAGTTATTAAATTAATACAACTTTTGCTTTAGGAAAGGACGACCATTGAAGTACCATCCTTTTACATTTTAATTTACATGTAGCGACTTTATTGCACTTTTCCCGATATTTCAACTTAATAAACTTCAATTAAAACACACAAATTTTCTTTAAAGAAATGATCACAAGGATTATACCACGATATGCCATCTGTTAGATATGTTTTGCTGATGTTGTTCTTATTATTATTAGTTTTAAAAATAGAAAGAATAAATCATCGCCTGATGATTATTTTATTCTAAGGCAAATAATAATAATAATAACAAAAACAGATTTTCAAACAACGAAAAGTCAGCTGCAAACTTATTAGAAGAATTAATTCAACTGTAGAGTACGGCGTTGTGCTGTATGATGGTGCATTGAGTGTGTGGTACTTAGCGGACTGTCAGGCTGTCAGCTAGTTATTCAATTTAAGGGTCACACTAAGAACTAAATAAATACCAAATGAACGATTTACTTGGTAACACAAAAAATTTGCTAGTGACGAAGCAGCTAAATAAACCAGAGGCAAAAATAGTCGAACAAACAGCCAACCAAACAAACTAAGCAGCAAACAAACAAAATCGAATAAAACTTAACGACGACTAATAGTCTAAGTTGCAAAATTTCTATTCTATTTCATTTTCCTGCTGCAGTCTTCGGTTTAGTTGTTATAAAAAAAAGTTGTTGCCACTGTTGTTGCTCTTTGCACACGTATAGCACACACATGCAAAACTCTGCAAATATTACTTGTTGTTATTGCTACTGTGTTCGATCAAAGTGGAGCTGCAAATTGATCGACAGAATAATTAATTTTCTTTAGAACCTGCTGCAAAAAAAAAAATCACTTATTGCAAAGTTGTTTGCTGTTGTTGGCCGTTTTATTAATAATTTAATTTGTTAATGCAATTCTAAAGGAGGCCTGTCGTTGCCTCATGAAGAGAGAATATAACAAAAAGAAAATTAATAAATTATACAGAAAATAATTAATTCAAATTCCAAGTCTGCCAACAGTGGCACAGCGTAAGAGGAAGAGTTCAATTTAAGTGTCACACATTCCCATCGAATGTATTCCGAAAACTTTTGTTTTTTTTGTAGCTCTTCATGCCTGCAAACATTTATCTAACTTTACATGCATATTTTTTAGGGCAAATCGGGGCGGGGTTTATGGGCGAAATTACTTATAATTCGATTAGTTGCCTTTAGAGGAAACGAAATTAGTTAATTTTTTTCGTAATTAAATAATTTTTAATTTTCAAGCAAAAAAATTCTCATAAATTTTGAGCTTTACAAATAATTATTTTGCCGCTCCTAAGAGTATGTAGGTTTTTTTTTAAAGAAAATCAATTTATTTCGTTTGCCTTAAAATCTATCATGTAATCGAATTAAAACTTCCTCCAATCACTTGGTTGTATCTTGGAAGAACTAAACTAATTAATCCGAGAAAATCGAATGTACGATCAGTATCTGTATCGCTACAAACTCCAACAGTTTTCATATGTCTACCGAACTGAAAAAAAAATTAAAACAATTTCTTAAAGAAATTCTTATGAACACGAAACATAATAAAATATCTATTGTCGGGGCAAATTACGGCATTCGATAGTAATCGAAATTTCCATTAAAATTGTATTGAAATTTCGATCGATATCGAATTCGGTAATTTGACTATTGCTTAAAAATATTGATATATTTTTGAAAATCGATTATTTTGGAAAATTTTACTAAATGTTCTACAACGTAACTTGTATTGCATTTCATTCAGAAATCATCGCAAAAAAGTAGGGATGAGTAAGTTCGAGCTCACAAAAATTCAGGGCGGCAATAAAAAGATATTAGATACACGCCGTATTTTGTATTATTATAATATTTGAAATTTTATTTTTGTTGCTCTATTAATAACTTTATTGTTATTAATTAGATAAATAAATAAAACATATTATTTTATTTATATTTTTGGCATGATCATTCGTTTGACTGTAAATAAAAAAATTACACACGCTCACGCCATATTCAGATAAGAATCAAATAAGTCAAAATTATAAGTCTACTTCTAGCTCATCATTTCCCTATTTGCATTTCATAATTTTCAAACCGTTTTATAGGAATTTAATACAAGTATTTCACAACAATTTAAACCACAAAATAGCACAAATTACTCACGATACTGCATGATCGTGCATGATTCATACAAAGAACGTGAACAGTTGCCATCTCTAACAAAAAGGGACTACGTGATATTGTGCAAATGCAAAAGAAGAAAATTATTAACTATAGCGAATGGCAAAAACGAATGTATTTAATAGTTACATACATGCACACGTCTACATCCACAGTTTGTACAGATGGATTCACTAATAAATAAGTGAAATAAGCTGCAATTCAGTTTATACGTATAGAAAACTATTTTTGCCGAAAATTTTAAAATATGCTAAAAGAAACGTCACTTTAGCCTTTATTACATTTTTTTTTAAATGAAACTTATGTAAATAATTACATATTGGCAAATGCAAGATAAATTTGGTGATTTTTGTCAATACGAAAAAGAATATTATATTTGGAATTTAAAGACATTTAACTGAGGCCTCATTAACGGCTTCAAAATAATATATTGGGAATTCTTTTTATAGAAAAGGACTTCATACTTTAACAGTCTATTTCACAATGTCGAATGAATTTTTTCTTTCGTGCAAATATATTTTTGCGATGATTTCTGAATGAAATGCAATACGAGTTATCTTGTAGAACAGTTAATAAAATTTTCCAAAATAATCGATTTTCAAAAATATTTCAATATCGATCGATATCGATCGAAAACAAACACAAAAGTTTATAACTGTTTGTTGTTGCAAATGTATTTGTACGAAAGAAAGAACTCTTTCGACATTCTGAAATCGGCAGTTATGCTAGGAACACAACTGCGACGAACGACGAATTTTTTTTGGTCGCGAATATTCGTCGCCAAAAATAAAACACATTGGTGTATATGAAAATGTACACAATCGTGGTGTTGATCGAAATTCGTCATATACTCTGCGAAAGTTAGATTTATTTCTAATTGTTTCGTCAACGAACAAAACAGTATCAGGTGACCAGGTTTCATACACTCGAACTGCTTTCTTTGTGGAAAAGCATAGTGATGACTACTATATTGTAGCATGTGGCACAAAAATTTTCAGTGAATACTAAAAATACATCCACCAATTCAAAAAAATCTATCTTTCGGACGAGGTTTTATTAATTTCAAACACTTGCTTTAATATGGTATTTCTGCCTACTTCCTATTTTTTCATATGGTCACCCCATCAGCCGTTAAATGAAAAAAATATTTTATTTACAGAAGAAACATATTTCAGAAAATAATTACAAAAAGAAATTTGTTCTGAAAAAAAAAATGGACACCACCGAAGATTACAAAGATGATTAAAAAATTCGTAAATTTTTTTTAGTTCATTATGTTAATTTATTCGTCGTTTACGTACGAATTCGTCAGATTGAACGAAATTCGTCGTTCGTCTCAGTTGTGTTCCTACCATTAATCGTGTTTATTAAAATTAATAAAAATATATCCAAATATTTTAATGGCAAATGTTACAAAACTAAAATTTCTATAACAAATGGATTTCTATACCTCGTGACAAATTTTATTTAAATTGTTAATTTTTTCAACGGACTTAAGTTCGAATCTGCATGACTGCAAATGATTTTTTATTATTTTATTAATAAATGAATTTGTTCAAATTCTATTTATTGTTTTTTATATTAAAATTTGAATATTAAGAATATTTTCAATAATCATCAAACCAGCAGAACGGATCAGTACTGATTTCGAGGCTGCTACGCCATCTCATCAGCGTTCTTTGTTCAATTTTTCCACTTTTTTGCAAGTGGTGCTCGTTAGTAGGAATATCAACTATTTAACCCATGTTTTTAATGAAAATTGAATATGAGAAGTTCTCACATTCATATTTTTAAGTTATTACCTTTTTGGTTAGTACCAAATTCCCCAACCCTGACGATTAATATTCCCAATATTCCATGTATCTCTTTCCCTTTTTCCAGAGCCATCGGCTGCTGACTGCTAAAGCTTCTTTGTTTTTTATGTTCAAATAATTGAATTTAGTTGTCAATTTACAATGAACAAGTGCGCGTGCCCCCGCAATGTTTTTTAAATTATGTATGAATTTTTATTAGTCGAACTTTTCTTATGTAAAGTGTTAATTTTTTCAACGGGCTTAAGTTCGAATCTGCAAGACTGCAAATCATTTACATAAGAAAAGTTCGCCTAATAAAAATTCATACATAAATTTTATTTAATTTAAGTCACTTTATTATACAAAACAATCTAGTGGTAAATTACAGCCAAAATGTTTTACATTTTCAGATACTCCTATCCTTAATATACTCGTATGTACATAAAGCACATGTCCATAATAAACCTTAAACTTGATTAAAACTAAAAGTTCCAAACACATAAAAGGAAATAAATGATCTTGCTGAATTTGATAAAAAACATTCAGCTGACCCCCTTTTACTTGTTATATGCGCCTAACACACAAACTTTACGAATAAACCCACCAGATATTCATGAATTCGTTCGTTTTAGATAAAATTCTTACTTCAACTGTTATTTCTTTGTGTCGGCCATATGAGGAGTTGCAATTTTTTTTTTTTTTTGTAAAATTTCCAATTTTTGGCTAAAATTTTATACAAGTCGAAATTTAGCGCAGCGTAAACGTGCTGTAAAGTTGGGATTCTTTGTTTTCTTTAATGCACAATCTACAAAAGTTACAAACAATTGCAAACACACGAAACACTTTCAGATAGTGGCTGCTAAATGTGACTCACCGACTTAAGTACAGCAATATTCAAACATACGGAATATATCAAAATGAAAATCAAACGAAGAAATACATCAAACCGTCACCTTCAAAAATTGATTTAAAAAACAAAAAAGCTCGCATACACAAGTGGGAAAAAAGAAACGTTTGCTGACTGTATACGAGTACCTATAAGAAAATAATTGTGAATTTAATTGGTTTTGTATGTTTTTTTTTTCTTTTTTGGTTTTTTCTTTCAATAAGAAATTGTGAATAAAATGATTTGTTCTAGCTAGACAGTTGGACGACAATAATTAATTTTTTTCTTTCCAATTTGACGAACAGGGAAGGGGAGGGGGGGTTGACTGATTGCTTGCTGTATGTATAAGCAATTTTATTATCTTTTCTCACTTTAAGAAACTGTTGATATTGTGGTTGTTGTATTTGGAAGCGGTGGTGGAGAAGGTGGGCAATGGCGGTATTGAGTATGTAGTGGTGTGGTGGTGTGTTGAAAACATTTTCAAGTGTTTATATGTATGTATATGAATTCATATACACACAGTCATACATCATCTGTACATTAAGTATTTAAAATAAATATTTGTAAACTACGGATAAGCGAATTGATTACACATTTTTATGAATAAAATATACAGAGAGAGTTCTCCATTCAAACTTATTAATTTAAATTTTAGTTTTTAATTTGATGGTTTTGCCATGAAATTCTTATCAATCACTTTATCGCTATACATAGCAGATAACGTTTATTTGATAAAAATTGGCAAATAATTAATATGGGTCAATATTGACTTTATTTCTTAATCATAATTATTATTTTAAAGTTTTTTCCTTGAATATAAATAAATATGAATATTAAATGAAAATGGTTCTTATTCTCTTACCACTTTTTTTATTCTCTTAACACTTTTAAATTTTTTCAATTATTATGTAAGAGTATAATACCACATTCACACAATGAATTAGTCTTGCAGGAAATATGTTTATATATATATTCTCTTATATGTTTTTTTGACAACATCAAAAAGAGGACACACCGCCTGTGACTGCTCCCTAGGCCCTTAAATAAATCAAGAGGCTGTTAGATATTGTCATTTGCTGGAAAAGAGGAGTACAAAAGTGTTCTATTTTTAACATTGTCTTGACGTCGACGGGTAGTTACAGAATAAGAAGTATTAGCTCATAGAAGGTGTGTAAAGCACAGTGGTGTAAATAGAAATTGACAGATGGCCACTTCTATTAGGAAATAAATATAGTTGCGGGTTACAAAATTCATGAAATAACTCATAGTGTAAACTCAATTAATTTTTTTAAAGTTGACCATACAAATTGTTTTTATTTCTTAAGCCTAGTACTCTGTTTAAAATTTCATATGAAATTCTGACAGAACCCATACAAAAAATATTCAATCGAAATATTTGTGAGAAAATGTTGCTAGACTAGTACTCTGTTTTAATTATGAAAAACATGTGAAATAATGTTATTTATTTCGTAGTACGATAATTTTTTGAAAATGAAAAACATAATTTCAATTAAAGCCTAGTACTCTGTTTGAATTTGTGGAAAATGTTGCGCAACATCAGTTATTTCAGTTTCAGTTTTTTCTTTTTTAATTGAAATTATGTTTTCCATTTTCAATGAGAAAATTTTTAGTGTCAAAAAATTTTCGTAGGAAATAAATAACATTCATATTATTTCACATGTTTTTCATAATTAAAACAGAGTACTAGCTTAGCAACATTTTTCCACAAATATTTCGATTGAATATTTTTTGTATGGGTTCTGTCAGAATTTCACATGAAATTTTAAACAGAGTACTAGGCTTAAAAAGGAAAAAAAACTGAAACTGAAATAACTGATGTTGCGCAACATATTCCACAAATTCAAACAGAGTACTAGGCTTTATATAAAAATTAAAATTTCTTTGATGAAACAAGTACAAATAAATTGTTTTAATTCGTGATATCCACAGGATATCGAAATACTGAAAAAATAATAGAATAAATTACCACAACGATATTATTTAATAAAAAAAAATGACCTCAAGATTATTATAATAACAATTTTTACAAAAAACAAAAAGTGACAAAATAGAAACACTGTGTGCTATTTGGTCATATTGTCATAAAGTCATAATATTTTAGACCAGTTTAAAAAAGTTTTTGTTGTGCTGCATACAAAAAAAGTCATAAAATAATAGCACTCTTTCAGGTATGTTTTCTGTTTTGTCATAAAATAGCTCTAGAGATCTGAGTCGGCTGAAAATCTTTAGGCGAGACGGCGGTAGTATATGTATGATTCACGATTAAAAAACGGCTAAAAAATTATTCATACCTATATGTCTGTACATTAAATAAAATTTTTATAACATAAAAAAAATTAAAAGAGAACTAAATCGAAAAACCAAAAATATGCAGCCGCAAAAAAATATGTATTCAGCTCATATAAAGGCAGCAGCTGATCGACGTTTGACGGGTTCTTCACACTAGTTATATTTTTCGTGCTATTATTTTATGACTTATGATTTTATGACTACAGTGCGAATCCCCCAAATATAATTGTAACAGCACAATAATATAAAATGTACAAAATACATTTTCCAAAATATATATATATATGTAATTAGTCCGATGACTAATATTCCTTAAGGTTAAATTAGTCGTGACTTATCCATAACACCATTCCCATAACAGATAATGCAGGTTCGAACCTAATTTATGGATAACACTGTATTCGATTATACTTTACATAACCATAGCCATAGAAACCAAATGGATTTTGGTTGTAGGTTATGGCGTTATGGGTATGGTGTTATGGATAAGTCACGACTAATTTAACCTTTAGGAATATCTTGTCTCGAGAAAAGCTTCCTTCAATTATTATAACCGAAAGAAAACAATTTTAAAGTGGCAGGATTGAATTTTTATCTGAGCTGCTTTGCTTATTAACATTTCTCCTCTTTCGCACACATGCGATTTTACTATGAAGTCGTGACTTTTTTCTAGAATGGGGAAAAAAGAATGGAAAATGGAACAAACCTAATCTCGTACCGTCAAGTTTAAAATAAAAAGATATTGATGGAATAAATCTTCGTGTATGGAAATTTTAAATCAAAACTAACACCTCTTTTAATAACACCTTAATACTAAAAATAATATATTTGCAACGTGTATAATTTGATAACGTTTAAAAATAAATTCATATTGAATAAAATATGATAATGACATCACGTTGGCGTTTTAAATTGCTTAAGGGAAAAATTACTATTTAGCAGGGCAACCAAAACTATAATTTCGCCAACTTTTGCTGTGAAGTTTCAAAACTGCAACACTTTCACCAAATATATTTACATATGTTTTGAGGGTAATGTTAGATTTATAACTTGTAGTTTTGAGAAATGGGCTCAGGTTGGGAAATATGTATTTTCTTTGGAATCATTTTTAAACATCAATCTAATTTATTTCGATATAATTGTCAAACCATGTATTTTAATCAAAATTCTAATCGCGAAAAACTTATTAACTATTTGGCATCACATTAGAATTCCCACAATTGCTTTACAATGTCAGATATTTAAAGATACGAAAATATCACGAGGCAAGAACTTTGTCTGTTCACAAGGGCATATGTACATAAATGTCGTTTTTTTTAACAACAAATTATACGACCGAACTTATGAATTGAACAAACATTTAAATTTCAAAAACAATAAAAATTAAAATATGTACCATTTAAAAAAAGTACTACCACTATCTTTTAATTTATTAAAAGATATAAAATTATCTATTTAATTATTTTTGTACACTCTAGACTTCCGTAATACATATGTACTGCATTAGCCATGTGTAGTGTGTTTGTTCTTATCAATTTTTTATTTTTTTTTAATATTTTTTTTTGCAATTGCGATAAAGCCATCGTATAGTTTAAATGTTAATTTAAATGGCTTTTAATACTAGAATAAAATTATATAATAATTCTTTTACACTTTCTGCTTTATATGAAATTTATTAGCACAATTTAGGATTAACATTATTTCTAGTGTAGCCGTTGCTGACTTTAAAAGGCAATTATACTGTTGAAATAGTCGAAACTTTATGAGTTATTTCAGGCTACAAGTTAATGTATTTTACTGCAAAAAGGCCAATGCACTTTGTTACTATATTCGGCAAAGTACGTTTGATAATAATTTGTATTGTATATAAATATGTACATACATATGTATGTAGCGTATCTATATAAATATGTATGAATCTGTAAATTAATAAATATATATTTATTTGTCGTTTAGACATTGGGACACTTTACGTAAAATCAAAAATCCTACTATTTAATGCCTTAGAACTTTTATTTTATATTTTAATGATCCCTTTAGGAATTACAATTATTTCCCTATTACTTTATTTAATTATAGCGGGCTGGTTTATCAATTAAATTTAATATGCACAACACTTACAGCAAACAATTTTAATATTACAAACGTGATTGGTTTAGCAATCTCACATATTTATTGGGACATGTGTGTACTTTCGCAACAAATATTCTAGATTGCACAATTACAATTACTTGCATGTATGTATGTATGTATGTATGCCATTTAAAATAAATTTTATTTCTTACTCCACATGTTGAAATTATTGAAAATAACGGGTAATTAATTACACACAGTCTTTGTGGGAAAATCAGACAAAGACCTCCTCTAGTTTTTATCAAAAAAAAATTTTTTTTTTAATTACACAATAAATAATAAAAGTATGTACAAAATTACCGTTAGATTTAAACACCGAAAAGTTGAGCAAAAGTTTTGCTACCCAATATCATTATAAAATGATGGAACAAAAAATTCAGAAAAATGGGACATGAAGAAAAATAATCAAACGGTAACACGGGTATTATAACAATAACATGTTAACATCAGGTTGATACAGTTCTCGTATTCTTTTTCACAATAAAATTTGTGTAAATAGAAACTGTTATCAAATTCAACTAAGCCACCTAATAAGTGGTGACAAACACAATACACATGAGCACTGATGATGAAAGGGTTGCGTCTTTCGAAAACAGCTGTTCTGCACTGCTTTGTAAGTTGAATAACAAAAACTGATGTTGACTTGCCTTTGTGCCTTGGAATATTTATCATGTCTTTCTGCGATTTAAAACAAATTTCGAATAATTAGCCTATGAATCTTAATTCAATTTAATATTATAAAATCTGTTTTTTTTTACAAAATTATAACTAACTTTATGTATTTCCAATATTTTATAAAAGACGAGTTTAATAATTGTAATTGTATTATACAGCAACTCGAATTGAATATAATCGTCATACAGACACACTACAGAAAAAGTTTTTATTGTTAGTTTCTGTTTTGTTTTTTAATGAAGAAAGTTACATAAGTTTAAAATATTTCTATATAATGACCTTGCGAGGCCGTTTTAGCTATTCTGCAGCAAATATAATTACAAATATAATTTGCAATTTAAAAATCGATATAATTTTAATTTTATTGCATTATTATATCAAAAATTTATATTACAATTTAAATAAAAATGTTTATGAAATATGAATTTATTCGTCTGGGCTCTATTTAATAAAGAACAAGTAAAAGTGCTGTACTCGGCTGTGCCGAATCTTAAATACCCTTCACAGATGTAATTCTTCTTTCTTTCTTGCTAAAACAGGAAGTAGGTTTAATTAAAAGATGTAACATAGTTTTACTTGACAAAAAAAATTTAAATTTTTAAAATTTTTGGTCACTTTCATGTACCATAAAATATATTATTTGTTCAACCCTGGAGTCGAAATTTTGATTTTTTAAGATTTTAATACCAATTTTGTTCTTCCTGAATTATAAAATAGTTTTAATTAGCAAAAACAACAACGTCAATTGCCTATTTGGTTACTTTTATATTTTTCAATATCCTTCTACGTTTGTCGTATTCGATATTTACATTTAAAATATGCTGTAAGTATCTACTAATTTATTCATTAGACAATCTGGCAGACGCACAGCAAGGATTCAAACATTGTTAAAATTAAAAACTGATTAGATTAATTTTCCGTTGTTTCTAAGAGAGCGGAGCAGAGAAATCATTTGTTCATATCTTATCTAAATTTCGAGCAAAAACTTTTTTAACAGTCCATTTAATCATTTACTATGTTCTATGAAACAATAAAATTATGAATGTATACTACTTCACCTAAATTTTATAATTCTTTCTAGTCTCGAAGATATATGTATATGAATTCATTTAAGTTCTTAAGGCCAAATTTAAGAATAGATATGATCTTCTTCGTTTTATTTTTTATTTTAAATATGACACAAAAAACTTATCATTCATGTATATTTTTATATATTAAATTTAACCGATCAACAAGGGCGAATTTAAAGCATGTTATAAACAAATCTCAGAAAAAAAATTCAGCGCTTTTAACAGTGTGAAAATAGTTTAAAAAACATACATATTTAAAATGTTTAATATCGCTAAAGTGGAACTAATTGATCAAATAAAGAATTTTTTTTTTATTAGGACCGGCACTCAGGGGATGACCCCTACTAATGCCTACATTGTTGGTTGTGGGAAGGAGGATAAAGGGAGTAGTGTCTATGGACATTCGATTTGAATTTCTCCATGCTATATACGGCAGGAAAGACTTCCGCAGGGAGTGCGCGTTTCGGGAAAGAGATCCCTGACTTAAAAGTAGTCACGGCATTACTTATGCATACTACCATTGACTAGTAAAATTTGTTTAAGTTATTGCACATGTAAAATATTATTTTATATACTCTCCATTTTGAGCCGTTAGTGCCTCAAAAAGTTTATCTTATAAATTTTAAACCAAAGTAAAACATGAGACATATTTCTTACGTTCTTCTTTTCAATGGCTATGAATAAAAACTAGGTTAAGTTGAATCGGGTGGTCTATCGCATACTGTACCGTTATGTAGTCAAAATGCCAAATAACTTTTAGCCGAAAGTCATGGTGTTCGTTCTCTTCGGATTTATATTGATGGCTATCAATCCCATGTTTTCCACCATGGAATAACATTCTCATGAAAATATCCCAAAATGTCTGATTTGTTATTGTGAATGTTTTGCATGAAAATAGCCCAAAATATCTGACTTGCTATAGTGAATGTTTACTATAATAAAAATTGTGTAGTGAATTCACAGACTCTCAATATATGGCACAGACAAAACAAAACAAAAACAAAAATGCTATTGCCAATAGGAACAAGTACGCAACCCGTAATTTATATTTAAAGTAGGACTTTATTTCCGACTCCCTGATGAAGCTAGTGTATTTCAGGCGGAAATATTGCCTATAAGGGAGGCGGCTAGGTTACTAATTGACAGGGGTGTTCAGGATAGGGTCGGTATCTTCGTCGACAGTCAGGCAGCACTCCTGTCCCTGGGGTCGTGCACTACTTCTTCTACCTTGGTAACTCAATGCAGGGAGCTTCTATCCAGATTGGGATAGATCTGGGTTCCCGCACATTGTAACTTCCCTGGAAACGAACGGGCGGACGAGCTAGTTAGGGCTGGCTCTGCTATGGATGTCTCCACCGCTGTATCGGTAGCCATGCCGTATGGCGCTATAAGATGCGGCATTCAGAGCCATTATCGGCAGAAAGCTGCAGACAGATGGCGCAAGCTAGACACGTGTAGGGTGGCCAGAAGTATGTGGCCCTGCTACAACGACAGGAGGACAGCACAGCTGATCAACAGGAACCGTAGGGACATCTCAAGACTCGCCGCAGTAGTGACGGGGCACTGGGCAACAGGCAGACAAGCTGGTAGGATAGGTCTCTCCTATAATGCATTTTGTCGCAGCTGCCGGGATCAGGGCAAGGAAGAGACAGTTTATCACTTCCTTTGTGAATGCCCGGCCATTGCACCATACGAGACACAGAATCTTAGGCAACAGTGTAATATCCGACCTTTCGGAGCTATCAGGTATAGGTCTAGGTGACCTTATTAGATACCTCGATGCGACAGGTTGGACTTAGCATCCATCACCGTATCCGAGATGTGGATTCGGTTCTACATAGGTTGACACTGACGAGTGGAGTGGTCTTTCAAAACGGGATCTCAGAGATCCTACTTGAATGCTTGTGGGTTACAGGCAGCCACGTATATCAACCAGGATTTTATTGGATTACATATTTAATTTATTAAAGCAGCGCAGATAATAATGGAATTTTCAATAAAGAGGGAATAAATTTTTGATGCCAAAAAAAAGAAAGATCACAATAGAAACTTTTGCTTTAGTTTTCATTCCTAATTTTTTAATTTTATAGGCTGGTGATATATTAGAAAACAAGGAAATAATCTGGAATTATTTATTTATATCTTGCTATATGACATTAGAAATTTTCTAAATTAGTTAATAAATCTCAAAATTCTAACAACAAACAAATATGTACATATATAATAAAAAAAAAACAAACGAATTGATAACTTTATTTAACGAACATTTAAAGTTCCTGCCAGATTTAAAGAAAAAGATTTTTTAAATAAATTGTTTCTATTATAAATATATATTGTTCTATTTTTTCAGCCTTTGATTATTTTATTTTATTTTAATTTATATTGAGCTTGAGGCTTATTTTTATAAAAATTATTTATTTTATATTTAGTTCAATATTTCGATATCCTCTGGATATCTTCTTAAATTTCTGAGATCCCGTTTTGAAATTTAAATTTATAAAAAATTTTGTTATTGTTAAATTATTATAAATAATTTTATCCTGAAGAAGATATCCAGAGGATATCGAAATATTGAACTAAATATAAAATAAATAATTTTTATAAAAATAAGCCTCAAGCTCAATATAAATTAAAATAAAATATTATAAATATATAAATATGTACATATATACGAGTACATACATATGTTTAAAGAAATCACGCCCCACAAATAAGTATTTGTTTCCTTTTATTTGTTGCGTTTCATTTGTCAATATATTTCTTCACTTCGTATCTCCAGTTGAAAAATTAAAACGTAATTTCTGCATATTTAATGCAAAAGCGGTGTTAATGCAATGCTGTTTGAAAAACAGAAGGTAAAATGACTCGTTATAATTTTACTGATAAGATTGATTAAATGCAAAAGAATACAAGGAAGTTCTTTTGTCATATGTCATATTGCATTTTACATCCCGTTCAAGTGCTTAGCTTACAAAATACTTTTTTATATTACAGCAAAAATGCAAACAAATTTATATTTTAATACATATGTACATATATGTATGTATATGTGACAGCGCATAGAGAAAGGGACCTAAGGGTAAAAAAAAATAAATTTTCACTTTTTTTTTTTTTTGATGTGGACAACATCTGAGCATCGAATGAGACCGATCCCATGCCCCAAAAGTGTTCCCTCCCAGAGATATGCGCAATTTATGAAGTGATGGTACACCAAAGATACACGTATTTAAATCTTTAAAATGGCTCTCCTGAACAAAACCGGTTTTTACCCTTAGGTCCCTTTCCATTTTGCGCGTCACATATGTATATAGATATATCGTCATATAAAACGCACGAGTCCCCAAAAGAATAATTTTCAATATGAGCTGTCATTTTTACATTGTGAGTTGTTAAAATTTATGTATTTATTCTTTCATAAAAATCCAGGACTAACTGAACAAGTTTCATAAAATTCATATATTATATATTATAGCCAAGGTCTAATCTAATTCAATTGTAAACTATTGTGATTATAAAATAGATTTTTCTAGGATAGTCGTAGTATCATAATAAAGTTTGAATCTTCGACTATATGTAGAAGGCTAACAACTTAATTTCAATTTTCTTGTTGAATTTTGAATTCAGTTGACCATATAGTTTTTAAAATCAATGTTTTTGTGGAAAATAAGTTAATGTAATTTAAAGCAAAATAAAGAATTTTTTAATCACACTTTTACAAAAAAATTTTAATTAAGGGTACTCATGATCGGTAATGTGCAAATTGCGTAAACAATACAAATAAAAGAACAAAAGATTGCTGAACCAAACCGAGTGGAAAAATAAATAATCAGGCATGTTCCAGAAAAGTAAAAGTAAATGAAGTTGAATTTTTTAAATTTTTATTTTTGATTTTCTGCAAAACTAATAGTTTTCTGTTACATTTTTCAGTTAGAAATGAAAAATTATTTAAAAAGCATAAGGAAATTATAGCAAAAAAACTAACAATTTTGGATAAAATCAAAAATAAAAATTTAAAAAATTCAACTTCATTTACTTTTACTTTTCTGGAACATGCCTGTAAATCACTAGTATATTATTATGGCAACGCTTGATGAACGTTATGTGTATATTGGAGTCGCTTAATTTTGAATACACCAAGGACAACTAAAATAATGCCCATTAACTTCTGCAATAGATACAATGAAATTGTGAAATGTGGGAGTATTTTTCATCCGTATGCAAATTTTGGCACTAGTGGTATTTTTCAGTATAGCCAAAAATATAATTTTTCTGTTGTTGCATAATTGACGAAATTTGTGCCTTGGAATATTTATCATGTCTCTCTGAGATTTAAAACTAATTTCGAACAATTAGCCTATAAATCTTAATTCAATTACGAAATTTATGTTTAAAAAAATAATCTAAATTTTCTCTTTTTTTTACAAATACAAAGTAAACTAAAAAGAGGGCAATATATACCAAAATGATAAACTGATTAATAATAAGTGTGTCGAATGTTTTAAAATAAATAAAAATAGTTGATTTCTCTTTTTTTTAAATCAACATTATTTTATATTTTTATTAATTTTTCTTTTACGCCTCACAGAGCAGTATTTGGCCTGAAAAGCTGGCAAAAATTATTGAACGTGGTTTTTTAATTAAAAGTTTTAGTTTTTTGATAGTTTTAGTTGTAGTATGATATAAAAAGTCTAGTGGCAGATTTTGAAAAAATTACACTGCGCAACAAAATTACACTGCGCAACGAAAAAACGGTTTGCCTACTCTAGAAATAAAAGTATGGATTTTGATGCCTTTAATTCAAATCTGTTTTCCGTTTTTTTTTTAGTACGTAAGGATTTTCTTTTAAAGGCGTGGCATATTTCACCCCCTAAATCATTGGGTTGCCTAATATATTTTGTCATAACTTTAAAACAGGTTCTCCGATTTTAATGGGATGAGGTTCAGAAGATGCACCGGGAAATTCTGCTTAAACTGTCCAAACACATTTATTTTCTATCTATTACTATTTCGGAGTTATTAAAAATTTAAAGACGTACAAAAAAAAAATTTCCTGCTAAATTTGTCAAATTTTTTGTTTTCAATATGCAATAAAAAAAACAGAACCAAAAAGTTTAACAGCAGTATTCACAAAAAAATAAAGTAGACTTGATCAACACTTTAAAATAAATTTTCTATGAAATTTTTATTTTAAAGCACACTTGAAGTACACATTAATTTTTGTGAATGAATACAGCAGTAAATTTTTAAAATTTTTCTAAAAGCCACACTCCTAAGGAATAAAAGACGGTATAAATCGTGGTATAAACATGTTAAAAGTGATGTGAATAACAATTGAAATCAACAATTCAAAATACATAAAATTCAATTCAAAATACATATAAATGTATAAGAAAAAGTGCCTGATGAGGAAAACTAGAAGAAATATGAAAATTAAAAAAAATCGTCAAAAATAATGGCGAAAACTTGCGCACACTTTTTTTTGTTTCTAAAATTAGAGATTCCAAATTTTATTGTGGTATTAAACATAATTCGTAGAGATGCTAACCTCACTTTTTTTTTTTTTTTTTAAATAGCTTTTGATCATCAAACCTTTAAGCGAAAATAAAAAATCATTGTTAAACCTTTAGTTGTTTGGCCAGAAAAAAATATCATATAAACCTCTAGAAACCGAAAAAAAAATATTTAAATCTCATATAATTTTCTTCACTTTCCTGACTTTAGCAGGGTCTCAGAGCTACAAATCGCAACTAAAAGTTTTCAAAATTTACAATATAATGTAAAATATTGTTGTCTATCGAACAGCGTACTTAGTTCTTAAGATTACTTTAAATTCAGTTTTGCCTTTTTGGCCAGCCTTTTGGGTGAAATACTCCTCTGTGCGCCAGCTAAATTAAAAATTTATATAAAAAAAATTACGAAAATTTCTTTGAACTGTAATTTATTTCAAGTAAATTTTAAACATACAGAACTATTATGGCTTATAAATAACCGCATTCAAGATATGGATCGAAAATTAAATACAATTTATGTTCAAATTTCAATCGCTATCGAAAGCCATAATTTGTCCCCAGGCATTTACATTTTGCTTATGAAGTACACACTATCTAGTGTTTATTTTTAAACAAAACTACAAAATTAAAAAAAAAAATTTTTTACATATCAAGCAAAAAATTAAAACAAAGATAATAAATGTTATTTGTCAACCGAAAATTAAAAGTTAAATACTTGTAATTAAGAATTATTTTACGATCAAAAGTATGAAAATAAAAATTTAGTTCTCATTGATTGATTGTTTTTCAGTGTAATTTGAAAAAAAAAAACATAAAAATTTATTGTATATTTTGAAAGAATGTAAGCAGACAATATATAATTTGTTGCCTTTTGAATGATAGCGAATTTTTGTCAAAATGTTTATTTTGTTTTTTTTTTATTTGCTATATGTAATAATTTGTTTGTGTTTCTGAAATAAATCATCACTGTGAGAAAGGCATGCATTTGAATGGTATTATTTTAATACCACATAATTTTACAATAAGAAAACTAAAACTAAATGAAGTGTGCATTAAAGACACTACTTGGTAAGATATGACGTCATAAAAAGGGTATAATACATACAAACACACACACACACATATCTGTGTGTACCTGTGTACGTAGTATGTACGTAAAATATGAATCATATTTTTATTGGAGTTCAAATGAAACTGTGAAAAACGTATTGTATGAAAAAAAAAATCGCATGATTTTAATAAAAATTAGCACGTACTGATCCTCTATAAAATAAACACCTAACGAACGTAGTACGATTATTTCTTTATATTTTTTTTATTGTGTTTCATTGTATTTATGGTTGCAAATTTAATTAGGTCGCACATAAAAAACATGTCATTTTTTTATGTTCAACATCTCCAATTTCAGTTAAAGAACAAAACATGTAGTACGTAAATTTTATAAACAAACTTTTTGTAAAGCAAGCATATTTTTCTGCACTTGTTTGCACATTTTCTAGCAGCATACATATATTTTTTTTAAATTATACAAAATAAAGACTTTTCTTTGGAATACATGTACGAGTATTTAGAACAATTTAACATTTAAGGGTAAATTCAAATGTAAACATTATAAATTTTTTATATACGCTATACATCTGTATAAATGTCCTCGTATGTATGTATGTATTTATGTATGTATTTATGTGTGCATGCATGTTTGCAATTATACAGATAAAGAAATATTTAATTGATATTTGTAGTGTTGAAGGGTTTTGTATTTGAATCCTAACCTACGATAACACAAGTTTACTAATTCATTTCAACTTATGAACTGGAACAAATGAAACTTATTGCATAAGTAATTTTCAGACTTCAGAGTATGAAACTCGTACATTATCACGTATGTGATGAAAATCGGTCGATTTAGAAAGTAAATCATTTTTTGAAATCGACAAGTGTGTGATAGATTTCGATCGATTTCATATTCCACTTTTGTTTCAGTCCACAACAATTTTTATAAATGCAACTCTGATTATCTTTAAAATAAAACTCTTTAAAAGTCAGCAGTGAAAAAAGTTTTCAAGGAAAGGTAAAAAAATTTATTTAAAAATAAAATTCGAATGGCTTTAATTACAGCAATTTCTTTAATTATCTTTGAGAATGCTCAAAATATTGAAAATATAAGACTTAAGTGCTTGAGAGACAAATCAGATGCTCTAAATTAGCCAGAAGAAATGTAAGAATTTGAATACAAATAAATATACATACACATTTACAAATTTAATAATTTGCAATGCAATGTAGTGGAATTAGTGCTTAAAGTAATATTCCTTGAAAGTACAAGCGAAACAAATTTTGAATCTGATAATAATTTGCCATTTTCTTCAGGGATATCAAATAAATACGTAGCTAACTAGTTTGATATTAATTATGTCTCCCTTTCTTATTTTTGCGGAACTGTGCACTCGTCAACAATAAAACTATAAATTTTTAACAACATGAAGATTAAACAAAGAAGAGAAATTATATGTATGATAAACTTTTTTAGACTTTTAAACAGACTTTTGTTATCGCGTTATGACTAGATTTTGCTTTAGACTTATAGAGCTTAGGAATATTTTTAATATACTATATACAATTGCAAAGCAGGAGCATTTGCGTTAAGAACGGGAAAAGTGAAATTGTATTTTACACAAACAACATGGAATGTTATCATTTTATTTGCATAAAATACTTTATGAAGACAATAAAAAGTTAACATCTTATCATTGCAAGAAGACAATTTCGTTGGACATTGTTGTTTCACCAGGTGTCGTTTATTGCTTAAATTATGTGGCAAATGAGTAACGGCTGTAATGGGGTCGCCTGTGAAGAACATTATAGAGAAATTTTGATTCATGCTAAATTAGAAAGAAAAAATAGTACTCTGAATCATATACATATTTCCCATTTCATTAGTAAATTAAAATTGCTGTAAAAGCAACACAATTATCACAAATTAATGCTGAAACTGTTACAATCACTAGTGTAGTTTTCTTTTCTAAAAAATAATGCTACATTTTTTGCACTTTACAAATGGAAAATGGTAATATTATGGCATTTGAAAATAGTGAATTTATTGGAAATTAATCTACCATTTCTTATGAAAAAGTTCTTTGCTTTAAAATTGTACCTAATTGCGCTTTTTAGAATAAAAAGTGGCAAAATGTTGCATATTTTCCAGAAAAGAAATCGCCATAATATCAGTCCTGTAATATGTATTTTTTTTTTTTTTTTAATTATTAAGAAGAAGAAAAACATGGTAATAATTCAATATTGAAATCTGCTTAGAATATTTTATTAGATCTTAAATTAGATTTAAAATCGATTGATTTTCATTACTCAACTGAAAGAAAAAAATTGTACGATAACCATTAGAAAATAGTTTCGGAAGTACAAAATCTAGATTGTTCAAAATGAAATAGATAAAAATCCTATTCAGCAATTATCTTCTTCAGTGATGAAATTTCTCATTTCATCGAAATGTATTTGTTGAAAACGAGTATTAAGAGATTTACTATATAAATACGACGAATTCAGTAGTGTTCATCAGATCATCTTGAAACAGTTTCGTATCACCGCAAGAGCTCATCAAATTGTGTTCATATGGTGAAATATTTATCAGTCAACATAAAATGTTCAAATTTTTTGCTTTTAATATACAAGTAATTTAAAGATATTTTTTCTTATCCTAAGACTTCGTAATCAAAATTTTCAATTCGTCATATAGTTTGTAGAACGTTTTATATTGATGCTAATGCAGAGCTTTTTTCATTTTATTTATAAAAGATTTTTTAGAAGAGTTTTTTATTTCATATTTATTATTTATGTTTTCTTTTTATTAAAATAATTTTAATGTAAAGTGTCTTGGAAACGACCAAAAATACATAAGTCATTGCATATGTGTGAGTTTGTTTGCAACTAATGATATTTTCTCTATTAAACACAATTAGAAATTATCAAACAACTAATTGTCGGATCAAAGAATAAACAGAATTTGATTTTCATCAAGCATTCTTGACAAAACGTACGTGCAGGCAACTTAAGTGAATAATAGTTTTGTTAATAGAAAAAAATTTTTTTTTGTTATTGAAAATATATATTTGAAGACAACTTTATATTGTTATTGAAGGTATTAAGGCTGGGACTGATTGGTAATGATGCTAGCGTATTAGTACATATGTGGTGGGTTAGATTCCCGCCAAAGACCTTTTGTGTTTGTGTAGTTTTCAGTTTACACAGCGGGAGGTACTAGGGCATCAGTGAGCTGGCTTTGTTAAGTAAAAGCTATGAAATATATCCCAAATTAACCTAAAACGTAGTAATTAAGGTTTGGTTTCAAAGCAGTTGTTTTAACTTGCTGGACTGATCAATTTATTCTCTGGACATAAACTTTTTGGAGAACTAGGATGTCAAAGGATACATTTTAAAATAAAAGACATATTTGGAATTTTATTCCAAAAAATAGGTATGACATCCCATTAGAGACCTGCGGTAAACTTATTAACAGTCTGCCAAGACGAATGCAAAAAGTCGTTCAAAATAAAGTATATAAAGCAAATATTCCATATAGAGCCATATAACATAGAACTTTAATTACTTATTTGATAATTTTCAGAATATAAATATTTTAACCACTAATTCCTTCCCATATATTTTCTTTTTGATGTCCTAAGAACTTCAATTAAAATATTCGTCGAATAATGATTTTAGAACGTAAATAATTTCTAAAGAAAATTTGTAAAGTTAGTAATTATATAAAAAACAATTTCTAAGTCAATACTCGTTTATGAGTATGGAATTTTGCTTAATAATTGGTAGCAAACTTAGGGCGAGTTGCTAGAATTGAGAGTATATAGCTATTATTAATTAATTTTATAAACGTTTGCTGTGTTCAAGTCTAAGATTATGCCTCGTAGAACTGCCGTATTGAACAATATGGTAAATGTCAATGGTTGGAGAATTTTGCGAATTTACTATTATTATTTATACGAATTATACCACCAGCGTTAGCCGCCTAAGTTCTCAAATAAAAGTATTTAATTATGCACTTAAAAACTAAAAACAGACATTAAGAATGACTAAATCTATAACCTCAGTACTAAAAACTCGCCCTTAATGTAAGTTTTTAAGAATATGGCTGCGAAAGAGTACTTTCGTTATGATTATTAGTATAACTAACTTATTTTATTTATATTAAAAGCGGTACTCACTCAATATATTTGTCTTTTCTCATGTTAAGAGTTTGCAGTTCCGGTTTCGATGCATTAATTTGTCGTTCCAACGCTTTGTAGTCTTCTTTCTTACTTTCAACATATCGATTTAGCTTGTTCATTTCAGCACAGAGATCATTTAGGCGAGCCTTCATAACGGCAGCGTTGTGCTGCAGCTGTTCTTGTTCCAAATGGCGGGTAGATTGCGAATTTGATGTGGCGGAAGAGTTTGTCGACGAAAGTCCTGTCGAAGACGTGGAGTTTATGTTTGTGTTCGTACCGACCTGCGGTGGGTTATTAATATAATTTTCTAACAATTTGATCTGAGATTGAAACATTTTTTCAGCTCTTTGAAATACTTCCTGGTGCAGTTTCTTATCATTTAATTCAGTTTCGATGGATTTGAAAATTTTTAATTTTTGGTCCAAACTCTGTTGGTGCTTGTTAAGTTTTTGTTGTATCACCAAAAACTGTTCTGCCATTATGCGTAGATCAGCATTAGGCTGGAGTTCCTCTTCTTCGATGGGACGTATTATGGGATTGGTAAGTGTAATATCCAGTGTTTTGTTGTAGAGTTTCAAGGAGTTAGCTTTATAGTAGTTAATTAACTCTACTACGGAGTTGAATTTACAATCAACAAAACCATATTTGCCATTTAGATGGCAAATTTTTATAAGCTTTTCTGTGCCGTCTTTGATGAGGGTTAATGTGTATTCACCTTCTTTGGATAGGGCATCACGTACTAAGAAACTACCATCTGGTTTCCCGCTAAGTATATTTTTGACATCTTCGCGGCTGATTTTCCCCCAGTACCATTCCACATTGCGAAGTTCCTCGGCATTTTCATCTAAAGCGGGCCCACTCCCAGGAGGCTGAGGCCTCATTGTAGAGTAATGAAACGGTGAGGTATACACTATAAAATAGTCAAGAAAATTTTTCAAGATTTATATCACATTACGATACTTGATATACAACTTGGGTATCAGTATATTTAATGCTTCAAAGTTACTTACTGGTTGTGCGATTTTTTAAGTGCAAAAATTTTAAAAACTGATGCTTCTGGCAGGACAAATTTAAGTCACAAAAACAAAAAAATCTCTACAAGTTTCCTTGCAATTTTTGTTGTTGCTCCTTTAACAAATCTTGAATTCTTATTTTTCTTTTAGTATCTTGACAATTCTGTGACGTAAAATCCCCCTTTTCACACTGATAACTTCTTATGTACATATAAATCTCCTTTTCGTTCTCTTTATACTTTTTCCTTTAAAACCTTTTTTAGCCAGATTTTTTTTTCAATTTCTTTTAATACCCGGACTAACTTCGCACTCACGTAGCCATTGATGTCGTATTTTTTACTTTTTTTTCACTCGTTCAGAATCAAACAAGACACAAATTTAATTTATATGTATTGTGTGTTAGCCAGCAAGTAATAAGATAATGTGCAGTATGTTCGAGGAGGAAGATTAAAAGTTAATTATTTTTTTATATTCTGAGAGCATCACCTAAGCTAAACGCGTGTTTAATAAGTTTGCACAAAACATTTGAGTTTTTCCATTTCTCCAAAACTGACCTTGCTTTATACACATTTTATTTATTAATTTGCACTATTTCTGTATTTTTTTGCTTTTTATTGTTATACATATGTATAGAATATAATATTTTATGAGTTTTCTTTTTTTCTTGCGGTTAAATTATGACAAATTGTTAAATCTTATTCTGGTATTATAAAAAAAAGTAGAGAAGTTAAATTAATAAGTA
Source organism: Linnaemya tessellans (assembly GCA_951800035.1). Lineage (NCBI taxonomy): Eukaryota > Metazoa > Arthropoda > Insecta > Diptera > Tachinidae > Linnaemya > Linnaemya tessellans. Next base: position 123,940,145 of record OX637533.1, read on the forward strand.
GTTGTAGAAGAAAAAACTGGCTTCGTGATTTTCACCGCTGCTTCTGCAAAAAAAATTAAAACCTGTGCGTTTTTACACTGTGTTGCTTCTCAACATAACTTATAGAATGGAAGAGGAGAGAAGACAATAAAAACCAAAGAGGAAATTGAAAATACCGACTACACTACTTGAGCTATTTTAGAGATAGAGGAATAGCCATTGCAGCAACTTTAATATTCGAATTTATTACTTAGAAATTGAACTAACTATGGGAATCAAACTATCTAAATCATAGTAACTATCTTTAGATCAACAAAATTATTTAACAACAGGTAATTATTAGCATTATTAGGGCAAGATAAAATGATATATTCAGGTCGTTTCTACACATCTACACACACAAAAATATATTCGACTACTTTTTTAGAGTTAGCCACCCGTGATACTCTTGCCGACCGCTTTTGTATTCGATAGGAACTGCATTATCTATGAGTCGAAGAGGTTTCAGTTGCTTGTTTTAAGTATGTATATCGCTGTACACAAGTTTAATAAAAATTGCAAATGACACACCTTCTATGATATTAATGTCTTTAGCGGAAACCGATCCCACGACCTACAAAGGAATAGGCTATGCAACTAAATATCTAACAGCAGCAAATTGTAGGCGCAAATAACTAGTCCGGCCAGATGTATTCAAGGCCAAATTTTATTTACTGCGTAATTATGTCTGTGGTATAGTGTTATATGACTTTTTTAAATTTCTGGCAGCGTAAACAATGTTTTCAAGAAATCAGCTGCGGATGTTATAACATAAGCATAACCTAGAACACAACCAATTAGTTAAGCTTTAATTTGTTTATCAAGCCAGTTAAAAATTATAAATTTTTAAAAGCCAAAGTAATGGCAAAACCACCACAGCGCGACTTAATAAAGATTATTTTTCAAAACTTCTTCAAATCTTTCAAACCACGGCAAATTCGTGGTAATTACATCGGTGAGGATTATTTTGGCAATAAATATTATGAAATTCCGGCAGATCCATCGATTGGAAAACGCAAAGCATCTAGGTGGTTCGAACCAGCCCAGAAGGAGGCTTTTGATCAAGAACTTACAGCGGAATGGGAGGCTTGGCTCCGGGGACGTAGAGAAGAACCACCCACCAGAGAGGAGCTGGTAAGAAACTTGCAAATCATGGATATGAAGAAAAGGAATGCCCAAGAACTGGACATCAAATATGGAAAGAAAGACGATAAAGGGAAGTTAGTTCCACCACAACCGGAAACTGTAGGATCTTTTCCGAAATACGATGAATATGAAATTATTCCGAGCAAAGATCCTGAGAAAAAGTTTTAAGAAACTAAAACAATTTTTTGTGATATTAAATTTAGCTGCTTACTGATGTTTTTAATAAATTTTAAGAAAATATTACTACTCAAAAGTAGGTAATTTGGCTGCGATTACTCAATTCTTTTTTTCTTACGCACACAGATTTTGAAGCATTTCAGTTAGAAGCGATTGCGTTCTTCAAATGACGTTATTTATCCTTATGGAATTTATAAATGCTTTCTTGTTTAATAGTAATTTATTCGAGAAATTCTCAGCTAATTATAAAACAATGCATTGTTTGTTGTGTGGCCAAGTATGTCTTTTAATTCTTTCATTCATTTTGAAATCCACTGTTGATTGGTTTAATAGCTAATGAAATACAGGCATATAGACAAACACTCAATAAAAAAACAGGTTTCAGCTTTCTTGTGTTAAAAAACGTTAGAAAAAACATGTTCATGTATTAAATTAATTAATTTCCTCCAAAATCGCATAAACTAACTTTATTTTAAACTCAATTTTTTCTTTTTATTTATTTTATTATCTTTACTTCTTGCAAGTCAATTGCTCTTTATTAACTTTTTATTTTGTCACTTAAATATGTTTTTAGATGGTAAGAATGAAATAACACATTTCTCAACTTTCCTACCAGTCGTCTAAGTCCAAATCTTTTACAATATCCATATCTTCAACTCCCTCATGAGGTTCTTCAACAGGTATATCGTATTCTGTAGCTTTAGCCAATTTCGATTTCTTTTTCAACTTATTTTCTTTCGTGCGTTTCTTCTTATATTTCTCTTCAACTATTTCTTCGTCGCTGTCTTCAGCTCCAGGTATTTTTACATCATCTTCCGAATCAGATGGGAATAGCTGAATTTCACCATTTTCATTTTTGACTGGTACTGTAGATTTTTTAGACGATTTCTTAATAGAAGGTAAATTATAGTCATCATTAATGGTGTCAGCTTGAGCAGCTTGTCTTCTCTTTTTAGTTTCATGTGTCTTAACCCAACTATTGTAGTAAATATCCAAAGGAGTTCCCTTATTTTTGACCGTTGTCTCCCAAGCTTGAATTTGAGCTGTATCCTTGAGACCAAAATTAATTTTACGTCTTTCCTGCTCGATAAATTTGGAGTTCTCGATAATCTTATCTACCAATTGTTTTATTTTACGCGAGTAGTTAGCATTACGACATTCTTTAAGGTATGATTTCAAAGACATTACAGTATGTACAGCCAAATCACAAAAAGCTATAGAAGCCGACTCATGAGCCAAATATTGGAGAGTTAATCCACAAACCTGTTCTACAACTTCGTCTTTAAAACCATTTTCAGCTAATTGACCTTTATTAAGTCGCAAGATGCAAGTGAACTGCATAGGCTTCATGGATACCGTAGTATGTTTGCGATTAAAGCTGTTGCTTTTTAATACTTCCAAAACCAAGGGCATAACGGGTAGAAATGTGCGGGTAGCCTTAGCCAAATCAATTAAAGATTGAATGCAATGAAATCGTAATGGAAAGTATTGAGCAGTAGGTATCAAACGTATAACACCAAATGCAATGGTGACTAAAGGATATACTAATGGCTGCAATTGTGTCTTATCATAAGTTGTACCCAAAAGATCTGACCACAGGCGTAAAGAATTGATATATTGCCAATTATAACATGCTTGGAAACTATCCTTCTTTTTCAATATAACAGCATTACGGAGATGAATAGCCAGCTGACGAATATATAAGAAGGCATGTTGATAAGTGACATTTAAGTCCAAAGCAAACATTTCGACTAACGAGCGTCTCATGAAGTTTATTGCTGGCAAGGTGTTTGGCGACACAAACTTCGAATTGCGTACGTATGAGAGATACATCGCTTTGAGAACATGATTCAGCATTGTGGCCTAAATTAAAGTTAAAAAAAAAAAAAAAATAAATTTTATACAGTAGATATAATATAAATAATGTAGACATACCTGTTGATTGCGGGTAATTTTTAAAATGCATAAGAAAGATACGACGCGAACTGTCTCATCTCCCGTTGACCACAAAACAATTAATCTTTTTAAAATGGTTTTACCTAAAACTGTAAACGGCGCCACCATTCCGGCCATTTGATGGAGATGTTTTAGTAAAACCGACAAAATATTTGGGCTAGAAACCTGTTCAACCAAACGTATTAAGTCCGTCAGATAATAACGCAAGCAACCACGGACTTTATTCCATTTTTTTGTCTTTTGAAGAGGTATAGAAGATCGAGGTGTAACATTGAGAAACCGTAATATGGCTGGTTGCAAATATAAAACACATAATTGCACAACGCCATTAAAGGACGCTGATCCAACAACCTTATAGTTCATAGAAACAGTTTGGTCGCTTTCAGGTGATATACTTAACAAAGCAGAGCTGAAAGCTTGTGTCGCTTTACGTATCGTATCAATAGGCACATTATTCTTTTCCAATTGCAATTGCCATTGGCGCAAAAGGTTTAAAGTTACTTTCTGAGTACCATCGGCTTCCAAACTTGTCTCCTCTTCTTCGAAATCACTTTCATCACTAGCTACCTCCAAGTCCCCAGAAGGTTTGTGATATTTTTCATCATTATCGTCATCATCCATTTCTTCGTCGGAATCTGAATCTTGCGGTCTGTTTGAAGTATTTCCATTTTTATCTTCTTCTTCATCGTCCTCATCTTCGCTGTCTAAAAGATTAAACTCCAACAATTGTTTATCATTTTTCTTCAAAAAATCGTAGAATTCAGGATCGATATCTTTCAGGCCTTCCATATCCTTAGTGATTAATTTCTTATTCTTTGACGGTTTAACGGCCACATCTTTAGGTTTCTTACTTCCCATGAGAGAAACTTTGGTTTTTTTCTCATTTTTACTTTTGTTATCCTTCTTTACTTTTGTTACCGTTTTATTAGTCTGCTCTTGTTCCTGCCCAACGGCATTCTTTACTTTTTTGATTTTTTTACTTTGGATCTCTAAATTTTTCTTCTTAATTGTGGTTTTAATAGTTTTCTTTGCCATAGTTTTCATTTTTAATAAAAATGTTTATAAAAACCATTAGCTACACAAAAAAATAAAGCCAACACGTGCGTCTGAACGCAATATTTTAGAGAGATGACATGCCAAGTGACAGTTATATGCGCGAAGTGTAAGCACGCCATATAATTATAAATAAACAGTAACAGCTGTTTGATTCTAAAGTAACAGCACGGTGCATATCGGCAGCTGAAATCGGAAAAGGTCATGCAACGGCAATCTTGCTTCTATGAGATACAGGGTACTAGATACTAGCTCCTATATTCATAAAATTTAAAATGGGTTTGAAATGTATTTTAATCAAATATTTTCATAAAAAATTTTCTTAAAACAGATTTCAAATACATTTTATTTTTTTATGAATATGGGGGTAGGTATATAATATATATTGTCGTCAATATGTTGATTTACCAATGATAATATTTAGGAACAATTAAGGCTTGGTTTGCGTGCCTTTTAGAATTTTGGAACTCCAACAACAACAAGGAATGAGTTTGCATTTCATGTTGCGCTATGTAAATGTTCTTGGCAATCAAAATATTTAAATTTGTATGTATACACATACATTTAATAATTCACTAAAGTTAAACAAAGCTATCCACTAAATAATAAATTAAAAAAAAATGTCAAAACAACTTCTGAAATCAATTATTTGCAATTCAATAAAACAGCGAAGGTATTCCATTTACAAAAAGGATGTGTTTATGCATGTTTACTGTGCTCAAATTGTGATAAGGAAATAACAAAGAAAACCCAGCTTGAAGATATTCAAGCAAACTGAGATTTTGTAGCAAGTATATACACGTTCCTATAGCAGAAATATGAATTTGGCTGATCGGTTGAGAATACTGGATGGACTTACCATTTATGGCCAACATTTGGCCCCTTGTACGTAGAACACACTATTAGAAAAGCTTTGAGACTAACCGCAGATTACATAAAGTGTTTAAAAGTTCGTAATACCATTTTCAAGCCAGATTTACATCCTTTCAGATAATAATAATAATTACCAAGCACTAAATCTTATTTAATACTTCTGTGTGGGGAAGTGCAATACTTCTGTTTTCGGAAGTCGTTTAAGGTGTTCTGATTTATATTAAGTATGTAGATCACTATCGAATTGTATATTTATCTCATAGTGGGAACGCTACTGACTTTCAATAGGTTAAAATTTATTGCCCGTGTGGCTATTTACTATGAATTAAAATAAATTGAGGTATTAATGGTAAAGCTTTATTAACAATATGATAAACCTTTCTTAATTAGACTTCAGCGTAAAGCTATAAATATGAAGAAATAAACATTAATAAATTCATTTTTCATGCAGCCGAATGGTATTACACACCAACTCCAATGTTAAGCTTATGGCAAAATTAAATCAACAAAATATTACAAAAATCCAACCATATAGTCAACAAAAGCTTGAAGAAGAAACTAAACGAGAAGTACAACATCATAGTAATTATGCAGACGATTGGTGGGATAAAAATGGTCCAATGAAAGCACTACATCCTTTAAATGCTCTACGGTATGTATATGTGTTACAGTTAACATTAATTAACACTATAATAAAAAAAATTGTACGAAAAAAAAAAAAATACGTTTGTCCTTGACACAACTAGATATACATTCCGTTATGCCTAATTTGTTGGTATTGTGGACGTTGTAAATAATGACTGAAAGAGTACCAATATTTTGTCATATTTTCAGAGTACCTTTCATACGGGATGGTTTGGTTGCTCGTGGTAATATTCATCCGGAACTAGTTAACACGTCGCAAGTGTTAAAAGGTCAGCAAATTTTGGAAATTGGTTGCGGTGGAGGCATATTGACTGAACAATTGGCTCGTTTGGAAGCTCAAGTAACTGGAATTGATTTGAGCGACGAGTTAATACGCATTGCGCGTGATCATTTATCGCAACAGGGCGATTCGAAGCTATGTGATCTTATACAATATAAAATTGAACCACTAGATGTTCACGTCAAACACAAAATGAATTCTTACGATGCCGTTGTTATATCTGAGGTGTTGGAACATGTAGATGACAAGGTGGCTTTATTAAACGCCAGCGTTCAATGTTTAAAGGTACGGAGTTGGATATTTTATTTGTTATTAATGTTGAAAACATACGTATAAGCAATTGTTTTTCCGTATCAAAGCCTGGTGGTTCCATTTTCATCACAACCTTAAATAAAACAATTCCAATGTGGATTGGCGGTGTGTTGATAGGTGAATACATTTTAAAAATTGCTCCCATTGGTACGCATCATTGGAATAAAATGATAAGTCCTTTAGACGTACAGCGCATTTTGGATACAAGTGAGTATACTACATTAAAATATTTATTTATTTGCAGTAAAGTTCATTGAACTAAATATCATTTTAAATTAACATTATAAAACGTACGTTGTCATTTCAAAACTCAGCAACTCCTTCTCTTAACGTTTTTTATAGTGGGATGCCATACAGTTTTGGTCAATGGCAGCACCTACGATTTCTGGAGTAATACTTGGCGCTGGATAAACTCAACCAAACTGTGTTACGCGTTGCAAGCAGTAAAAACGGAATCGTAAAATGATCTCTGTCCTACATATGTGCGTACATATTTACAAATATAAATAGGTATATAACTATAAGTATCTACATATTTATTCTGTTAACCTCAAATCTAAATGAAAAATTCGTATCAATTGATAACCTACTCTTTCATTGAAGTCAGCTAATAAATACTAATTTCACAATAAACAAACTTCGTTTCTAAAAAGCTTTAGAGATTTCAAAAAGAAAAAGAAACAGTATATGTATGTAGGTGTCTACTAAGGGGGATGTACGTCAATCCGTTTAAATTTTGTGTAATTGTATCGATGGGAAAGTTCGGCGGCAGAATAATTCAATAAAATGTATCTTGCAGTCATGCAAGATTCGAACTTAAGCCCGATAAAAACTTAACAATTTACATTAGAAAATTGTTGGACGGGATAAGGAGTGGACGCATTTGGACCCAAACTACCTTTTGTCACACATTTCATAATCGCATAACTTTTTAAGGGTCGGCTAAAATTACTATTGGAAAAATAAAACTTTACAACAAGTTATCTCAAGTTATACCTACATTGTATGGTATTACACGTATTAAAAATATACCAAAATATTATTGTACATAAAACAGCACTGCAAGTAGGAGTTTAGATTCTTAAAACTAATGGATTTTTGAAATCGAGACTATTATAAATACTTATTTACAAGCCATCAATCATTCATTGTTCTCTTCATCACTGACTTCAGGTTTTACAAATTTAAATTTTTTCTTTTTCGCCGCAGGAGTAACATTGTCTTCTACAGGCCTTTTGTTGTTGTTTTTATTCGTCTTCTTAAATTTGGAGAATTTCTTTTCAACGGCGTGTGACGCTCCGGCTGTTTTATTTTGGTAAAATTTCATCATATCTTCATTGCTTACTTCAGTACTTTGTTCATGTCTGATAGCGGCAGCTTTTTCTTCACGTTCTATTTCCAACAAACGTTCAATTTCCGGGTTCATTCCTCGAAAGCTCAAACGTCCTTCTATAAGATTTTCACAATGTACAAAGCTAGGTTCAATTATGAAATTTGATTTGCTGTTCTTCATTTTGTCAGTAATTTCGTTGGAGTACATGGCTCTGCCCTCAGCAGCTTCAATCTCCTTGTCAACTTTGGCTTTCGTGCGCTGCATAAATTTCATTTCCAAAATACCTTTGGATAAACGCGTTTTATTAAATGTTTTTGAGGACATTATGTATTAATTATAAAATTTTGTGATTTTTTTTTTTTTTGGAATTTAACGCGTGTTGGAAGAAAACTAGAATAATAACAAACAATTTTCTCAAGATAAAACAAAATGTCAAAATGTTTATGACGCCACCTATATTTCAAGTTTCGAATAAATTAACAGGGAGTGTCAAACATTGTTTTTTAAACAGTCCAGCTGTCTAATTATTTTCATTTTGTTGTAATCACACGAATGAAGGTGCAACGAAAGGTGAAAAAAAACTACAACGACGAAGAAAAAGCTAATAAAATGTCAATGAAAAAGTAAATGTATAAAAATATCCAAATGGCGGCAGGGTTAAAAAATCTTCAAGCGCCAAATTTTTATTCTTAATTCGTAAAATTTTAATATTTACGACTTTTAAACGCAATAAAACTAAGAAAAATATAAACTTTTATCGCTTATGTGTATATTTGTGTAAGAAATTATAGAAATTGACAATGGAAACTCCCGAAAATACACCAAAAAAATTAAGTGGCACCCCAAATAGGAATGTTGGAACGCCCGCCCAACCCACTGAACGAGAAAAATTTCCTACTACGCCTCAAACCCCAAATCGTATTGTGGGTTCGCTGGTCCTATTGACACAAAAATTTGTGGACCTGATGATCAAAAATGGTGGAGAAATTGATCTCAGAGATGTAAGTAATGAAAAGAAACTACGAAAAACCTTGGTTATTTTTGTATGCACTATGAGAAAATGTTATTCAACAACAACTACAACATACGTTTTGCAAATCATCTGTACTTTTCTACGCGCGCCAAACATTTTCTATTTACTAATAAATACCAAAATCCATATAACATTTATCTTTTTGTTAAATAATAGGCTGCCGAAGTTTTAGATGTACAAAAACGTCGCATATATGATATTACAAATGTTTTAGAAGGCATTGGCCTAATTGAAAAGACACGCTACAGTAGTGTGGTGCGATGGAGGTTTGTTTACTTTCAGCTTAAAATGCTCAAAATGCCTACACCTGCATTTTTGTTTACAGGGGCGACATTGAGGGACAGGAAGATAGTGCTTATAATTCATTGAAAGAACAGAACATTCATTTAGAAGCTTTGGAAGCTGAGATTGACTTGCAATTAGACTATGCCAAACGAAATCTAAAATATGTTAAAGAAGATGAAGCAAATCGTTCATTTGCCTACGTAAGCCGAGATGATTTACTTGCCGTTTTTGGAGAAGACTGCGTCTTCACAATACCCAAACAATATGATGATGAGAAGATTCTTAAACGAAAGGTAAGTAGTATAATAAAAACTGTTTATGATGTAAAATATACCTTTTGCTTAAATATTAATTGCGGTTTTTAATTCCATTTTTGTGTTTTACTTGATATCAAACTTAAAATTTTCAAAGAAAGGAACAAAAAGCTTATTAATTTTATACCGATTATGGTCTGCAAACAATTTTGTAGATATAATTATGAGTGTGTGTATATACAATGTATATTATACATACATATAAATTTTGAAACTAAGACACCATTTGGGTGTGTGGTTTGTTTTATCGCGTATAGATTTCTTTTTTATTTATATACTTTATTATTACCATCCTGTGAATTGTTTTAGCATTTGTGCAAAAGTAAAAATTCGTAAATGACTCTCTTACAAAAATATATCATGTCTAGTCGACTATGTACAGTTGCAAAACTACGCCGAATATTTCCAATTCTATGTAACTACAGCAGAGACGGATAGACAGATACATACATATGTTCACGTATATAAATTTTTTAATTTCTTTTTTAGTCTTACTAAGTTTTGGAAATGTCTATTACTATAACAAAAACAATATATGGAGGGAAATTCAGTTTATTGTCTAAAATTAATTTTTAAACTAATATTTTACTTCCAACATAACTTTAATTTCATTCTGAGTCCAAATTACCTCATTCGATGTCGAACGAAATTTCCATCAAATTTCGATCGATATCGAATGCCATGATTTGCAAATATATACAGTTTTTCGTCGTAGTATTATTAAAAATCACTGTCCGACTGAACGATCGTTCGGGTTTGGCCAAAGTTCGTTGTTCGGACTTTTATTAAATTTCTTATTTATTATCGTGCGTGTATATAAAATAATACTAATACAGTATTGGTACGACAAAATACATCGATGACAAACTAAAATGATTAAATGCGTACAACTTTCCGAAAACGTTAAAGAAATACATCAAAAAAGAACGCATACACTTTATTTCTTCGAAATCGTTTTGTTATTTATGTATATTTCTTAAAAAGACATAAGTGCTTTTGAGTATTTGTTAAATTTTATTTTATGGTTAAATAAATATACATACATATATGTTTGTATGAAAAAGGGCAATTGGTAAAAAAATCAGATTCGGCCGAATTAGGCTAAATTGACCGCTGTTCGGCTCCGGTCTGATAAATTATGTTTGGTCGGACACTATTACAAATGCTATTAACAAGCTTTTCGAGATTAAATTATCTAAACTTTTCAAACAGAACTCTTTACACATTTCCCTGGATAATGGTAGTACAATTGACGTAAGATTGGTAACCGATCAAGGACGTTCTTGCATAACGAAACCCGAATCAGAATCAGTAAGACATTACTCACGCCTAGAAACACCGTCACCCACACTTTCCTCATCCTCAACACATTCAACATCAGCAGGGACGTTAACGCAAACTACTACCAAAGCAAATCTAGTCATCGATGAACATACATATTTTTGTAATCCGGAAACGAAAGATGAAATGGAAGCATTAGAGAATAAACTTACGGCACGCATAATCTTGCAAAAATGCACGACGGGACATTCGTTAAGAAGATTTTTTCCCGATGATCCCCATATGGGTAAGTACCGATTTAAACCAAACATATATGTACATACACACAGATATACATACATATGTATGTAGATATATGTTACATACAAATAAATATATTTTTCATCATTAATCTGTATTTTAACTTTTCAGAAAACCCTCCTCTGTTGCCTCTAAATCCTCCCCAAGACGATTACAATTTTGTCTTAAGTCCCGATGAAGGTATATGTGAATTATATGACGTACCATGTAGTGTTCCCCCTAAAATTCACACAAAATCTATGATACTGCAAAAAAACAAACGCTAGATAAAATAATTGTTAAATTTCCTGTCGACCATCTCTTTATCTAACTAAACTGAAAACAACATAATCACTTTCTTCAACTTAAGAAACTTAGTGCAAATACTTAATTAATAGGTCTTAATTAAAGATTGAAGTACTTTACCTAAGCGTGCATGAACTAGTAACTTGAATGCTATCTTTATATTAATTTTATAAAAAAATATTAATTTGTCAGCTTTATTTTATTATTAGTCGAATTTTTTATTTATATGGTTTTATTGTTTTTCTATTCAAATTGATCTTCATGTAACAAACATCCCCTCCCTATTTTATATATATATATATTCCAATTTAAATAAAATTTTGCTTTTTAGTTTAATTATAAAATTTATTTGACTTCTCAAAATTAATTTTAAAGTTCGTTTAAAATATGCAGAAAATGTATATTTTAAGTAAATGTTTAAGCTAGATTGTAATCAAAACTTTAATGTAATAAATTATTAATGACATTTAACCAACCACTATATTTTTTTTAATTTCGAAGGTCATTGCAAAATAAAAAAAAAACAATTTTTTAAAACTTGCCTATAAGCGGTCGTCTTAGCATAGATATTGTGCAAAATTTGCTGCATAAAAATTTTATCTTAGCTTTATTTTATATTTCCATTTATTTTAAAAATACATTTCAAATGTAACTTAACTACAGAACGAGACAATACTATTGAGCGTATTGGAATTTACTTTCTTTTGGCTTTTTTCCAATTTGTTTTACCGTTACCGCCGCCGCCACCACTTCTACCAGGTTTCAGACGTTTTCGTGCTCCAGTAAATTGTTCCGAATCATCAAAATCATCATTACCCTTCTTGAAGCGACCCTTTGAACCCTTCGCCTCTTCAATATCTTTAAGCTCCAGCTTCGCAGTACGTTGGGCCTCATTTACACGTTCTTGCAAGGCCATCACCTCATCTTCTTCACATTTGTACAACGGCAATTGTTTGCCTAATAAATGTTCAATGCGTTGGTACAATTCAACATCATATTGGGTAACAAATGTAATGGCTTTACCCGACCGACCGGCACGTGCAGTGCGACCAACACGATGTATGTAATCTTTGCTATGAGTGGGTATATCGAAATTCAATACCACGTCTACATGTGGTATATCTAAACCTCTGGAAGCAACATCTGTTGAAATGAGAATTGAGCGATTTTTAGCTTTAAATTTGTTAAGCGCCGCCAAACGTTTATTTTGTGACATTTGACCATGCAAAGGAATTGCAGACAAACCCAAAGCTCTTAACATTAATGCAGTTTTTACTGTATTGTTACAAGTACTGCAAAATATCATAAAGCTATTTCCTGCCAGTTCGTTCAGTATATGAACCAGATAGACATCTTTGTATTTAACTGGTATAAATATGTAGTATTGCTGCAATTGTTCAACGGTTTGATATTTGTTAGAAACTTCCACCTTCACTGGATCTTTCAGGGAGGCCCTTTGTAGTTTCTTTACTTTCTTTGTCATAGTGGCACTGAACAAGAATGTCCTCCTTTCTTTAGGCAAAACCTTTAGAATTTTATCCAATTCGACTTCAAAGTCCATGTTTAGAATTCGATCAGCTTCATCCATTACAAGATACTTTATGGCCTTTAAATTGAAACCTTTAAGATTTTCCAAGTGATCTACCAATCGACCGGGAGTGGCAATTATAATATGAGGCTTCTTGCCCAATTGTAATGCTTGCGAAACCATATCCATACCACCTACCACCACACAACACTTGACGCCAATAGAACTACCTGTAGGAACATGTTGACTAACTTTAATTGTGTCTCAAGATATTAAAAATTATACTTAAATGTATATAAAGGCTCAGAGGTAGTGACGAAATTAATTTTTTTTATTTTCATTTGTTTTATATCAAACTAATTGTTAACATCATGGCCGATTTAAAATATTAATGATTTTTTAAAGGAATGGAGCTTAGGGATTCTCATGCATAATAAACATATGGAAATATATACATATCTAGAATGAACTTACCTAAAGCTTCAAACTGTTCCGATATTTGAAATGCCAACTCTCTGGTAGGTGTAAGAATTAGCGCAAAGTATCTTTGCGGATTATCCAATAAGGCCTGAAGAATGGGTAACGCAAATGCCCCCGTTTTGCCAGAACCTGTTTCTGCAAGTCCAATAACATCTTTTCCCTGTAGAGCCACTGGTATAGCCTCTTTTTGAATCTTTGAAGGTGCTTTCCACTTCAGTTCCTCACATGATTTACATAAGGTGTCATTGAGACCCTAATTGATCAATATAACTAATAAATCAATTGATTTTTTTTATTGTTCACAAACTACATAATGATGTACTTACCAGTTCTTGCCAAGTCATTGGTTCCTCACCTTTAGTATTATCATCAGCTTCATTATCTTGAGCTGAATTACCATTTTGTTTTTCATCCTCGTGTTCATCTTCAAGATTCGATTCGGCTAGATCTTCTTCGATTTCATCGCTGTCGTAATCTTCACCACTTAAAACGTTTTCTTCATCTTCTGAAGTAGTCGACATCGTATTTTTTTAATTTTCAAGCCCTTTTACAAAAGTTTAAATGTTTTATCTATTCAAAAAACACGTGCACGTCTGATTCAACCTGTGCTTGAATTAAAAATGGGGACTTTCATATAAATTCTTTTCGAAAGTCAAAATAACCCCTTTCAAGCACATGCTTGTGCAAATGTGAATAGTGTTGCAAGGTTTATGAATATGTACTCAAATGTATACAACGGGTATAGAGAAATAACAGAAACAATCGATTTGCAGATTGGTATTGATAGACTAGATTTAATAATAATAATAATAATAATAATAATAATAATAGCTATTGTGTAGATGCAACAATACAAGTATTCGATATTTGATATAAAACGACCCCAAGGTTAAACAATTATTGATTATTGAAAATCAAGAATATATAGAAATTAATTTAAAACCTCACAATATTTTTATGGAGGGTTAAATCTAGAATGGCTGTAAAACACTTAGGTAGGCTAACAATATTACAAAGTGATATCTGTTGTCTTTTTGCTAGTCAATTTTCGAATTTTCTCTGAAAAAGAAGTTTGTCTATACATTTTATATGTTTTTTTTTGCGGTACGGAGTTAGCTGCTTGTACTTTTAAAAACCGCTTATTTTGCGGAAAATAAATACAGAGTGTGGCAGCATCTTAACCCTAAATTTATTGATTAAAAAAGTGACGTTTGCGAATAGTAGTAGAAAAATTTTCCAATTCACAGAAATTACGGGATAGAAACGCAAGAAAAATTTAAAAATTACCTGGAAATTTCTAAAAATATAAAATTGTTTTCAAATAAAATTATTGATTATAGCCTTGTAGATCAAAGTGAGTTGAAATAACCAAAAAATCAGTGGAATTTCAAAAGCAATTGAAAATATAAGTTTTGTGTTTTGTGAAAAGTTGGAATTTGTGAAAATTTTGTGGGACAAGAGGTGGTTTTAAGTGCAAATTTGTGCAGTACTTATTTTTAATGTATAATATTGTTTATTTTTAAAGAAACATATTATGTTGTGGAATTAAATAAAAGTTTAATAAAACTTTAATATCTCACATACATATATTTTTCCTTTTACTATCGTAATATTTTCTGTCGACCATTAAAACAATTACGGTATACATATATGTACATACATGTGTATTTGCTAGTGCTGAATGCTCGCTGCGTACGTTGATTTCTAGTGCAGCAGAGAAATTTTATCACAACTCTCAACTACAACAACAATACACAAAAATAGCCCAATATACGAAAGCAGAGCAAAACGAGCTTTAACGAAATAATCATCATTAGTAGAAATCAGAAACGTAAAGGAGCAGCAGCATAGCAGAAGAAGCAATATCACCATCATCATTACTAAGCTCGTACTCAGAAAATCAGGCGGTGGGAGTTGGGACAACACCAAACAGCAAAAACAAACGCAAACGCAATAGAAAGGAACAAGAAATAAAAGAATCCGAAGCACTACAGGGAAAAAAGTAAATTTTCTTTCTTTTTATACATACGTGTGCCCAGTAGTAATACAAGAATCCAAAGGAGATATTAAGAACAAGAAAAACAAAAGTGTTATCACACAGAAAGAAAAAAAAAAGAAATACTCCCGACAAATAATATAAGTATACATACATACATACATACATATTTCGCCGACAAAAAGAACCCGTCGGCAGACATAAAATTTTATTTGGTGAGGGCAGAAAACTGGAGCACAAGATATTTCTTTCTGTCCATCCCATTTAAGGAATACACACACACACATTTATTCAAAAGACACTTGAAATATTGTTCAACAAAAGAAAAGTCTAATAGGATCTTTGAGTTCTACAATCGCAAATACTGAAGAAATACTGAAGATATACATATAGTATATCTGATGAATGCCGGAATACATTAAACAAATTGCCAAAGTGTGTCAAAATACATACATTTGAAGCTGTACGTCACTCTTAACACTTAGAAAATTTAAGTGCGTTGGCCTAATTTCAAATAAAAAAAGAGCATAAAAGAAATCGAAAAACGTATATACAATTTTTTTCCTAGTCTTATATTTATCTTTTCGTTTATCCTCATCTGAAGACTGGTGTAGCTCGTTGTAAATAAAAATAGCTGCTAGTATCAGAACAAATTCCAATATGAATCCAGCTACAGATCCTTGGGTTATAACCCAACGCGAAAAATTGAAATATCAAGAACAGTTTAAGGCATTGCAACCACAAAATGGCTTTGTAACCGGTGCCCAAGCCAAAGGTTTCTTTTTACAATCTCAATTGCCGCCTCTGATACTTGGCCAAATATGGTGAGTTATATTATTTTAAAATTGTTATTAAATATCTATCTCTTTATACTATGTGATATTTATAATAAAGTGATAAACTAGCACACTTTTATGAGCGTGCAGCGGATATACTATAAAAAAGTTGTCACGGTTTGCGTAATTTTTAGAGATGTGCACGTGAGTAAAGTTACACCTAAATATTTTATTGCACACTGCCGAAGACAATAATATTTCGACATGCTCGACGAGAAATATTTGGCATTTGTCGAAAATTTCTAATTTGAAATAAATTTATTTATTTACATCGTACATATCAATTTGCAGTGATTTTTCAGCAACTTGCTTGCAACACTGTTTGTGTAAGCTCAGCTGTTTTCAATAAAGAATGCGCGTTGAGCTCATTTCTCTTTGAATTGGTACGTGAACAAGCGAAGTTGCGGTATTTGGATGGAAAGTGAATGGCGACCTAACGTGCGATAAGATCTGGGCTTGGTTGAAATTGTATTTTCAAGAATGCATTGATGTTTTATATAATTAATATTAAAATATTGCCCATTAGAATGATAAAATATGTAAACTAATGTCACAGCATGCGAAGCAGGGGGCAAATTACGGCATAGAAATTTCGTTCGATATCGATTGCAGTAATTTGGCTTCTAGTCATTTGAATTTTATTACTGTGTTTGAAGAAAAATTTAAATTTATATGTATTAGCAAAGACGCAAACCAAAATTTGTACCAAACCTATTCTGCAGTTAACAGAACTCTGTAAACCACTTAACATTTGAAGTTAAATTTGATTAAGTTCATTAGGAAGTCAAAATCTAGGAACTGGAAAAAGTTCAGCCCAACTAGTGAATAGAAATTATGACCCAAGCAGTACTTAATAAATATATTCTTAAAGAATGTACTGAAAATATTGTAAAAACATTCATTTCATTCAAGTCTTATGTCTGAAATAATTTTGGAATTCAAATATGAATTTAAAAAAAAAATTTTAAAAATTACTTTGAGAGGATTAGTGGAAAAATGGGAATGTGTACACATATGCCACTATATAAAAATGGTGGCACAGGGAGTCCTTTATATTGCAGAAAAAGTCTTATATCTGAAAGAATTTTGGAATTCGAATAATATCCATTTAAAAACAAAAATTGTTTTAGAAAATTGCCTTGACAGGATCACGGGTTATTATGGAAAAATGGGGATGGGTACACATATGCCATTATATAAAAATGGTGGCCCAGAGAGCCCTTTATATTGCAGAAAAAGTCCTATATTTGATATAATTTTGTAATTTTTTAATAATTGTATAAAACATTTGAGCGTTAGTTAAACAAGACATTTTTTCCATGTCTCTGCTTATCATATCTATAAAAAAGGCATGACAAACTTTTTGCTATAATAGCACAATGAAATGACAGCAACTCTAAACTTTTTTCATGCAACTTGCGGGGAAACATGTTAAAGTCCTGGCATTTTACCAAACAAATAATAGAAGTTTTTCTGTTTTGCATAGTATTATTTTCGTTTAACTTTATGCAGCATATTTTAATATTTTATTGATTATTCATAAATCCTCTTTTTTTCCTTTTTGCTATTTTGTACAACAATTGTAATGATCATTATAATATATTTATATGTAACAAATACATACATATCCATATGCATATGTGAATACGCATACATATGTACATATGTATATGTGACATACAGACATACATAACTTTATCATGTTTTCGAACTTGCAATAAAGCTAACTATTTGTTGATTTATTCTTTAAATTATGTACATAAATGTAATTTGGGGCGTATGAATAGCATGCTTTATCAATTGATGTAAGTACGCGAGTAAAATTTATATAACATATGAGCAAATTGCTATTGATATTATTTTTATATTTATATACTACATCTTCTTTTGTATTGTCATCGGTATAATAGCTGCAGGGCTTTAAAATCCATTCTTTTGAAGCTGATATTTTAGAATTTCACTGTTGTACACTTCACTCAAACAATTTATTTTATGTATCACGCGCAACGGCAAAAATATATGTATATGTGCAATAATAAATATCAGATATATTTATTATCCAGATTCTTTTGAGGTTGTCTCTTATATAACGAACTGAGTGATTTTATTAACTCACGAAAACCGAGAGAGATCAATGATCGGTTAAGAAATTTTTATGTTATTAGAGGTTTAGATATATGTATACACCAATACCTCAAACAATGCAACGCAAATTGAAACGACGCGAAGTGAACTATGATTTTCTATAGTAAACCATGTAAAGATCGAAGTTAAATTCCAGGGTTACGAAAATACTACTTTTTAAAAAGAAAATTTAATAAAGTGAACATTTAAAAAACAAAACTAATATAAAATTTTGTTACATACATACAAAAAACAAGAAAAAAAAAACAAATTCAATTAAAACAAAACCAAATATTCAATTAATTTATAAAAAACAAAATAAAAATTAATTATTGTCTGATGAGTCCATTCTGGCTGTTGTCGTAAGTCGACTTTCCTTCACAAAAAATTGGTCCAATGTTTGCTGAACGGCTTTTTTTCAACGTAAAATAAATTTCTTTTCAACGCACTAATTGAAACTGAAATCTTAAAAATTATAGGCCTATACGGTCATCATTATAAAAATAGCTACTTATACTAAATTGCCACTTTTCGATCAAATGTTTATCGAAAAGACAATTATTAAAACAAATTATCAGTAATAAAAGTAATCCCGCCACACGATTTGTTTACTTTAATTTCTCTTACATTGTTTGTTTTACAAGGTTATGAATTTATATCGTTTTTACTACAAAACTTTTAGTATTCTTTAATTTATAGGAAAAAGTTGAAATCAAACACCTTTTTTAAATCAATTCCATACTAATAATAAAAATAAGGAACTTGAGTTAGAAGTTTAAAAAAAGAAATAACAATAATCGGCCTGTTGGGCGATGTCGCAAGTTAGCGTTCGATCGAATAAATACCATTTGACCCAAAAATAAATTTCAGAAAAATAGTTTTTGTTTTAAAAGTCGGAAAATATTTTTGGGTTAATAATGATATTTAATTACGAAAATATAAAAAATATATTAGGCAATGTTGCTTTACAAACTTTAACGGACTTTATTTCTCTTTGTTAATTTATTTTTAATATTATGACTTGAAAAGAACTAATTTCTATAACATTGTTCGTGTATTTACGGCTCTACACGCCATGATGTGCTTTTCATTCATAACTTTGCGGTTAATAAAACAATTATTTACAGACGAAATGTTGTGAAAAGGCGTTTAATTTGCTTATGAAAAAAATAATAAAATAAAATAAAAATCATATACATAGTATGTACATGCCTACCTACATACATACATATTTATATGTTAGACAGTATATTTAAATGATAAATTAGTGTTGTAACTTATTCTTAACTACCAAAATTTTTATTGTATTCTAATAGTTTTAAGCTTAAGGTCTATTTATTTTTATTTAAAATATATTAATTTTCTGTTATATATAAATGAAATTTATTTGTTGGTGGTTAAGCAATGTCTATATGCATTTCACCAACAAATAAATTTCATTTATATATAGTAGTATTGTGACAACAATGTGTCAAATAAAAAGATTTCATAAAAATTTTCTGTTATGAAATTTTTATTTGACACCTTGTTGTCACAATACTATTTTAAATGAAATTTATTTGTTGGTGGTCAAGCAATGTCTATATGCATTTCATTGGTGCATTACCAAATCATCAGTCGACTTTAACCACAGTTTTTAAAAGTTAAAAACCTCTTATCTTATGCAAATACTCCTCCATTGGAGGTTTTTAACTTTTCAAAACTGTGGTTAAAGTCTACTGATGATTCGTTGGTGCTTGACCACCAACAAATAAATTTCATTTATATTAATTTTCAATATTTTATCACATCAAATAAAATAATTAATACAAAGGAGTGACGAAATATTGAAAATTAATATATTTTAAATAAAAAAAAGAGACCTTAAGCTTAAAAATATTAGAATAAAATAATAATTGAAAAGAGGTCAAAAAACCAGAAGAATTTTACCAACATTTTTTAATAGTATTTTCCTATTTTTATTTATTCAGCATGACTTATTAATATTAACTAGAAAAAATTATTATAAAAACGTGTAAAATAATCGAATATAAGAACTTTTTTTAGTTCTAATGCTAGAGTTAATGTAGACGCCGTTGACGGCGTTTCAACGCCGAAAAAGTTGAAATAGATTGATCTTTTACGGCGTTGCAACGCGTTGAGATTAACTGCTCCCATACAGTTTCATACGATTCAACTTTTTTTTGACATTTGACGCCGTCGACATTAACTCTATCATAATAATAAACTTCTAATGGATGCTTTGCATTCATACGAAGAGAGACGGAAAATGTTTGATATTTTTATTTAGCCATTTTTGATTATAACAAATTTTTAATGATACAATATTATAAAAAATAGATGCGATACCATGAACCAGTTATAACTATATAGAAAAAGTGTACGAAGCGGCAAACTAACTGACAAAGTCCAGGTTTACACTATGCAATTTTTGTCGCAGCAATTCTTGATATTTAGTGAGGAAGAGCGAGAAAGGAATACAAATGGTATATATTCCTATTTCAGGACTCTCACACAAAATAAAAATTGCTGCTACAAAAGTTGCATAGTGTAAACCGGGACAAAGTCTAAACATATCGAGCTGTAGAATTTTCGAAATAAATATTGTATGCAGTTGTCTGTGTATTAAATAAAATATCTAAATTTATAATCCCAGACAATCAACCAGATCTTATGCTGACCAAAACCCTTAACAATTGCATTTGTAATAAAGAAATTTGGATTTTTAGTGAAAATTCATATTTCGAATTTTTCTAAAAAATGAATCTGAGTAAGAAAAAGGAAAATCTTTGTGATTAAAAATGAAAGTTTAGAAATTACGCTCCCTTATTACATCTTTAAACAGTTGGATTTTTAATAAAGAAATTTGGATTTTTACGAAATTTCATATATGGAACTTCTTTAAAATATAAATTTTGGAAAAATGGGAATTTCAAACATGTACATAGGTCGTGGGTTTGATCTTAACGCAGTAATGAAAATATGGAAGAAAATTTTTTTAAGTAAAAAAAAAAAACAAATCATCATTTATTTCTTGTATGTCAGTGAATTTAAATACGGCATCAGTTTCTTAATTCATTAGAAATCAAATACAATTTTTTTTCTTGCCATAAAAATTTTGTTGGGCTTTGTAGTTGTTCGTTGGTTATTGTATTTTATCTTCCGATTGGTTTTACATTTAAAACAATTTTTTATAAGAAAATGATCTATATACGACATCCAAAAAAGAAACATTAACAAATTCCAATCGCTAATAGTAATTTAGATGTATTCGACGATACAAACACCAAGTTTACGGACATTAACTATTTTAGGAAATTCATGAAATGATATTTAAAACTTTTTGCAGTAATCAAGTCACGACTTGATTTTGACATACACGCTTATTTTTAATAAAATTTTTTAATATTTCATATGCATGAGTTATGTATTTTATTTATGAAAGTAGTCTTATCAAGAGTTCATTAATTTTTTTAAGTTTGCATGAATCATTGAAAAAATTGCCCTCATTTTGCTTTCTGTTTGAAAGATGCTGATAATTTGAAAATGATTTTCTAAAAACTCTTGTTTGTTCTCTTATTAATTCTTGTTGTCGTTGTTGTTCGTTTTATTTACAGGGCCCTGGCTGATACGGACTCCGATGGAAAAATGAACATTAATGAGTTTAGTATTGCATGTAAATTAATAAATTTGAAACTACGCGGTATGGAAGTACCTAAGGCCTTGCCGCCCACTCTATTGGTATCCTTAACATCGATGGGCAGTACACCAACAATGACACCAACAGGCGCTGGCAGCCTAAGTCCTTTAGATCCCTTGAAAGGTGCAGTCGGTTCAGTAAAGCCGGAGATACCAGCACCACCACCAGCAAAAATTACAAATGTAGCAATGGCAGCAGCTACTGTGCCTACAGCTGCTCCCATAGCACCAATGGCCGGTGCTGTACCCATAGTACCAGGCATGGTACCCGGTACATTGCCGGGTATTGTGCCACAAGCCAGCATGGCCCCAGCCGCAATGACTGGTATACCACCGATGCAGCAGGTGGCTGGTGCAGTACCCGTAATGCCATCTGCAATGATACCGGCAGCAACTGGTGTTCCTGGTGTTGCTGGCGTAGCTGGAATGCCCGTTGTTACTCAGCCGAGCGGTATGATGTCAGGAGGCATTATGCCTGGTGTAGTTCCTGGTATGACTGGTGTTCCTGGTATACCACCAGTTCCTGCGGCTCCCAAAATTGTTACACCACCAACGGCTAATGAACCCAAAATTACACCACCAACAAGCAATCCTCCAAGTCGAAGTATGTCCATATCTGAAAGAGCCCCATCTCTCGAATCTCCGTAAGTTAATTACACTATTTTGCCTTTAAAAACAAAATTAAGCAAGAGTTTCTTTGCCAGACAAAGCGAATGGGCGGTTAAAGCTCCAGCGAAACGCAAATATACACAAGTATTTAATGCTACAGATCGTAACCGCACCGGCTACTTGACTGGTGTACAAGCTCGTGGAATTTTAGTGCAAAGTAAATTACCTCAAGCTACTTTGGCACAGATTTGGACTCTCTCCGATTTGGACAGTGATGGGCGCTTAAGTTGTGATGAATTCATTTTGGCCATGTTTTTATGTGACAAGGCCATGAATGGTGAAAAAATTCCACCAAACTTACCCATGGATTGGATACCACCAAGTTTTCGGAAGGCAAAATCACGTACAAGTTCAGTATCTGGCGCCGGCTCTAGGCCGGGCTCTCAAACAGCTTCCAGACACGCTTCGGTTTCTTCGCAAGGCGCCGCCGACGATCCCTTAGCAGGTTTGCCTCAAAGTAGGAACTTTCTTTTATTATTTTTATTATAATTTCTTTAAGAAATATAATGAATCATATAGAAGGAAAAATATGATTTATTGCGTAACATTTTTAGCTTCCTTTGAAGATAAACGCAAAGAGAACTTTGACAAAGGCCAAGCTGAGCTGGACAGACGACGTAAGCTATTACAGGAACAACAGCGTAAAGAAAAAGAGGAACGGGAACGCAAAGAGCGTGAAGAAACGGAGAAGCGCGAAAAAGCTCGTTTAGAGGCAGAACGCAAACAACAAGAAGAATTAGAAAGACAATTGCAAAAGCAAAGAGAACTGGAACTCGAAAAAGAGGAACAACGAAAACGTGAACTAGAAGCCAAAGAAGCAGCCAGAAAGTAAGATCAATTTCTATTTATATTAAAATATATACATATATGTTTGTGACCAGTTTTATCAGATCGCAGGGTTTTAATAAAAAAATATTTCAAACCACAGACTTCATAAAAAATTTTTTAACAATTGGAAATATTTTTTTTCAATAAATATTATACATGATAACTTAGAACTAAATGTATGATTCTAATAAGGGAAAAGAAAATGCATCATGCACAAAGTAACGGTGCTGTGTAAATTCAACATGAGATCAGAAAAGTATTATCAGAAAACTACACTAAAAAAAATATCACAGATTTAAATAAGTAAATGAAATTTATTTGTTGGTGGTTAAGCAATGTCTATATGCATTTCATTGGTGCTTTACCAAACATTGCTTAACCACCAACAAATAAATTTCATTTATATATAATAGTATTGTGACAGCAATGTGTTAAATAAGAAAATTTTATAACAGATATAAATAAGAAAATACAGGAAATTTTGCAAAATTTTCTTTGGGTATTGCGGGTAATTTCAGTAACAAATCCCATTTGCCTTTTCTACCTAAGGTCGAGTTCTCAGACGTAAATGTGGAGAATCAAAACTTTATAGCTTTCTTTTGTGCTTCACTTTGGTAAAGCAAAACTTAAAAAAACTGTGTAGCTTTTCATATGATTTCTGGTTAACAGTTCCATTCACGCTGTTAGTAAATTGAATTCCATTTAATGATATTGTTTTACACAGATACATGTAAATAACTTTGTGAAATAAATATGTGAAATAATGCAAATAATGATTATATTATTTTTTTTAAATATATATTTTTTTTACTTTCGAAGGGAACTTGAAAAACAACGTTTATTGGAATGGGAGCAGGCGCGAATTGCTGAACTAAATTCCCAAAAGCAACGCGAACAGGAGCGTGTTTTAAAACAAAAGGCCCACAATACTCAGCTGAATGTGGAATTGAGCACTCTAAATGAAAAGGTTCTTATATAATATACATATGTAATTGTTTCAGAAAAAATATAAATTTCGCATTTTATAAAATATTTCCAGATCAAAGATCTTTCTCAGAAGATCTGTGAGACAAGGGCCGGAGTGACTAATGTTAAATCAGTTATTGATGGTATGCGCTCGCAACGTGATACTTCAATGTCGGAAATGTCTCAATTAAAAGCCCGTATTAAAGAACAAAATAACAAACTCTTGCAACTGACACAGGAACGGGCTAAATGGGATGCTAAAGCTAAGGCTGCTGCTGTTTCGGGCGATGCTGGTCAACAAGAACAGTTAACGGCGGCGTTTGCAAACAAACAGGTAAAATTCATCTTCCTATTCTACAAATGGAATTGTAATGATACGCCGTCTATACGTAAAATACTTAAATTATTTTTGGGGCTTTTCCACTTTTACTTTCCGTATATCCACCATTCCGTTTGCGTATTCATCTTTAGATACCTTTTAGTGCGAAAAAATATATCATTTCTTATGTAAAATAAAGTAGAAGCGGTTTTAAGGAATCCTCGTAAAACCAGCCAAGGAAACAACCCATGAAAAACTAAATAAATTTGAAAATTTTCACTATTAATTGAGAGCTTTATGTAATTTAAAATTCTCTCATTAAATGGATAATTTTGGCATTATATAATAGTATTATGATAAAACTTTCAATTTGTCTGTGTTCATACGAGTCATGTTTTATTGACATGATTGTTACTTTATTGGTGAGAGGGGAGAGAAGGGAAAACTAACGAGTACTCATCCGCACGAGTACTGTCAGTACGCTTTGCTTTCTCATTCGTAAAGCACACAACTATATGTACATGAATACAACTATACGTACATGTCGTCAACAAGACATGAATTGTGTGAACACGAATGAAAGTTCAAAGAAGAAAAAGGAAGAGTCTTGTCAATAAGACACGACTCGTATGAACACAGACTTTATGAAACTTATTTCATTTTTTTTTAATTTTGTGAATAATAAAATTTTCTAAGTCGCAAAGCAGCTCTGAGTCGTTGGCAATTAAGTTTTAAGTGCAGCCAGACCACTGATCGCTTACTCTCTTTCGAGAGTTTTGCGTCTCACTCGCACTAATGAATTTCAACAACTCAGATAACTGTATAGATTTACAGTTCTTCTGAGGAATTTTCCGTGGTTAACCACGTTGCTACTTCCTATGTGAAGGCATAGGTCGTGTGCAGTCAGTTGCAGTAGCGGAAAAGAGAATACGGTTAATAACATCGCCGACATACGGTCTGTAGCACAACGTTGGCATCTGTGCATCAATTATATAGGATTAATTTGTGGCACGACAATTCGTGCGAATTGGTGATGGCGAAAATGTCTCAGGACTGGCCAAATAATTCTTCAGTCCATGAATAAAGTACAGATGACTAAGTAACAGAATAGAAGGGAAAAAATAAAATTTGCATATAATTTCACATATAGAGTGAGCCACACTGGCATGCATAGAGTTTTCTCTCGCCATTATTTATTGCTTTTATAGTTTTGTAGAAAAAAAATCTATGCATGAATATCTTCCAACTTTTCAGTTTCTTCATTGTTAATGCTTTTTCTTTCAGCTCGTTATAAAACAGTTGCAAGATAAAGTTGAAAATTTGAAAACAGAAATCGAATCGAAAAAGGAAGATATTAATTCTCACGACACAACTGTAGCCGAAATTAAAGGCGAACTATCCGATCTTATAGCGAAATGTGAAGAATTGTATGCAGACTACGATAAACAACGTAACCAAATATTAGAAATGAAATACAATAAGAAAAATGAAAATGTTACTGCTACCTCAGCTTGGGATACAGCATCGGCTTGGGGTGCAACCACAACGTCGAGCATTGATCACTATGCTGGCATAACAAATGATAATAGGACCGATATAACAACAGCACCGATCGAAAATGCTGTCGACAGTAGTGGTCCAGCACCAGAAGGTTTTGTTAAATATCGTGCAGTTTATGAATTTGCGGCACGCAATAACGATGAGATCTCGTTTGTTCCTGGCGACATTATATTTGTGCCTTTGGAACAAAATGCCGAGCCTGGTTGGTTGGCGGGTGAAATAAATGGCCATACCGGCTGGTTCCCCGAAACCTATGTGGAGAAAATGGAAGATGAAGCGGGTGTAACAGCGGCAACACAAGACTTTACAGCGCAAGATTCATATAATGATAATGGCCAGCAGTATGGGTAAGTGAAGAGACACGAAATAAACTGAAAAGATCTATGAGTTAATTAATTTCTATATAATTCGTATAACAAGTGCCACTGACGCCACAGCAGCCGTTGAGGCTCCTACAGACACTTACAATGGTGATGTTGAATATTACATAGCCGCCTATCCTTATGAATCCGCCGAAGCAGGAGATCTGACCTTCGGCGCTGGTGAAATGGTGATGGTTATTAAGAAAGAAGGCGACTGGTGGACGGGTACAATAGGCAATCGCACTGGCATGTTTCCCTCGAATTATGTACAAAAAGCCGATGTGGGCGGTGGCTCAGCGGCCATCACAAGTACAGAAACTGACACGACATCCGCCTACGATGAAACCTACCAGGTAAGTGTACTGTTAAATGTAAACCAGTTAGCTAACGTTTTGGTTAGATGTTAACGTATCATGACTAACAAATTTGTTGTTTGTGTGCAAATGTGTTATACGGCATAGCAAAGAAAACTTGAGCAGAACCAAGACAAGCAGTTTGTTTTTTAAATTTAGTTCACATTCAACATTTATTCATAACAATTAATTCATTCTCCTAATCGTAAATTCCAAACATTTTTGTGTTCTTCTCTGTCTCTCTCATTTCCTACTCTAGGATAATACCTATAATGGCAATGCTCAAAATCAAATTAGCTCCGACATATCGGCTCCGACAACAGCTTTCCAAGATGAACAACCGGCACAGCAGTCGCCATTAGCAAATGATATTCCACCTGCCTCTGCTACTGACCTGTATGCTGATACAAAATTAGCAGCGGCAGCAGCCGATGAAACACGTACAAATGAAGAGTTGGACATAGAAGTATCACAGATAAATACACAATCGAATAATAAAACGCAATCAAACGAACCTGCAGAATCTTACAGTCGTCCCATGTCACGTACTTCTTCCATGACTCCAGTAATTAAACAATTTTTTTCTACTACTTCTACTTCTACTGCATATTTACTGTATTTTACAATCAATGCTATGGTTTTCGTATTTCGTATCTACATAAATATGTATAAAACTAAGTGTATTTTTATTGCTTTTTAACTACATTTGTTCTGTAATGCTTCTTAATGTTTTTGGTTAAAAAAAATGTATATTATTTTTCTGCTAAGTGTCTTTTTAAAATAATCAATTAACTATTAATTAACTTTTTGTTGATGGTTTTCAGTTTATATTTTTCATTGTGAATTTTATATCTTCTGTAGGGTATGCGAGCTAAACGTTCAGAAATTGCACAAGTTATTGCTCCCTATGAGGCCACTAGCAGTGAACAGCTTTCTTTGACCCGTGGTCAATTGATAATGATACGAAAGAAGACAGACTCTGGCTGGTGGGAAGGTGAACTGCAGGCGAAAGGTCGCCGAAGACAGATTGGCTGGTTTCCTGCTACATACGTTAAGGTGTTGCAGGGCGGTCGTAATAGTGGCCGCAATACGCCAGTTTCGGGTAGTCGAATTGAAATGACTGAAACGATTTTGGGTAAGAAAGTTTGAATTTATCAACCTTAAGATTGTCTACACTAAAGCCTTCTATAACAAATATTTATTTGTTTAAAAAATAAATACATTGCAAATTAAATTTGCAAAAAGAAAACTAATTTACAAAGAAATCTCCTTAACTAAACTTGGAATTTACAGTCGACTCTGCTTTACTGGAAATAAACAAAACCCAATTTTTTTTCAATTATCCGATTTTTTCTCTAAAACGTAGTTCGGATTACTGAAATTTGTTAAGCGTACTGCTTAAAATCAGTAAAACAATATTTTTCATATCAAATCTGTATATGTTTTTACGTCAATTTAACGTAAAAACTTTATTTAAAAAAATTATTCATAGAATTATTAATTTTGTTGTTGAAATTTTTTACGAATTCTTCGAAAATGTCTAGCCACTTGCATTGACAATATAACAGAAAAATAATATGAAGTACGTAAGAGAAAAAAGGGCAAATACATTTTGCAATTTAATTTTTTAACGGACAAAACATGCAAAATTAATACATTTTGCCATTTAATTTTTTAACGGACAAAACATGCAAAATTTTTTCAGCCTTAAGTTATGCAATCGATTTCTAACAAATAAATTTGTCATTGTTTATATTTTCACTAAAGCGAAGTATGTAGGTTTCATACAAAACGTAGTTGTGGGCTTCCTTTTGGTTTTCAGTAATACGATATTTTCAGTAAAACAATGTTTCGCTAAAGCGAAGTGAATAAGCCTAGCTGGGTTAAAAATCATTGCGAAGATTTATAACACATTCACATAATTATAACTTTACAAAAAAAAAAATTAAAAATACTACAGAAGCTGCAATATCAGAACAGAAAATAAATGTTAATAATTGCTTGTAAATTCGCTATTTTTGATTTTATGGGAATCGCTAAAAACTCAATTTCGAAAAAAGTACGAGTTAGGGCCTTTCTACATGAACAGTTCTAATAATATATAATATAAAAACAAAAATTATAAATTGGCGAAAAATATCAATATTTCATCACAAAATCAAAATTCCACCCCCCAAATATAAAAATGTAATATTTCTGTTTTTCCTTCTTTCTTCCTTTAGATAAAGTTATTGCTCTGTATCCATACAAGGCACAAAACGATGATGAGCTTTCGTTTGACAAAGATGATATTATAAGTGTATTGGGCCGTGATGAACCCGAATGGTGGCGTGGTGAATTAAATGGCTTGACTGGCCTATTCCCCAGCAATTATGTGGGGCCCTTTGTAACGTCCGGTAAGAAAGTCAATGGAAAATAAATAAATATTAAAACAGCATCATAGAAAAATCATATGAATGTAAAAACAAACACTCAACTGCTGCCGCCCTTCTTGAACCAAACAAAGCCTAAACCTACTCCTTATCACGCTTTAAGTATTTTTATAATAATGCTCTCTCTCTCGTCTCTTTAGATTTATATTTACATATACTATATACTATATATTGTGGTGTTAATTATATAAATATTTTTACTAGTAGTATTTTATTTATGAATCTTATTTTTTGGTCTTTAGTTAATTATGTTGTATTTTTTTCTTATCTAATCTCATCTGATCTGATATTTATCATAAACATTCCGTAACATTTTTTGTTTATTTAATTCATACTTTTGTTAAAATTATCCAAATTTGATTTAACATATTTAATTATTGTTGCTATCATTGCTAAATTATTGCTACACTTGGTTTAAATTAGAAATATAGAATAAAAATAAACAAAAAAAAAAAAAACGCTGCCGGTATTAAACACTAGGCTCCAAAAAGTTCAAAACGATATTAAATTTAGGTTCTAAATGTGCGTATATGCATATGAATAATTAAATAATTTACAAAACTCTTTATTTACTTTTATTTTTTATATCAGCTCTTATAATATAGTGAAACAATGTCTGTATAGTAGTTTGCTTTCGATATTTAAGTTGTCTTATAATTTAATTAAATAAATTTTTTAATTTAATTACAAGTTGCCAATGTATGTGTGTAAATAATTATGTGTATGTGTCTTAATTATAAAATTGCAATTTAATTTTTCCAAATGAATTTTTTGTTTATTTTTAATTTTTTCCTAAAAATATGATATATTTAAATAAAAAAAATTTATACCTTTTTATTTAATATTTGTTATGATTTTGACTTAAAAAAGTGCACTGCAGTGGTTTACTGGCTTAGGTGCATGCTTTTGATTTACATATATTAAAAAAGAATCTACCGAAATAATCATCCCTATTGTGATTGGCGTTTTTCGCCTTCAGATTCGATATTTTGTAATAGATTAAAGATAATGTTAGTTTTTTTCTCTTTAAGCTAATACAATTTGTCGCATTTAGAGGCGTAAAACGCCAAACACAATAAGGCTGAATAATACAAAAAAAAACTACGGGTTTAAGGAAGTAAAAAAATATATATCCAGAGATTTTGTTTTAGAAATTTTTAAAATTAAACCTAGAATTTGCGGGCACCCTAATAATTGTACGTTTTGCATGAAACGCAAATAATCACCAGACTGCTAATCACAGTCTCGCTGGGTTGGAATCTATCTCATTTCAACGGCATTTTATCAAAGTAACTTTGCCATATACAAACGCACTCATATATTACAGTAAAGAATTCGAATTTCAGTGTACATATTTAAAAAAAATTAAGACTAGTTTTTTTTGGTAAATTTGGTGATAAATTCCAATCCAAAGGATTTTGGAAGTTCAAAACAAGTATGAGTTTTAATACAATAGCGTTTAAATACGATCACAGATTTAAAATGGTTTAATTCGGAAATAATTCGGTAACTTGTGAAGCCTTATGAATCTATCTAATCTAATATGATTTCTTTAAATAAACTGAGAATCGAAGGCGGACTCATAAATTTAACTAGTTCGGATATAATATTTTTCTTAAATTGCCAAAAATTAATATGCAGTCTGAGTGCTAAAATATTACATGCCAATACATAGAAACTCATCAAGTTAATTGTCCAACACTGGAATTTTCTTTTTGATTTTGTTTGAAAATTGGTTTTAAAAATAAGTTTAAATATTCCAGCTCTGGAATCGTATTTTGGATTTTTTTTCTGTTTTTAAAAGCAAGTTATTTAGGATATACATCAATATATTAATCCAAGACCAAAATCTAGCTCTTCTGCGAGTTTCGTAAAACCGATTTCACGTACAGACGGGCGGACATCGATTATTCGACTTCGCTATTCGTAAGGACCCAGAATATACATTTTATTTTGTTAATTTTGTTATTAAACCACTTTGCTCGTGGTTACTCCGCACTGTGGGGTGAAAGCCCTCACAAGTGGCGATTAATTCAAAAGATTAACTTTAACTTTCACAACCGTATTTGGTACCATATCAAAGTAGATAAAATTCTACATCACTAACTGCAAAAATAAAAGTTCTGGGTAATTTACTTTATTTGCAGTGTGTGTTCAAAGTTCAATCATGTTTGTTATTTTTGCGCGCATTGATTAAAAGAGAAAATTTTGATATTTCAAGTGATTATAGTTTTTGTTAAGACTTCTATAAGTAAAAGTTTTATAATGGAGCCGTCAACTTCAGGTATATGAGCATTAAAAAAATCATTTTTTGTTTAGATAAATGTTTTAGAAATATTAAAAAAAAATTAAATGTCTCCAAAAATGTGGTATTTTTGATATATACATTGAGTTTCAACAACTTTGCGGATGAGTGCAGGAAAAAATGTCAAATAACACCATTTTCTCCAAAATATAAAAACAGCCCATAAAAGGTTAACAATTTTTTTTCAAAAATTTTTTTAAATACTGGTTTTTTATGTATTTATTAATACTCATCAATAAGAAATAGAACATATTAATATTACGAGTTCTATGAATTAATCGCGACTTTCTCTACCATTCACCCCACTGTGCTCCATATTTCCACTTTAACGCTCATGCGTATGAGTAATATTTTAATAGTCATACGCATCAATTGATAATATTCATATGCAAAAGTACCGAAAAAGAAGCAGGAAAAACAAATTAAGGCCATAAGGCTGGATTTTTGAGATCTCAGTTAAATTTGTGCCGTCATTGCCAAGTTTGTCTACATACTTTTGACGGAACGGATTAGTTTTGGTTAAAATATTGGTCTTTTATGGAATAATATAAAAAAAATACAATTTCGTCGCGAAATTCAGAGTTTCAGACTACGTTAAACTAAGTTTAAACTTAATCCATATCTCAAAAAGTCGCTCTAAGTGTATAAATCAGTGTTAAAAAATACTTTACACATTATTTAGTTCACAGAAAAAGCAAGTAAAACTGAAACAAGGTTTAAGTTTTTTTTTAAAGAATGTATAAAAATTTAGGAGATGCTTTGCCTTGAAAATTTTTAAAAATTTCTATCAAAAATAATACATATTTTATAAGTCAGGGTAGGAAAAAATTATGTTTGGCAATTTTATTATGAAATTTGCGAATAAAAATTTACAAATTTTCCACTATAAAATACGTTAAAATTAAGTTTGAGTATTCTTCGTACTCTGTTTTAAGACCTTGAAACTTTGTTCCACTTTGGTGACGTGATTTAAACAATCGCAACAATTTAATTTTAGTATTTTTTAATATATTCCTTTTTGTATATTTCCAGGTAACGTATAACAAGTTATGGCTGCACCCGCTTATTAAGGTAGAACAAGTTAAAAACACATCTGTATTTAAAATTTATAACCAAAATACATAACAAATCCCCCCAAAAATAATTTATAAATGCATTAGAACACAAGGAGGTAAAATAACCAAAGCAAATATGAATTGTATTTACATATTATTAGGTAAAAAGTTATAGGAAAAACGTTACAAGTTTCATTAACCAGAAAGAAAAAAAATATATATAAACTAATTAATTACTCGTACTGCAAGTATTTAAAAGAGTTGCAGTTCAATGCTCAAAAATTTACCAAAGAGGTTTTAATACATATTCAAGAAAGCTTGCCTACTTTTAGGAGATGCTATGAAAATAATTTCGTTGTTCAGCTGTTACTTAATTTTCTTTAAGGAAGCACACTTCTGGCGCTGCGAACTGCAAATCTTTAAGGCTATAGTTCAAAATTAATAGCTAAACATTATGACAACAACAAAATTGCATAAGTTATTTTATTGCGCCCAATAAACATTTAGGCAGAAAGAGGTTTGCCAAGAGAAATGTAAGAAAAAAGTGAAAACTTTTCGTAAACTTTCCATAATTATTCCTATTGTGTATATCAGGTTTGTTATATTTTATAACAATAACGACAAGAAAAGCAAGTTGCTTGTTAGGAAAACTAAATATTTTATTTATTATCAAAATGCAATGGTAGCTAATACTTGAAAATGATGCCTTAATGTAAGAAATTTTTATATAAGGCAAATTGAAACTGAAGAAACTGCAAATAGGCGAGTCAATACAGAACTAAAACCATTCATTCCGATCGCAATGTATGACAAGCTAAATATTACATTTTAGTTTTTTAATAAAACAATTTTTTTAGACTTTCCAAACGTATTGCTCCTTTTGGCACCGAGAACTCCTTATCATTTCTATCTAAACTGTTTCTTGGGTATCATATTTTTTTTTGCCATCAGATAGAACAAAATTTATATATGTATTAAGGACAATATGTAGCTTTTTTTTTTAAATTAATATAATAAAAAGCACTTTTTGCAAATAATTTATAAAAATTAAAAAGCGAAATTAAAGGGAATTAAAATCATGTTTTTTACAATGACTAAAACATCAAATAATACAAAAATAAAGAAATCATTTAAACATATAAATGGGTGTTTTTGATTTTTTCAAATTTTATTCATAAATTTCTTATAAAATTATATAGATGTATTACAGTGGCAAGCAAAAAGTTCAGAAAACATTTAATAAAAAGTCGCAAATTCGATACCAAATGCAGTCTTGAATATGGGATTAAAATTAGTGAGTAATTGTCGCCCGGTTTACTATCATGTGGTTACTATCAGGTTCTCAAGAGCGCATTACAGCATCCTTCTTCATTAGTGTATTGGGACTAAAAAGGAATTTAAGGCGATGTATAATAATAAAAAACAAAATGGCAACTACAAATTCTGTTTCTTCAAGTGTCTTTTCTATTCCATCGTCTCCTTTCCATACTTCCTGCATTTGCAGTTCAGTGCTCAAAAATTTACAAAAGAAGTTTCGATAAAATTTCAAGAAAGCTTGCCTACTTTTAGAAGATGCTACAGAAATATATTCGTTGGCTAAACTGCTCAGCTGTTATTTAATTTTCTTTACGGAATCACTTCTGGCTGCGAACTGCAAATCTTTAAGGCTATAATTCAAAATTAATAGCTAAACATTATGACAACCACACATGGTACTGATAATGGGAGTGTGTTAATTTTCAAAAACAACCTTGTTTTGTTCTACCAGGTGAGTTGAAAATCTATTTTGCCTTTTTCCTTGGCACCAGCCAAATGAAACCTATCTTAGGCTGAATAGAAAACTAATAAAAATTATATACTGTTTCTAAATGTTTTGCTTGACACTGCAATTAGCATAATAAAAGTATATAAATCAGGTTTAGATGTTTGCAACAGATAGAAAAGTTAAATTGATAAAACTATAAAAACTTAAAAAAAAATCATAAACGTATTAACCACCTTTTTAAGTGTTTCTTGAAAACCTACATACAAAAATTTAATAAAAATTAAAAGAAGACAAATTATAACAAAGAATTGCCTAACAAATTACCCAACAAAAGTATCATATTCCAGAAATCGATATCATTCCAAAAAAAAAAAAACGTAAATAAAAATTATTTGTATATACTGCAAAAAAAAAAAAAAAGATTTAAGTGTTAAACATTATAAAATATATAAAAAATACTTTATATTAAATAAACCATAAACACTTTTCATTAGATAAAAACTAACTAAATGATATATCATTACCATTAATTATTTAATTAAGATCGATTATCATGCTCATCAACCTCTCATTAAACTCATCTCTCTCATTAATCATCATGCTCTCATTTTATTCATTCATAATTCATATTATCGCATTCGTATCAATGAATCACTCTGTCAGCCTTTAAAGTAAATTAAAAAAAAAAGAAATTCCAAATAATTAAACAATTAAAGTTCTTTGTAATTAATTTATAAGATTTGTTGCTTGTATTTGATTATTATAAACTAACTAAAAATTAAAATGAAATAAAATAAATGTTGTTAAAACAAAACAAAACAAAGCAAAACAAAAAAAAAAAAAGAAAAAAACAAAAGGAAATTTATTTCTTCAAAAAAATACTGCCACTTAATTGATTTTAATAAGTTTGTATTTAAATAATTTCACATTCAAGCATATCGTTTGTTAATACATAAGCCTAGCCTTGTTATCTAAACTCATTACTTTCCTTTAAAATTGTATTTAATAACGTAATTTAGCTTAAATTATTTAGTTAAATTTTTTATTATATAGAGCCAATCTTGTACATATTAAACCGATTAAATTAGGCACAGTATTTTAGTGGAGACATTTATGGAAATTTGAACAATCCTGATGGGACGATGCGGAGGCGTACCCTAACCGGGAAAAAACGCCCGTAACATAAGATTTTTTGTTTTTAAAACAATGTTTAAGACGTATGAGTAATACGATTCCATACAAACAAATATTAATCATACGCAGCCGTGCCGTGACAAAATTCAATTTCGTTTGGGAACAAAATTCATTCTGTATTTTCGTTGGTCAGCTTAACAAAAAAATGATAATAAAAAATGTATACTCGAATAATTAATTTCTTTATACCTCGAATAGAACTTAAAATTAATATTTTTATAATAAGGAACTTCGTTCCTATCCGGTGTACCACGACACCACACATATTTTTTTTTCTATACTACGAAATACGAGTACATAAATTTAAAGAAAAAAGTTAAATGAATATCCCAATACAAATTAAACAAAATAGAGCCTAAAGAAAAGTGCTCTATTAAAACCATCAATTCAGTATAATTACATTATTTTCCTATGCATTGTTTGATCCAATAAGATTATTTCGAAGAACTGTAAAATTTTTATTAAATTCTTACCTGTTTATTTGTTGTCAACTTTTATTGACCTTTATTATGGAGATCGAGTTTTTTTTTATAAAATTATTAAAATTTGTATTTATTAAAATTCAATATTTCGTTAATAGTTTGTTAACATCGTCAGTAATAGAAAATTGAATTTTAAAATGTAAAAAACCATTTTTTTCCTGATGATGGTTACAAATTGTTAACGAAATGTATAAATTTAATAAAGAAAATTTTTAGTAATTTTATAAAAAGACCTAGAGCTTAACAAATATAATAAAACAATTCTTACAGGTTTTTTTTTACTACAAGTGAACTTTAATCGCTTTAAAATGCATTACTATTGCTGTTTTCTTTTCTCAAAAAGAATGCTACATTTTTTGCACTTTTCTATTAAAAATGGCATTTGGAAATTTACTTTTGATTTAAATCTGTGACTACATAAATTATTTTTAAAAAAGACATGTTTTCTAGAAAAGAAATCACCGTATGATTTATTGTTTATTATTAGATTTAATATCAATCAATAATTTCAACAGCTATTTTTTATTTTAATACTATTTATTTATATATATATATATATTTTTTTTTTTTTATTTTTATTTTGATTTATGTTTATTTTTTATTATTTTTAATTAACTTTTTTGTTTCTTATTTTTTTTTAAATTTTTTATATATTATTTAATTATTTCAATTTGCAGACTGGGGATATGAACTTCAGTCTCAATAAAAATTCTAATTTTTATAATAAAATCAATAAGTTTATTAAATATTTGGGGAAACGGGTCAATAATTTTAACAGTTATATTTTAATTTAATATATTTTTGATGTGTTAACATCTATACGCGCGCCTCTAGGGCAGTAAACTATCAGTTTCAAGACATACGCAAGTGTAAGTGTAAGAGTTTGTTTGTTGTTGTTGCTTGGCAGTCGGTATTGAAAGTGATTATTGGGCGATTTTCATATAATTTTCCCACGCGATTTTCTCCGGAAATTCATAGCCGATTTTATTAATTTTTGGATTAGAACGCTAGTGCGGGTTTCGACGAAGAGTTTAGGCCAAAAATTAAGGCGATCCGATATCGGCGAGCGGAGATTTAAGTGTTTTAATTCGGAGTATTAATTTGGAGTAATATTAAAAAAGTGTTTTATGTTGATCTTCGGTTTTGTCTTATGCATAGCAAAGAGAATAGTGAAATGTTTATACGTACATATATAAAAATGAGATAGCAAGACGTATGTAGCTTATGTACAAACATAACAATGTATGTATGTACATTTGTTTGTTGCTTTGCATTCTCTTTGTTTTTTGTGGGTTTAATATAAAATAAATAAACGAAAAGGTGTTAACACATCGCCCGTGAGTTCGAACACTCCTTGATTTTTTATATATACATATTTTTTATTTTGATTTATGCTTATTTTTTATTATTTTTATTTTTCATTCCTTTGTTTTTGGTATCTCATTTTTTTTAATTTTTTATATATTATTTAATTATTTGTATTTGCAGACTGCGAATTTGAGCTTGAATCTGAAAAAATTCAAATCTTAATAACAAAATTAATTAATTACTTTAATATTTAAGGAAACCGAACAATAATTGCAACAGTTTCTTTTTTTTAATTTTATTTATTTATTTTACATATACATATATTTTATTATTTTTTATATATATGATTTAATTATTTGGATTTTGCAGACTGCGGTTTTGAACTTGAGTCTGACTAAAAATTGTAGTCTTCATAAAAAAGTTAATAAGTTCATATGATATTTAAGGAAACGGATCAATAATTTCAACAGTTACTTACAATTATTTATATATATATTATATATTTTGATTTATATTTGTATTTTATTATTTTTATTTTTTCATTCCTTTTTCCATTTCTTGTTTTTTAACTTTGTTATACTAAATTTTAGTATATATTATTTAATTATTTTAATTTTGCAGATTGCAGATTTGAATTTGAGTCTGAATAAAAATTCTAAGGTAAAAATTAATTGGGGTATTCACACTGTGTGCTATTTACTCATATTGTCATAAAGTCATAATATTTTAGACCAGTTTAAAAAAGTTGTTGTTGTTGTGCTGCATACAAAAAAGAGTCATAAAATAATAGCAAAATTCAACAAATTCATTTAGATATTCGTGTGCAGCAGAAGACAAATTTAATAATTTTAAATAGAAATGGAGTTTTTAGACGATTCATCTTTAATTGTATTAATTTTGTTCTGCTTTGATAACAGCTAACTACAAATGTGTTGTTTTCTTATCAGCTGATCGATGTTTGAAATAGCATACTAGGTTATGACGGGTTGTTCACACTAGTCATATATTTCGTGCTATTGTATTATGACTTATGACTTTATGACTCACAGTGTAAATCCCCCAAATAAGTACGAAATAATAAAAATTTACATTTATGATTAATAGTATATGTATACTGTTTACTTGAAGTGAGGCCTTAAAACATATTTTTCCTACAAAATTTATTTGAAAGTTCTTTTCAATTCAACACATTTTTCTGTGAATATGGCAATTAATTTTGATTACTTTTTTAAGATCAGTCTAAAGTCCATAACTAAATACTGTGCCTGCAGCCGGAAGTAATTGTTATTAGTTTAACGATATATTATAACCTTCACCCTCTGTTTGTTATAAGTATTCTAAAGATCTAATGCACAAAAAATAATTTCATACTTATAGCCTTCTTATTTGATAAGTTTCTATACAAAATTTGTCAGATAAGAAGTTTATAAATATAAAATATTTTTTATGCACTAGGTTTTTATAACTCTTAAGTATATAATATTATAGGTAAAGTTCGTAACAGTATTAAAATTATGTGTAACAAACAAAACAGAAAACAAAAAAAAAAAGCTTTCGAAGAAATGTATGTTAATTTAAAGAAAATACTGTTCAAACTGTTGTAACTATTCGAAATAAAACAGCCCCTTAATATTTATAATAAAAATCCTTTGCTATGTATATTCCGAATGAAAAAGTAAATAATATTGCTTAAATATTATATATCACATAGATACATTAAAGTTAAAAAAGAAAAGAAAGGAAAACAATTACACTAGTTATTAACTTATGTACTCTTATTACATAATTAAACTGATATTGCAAAGCTAAAAACTATTAATTGTTTGCGTTGAGTTGTTTCAAAATAATCAATTATAACAAAATTATTACATATTTATATATATAAAAAAAAAAACTATTTATGAAATGTATTTTTAAATATCATACCCACAATTTGCTGGTCTTATCACCTACAACAACATATTATTGGCAATGCAATGGCTAAAAATCCAGGCTCAAAATAAGCAAATTCTCCTTTAAACTGTCTCTAGCATTAGTTCTCGTTAGTTAAATTTAATTTACCGGTAAAACTATGTATAAACACTTAACCATTAAATAAAAACTATAATTAAATTATTGTTTTTCTATAATCCTTGTGGCTCATAGCTAAAATTCAAATTTCTGTGGTTTAACCTTAATTAACACTTGAGTTACACTTGAAGAAAAGTAACAGAGATAAACAACTAAATGAAATACAAAAAAAAAAAAATCACTTATCCATCTACTAAAGTGCGCTTCATTAAGAACCAATTAAATTAAACAACAACAACACACACACACACACACACACATACATATATAATCTACATACTTGTATCATTAGTATTGAAGTTAAAACGAACATGATTATTATCCTAAATATAATTTTCAATGTTGTGGATTTTTGACTGCGCAACGAGTTTAACACACATTTATTCAGATTTCCGACAGTTGACATAAAAAAAATATAATAAATAAAAAAAAAAAATAAGTTTATAAAATCCCTACATTATTTAAACTTATGATATTTATACAAATAAAACCCATATATTAAATTAAATGCAATAAATATACGAGTATATTATAATAAAATATTGATGTAATCATTTCAGAATCTTCAGATTACCACATTGGCAAAAATATACATAAAAAAATGCATAACACTTAACCAATAATAATAAATACATATAATAAAAATAATATTAAAAATAAAAATTAAAACAATAATCAAATATTAATCCAAAAATTAAAAACAAAAGCAATTAATATTTGATGCAATAAATGTATAAAATTGATTTGAAAATTACTGTTTTTCATTGTGTTTTATTCTGACGACGAATTAAATGGAAATTAACACAAGGCAAATATTTGACAAAATGAGCACAAACGCCAGCGTTTTTTTTTCTCTTACTATATAAATGCGTTTTTTATGATGATTTGCACGATTCATAATCACTTGCACTTTTTATAGTGACTTGCACCTTTTATAATGACTTGCACTTTTCATAATGACTTGCACTTTTTATGATGACTTGCACTTTTTATAATGACTTGCACTTTTTATGATGACTTGCACTTTTTATAATGACTTGCACTTTTTATGATGGCTGGCACTTTTAATGATCCGCAGTTTTTATAATGACTTGCACTTTTTATAGTGACTTGCACCTTTTATAATGACTTGCACTTTTCATAATGACTTGCACTTTTTATGATGACTTGCACTTTTTATAATGACTTGCACTTTTTATGATGACTTGCACTTTTTATAAGGACTTGCAGTTTTTATGATGGCTGGCACTTTTAATGACCGGCACTTTTTATAATGACTTGCACTTTTTATGATGACTTGCACTTTTTATGATGACTTGCACTTTTTATGATGACTTGCACTTTTTATGATGGCTGGCACTTTTAATGACCGGCACTTTTTGTAATGACTTGCACTTTTTATAGTGACTTGCACCTTTTACAATGACTTGCACTTTTCTTAATGACTGGCACTTTTTATGATGACTTGCACTTTTTATAATGACTTGCACTTTTTATGATGACTTGCACTTTTTATAATGACTTGCACTTTTTATGATGGCTGGCACTTTTAATGACCCGCAGTTTTTATAATGACTTGCACTTTTTATAGTGACTTGCACTTTTTATAATGACTAGCACTTTTCATAATGACTTGCACTTTTTATGATGACTTGCACTTTTCATAATGACTTGCACTTTTTATAACGACTTGCATTCTTTATAATGACTTGCACTTTTCATAATGACTTGCACTTTTTATGATGGCTGGCACTTTTAATGACTGACATTTTTTATAATGACTTGCACTTTTTATAATGACCTGCACTTTTTATGATAACGACTTGCACTTTTTGTAATTACTTGCATTTTTTTATAAAGACTTGCACTTTTCATAATGACTTGCACTTTTTATAATGAATTGCACTTTCCATACTCTGACTCTCTGTCTGCTACCTTTCCATGGTCAAACCGCTGAACCGATTAAGATGAAATTTTGCATAAAGATATTCTGAGATCCCAGGAATAACACAGGGTGGTTTTTGTTTTTGGAAATGATCCTATTAAGTCGTCAAGGGTGGTGGAAAATTTGTATGGACA
Source organism: Linnaemya tessellans (assembly GCA_951800035.1). Classification (NCBI taxonomy): domain Eukaryota; kingdom Metazoa; phylum Arthropoda; class Insecta; order Diptera; family Tachinidae; genus Linnaemya; species Linnaemya tessellans. The sequence continues at coordinate 123,981,846 of OX637533.1, forward strand.
ACATATAAAATTATTAAACTGATAACTATGGAATTTTAAACTTTGACTTAATAAATGTGAAACCTGCGGGTACTCCATGGAGTAGAATTATGGGCTTGTATCGGATGCATTGTGGTTCAGATCTAGGACATCATAATGGCTTTTCCATACATTCTGATTACTTTTGAAATATTTCTACTGCATTACGGAATATTCCATACATACAAGAAGGAACCAGCCTCCTTTTTTGTAGGCCACTGCACCAGTATGCACAATTATTTTTTGCTCACTTTTTAAGTACAACAACTTTTAATGATCATATTTTATCAGAATTGTTATTGTGTTGTCCCAGCTAAAAAAGTTTTTAATGCCAGCAGATTTATTTACCCAGACAACTGCTTTAACAAACACAATTCCACCACTATTTCTTCAATAGCTTTCACAGTCAAAGGACGCTTGGAAATACCTTTCATGTACTTACGGTGTAGACTGGAAAATTCTTATAACAGCATTATGGATTCCAAATTATAAAGATGTTTTTATTTAATCCTCAAACCATAACAAAGTTATGGCCACTTCACTTCCAAACCATAATTTCGTATTCCACAAAGCCATTATTTATCCTTAATTAAATTTATAGCAGGATATAACAAAAGGATTTATTTATGCTATTTTTATGGCAGGTATTTAGCAAAGCTGTAAGTATGTTTGTGGATATTATAGGAGAGCTTTAATGTTTACGTAAGTTTTTCAAGTGTAAGCTTTAATGCAAAAAATAAACGTTGAAATGCTAAAGAGCTAAAACATTTTAAGGCAATCAATGCTTGATAAGGATATGAAATCAACTTTCTTTTGTTGTGCGAGTGTGTTAATAGATGGCATATCAAAAGTGTTGTTTATGTTTATGAAAAATGCATCCTGTAGAAGGGGACTTTTCTCTGTATTAAATTCTGACTCATTTACACACGATTATTTCGAACTGGTCAAGGAAATATTGTGATCGTTATATTTTAGGTAAGTAAAACCGAGATCACCCCAGGACGCCAAGTGACTAATAGGTCCAACGTTTGCCATTTTGTATATATTGTTGACTTTCAAGATCTAAATGAAATTGTAAATGACAGCTCAAATGCGATGTTACAAAATGCCATAGAGTGTTCTTAGCTTAAAACACTAGCAATAAAATGCCATAAAATTGGCAACACTTGCAGCAGCTACTTTGCGGGTATTATCTTTTCCATTTTAACCGAAGATGAAGATTTTCATTCATCGAAACCATTTTCTTTCTATTTCAAAATTAAAATGGATTATTAATTTTCCACCACCCAGTCTGGGTCATTTTGGCACCCTGCTCTGAGCTTCTGCACAAACTTTCGAAGACTAATTGAAATACAGGAACCGCTGCAAAAAAGCAATTTTTGAATATTAAATAATTTTATAGTACAAGTTTGGATAGCAAATTTTTTTCTGATAAAAATATTTATTTTATTTACTAATTGAGCTGATGGCTCATTTAATTTTGGAATTTACTTCCGATAGGTTAAATATTTCTTATATGTTAAATATACAATTACAATGGCCAGCACTTGTTATAGTGAAACAGACCAGAGCTTAAGGTGGGAATCGAACTCAGAACCTCCACACCGATAGACCACACTATTCACTAGTCTACCGAGACATTCAAGTCATAAAAGCAATTACAACTGCACCTTGTATTGTAAAATTATTCCTACATTCACTAAAAATCATTTCAATAAGTTCTTATTTCAAATTAGAAAATTTTCTTCATTCGGGCATAAATTGGAGAAGAAATTCTAATACATAATTGTAAATTATATATTTTATTTTTTCTTGCTGCCTAGAGTTCTTAATCTTGAAGTGGGAACTTATTTTCGATGTCTTGTTATTGATCTCTTTTCATTTTGCATAATGAGAAATAAAAATAAAGAAAAAAAATGGAAACACGCAATAAAATTAATGAGAGCATTTCCCGTTACCGCCAATGTTTCGACTGTGTGTTCCTTATGCGCGTATGTATGTGTACGTTAAACGTTTAAAGCTGCCGTCAACTTCCTGCTGCTTCGCAATTTTCTTTCTTATGCGAGGGCGAAAATTGTTTCCATTAAATAATATTTAACTTTTTTAATTGTTCTTCCAATATGTTCTTTTAAATATTGAAAATGGAACGCCATTAACGTTTTTTAATCCCTCAATTGTGGCCGAAATTTCATTTGCTTTTCCATTTAAAATACATTCAATTGATTTTGACTTGAATGCAAATATGTATGTATGTGCATGAGTGTGTTTGTGTATGCATTTGTATGAATGCTTCTTGTATTGGTTTGTGCCACAATATTCCCATTCTAAAGAAAATTCTTTTCAAATATATTTAAATTATTTTTTGTTTGTTTGGGGTTTTGCTCTTGTACAGTGAAACTTCGATATAACGCGTTCCAAGGGAATATGAAAATACTTCGTTATAGCCATTGCTTCGCTATAAATATAGTCAGAAAAGCCTTGATATAACGAAATATGAAGATATACGAAAAAAATTCGTTATAACTATAGTTTTCTTTATTACATTTTTCATTATTCAATTTCATGAGATAAATAAAAAATAAAACATTTTGCTATAATTTTATTCTTACTTCGTTGTATAGAGGCTTTTGCACGACTACTTCGTTGTATAGAGGCTTTAGAAATGCGTTTGTCAATACATTTACCCCGGTATTCATAAAAAAATAAAACGTATTTGAAATCTGTTTTAAGAAAATTTTGTATGAAAAAATTTGATTAAAATACATTTCAAACTCATTTTAAATTTTATGAATACCGCGGTTAGACTTTACCATTTATGATTTATTCTGATTTCGTTATATTGAGGAATTTGAAGGAATATTTCGTTATAGCGGAGCTTTTTTGCTCAGAATTTGTTCGTTATAGCTATAGTGTATTTTTGTATGAAAAACTTCGCAATAAAGAGGTTTTCTCAAGGGACTCAATAAAACATACGTTATATTAAGTTTTTCGTTATAACGAAGTTCGTTATATCGAAGTTTAACTGTAGTATGTTTTCGGCAGTGGCAAATAAATAAAATAATAATAGTATGTGAAGAAAATGTTTTATATTTTTTCACATTTTCAAGTCAAATAATAAATATACACATGAACATGTGTTTGTATGCATGCTGGCCTGTATGTATATGTGTGTATATGCTTGCATGCTTTTATTGGTTTGCCAGCATGTTCAAGCGCGTTTGTGCCTGTCTTTGTGTTGCTTTTTTGACAAATGAAATTGGTTTGGTTTTTGAAGGGATTCCTTAAAGCACTTTTATTTAAAACGACCATGTTATTTGTTTGAATCTGTATTTTTTGCCATCCGTTACTAGTTGTTGTTTTAATTCTGGCAAAGAGTTTCGAGATGCGAGTTCTGCCAAGAAGGCGTTAACTATAAACATAAAAAATAAAAACAAATGGAAAGAGGGAAAATACCATAAATATTTTTTTTTTGTTTTCACTGAAAAACACATGCTGATATACAGTTAAATAAAAAAATACTTATAGATCCTCATTTACTATTGCATGGCGTACTCGTCTAAAGCGCGACAGTCTAAAGAGTTGTTTGTGGATTTTATTAAATTGAGGTTTTATTAAGCAGCTAAAAATTGTGTGTCCATAATAAAAGGTGTTTTTTATGAAGTTTTTTTTTATACGAATCACTCTGTTGTCTGACAGCTGTTTTGACAGTTTAAAGTGACGTCTCTACTCAGTATTGTTTGGCAAATCATCATGAACAGGTTAACTCCAGAACAACGCTTCCAAATCGTGGAAATTTATTTTCAAAAACAGTGTTCAATTAAAAATGTTTATCCGCTGTTTTACCGCAAAATTCTCTTCAGTGATGAGGTGCATTTTTGGTTGAATGGATATGTCAACAAGCAAAATTGCCGTATTTCGAGCAAATATAATCAACACGCCGTTCAAGAATTACCAATGCATCCCGATAAATGTACTGTTTGGTGCGGTCTATGGGCTGGTGGAATCATCGGTCCTTATTTCTTTAAAAATGAGGAAGGACGACGCGTTACCGTGAATGGAAATCGATACAGAATCCTGATCAATGAATTTTTGGTGCCAAAACTTCAAGATATGGATGTAAACGAAATGTGGTTTCAACACGATGGTCCCACTTGTCATACTGCGGGCGAAACAATGGACTTATTGAAAGAACATTTCAACGACAACATTATTTCGAGAAGTGGACCGGTGAATTGGCCTCCGCGTTCGTGTGATTTGACGCAACTCGATTATTTTTTGTGGGGATACCTGAAATCATTGGCTTTTTTTTTTTTTTAGGAGTAGGACCAGCACTCAGGGGATGACCCCTATAAGTGCAATGCATTGCGCCGGAACTGAAAACGAGGGGATAGTATTGAGGGGACAGATTAGGAAAGATGAGAAGATAGACAGTTGTTTTTGTAGCTATTTCAACCTTTTACTTCGCCGGTTAATTTTTGCTACAGGGCCGATGAAGGTGGGTGCTGTTACTCTGCTTTTAGTACATGATAGTATCAGTCGCTGCCAATTATGTTCAGTGATCAGTGACTATGCCTTCATCATTGAAACAGGCTGGCAACAACTAACACAACCACGCACTAATGCTGTTTTAGAAGAATTCAACACAATATTTCATGACTCAGCGCGGGCTCGAACTCACGACCCTCCGCTTCATAGTCTCGTGTTCTACTACTTCAGCCAACAGCACCCACTACGTGGATAAACCAGCAACGATTGACGCTTTGGAAACCAGTATTCAACGTGTCATTGCTGAAATACGCCCTCAAATGCTTGAAAAGGTGGTCGAAAATTGGACCTCCAGAATGAACTTTGTGCAAAATAGTCGTGGTGGCCATATGCCCGAAATTATATTTAAATGTTAAATGACAAGAAATTATCTACCAAATAAAATTTTTTTTTTGGCCATTTCATAATTTGGCATGTGTTTTATTTAAATTTCAAATCAGCAAGCTCTTATAAAAACACCCTTTATTTTCATATGCTGTATGAAAATATTTTAAAATTCTAAAATATATTGTAAAGTGTAGAAATTAGGAGCCACAATAAAAATCATTAGCATTTTATTGTTTACTTTCAGTTTAATTTTATTAAAAACAAAGAAATACTGAAGATTAGCCAGAAAGAGTAACGTTCAATACACAAAACTAAAGATATCATTAGATTCAACACGTTCTGCTGGTAGCCTGTCAATAGAAAATATTCTGAATATGTATTTCAGTCTTCAGAAAAAATAGTTTGTAGATACGGGGATTTGAACTTGAGTCTGCATAATAATATTTTACTTAATAATTGAATTAAAAAAAATTTTTTTTTTGCTTTTTTTCTGCCTCTTTTTTTCACTTTTCTCTTACAATATATAAATTCAATAAATAAATTTTGTTTGATCTAAATCACTTAAAAATCACACGTATTGATCTCATTTGCCAGCCTTTAAAATATATAAATTATTTAAAACACTTATCAGTTCTTTCATATATGTACATACGCCTGCATGTACGTTGTAAGTCTTTCTTGCATTTTCATTTTTATAATATAAATTTTTTTTTGCCACAAAAATATATAAAATAACATCTTGTTGTTTTTATCGTTACCCTGCGGATGTACATCCTTCCGTGTATGAGAGTACGAATGCAACATTTGATAGATTAAAAAATTCAAAAAAGAAAAAAAAAAGAAACGAGGAAAAGCACTGGAAAATAAATACGAAAAAAATGCGCTGCAATAATGGAGTGTTTATAGTCAGTGGCATATTGTCAGGATGACTGTGATACTGATTATCATCTATACAAATGCTTAAATCCCAACATTGAAATGTGGCACAAGTTAATGTAAAAGCAGAGTTTGGTTAAATATTTTTATGGTCAAATTGCATACATGTGTTCATGAGTGTGTGTGTGTGTGTATGTGTGATTAGCACTCGCATGTTATCAACGCGATAAAACAAGTATTTGAAGCTATTGCTTTGAGGTTAGAAAACTAACAGCTTTTCATAACAACTTAAGCCGATAGATGTCCTTTTCTCAAGTCGCAGATTTTGTAAAAATGGAATTAATAAGAAACCATGTACATTTTCAGCATCACAAGTTAAGAAACTTCATTGATTTTTCCGCTGTTTCGTTTACAGTGTAAAACGTCATTAATAAAATCTGCTTTAAGGGCTGTAAAGCTTACTTTTGCTCTGTTATAGACAGCTTGAGTTGTAGTTTAAAATAATTTTTGCCTTAAAAAAAAGTTATTTTCAAAACAAACACACTTTAGCAATTGCTTATGATTAAGGATTTTTCGTTTTACAATTTCCTTTAAAGACGGTAAGACACATAAAAAAATAAAATATATGTATATAAAATATACAATCTATTGGACTTTATATTCTAACATGTACAAAAACAATAATAATAATAACAATAAAGGGATTCAAATGCTAATATTTTTGCATATTTCCAGTGACTTGTACGCATTTCACCAATAAATGACAAAAAAAAAAGATATTACATTTAATAATTTTTGTTATTTGGTTTCTAGGAAAATAAATAAGTGTTTTGTGTGTGTGTGTGTTAGTAGTGTGTGTAAACAAAAGGAAACATAACGGCACTTATGCATACAAAGGAATTTAAATTGGTGCTCAACGAAGAATGCGAATTTGACAAACAGCAAAATAACGGAAAATATTAAAGTTCACTTCGGTTTTCATACTTTTTGCATCGATATACAAACACACTTACACCTACTTACACACATACGCATTTAGCCATAAATAAAAATTGTAAACACCTTATAAATTATGCAAAGAAGCGCTTTGGTTTTCACTGTGTAAAAGAGATACGGTGATCAACACATTCACACTTAAAAGAGAACAAACACAAACACGCGTACAATATGCACTTACAGTTTACGGTTTAGCGTGGCCACAGAATGGAACAGTTGGTACAATTGTTCCTTTTTTTTTTTGGTACAATATAAGGGTTGGTACCTACTTAATTCATCTGCTGCTATTTGCAAATTTTCCAATTTATTGTTATTAATTAATACAGAGCTTCACTGCTTCATTGCGAATAAATAAAACTGAATTTACCTGAACAAAATTTAATTATATTATATCATGAATGTACATGCGACTCCGCTTTACTGGAAATAACCAAAACCCAATTTTTTCACTTATCCGATTTTTTCCCTAAAACGTAGTTCGGATTACTGAACTACAGTTTCAGTTACAGTTAAGCGTACTGCTTAAAATCAGATAATTTTCATAATAGAAAAATACAATAAAGTACGTAAGAGCGAAAAGGATAAATACATTTTGCCATTTAATTGTTTAACGGATAAAACATGGACAAGTTTTTCAGCCTTAAGTTATGCAACCGATTCCATGTCATTGTTTATTTTTTCACTAAAGCGAAGTAAGTTTCATGCAAAACGTAGTTGTAGGCTTGCTTTTGGTGTTCAATAATACGATATTTTCAGTAAAGCGATGTTTCGCTAAAGCGAAGTAAATAAGACTAGCTGCGTATAAAATCAGTGCAGGGATTTGTATAGCTTTCAGTAATCCGAATTTTTTCAATAAAGCGTGTTGCGCTAAAGCGGATTCGACTGTATATTTTATTATTCCAACTTTAGGTTTAATTTAATTATTAAGTTAAGAATTATTATTCAGGCTCAAGTTCAAATCCATGAATCTACAAATTATTAGTTTTTATTTAACAATTTGTATTAATTCGAATTTTATTATATGTGAATTTTTTTTTCGTATTTGAAGTTAATTTTGCTGATTTTAAAGATTTATTTTATTTAATAAACTAAGCCGTTTTTGAGTTACTCGACTATTTCCTGTTATTTCGAAAAAATTGTATATCTTGAAAACAAGAGCTAACCTGAAAGAACGGTTGGCACCACTGGAGTCAGTGTACTCAAATTAGGTTTAACGCCCAGTTGCCGCGCTTGTAGGCAAAAAAAGTGTAAAAGTCGTGCACTGTATTATAGAAATGCTGTGGTATTTTTAGGGTGCGAATTGTACGAAAACAGTGCAGTTGTACTGAATCTATTTTCCTTGATCGATATTAAAATGAAATAAATTGTTTTTTTTATTGAAATACAATTTTTTGTTAGAACCAAAAAAAAATGTTTATTAAATTCAAGTTATTTTATTGAAATATTTAAAATATTTTTATAATCATCAAACCAGCGGAACGGATCAGGGGGAAAATTACCGCATTCGATATCGATCGAAATTTGTATTTAAATTGTATTGAAATTTCTATCAACAACGAATGCGGTAATTTGGCCCCAGAACTCGTCTTTTTTACTTGTTCATTGTTAATTGTTAACTAACTGCCTATTTCACAATGTCAAATAAATTCTTTCTTTCGTACGAATATATTTGAAACAAAAACAAAATTTTATAAATTGTTTTTGTTTCAAATCTATTTATACGAAAGACAGGGTTCTTTGAATGGACATAAATAACAAAAAGCTGTTGATGTCAACAGCTGATGGCTGTGGAAAAGGCAAAGAAAAAAATGCTATATTTGGAATAATAATCGTCATTGTTGGAGAATGTCGTGCTAAATAAAAGCGGGTTCATTTGAAAAATGAATATAGGAGGATTGGTTAAATAGTTGATATTTCTAATGGCTGGTACCACCGTGTGGAAGGTGGCAAAATTTTGAATAAAGAGTGCTGATGAGATGGCGTAGCGCCCTCGAAATCAGTATTGATCTGTTCTGCTAGTTTGATGATTATAAAAATATTCTAAATATTCCACGCTCAATAAAATAATTTCGATTTAATTAAAAAAAGTCGTAAAAAAAATCAATGAGTGTTCGAACTCACGGGCGATGTGTTAACACCTTTTTGTTTATTTATTTTATATTAAACCCACAAAAACAAAGAGAATGCAAAGCAACAAACAAATGTACATACATACATACATACATTGTTATGTTTGTACATAAGCTACATACGTTGCTGTCTTGCTATCTCATTTTTATATATGTACGTATAACCACGTCACTATTCTCTTTGCTATGCATAAGACAAAACCGAAGATCAACATAAAACACTTTTTTAATATTACTCCAAATTAATACTCCGAATTAAAACACTTAAATCTCCGCTCGCTGATATCGGATCGCCTTAATTTTTGGCCTAAACTCTTCGTCGAAACCCGCACTAGCGTTTTAATCCAAAAATTAATAAAATCGGCTATGAATTTCCGGAGAAAATCGCGTGGGAAAAATTATATGAAAATCGCCCAATAATCACTTTCAATACCGACTGCCAAGCAACAACAACAAACAAACAAACTCTTACACTTACACTTGCGTATGTATTGAAACTGATAGTTTACTGCCCTAGAGGCGCGCGTATAGATGTTAACACATCAAAAATTGCAAAATTGTAGATTTGAACTTGAGTCTGAATAAAAAAATTCTTATCTTAATACATAGTAAAATTAATAACTTTGAAAAATAAAAATTTACATTCATAAATTGTTTTGTTTAATAGTTCAGAAAGTTTATATCTGGTCTCATATTCCAGCAAAATATTAAATTGATTAATTGCGAAAAATTTTGGGTTTTTTCTTGGACCAGCACCCAGGGGATGACCCCTACATATGCGATGCATTGTGCCAGAACTAAGAAAATTGGAGGTTCGATTTGAACCTCCCCAAAGTTGAAATTGGCAGGAAAGACCTTTGCTGGAAGTTTGTTCCACATACGAACCGTTCGACCAAAGAACGAATTCTCTCTGTAATGCGTAGTGCGGTTCACTGGCAACTCAAGCACAAAAGGATGCGCCCTACGTGAGGAGCGGGTAGCTCGCAAAAATAAACGGTTTTCGGGCACAAGCTTCCTTATCTCACCAGAACACATTCCGTTTTAGTATCGGTAGAACAGTGAAACATATCCCGCGTTGCGTCGTTTAGTGGAACCTTTGCGGGATTTGCCCATTTTATCAGGATTTATTATTCAAAAATATGTATTTGTTATAAAAATAATTGAAGTTGGCATTACCATCAACAAAACAAATACATTCGTATTTATCTCTACCCAAGAGATATTAAATAATTTTAAAACTTTAATATTTTCATATAAAACTATTTCATATAAATATATTTTGCCATTTCACTTTAACGATTAATTGTATACTTTTAGAGTTCTGCTGGAAGCCAGGATATAAACCCTTCATAATAGATGTATCCCTGTAGAGCTCTAACAAACATATAAACTAGCTATGAGCCAAATAGCTAACCAGGATATTAAACTACACCCACACGTTCGCCAATAAAGCCAATGTTTGCATGCTGATGTCTGTGCAAAAGCTTAACAATAGCAACTGTTAATATTGCCATGTTGCATTCAAAAACCCATCTCACACTTTGTTACTCGGTTTAGTACGAGTATTTCACAACTTTTTGTTTTCAGTTTTTAAAGATACATATTAATTTTTTTTCTTCGTTTAGGTTACGCTATTGAGCGGAATGATATTAAAAAGTTTGCCATTTCATTTGTAACAGAGTTTTTTTTTTAATAATAAAATGAATTGAGTTGCACCAGGATGCAACGCAGTGAAATATATAACGGACTTTCAGTTGAACAGCTAAGGCATTTTTTTAAATAAATATTTTATTTCGAAAAATAGTCTTTTAATATATATCTTTAAAAAAATACGTAAAAGCCATTGAGATTTATTAATTGCAATTGAAAGAGATACATGGAATATTGGGAATATTAATCGTCAGGGTTGGGGTATTTCGTACTAACCAAAAAGGTAATAACTTAAAAATATGAATGTGATAACTTCTCATATTCAATTTTCGTTAAAAACATTGGTTAAATAGTTGATATTCCTACTAACGAGCACCACTTGCAAAAAAGTGGAAAAATTTAACAAAGAACGCCGATGAGATGGCGTAGCGGCCTCGAAATCAATACTGATCCGTTCTGCTGGTTTGATGATTATTGAAAATATACTTAATATTCCAATCTTAATATAAAAAAAAAAATCAATGAGTGTTCGAACTCACACCTTTTTGTTTATTTATTTTATATTAAGCCCACAAAAATCAAAGAGAATGCAAAGCAACAGACAAATGTACACACATACATTGTTATGTTTGTACATAAGCTACATACGTTGCTGCCTTGCTATCTCATTTTTATATATGTACGTATAACCACGTCACTATTCTCTTTGCTATCCATAAGACAAAACCGAAGATCAACATAAAACACTTTTTTAATATTACTCCAAATTAATACTCCGAATTAAAACACTTAAATATCCGCTCGCCGATATCGGATCGCCTTAATTTTTGGCCTAAACTCTTCGTTGAAACCCGCACTAGCGTTTTAATTCAAAAATTAATAAAATCGGCTATGAATTTCCGGAGAAAATCGCGTGGGAAAATTATATGAAAATCGCCCAATAATCACTTTCAATACCGACTGCCAAGCAACAACAACAAACAAACAAACTCTTACACTTACACTTGCGTATGTATTGAAACTGATAGTTTACTGCCCTAGAGGCGCGCGTATAGATGTTAACACATCAATAAAAAATCATTTGCAGTCATGCAGATTCGAACTTAAGCCCGTTGAAAAAATTAGCAATTTATTAATTGCCTAAAACTCCTTGGATATTTTTCTACCTTTATATTATTAAATTTCTTTAAATTAGGGCACATCCGTAGTCTTCTCAACCTTTTGAAAGTATCAACTTGTTATTATTTTCTTGTTAAATACATTCATGTACTGGCACAACATTAAAATCGTGATGTTATCATGGCGGCAAGAATGTGACTTGAGAGGAACAGTGTAGAAGAAAAGAATAAAAAAAAAAAAAAAAAATTAAAATAATATGTATAAACAAATAAACAAAGAAAGGATAATGATATTGCTGGCAAAATACGGTTCTACTCGTCGAGGAGATAGGAAGAAAATATGATGCACGACAATGTTCGCATTTCTGTATTACAAACACATATTCTCAGACACAAACACACAAACACACACACACACACACACACACACACAAAGATAAATTGTTTATTTTGTAATAAAGCTGATTTATTAAGTTGAGACAAACAAAATAAAAATTACAAATGAAAATGGGGAAAAAAAGAAATAATAATTCCAAGACTTACTGTTGCTGGTTGCTTTTGCATGGGAGATTAAAAAAGAAAGCAGAAAACTCCGTGTTACATGTTGTTATTGTTGCAAAGAAACAGTATTTTCTCTTTGTTACTCGTTTGGTTTATGTTGTGCAGAATATTAAAATATTAAAAATTATGTAAATACGTATTGAAATTTGTTTACGTGGCCGTTTGCAGCACTACATTTCAGGAGCGAAATTAATAACACTGTGCAGCAAAAATAAATTCCTTATGACAGTCGTTAATTAATCCGCCTGATTGTGTAAGGCGTTGACGTTTACAATGACGGCGTTTTCTTGTACAAGATTAAAGCAACACACAAGCAGGGGTTCTTTCAGCTACTACGAAAAAACGCCTAAAGGGGTAAGTAAGCGCCAAAGCCTTACACAATCTGGGGAAATTTGTTTATAAAAAAGTAAGTTTCGAAAGGACTTTTCCAATTTTGTTGTAATATATCAGTGAAGTTTTTCCGATGATTGTTTTTGTATACGGGGCAAGTCCCAGAAATATTACAAAAAATTTCTTCGATATCAATCCAAGTTAATTTTTTTCCTGGAATATTAGACTAGATGTATAATATTAAAAATATAAGAAAAAAAATTTATTTCGCTGACTATTAATACAAAAAAAAAAAAGAATTTGTAATCTTTGACCATCTCAGATATTTTAATTTCATGCCAGAAATTAAAATTTTTAAGGTATTCCCTGTTAATAAATCGTACACGAGTTTTATATCAATTGAACTCCTTTTAAATTTAGGCATTAAACACATTCACGACAGCAGACTACCGATTACACGACGGCAGATATATAATACATGCTTTTATATGAGAAAAGTAGCACGGACAACAACCTGCCGTGTAGCCGTTCCCATATCAACAATTGTACTCTATTTCTGTAGTCGTGTAGGCGGTAGTCGTGTAGTCGGTAGTCGTGTGTCCTGAATGTGTTTAATGCATTATTTATTTAAAACAAAATAAAATTCAACAAATTTATAAAAACGCTTTTCTATGTTTGATAAATATGACTCTTCTATAAATAAATAATAGAACTTTTGCCGGAATAAAATTTAACCGTTCCTTTTTTGTCGTATTTTTTAACGACTTTACAACGAAATTTTTGATACCAACATTTTGTTACTATTATTTTTATATAACAGCTGTTGGCCGAACACGAGACTATGAAGCGGAGGGTCCTGAGTTCAACCCCCCGCTGAGTCATGAAATATTGTGTTGAATTCTTCTGATCAGCATTAGTGCATGATTGTGTTGTTGCCAGCCTGTTTCAATGATGACGGCATGGTCACTGGTCCCTAAAAATAATCGGCAGCGACTGACACTATCATATACTAAAAGCAGAGTAACAGCACCCACCTTCGTCGGCCCTTTAGCAAAAATTAGCCGGCGAAGTAAAAGGTTGAAATAGCTACAAAAAACTGTATCTTCTCATCTTTCCTCATCCGTCCCCTTAATACCATCCCCTCGTTCCGGCGCAATGCATTGTATATATAGCGGCCATCCCCTGAGTGCTGGTCCAAATAAAAAAAAAAAAAAACACATAACGTAGCAAATATGTAATATAATAAAAAAAATCGGTTTTCGTTAAAGTAGGGTAAAAATTCCCAATACTGAAGTTTGACATATTTGCCCAACTCGGGACACTGTTAATATAGATGGCCTCATCGAAATTCTTACATGCCAATTCTATAAAATAAAGTATATATTGGAAAAAGGTTTTTGAATAAGATTGTAGGCCTTCATGAAATTTTCATATGCTGTAGCGTGCGTCACAGAAAACAATGATATTTTTTAAATAAAATTTCAGTAGAATGCATTTTAGCAAGTGCTCTGTAATCTTAAATAATATTTTTATTCTGCTTTTCAGCAAATAAAAGTTTAGACTAATATCTGTAGCGTGCGTTACGCTATAACTTTAAATCAGTTTTACATCCTGTTAATATCTGTAGCGTGCATTGCGTTACAAAAATTTACAAATATTGTAAACCGACATGAAATTTCCATATTCTGTAACGTGCGTCACGGAAAACTGTGTTATTTTCTTAAAATAATATTTTACATTTTAGCAAGTGCTCTGTAATTTTAAATCATTTGTTTGTTCTGCTTTTGAGCAAATACAAATTTAGAATAATATCTGTAGCGTGCGTTATACTATACGTCTATAACTTTAAATCAGTTTTGCGTTCTGCTTTTAAGTAAATAAAAAATTTTAATTTTTCAACAAAAAGTGAATAAAAATTTTCATGGTTATATCTGCTGCGTGCGCTACACTACAAAAATTTACATGTAATCCGACATGAAATTTACATATGCTGAAGCGTGCGTCACGGAAAATAGTGTTATTTTGTTTTTAAATAATATTAGAGTAGAATGCATTTTAGCGAGTGTTCTGTAATTTTAAATCATTTTTTATCCTACTTTTCAGCAAATGCAGATTTAGAATGCCTTAACAAAAAATGTATACATTTTTCATGTTAATATGTGTAGCGTGCGTTACTCTATACGTCTATAACTTTAAAACAATTTTACATCTTAATTTTAAGTAAATGAAAAATAAAAAAATTCTATAACAAAAAGTAAATAAAATTTTTCACAATAACATCTGTAGCGTGCGTTACGCTATACGTTTATAAGTTTAAATCAGTTTTACATACTAATTAAAAATGAAAGTAAATGAAAAACTAAAACTCTTCCAAAAAAGTAAATAAAATTTTTTTCATATTGGTATCTGTAGCGTGCGTTACGCTATAGCTTATAACTTTAAATCAGTTTTACATCCTAATTTTAAAATGAAAAAAAAATGAAAAATTAAAATTCCTCAACACAGAGTAAATAAAACTGTTGACAATAAAATTTGTAGCGTGCGTCACAAATTGAGCACTACAAAAAATTGCTTTAAAATTCATTGAAATGGTTATTTTATTTTCTTAAATTCTTGCCTTTAATCACGATTTTTCGCCTCTACATGCGTGCAGGCTACACTGCAAGAAAATTAGGGAATTTCCCCATCTAGTTTGTTAAATGTTAATACATAAGAGCATTTAAAAATTCTATAACAGGTCTGTTGCGATAATCGGGGTGTTGTCTTAATCACGCAACCTTGTGTCAAAAGAAACGAAAAAAAAATTTGAAAAAAATAAACATTTTGAAAATATGATGATTTGCTAAAAAAATTTTAAAACGTAACGAAACAAAAAAACCGCCCTAAAATACCCGGAAAACATCAAAATGCCTTCAATGTACTATGAAGCTAATGTTAATTTTCCGTAATCATACATTCTGGAAAATGCAGTTAATAAATTATTTGTCAATTTAAGGAACAATTGAAAAATTCTCCCTCCCAAATTTGTCATATATTCTACCCTCTCCCTGCTGCTTCTACTCCTTGTACACATCAAACTAGTAAATTTTTAGCAACACAACTCCACTTGTTGTGTAATAAACGCAAAATAACATGAAAATATATTTTATTGTATTTTGCCAAAAAGTTTTTAAGTTCTGATGTAAAATGGAAAAAGAAAAACGACATGAATGCATATATTTTTGACACAACAATAAAATGTACTTAAAAACTAATGCTTAGAGGTGTTCAGCGGCACTACAAAATGTTGTTCACTGCCACCAAGGAAACAAAAAAAAAAAAAAAAAAAAAAACGAAAATAATAATGGAAACAAAACATCGAGAATGCCACCAACGAGCACAAACTGTATGTAAAAATTTTGTGCAAATAATAAAGTTGTTACTGAACAACTCGAAAAAAAGAGAAATAGAATAAAAAATAAAAATGAAAATTATTCAAAATTAAACAACAAAATAAACACTCTTGACTCCTGCGAATGCAATTGTTGTGGCTGTTACCTTTCTTGTTGTAGCTGTTGTTGTTGTTGTTGTTATTGTATGTTGGCAACTACCACCATCCATCCCTTTTTGCACTTACGTGTGGTGTGGCAAGTTGCAAGAAAAGTTTTTCATTGCTTTTTTCTATTGCATTTCATTGTTGAAGCTTTGATTTTTATTATGATTTAAAATATTGTTTAACACAAGTACATGAAAGTTTTCTCAGTATTTATTGTACAAAAACAACAAAAAAAAAGCACTGCTTTTGCGTTTGTTGTTGATACGTTGACGGCAACATTTGCCTGCCACACAATTAATGTCCTTAGAAAATTTGTAACAACTTTTCGGGAGAATAATAAAAAGGACCTGGAAAATAAAGTGAAATAATGCTCATGTTTCTGTATTTATTTCATTTCAGTTTTTGGTTTGTAGCAGCGACAACTTTTATTTTTAAATGATCAACTTCCTTTTGCTGTTGCAATTGTTTTCAAATGCATTTAAATATTGCTGCTCTAGTTTATTGTTGCTTTGTTTTATGGTTGATAAAACTTTTAGCGAAATTTGACAATTAAATGTGTTTTATGACATTAACAATTTTTGCAAGGGGTTATTCAGGCATTTTGCGGTGCATTCCATTATGTGATGGAAGTCAGCGGTTCTCAGACCCACTATGAGTATATTTACTGTCTATTACTTTGATTTTTTTTTAAATGTAAGGAATTATTTAAATTTCATTTAAAGATTCTCTATCGAAAATCGTAAATATTTTTGCAAAAATATTTTGATTAACTATTTTTTAATCTATTTATCCATTCATGGCGAAAACAAGATTAAAAAAAATCATCGAAACCTGATGTGAATATAATTTGGTGTCAAAGTGGATTTTTCCGGATGAATTGGCAGTTCTTGCGCTCTTCACACTAAATAAAGCAGTTTTGCTTGTTCGCGTATCCATTCAAACTGAAATTTTGCATTTTGTTAATAAAATTCAATAATTTGCAAGAGTTGTTCATTTGTAAGTCGACCAAACTGAACATGCTTAACAGAGTAACGTTACTTGAAAACAGATGAGGTGCTAAAAACAGGGTTGCCAATAAGAAAGTTGCACAAATTGACCTCGAAGCTTGATGGTAAATAAAAGAAATGTCCACAGATATTCCTCCTGTATCATATTTCTTCATATCGCTGAAAGCTGATCAAAGAAAAAAGATTTCGAAAAATCACTTAAAAAGTGATCACTTGCATTTTTGATCTAAAATAATATTTAATATGAAAAATTAAAGACTTGCCATTAGATCGCGAAAGTATAACTCCTTGATTTAAAATCACTCATAATATCGAAAACAAAAAGAAAAAAGATTTACATCAACTTAAAAAAAAACTGTCGAATGTTTTTAAGAATAAATGGTTTTCCCAACTTCTTTTGTTTTCATTTCGTTGTTTCAACTTGTTTTTTTTTTTGTGGAAGTTTTATTTGAAAAATACTAAACTTTAACTTCGACATGACGTTATTATTCTCCATTTGCCTGTTAGATCACGACTATATTTTTCTTTTAATTTTTTTTATTTGTATATTTCTTTTGCATAAATAAAGTTTTAGTTTCCATACAATAGTTTAGTGATTTTTATATACAACAAAACACAATAAAATATTTTAAATAGAATGAAAATAAGAATAATAAGCAAACAAATTTTTAAAGTTTCATTTCTTATTTGAACTCAATATTTTGCACAATAAAGTTTTCTTCTTTTCAAGCGGAAACGGATATAAGAGTTGAAAACATAAGGTTGTTGCTGCAAGTTGCACAAAGAAGAGAAAAAAATTGAAAAAAAGAAGAAAACAGCAACAACAAAATATTATATATTATAGTTTTATTTAATTTTTATTTTACTCTCAAATAATATCATCTTTACTTTTCATTATTTACAAATGAGCAATTTAATTTAATGAAAACTTGTAAATAAATAAATTAAATTTTTAAGTTTTCATGCAAATGTACTTTCTTTGTGTAAACAATAGTCCTATGTGTGTTCATATGTGTGTGTGTGTGTGTGCGTGTATGTTGCAAACACTTTTCTGTTTGACTTTTTTCCATGTGCCATTATGAACAGATCCCATTTTACACGTGGAGATAATAAATTTATATAAAAATGCAATTTTAATACTCGTACAACTGAAAATTGCATGTTGCATATACACATTCTCTGTTGTTGTTGTAATGCCTTAAGCTATAGAAAATAAATTTTAAATGTCATTTAGTAATATTTTCTGTATGCATTCGCTTATTTGTGGTCTGTTCTACAGTACCTTTTCGATAAATGATGCCGATGTTTGAGATCGAATTAGCGGCTACAAGGGAAATATTAATTTATGATCACTCGATGACTACCTCTTTGCGAGATTATGGCTTAAATATAATTTAAACTATAGTTGACCGGCTAACAGAATAGTCTTAGACAATGAAGAGACTACGAATAGACTATGAATAGAATATGACTAACCTTTGACTAGACCATGAAGGGAATATGATTGGAATGTGTCTACTCTATGACTATATAATGCTTAGATTATAAATAGAATGTGAGTTTTATATGACACTATGACCAGATTGCGAGAACACCATGACTAAACTATCGCTATGCTATGACTACACCATGACCAGACTATGACTAGTTTTTGATCGAGACAAGATTATCGCTAGGCTATGACTACACCATGGCCACACTACTACTAGATCATGACTACCTTATTACTATGACTACAATAGCACTATGACTAAAGAATCGCTATGCTATGACTACAACATAATCAGACTACGACAAGAGCGAGACTAAACTATGAGTAGACCATGACTAGACTATGATTATGACTATGACAATGACTATGACAATGACTATGACTATGATTATGACTATGACTAGACTACGACTATGATTATGACTATAACTATGATTATGACTATGACAATGATTATGAATGTGACTATGACTGTCACTGTCACTATGACGATGACTATGACTATGACTATTACTATGAGTATGACTATGACTATGACTGTGACTATGGCTATAACTATGACTATGACTATGACTATACTATGGCTATGACTATGACTATGACCATGACTATGACTATTACTATGACTATGACCATGACTATGCCTATGATTATGACTAAGACTATGACCATTACTATGACCATTACTATGACCATTACTATGACTATGATTATGGCTATGACTATGACTATGAATAGACTACGACTACGACTATGACTATAACTATGATTATGACTATGACAATGATTATGATTATGACTATGACTATCACTATGACTATGACTATGACTATGTCTATGACTATGACTATTACTATGAGTATGACTATGACTAGACTACGACTATTACTATGACTATGATTATGACTATGACTATGACTATGACTATCACTATGACAATGACTATGACCATTACTATGATTATTACTATGACTGTGATTGTGACTATGACTATGACTATGACCATGACTATGATTATGATTATGACTATTACTATGGCTATGATTATGATTATGATTATGACCATGACTATGACTGTGACTATGACTATGACTGTGACTATGACTATGACTATGACCATTACTATGACCATTACCATGATCATTACTATGACTATGACTATGATTATGACTATGACCATTACTATGAATATGACTATGACTATGACTATGATTATGACCATGACTATGACTATCACTATCACTATGACTATGACCATGACTATGACTATGACTATGACCATGACTATGATTATGATTATGACTATTACTATGGCTATGATTATGATTATGACCATGACTATGGCTGTGACTATGACTATGACTATGACCATTACTATGACCATTACCATGATCATTACTATGACTATGATTATGACCATGACTATGACTATGATTATGACCATGACTATGACTATCACTATGACTATGACCATGACTATGCTTATGATTATGACTACACAATTACTAAACCATAATTCGTAGTCATAATGACTACAATATGACCAGATTAGGAACAGAAAAGGCTTAAACTACTATGTGTAGGCTGTGACTATGCTCTGAGTAGCCTATGACTACATACACTAGATTAAAGATGATGTTATACAACAAGTGCTGTAAATTATTTGAAAATTCAATTTATTTTCACCAAATATCTGTGTATGAATAGTGAATGTATATGTCCATTTCCTAAAATATATGAATTATTTTTGTGTGAATGCCTGTCTGACAATTTTTGTCAATATGCTTTGGCATAATATATTTATAAACATCGATATACGAGTTAATTTTCTTTCTTTTTAGCTTCAAAAGTATTTTTTTTATATACAAAATGTGATTTATTTAAAATGTGATCAAAATCAAAAGTTAATTCCTTTTTAAGCCAGCAAAAACAACAACAACAGCAATATGAAACAAATAGCAAAACTTAAAAATAACTCAAATTTACTCGTACATATTTATCTGTTTAGATTATAAATTAAAAAAAAAACTCCAAATGTCCTCCGGGAGATTTTGTGAATTCAACAGCACAAAAGATAATTTAAATGGATTTTTTTTCTTTAGCATTTGTTTAATTTTGCAAATATTAATTTCGCTTGAAGGCTGCTTCTTTGATGTTGAATATTTATTTTTCTTCAATAATTTTTGCTGTTTTTAATTTCATCAAGTCTTATTTAATTTTTTGCCTTGCGGCCATCACAACTTGCAAGCAGATGCAATGAAAAAGTTTTAAGTATAATAAATTTAAATAGATAAAGTAGACCAAGACAAAAATAAAAAAAAGGAATAAAAAAAATATCTAAAATAAAAATACAATTGCACTTTATATTTCATTCGTGGTATATATTTGAAAACTGTGACTGAAACTTATAAAAACGTATTGGAGCTTAAAAAATATGGCGGCAATTATGATAAAAATTGATTTAAAATTTTTGTAATATACATTAATTAAAGAAATATTAAGTTTAAAGAACTGAATTAAGGCTACTCGAAAGTCTCAAGAGAAAAAGCATAAGAGATGCGACTGCAAGTAATAATAAATCTTTGTTTTAATTATCATGAACTTGGTCCTCGTTAACACCAAAATATTTTTAATGACGGAAGTTTTTGGATTGGAACTTTGCCGTACTTTTCGGCTCTTTAGATATAGTGGAAGTACCCCATGCTTTAGAGGAGTTTATATACTAATGAAGGGGTAACCCCTTATTGCAAAATATGGCAATTTTGCTAAATATACATTTTCTTAATAATATTATGAAAGTTTTCCGTTTGAACCATCATGTTTTATACAAAAAAAAAAACCTTGATATTTATATCGTTTTTATGCAACTTTTTCTTCCTCTTGGTTGCAGTTTTCAGCTGCGTTAACTAATCCTTCTAAAATAACTAAACATATAACGAAAACTTTTAGAAAATGTATAATTTGTATAAATAATTGTCAATTAACCCACAATAGCTGCGCATGTGTGTACATAAAAAGTGCATATGGGTGTATTTTGTTTGTTTAATCGTGTACGATCGAACATTTGTTCCGGCAAGCAAACAAAAACTGTAGACTGACTGTGCAGCCACTGTTGGCTTAACATGAAAGTGTAGGAAATGAATGTTCATGTAGCCAAGAACTGCTAACAGCACTTAAAAGTGCTCTTACGTATCCGAAGTTTGTGTGCTTGTTGTGTGTTAAGCGGCGGAACATCCGTCCTAAGCATACACTTGAATTTTATACCTTCCGTTGATTCTAAGCATGTGTTAGTCGCCAAGTTCTAATAAAAAAAAAAAAGAAGAAGAGAAACCTTTTTCCAATACTGCTGCCACGCATGCAAAAATAAAGAGTAGATCTACTTTATACATAAAAAAAACAGAATGAAAGAGCAAAGCAAACTTAATGCAGTTGTTAATGAGAACACAGTTATTAAAAAGAGTAAATAGTAGTCAAGTTCAGTGTTGCCGTGAACAAGAAATGTTTAAACATAATAGTTTTTCATTAGGAATACAAAAGAAAGAATAATTTGAAGCTGAGAACATATTGTATCATATTGAGATACATATACTTATTCATGTTATTTTTCATATTACACTTGTTTACTGCTATCGTATCGTTTACACCTATGTGAAATATATACACGTAACAAATTTTTATATCAATGAGAATGAAGTACACAGAGCAAACTAATCACATAATTATTTTATAATATCATATTAATAAAACTTAAAATTAAATTTCCGATAACTGATTGTCTAATATCAAATTGTCTGGTAGTATTATCTTAAGATTCCAATTTTATATAGTATACATATGCAAATTCCTTTTCATTTCTCTTTTTTAAAAATTGCAGTACATGTAAGTTTGTTTTCTAAAATTTCCCACATTTGCTTGATTTATGATTCATGTATCAACGAATGAAGCGAAAATTTATCTAATATATTTAAAAAAAAAAAGATTTTCAAGCGATTTTACATATTAATATTTGTTTAATTTGAATGTAATACTCTTAATCATATCAAATAAAATTTTCTCGTTGCCTTTTATAAAGTTCTCAAAGTCTGCCATCCTCTTATTTGTATAATTCTCAATTGATTTTAGTGCAACGAAGTCTTGGCAGCCCCAACAAAACAATTTGAACTATAATTATTGACCAATATTTGAAAAATCAAATGGAAGCTTACAACCACCCTGAATTAAAGGAGGCGATTCAACGATACTCAGCGACATTTATGCAAAACGCTTATGAAAAATTTCGACAAACGGATGCGTATGTGAATTTAAAGTCGTAGAGTCCAATTGCCAATTATCATGTAGAGAAGTTTAAAACAAACTTCTCACTTATTCGTTAGCAGATGTCAAATGCCTCTCTAAAAATACCTATAGACTATTCAATATTATTGAACAATTTATTGTCACTTTGCAACATACTATTCAATAAATTGGACAATATAAAAATAACATATGACACAATTTTTATTACAACATATATGTAAAAGTAAACTAAACCTACACACATTTGTTGATACATACAAAATCCTAAAAAAAAATATGTAATTTTTAATTGAATAAATATAATTATTAAAATAATTATTGTAATAAATATAATTAATTATCTGTTTTTTCAACAAGCTTTAGATCCCTTTTTATATATCTAGAGAAATCGAAATATCGGATAATAAAACATATTAATTTCTTTTACAAAACAGTGGTTTAAAGCTTGATAAAAAAGCAGATAACTAAAAATCTATAACGTCGTAGAATCAACAATCAAATAATAAATATAATGATTGTATAATTGATTTTGACATAAGTGTTTTTTCATTTTATTTCATATTCTTATTCTCTTCTTCAAGATCTATCACTCAGCTAAATTTCATGTATAAAATGTCGTTATTAATAAAACTATACGCATTTATATTTTAACTTACACAATTTATTTTACACAAACCTCTTAATATCTCCAAAAACGAAATTTCGACTTAAGCTATTATTATTTAATGCCACAGATATACAATATAAAACACACGCAATATTATTGTACAATATCAATTATTGCACAATAATATTGAAAATGTGTTGGTACCTTAAGAAAGCAAATATATATACAAATTAAAATATATGTCTCTTTGCTAGCATTTGTTGCAAACCTGATATAAAATCTGTAAAACTTAGCCGAAAGAGATTGCACACACAAATCCATACTAATTTTAATAAATATCGCATAAAAACACTTTCCAGAGATATACATACATATATGTGTATATTACCAGTATATAAGTATTAAAAAAATTCAATAAAACGGCAACACTGCTTTGTATTTTGTTATTGTACCTCTTCCAATAACTACAACTGTTAGTATAAGAAGATTTTTGTGCTGCGCGGATGTTTCAGTGTCGACTGCAGTTGTAATAATGAAATAAATTGTAAAAAGTGCTGGAAAATTTATAGTTTGTGCAAATAATTGTTAATTAATGTATATTTAATAATTAAAAACAAAAATCTTGGCAAATAGTTTGGTTTTTCGTGCTAAAAAGTGTGTAAGAAAATTTGTAAATTGCAAAGATTTGTGAACAGCGCAACAGCTGTTAGGTTAACATGTTTGTGAGAGCGGCATAGTTGTGTATTACATTGAATTTAATGAGAGTGCAAGGGTTTTGCTTTGCGTGCGAATGCGTGTGTTTGTTTATTTTGTTTACTTTGTATAGAAGCAATAATAAGAGAACAAAAGCAATGCAAATTGTGTAAAGCTTTATAAGAGAATAATTATTGTTAAGACAAAAGAGTTTTTAAGGAAAATATGCGGATAGGAAACAGCGTTGCAGTGAAAAAAAAAATGGTTAATGAAATAAACAATTTTAAAATTGACTTATTTTTATTAAAATTTTCACAAGGTATTTTTGCATAAATAAAAAAAAAAGAAATTAATTGGTAATGAATTTACTTACTGTGTGTTTTTGTATGTTCATACATAAAAAAAAATTCGTCTGGGAATTTATATTGAAACAACAGTAAAAATGTAAACTTTTTTTAATGTAAAATTCCAGACAAAAATTTTTATTTTATTTACAAAAACTGGCGGTTAGATTTTAATTTACTGCCTATTTCACAATGTGGAACGAATTCATTCTTTCTTTCGTATAAATATGTATATTTGTAGCAAAAACAAAATTTTACAAATTGTTTTTATTTCAAATGTATTTATGCGATAAAAAGAACTCTTTCGACATTGTGAAATAAACAGTGAAAAATTTATAATATGTAATTAAATTAAAAAAAAAAAAAAAAATTAATATGGTCGGTACGATAAAAATTGTAAAATCGTATACGTGGCTTCTGTTTTAAAAATATCTTGAGTTTTATACGATTAAAGAAAAAATTATGCTTATTTTCATTGAGGTTATAAAATTCAAAGTGAACTATTCGCAGACTCATACATTAAGGCTTGGAAAACTTACAACTTCATTTCTTACAGATTTTTGTCTAAACTAATTTCATTAAAAAGTTTTCTTTGAAATCTGGAATTCAACAGCAAACGATAATATACGATTTGTTTACAATTGAGAGAGAAATATAATTGGCATGTATTTTCACATATGATGGCTAAATTCGCGAAACAAGAATTTTATGAATATCTTTTAAATAGTTTCATTTAAATTATGTTTATTAATAAATCGCAGGAGAAATTATTTTAATACTCTGTTGTACATGCAAGAACACATTGCCGGATAATTAAGAAACACACGTACATATTTAATTAACAAATTTCGAATTGATCATGTAATTCAATATTAATTTGAACGAATACAACACTTCTTTTCATATTCGGTTATATAGTATTTTATTATTTCTTCCTATTTGAGTACCAAAAGTAAAATATTTAATGAACTGGAATGTACAACTTCCTTAAACTTAAAAAAAATGCTGATAATTTTAAAATAAAACTCCCAAGATAATATACGGCCATGTGATGGAAGTCGCTTATCGCATGAAATAAAGCGTTTTCGATTTGAAGTCACAAAATTGGTGTGCTGGAGTTCGCAATCGCTCAAAATCGTTTATAAGAAATTGGCGTTTCACAGCACATACATGATAGTGCGATTCACAGCACATACATGATAGTTTTCTTTTATTTCAATGCTTCTTTTCCCTTTCCTCTTAATATTAGTTCCTTTAAAAATGTTTGTGCTGCGCGAATAATTAGTAATTAATGCATATTTAATATGTTAAAAATAGAACTGCCTAATAAAAGAGTATGAGAATTTCTTCTTATAAAATAGCATTTTGAACAGCACAGCCTCTGTTAGTTCAATTGGCTGTTAACAGAAGTGATGCTCTTGCGCTGCATTGTATTTGTTGTGTTTTGTTGTTTAGCCGGTATGAAAATAGTGCACGTGAAAAATGCAAAGTCAATAAGTAAAAAAGAAAAAATTAAATAAAATGAAAAGCAAATAATGAAATATAAAGAGAGAAGTTATTAAAATATAGCACGTGAATAATGCAGTCAATAAGTAGAAAAGAAAAAAAAAATTAAATAAAATGAAAAGCAAATAATGGAAAATAAAGAGAGAAGTTATTATCCATAGTGTTGAATAAAAGTGGAAATAATAAGAGTACATATATCCATAATTGTTATTATAATATCATAAGAATAAAAATTTAAGATGGAAAATTCCACAAATATGGCCATTTTTGAAAGAAAATTTGTGTTAATAAACAAAATTTAGTAAAAGGTGTGTATGGATAAGTGATAAAGGAAACAAGTAGAACAACTAAATTCAATAAAAGAGCATGAGAATGCCTTCGTATAAAATAGCATTTTGAACAGCGCCGTCTCTGTAGGTTTAATTGGCTTTTAACAGCTGCATTGCATTTATTGTGTTTTGTTGTTTAGTCGGTATGAAAATAGTGCATGTAAAAAATGCAAAGTCAAAAAAAATAAAAAACAAATTAAATTAATAAATAAAATGAAAAGCAAATAATGCAAAATAAAGAGAGAAGTTATTATCTTTAGTGTTGAATAAAAGTGGAAATAATAAAATTATATCAATAATTATTATTATAATATCATAAGAATAAAAATTTAAGATGGAAAATTCCACAAATATGGCCTTTTTTGAAAGAAAATTTGTGGTAATAAATAAAATTTAAAAAGTGTGTATGAATAAGTGATAAAGGAAACAACTACAACAATTAAATTCAATATCAAAGGTAATATATTTATTTATTATATATAAATATTTTTGAACCTAAGAAAATAAATTTTATTCAAGTCATTTATAAAACAGTCACATTAAAACATTGCTTAGGGTTTCTCTGAAAACCGCTGTTTTTATTGCTGGCCTCAAATATAATTTTTGTTTTTGTCACGTGCGAATATCTTAAAAATGAAAAATTGCTTAAGGCAAACTAACGGTCTGTTTTGTAATAAAATTAAAGCCTTTGTTTGTTTTTTTATACAGAAACAACAATACGTAAAAATTAAAAAACATCTTTTTATATAAAAAAGCATATGAAAATTTTGATTTTATTTACAAAAACAGGTAATAAGTATAAAAAGCCTTTTTGTTTTTAATTTTTTCACTTTAAATGCAAATGACGGTCACGTTCGACAACTTGAAAATACCAATATACATATATTCCTATCACTCTCTTTTCAAAATATATCTACTTTCATAATAGATTTTGTTTTAAAATTGCCGCATTTTTGTTATAAAATATTTTATCATACCCAAAAAAGAAAAAAGACTATGAATGAAAACTTCAAAACTATTTTACAAATTTTAGGCTTCTAATATAAATTTATTGTGTAACAAATTGGCCTCTTTCATAAAATGGAAATTAGGAAAAAATAATAAAAATAAACAAAATCTTAAGCAACGTGTTCACAGCTTATAAACAAATCTATCTTTCCAAATAGAAACTTTCAAAATATTTGTTTATTTCTTCCTGATAAAACTTTAGAATTCTTAACTAAATTGTTATTTGCATCATAACTTTGCAATTTTTCAAACAAAAACCACCAACAATAGCAAGAGCAATAACAATTGCAACAACAACAACAACAGCAAACTCATAAGATGAAAACAACACGTATGTACATAAAAGAAACAAAAAACTTTTTTCTTTCCTATTTTACCGAAAAACTTTATTTAGTTTTTTTTTTCAAAATTTTCTAATTAGACTACTTTTTTACGTTACTCGTATTTCTTTGTAGCCTTTTTCCATAAACATTCTTGTTGTTGCTACATTTTACCAAAAAAAAAAAAAGTTTTACAAAATAAAAAAAAAAATTTTATTCAGCATCTCTCTAACCGTTGCTATGACGAGTAACAAAAGGGGTGGCTTCTTTGGATGTG
The DNA here is from genome assembly GCA_951800035.1 of Linnaemya tessellans. Taxonomy (NCBI): domain Eukaryota; kingdom Metazoa; phylum Arthropoda; class Insecta; order Diptera; family Tachinidae; genus Linnaemya; species Linnaemya tessellans. Next base: position 124,009,810 of record OX637533.1, read on the forward strand.
TGAATAAGTATAATAGAAGTTTACTTGTGTGTTGGTAGCTGCATGTCTAGTTTAGTGTTACATGACAACGAAACTGACAATAAGAAATGTTGTCAGTTTGAGTTAATAAGCGTAAATAGCAGTAGAATTCGAAAGACACTATAATTGTTCATTGGATTTTTTTCATTCCTAAAAGGCAACCGGTAAAGTTCTTTGCAGTTCAGTATGAAATAAGTGAACATACAGCTTTGAGTAGCAATCTAGAGCCAAATTACCGAGTTTTATACCGAACGAGATTTTAATATAGACAAGTGCCAAATCCTGTCCCACCTGAGATTTTTTAATTCTAGGTAAGAAATTAATAGTTTTCAGGTGTTCTATCCGATTGAGAGTCACATTTTTATTTATTAAATTTTCTTCAGTTGTAGTAAAAACAACTTTTTTGTTATTATTTTCCATAGATTGAAATTAGATTTACAATATTAGGTCCTTACTTTGTAACGTGCGTTACGGAAAACAAACATATTTTTGAAATTCTGAGTGTATGATTTTTTTTTCTTACATTCTAAAATTTGAAATCAATTTTATATCTTGGCTTTTCAGCGAATAAAAAAATTCGAGCTTTAGAATTATAAAGGGAACAAAATTTTATATAGTGATTTCTGTAACATGCGTCACGATTTGCATTCTGTGAAACGATGCATTAAAAGCCTTTGAAATTTTTTTTTATATCTTCGCTTTTTATCACTATTCGTACACGTATTAAAATTAAAAAACACTTCAGGAAAATTATAGAATTTCCTCATTAATAAATAAATGATAAAAATTGTTTAAGCGAACTCAACTTACACAGCAGAGCAGAACAGCTGTTTTCGAAAGCCGCAACGCTTTCATCATCAGTGCTCATGTGCATTGTGTTTGTCACCACTTATTAGGTGGCTTAGTTAAATGTGATAACAGTTCTTATTTAAAAAAATTTTATTAAAAAATAGAATCCGAGAATTGTATCAACCTGATTTTAACATATTATTGTTTTAATACACTTGGAAAGGGGGGAAAAACATATAAAAATTTTTATTTTATTTACAAAAACAGGCAGCAATCATAGAAAGGCTTCCCCCTATATTCATAAAATTTAAAACGAGTTTGAAATGTGTTTTAGTTAAAGTTTTTCATAGAAAATTTTCTTAAAATAGATTTCAAATACATTTTATTTTTTTATGAATATAGTTTTTTTTGTTTATAAATTTTTTTCACTTTAAATGTAAATGACGGTCACGTTCGACATCATGAAAATTATCTACCAACTACCTACACTGAAATAACAAAACAATCTTATGAAATAAAATTCGTGGTTTAGTTATTCAAATGCTGCATTTTCAAACAAAAAATATTAAAATAAAAATGTTTTTTGTATTATTAGCATAGGGCCTATTCGGAAATGCATCTATGCGCTGCACCTGATGCGTCTGTGTGATTAATTTGCGCAGCTGATACAAAACAGCTAATGCAGATGCTTAAATGAAGCGCAGACAAAAAAATGCATTTGATTGCAATTTCGAACGCGAGAAAATTAAAAATGGAAAAATTAATAATTAACTTATTTTATTTTTGACTTGGATGGATAAAATAATGATTTGAAATTGCTAATTATCAATGTCTAAATATTTGTAAGAAACAATAAATTAACAAAATAAAACAAACAAATAACAAATTAAATATTTACTCATCTATTGCATCAGCCATTTTTGTGGTAAGTTTTTGATGTTATTTTGCTCATCATATACTTCAGTGATGCATTTTAGAATTCACCACATTTGAAGTGTTGCCATCTGTTGGTTATCCGAACAGGCCCATACAACATTTTTAATTTTATATCGAAGCATTTAAAAAAATCTTATGCATGTTTTTATTTCAATAAAATTTTTTTTTGGCTGCTTTAAGCATTTTAGCAATTAGATTGGGTGTGCTTTATTACGAAAAATTCCCTAAAAATTGCAAAATTATATTACAACTTTTCAAGTTACTTGTTCATTTATGTAGCGTGCGTCACACAAGTTTGTGAATAATTTTTTCGCAATACATGCCTGCTTACAAAATTTTGCTTTACACCATTGAAAGGCCCAATAATATTTTTATTTTAATCCGATAATTTGTACCAATGAAGCGTTTGTTACGCAGGATCCGCTCTTATAATAGAAATGGTAATTTTAATTTTCGAATTTTTATAAAATTTTAAAAATATATATACTTTTATAAAGCAATTTCCTCAATATCAATAATATAATTGCTTTGGCGGATTTCTGTGTTATTTTTTACTAACGATCCCATTGTTTTCTATCGATTTGTGTAGGGCACAAACGGAACGAATTGTTTTCTTTTTTCATTTTTGTTTCTTTTTAATATAAACTAAAACTAAACTTTTCTGTTGCAGTCTTAATTTTTCTTAAGTTACTCTTTTTTTCATTTGCTTTTATGTCAACTGACTGATAAACTGTCATATATTACTTTTTTACAAAAATACTATTCTCATATTCACATCTTGTCACGTTGTCAAGATGCGAGTAAGTAAGATATTTTTCTTTTTCCAACGTAAACATATTTATTTGGGACATACATATTTGTACAAACGAGTATTTAAAGAAAAGTTTAAAATCTTTCAGTTACAAAAAGCCTGTACGGGCTATTTGAATAGGGCAAGGAGCTAATGAAAAAATACATGTTATGGGGGGCAAAGACAAAGTAATTAATTTCATACAATTGTTGGGTTGGGAGATGGTGAGGGGAAAGGCATGGAAAGGGTTACACAGTCAGCCTCATGTAACTGGAAATAATTCATAGTTCAAAAATTTAATTCTTTGTTTACAAAGTGAAGCTTTCGGAAGAGTGTTTAAGGAAGCAATAAAAAAAGATATTTTATGTGTAGACGGCAATATATTATTGTATAATTGGAAATAAAGGCTTTATCGAATAATTGTGTTTGAGATAATTGCCACTGGATTAATCTTGTTAAAATAAAAATAAAAATAAAACAAGTAATTTCCATTTGCAAAATATTTATACCTTTTCTCTTCATATGAATGACATTTCTAATCATTAGAACTGTAATTTTTGAATAATTTTCATTCAGTTAAAAAATTTTTATTAAAATTCCAATTTTCATTTATATCTATAATTTTTATTTTTTGTAATTAAAATTTATTGCAATAAATTTCGTCGATTCTTGTTTGTTTTATAGTTTTTGTGGAATAAATATATTTGGAATTAAATTGAATTACGATTTTATAGGCTAATTGTTCGAAATTTTTAATTTAAATATAAAAATAAAATAAATGATAAATATTCTAAGGCACAAAGGCAAGTCAACATCAGTTTTTGTTATTCAACTTACACAGCAGAGCGTTCGAAAGACGCAACCCTTTCATTATCAGTGCTCATGTGTATTGTGTTTGTCACCACTTATTAGGTGGCTTCGTTGAAAGTGATACAAATTCTTATCTTAATAAATAATTTTTTTATTTAGCCTCAGGTTCAAATCTGCAATCTAAATAACTAATTTTTAGTAGAATGATGAAGTTAAATGAATTAGCTATTTAATATTAATTAACTACTTCTAATAATGTTACACTGATAGTTTTATGAAAAAAAAAATTTATTCGATTAATTTTTATTCGATTAATTTTTAATCGATTAATTTTTAATCGATTAATTTTTATTCGATTAACTTTAATTCGAATACTTTTTATTCGATTAAATTCTACTCGAAACGTTTTTACTTGAATAGTTTACTAGCGGAAAATTTAATTCAAATATTTACTTGAAATCTTGAAATTTTTTTGTTCGTTTTAATAATTAATAGTCATGAAGTTGTTGTTCACAAATAACTTCAAATTTTAATTTATATAATCAAGAACGTATTTAGAATATTTAGAGATGCTTCTTTTATCAAAGCTAATTTAAAACACAAATTTATGCGTAAACCCTTTTGCCTTAATCAACTTTTCATGTTAGATTTGTATGTGACCGACATATATTTATATACATACTCGTACTTTAGTGTGCTACAAAGTAAAGAAAAACCTGTTTAAACTTTATATTAGAAATGGCTACAAAGTACTCATGTACTGAACATAAATAAAGTTTTATTGTCAGTTAAGTACGTATGAGCTATTTATTTATAAAGGAACAATATTCTTTGGGTTATTTTATGTTCAATACTAAGCAAAAGGCGGTAAAGACTAAGTAATTAGTACACCAAAAAAAAAATTTACATATACTTTGAAGAAGTTTAGAGATTAAACAGCGATCTTTTTGTATAATAAAATAATTTTCCTCCACATTTTGGTGATTCGTACAGTACAGCGAGGCTGTTGAGAGCATTTAAATTTTTATTATGCAAGTAATTTTATGTATTAGAGGATGTATTACATCTAAATAGCGTTTTTGATTGATGTTAAAGATAATTTGAAAATTGCTATTGAATTAACAAACGTGGCGTATGAGTGATGAGATGTAACATGCTTTTAAGTATTCAATATTACTCATACGTAATATAGTAGGCGATATGATAATTTTTATTTTAGGGAATTATATTTGGGGGATTCACACGGTGTACCATATGGTTGTAATGCCTTAATATTTGCGAATATATAATTTAAAATAAATTCTTCTGGTTTTTTGACTTCCTTTTAATGATTATCATTCTCTAATATTTTTAGGCTTAATGTCTCTTTATTTTTATATGTTAAAATTTTTTTTTTCTAATAAAATAAAATAATTAGTTTCCTGAAGAAGTCACACAAAGCATCGTATCTAATGCTGTGTGAACCGTTGAGTTGTCTTGAAGAAAGAGCACTTTTTTCTTCTTTAAATGAGGTCGTTTTTTCTTGATTGCATCAATCAATTGATCCAATAATGCACGATAATACTTTCCTGTTATTGTGATCCTTTTTCAAGACAATCGATCGGCAATATTCCGTGTGCATCCCAAAATACAGTGGCCATAACCTTGCCAGCTGCTTTCACTGTCTTCGCCTTCTTCGGAGCACTTCCACCAGCTTCTACCCATTGCTTCGATTGATTTTTGGTTTCAGGTGTGTAGTGGTGGACCCACGTTTCATCAACAGTTATTAATCGGCGCCAAAAATCAACAGGATTACGCTTTATCATGTCCAAACACCGCTGTGAAGTGGTCGCTTTTGTTCGGCACTGAGCAAACGCGGCACCCATATTGCCGACAGCTTTTTCATATGCAAATGTTCATGCAAAATGTTGGGACACACGTTCACATGATGCTCGCATGTTTACCATTTCAACAATCGTACGTAACTTGACTCGGCGATCATTCATAACGACATCGAGGATTTTCTGGATATTTTCTTCAGTAATCACCTCTTTTGGCCTTCCTGTTGATGGTATTGTTCGTGCAGTGCTTGTTCGGCCGCGTTTAAATTCAGCAATCCAATATTTTACCATGTAATCTGACGGGGCAGACTCGCCGCAATGTTTATCGAGCTTTTCTTTTGTCTCTTTCGAATAATTGTATTTAATCACTGCAACACAAAAGTTGCTTACTTCAGACTACGACAAATAAACTAATCGATGAATTTGGGTGAAATTTCAACAGCTGACGTTCGACAGATCGCAATTTCCGAAAATTTCTTTTGTGTTTATGCTGCCATCTAGCGCTAGGTAGCTTCAATATTAATCCGCCCTCGTAAAATTGAATAAAAATAACAAATGAATTTTAACAGCCCAATAGAAAAATTATATAAAGACGTCTGAAAGTTTCTATGTGATTGTATACATATGTGCATCTAAGAAATAAAAAATAGTCAGAGGATATGAAACGCATTTTACTATTTTTATGCTGAAAATTAAAAACAAAAATATTTATGTTATGCACATCTACACAAAAATGCCTTTTAAAACGTGTATGATTCATTAATATTGGTGAACGATAATATATTTAAAAGTGTACCACAAGAACTGTATGGCAAATTTATATGTACAATTTATCGTTATATTTTTAAGCACTGCTTCTAAAACTGTCCCTTTAACACAAAAAACAAAAAAAAAAAAAAAAATAAATAAAAATTTATCGTGCCCTAAACTGTGTTTTTCATTTAACGAAATCAAACGAATAAAAACTACAATTTAAATAATTTTAGCGTCTACGCAGTTAACGTTTATTACCTTTCAATAAAAATTGTTGCTGCCTTCTTTTATTTTCTTTTTAAACATTTTTGCCATTTATAGCAAGAAGTCAGTACAAAAGCAACATTTAAATAATTTACCCTTATTTAGTTTTGGACATTTCTTTCACCGTTACTGTAAATAATTACATAATTTTCCTCAACAATTGTTTAACCATCAAGCGAAAAGTTAAATAACTGGCTGCTTGCTGCATCAGCACAAACTTTTCAAATTGTAATTTAATAGTATTTGTTCTATAGACCAAAAACAATTTGTTGTTTTGTTATCAAAAAAAAAAAAAAAAAAAAAAGAAAAAAAGTTTCTTAAATAAAAGTTCTTTATTTCTTACTTTTCGTTGTTTCATACAAAAGTAAATGAATATTTTCGTTGTTTACCTTCATTTCCGTTTCCGCTTTTAATGTTGATTTTGCTCTGCTCTGGACGTATTGTTTTATACATTTCGAATTTTGCTGCTCTTGCTGCGGATGTTTAAAAGTATTTCTCCCCGCTTCTTTCTTAATTAGTTCAATACGATGTTGTGGCGTTTGCAATATTTAGGCGAATGGTGGGGGAGAAGATTTGCTCTTTGCTCAGCAACTTCTGATTAATACATCAAGATTAATTAAATTTCCATTTTAAGTTTTGTACGAAAGATTTTTGTAATAAACTTTGAGGACATTAAAGTGTGCTAAAAATATATTACAAAAAAAAAACAACAATTGTAGTGCGTGTAAGAAAGTTCTGTAAATAGATATTTAAAATAAAAATAATTTTTAAAATTTTATTCATTCGAAAGAAAAATTTGCGGCATAGTCGAACAGGCCTGCTATTTACCGAACCTTCTTTCCATTGAATTAATAATATTTAAAGCAAACATAAATTAAAAACTTTTTTTTTTGCTGAACATGAATGTAAATTTTATTTTTTAATAAAAAAAAGTATGAAGATTTAGGGCCTATTTCTCATTGTCGAACGAATTCTTTCTTTCGTACAAATATACTTAAAACAAAAACAAAATTTTATAAATTGTTTTTGTTTCAAATGTATTTATGCGAAAGAAAGAATTCATTCGACGATGAGAAATAGGCAGTTAAAATATTCTTATACAGGGTGGCTCAGAAAGACCGAAGTGGTGTGAATTCCTTATAACTTTTTATTTAAGACATATATTTTTAATTTTTTGTTTTTTAAATACAGTAAATTTATAGGGAATATTTTTAGATTAGTTATTAAAAATGATATCCCGCAAGAGGGTAGCCATTTTCTGCTTCGCACAAATGTGCTCTTTCCAACACATTTTCCATGACCTTTCGCAAAACTTCCGGTGTTATGTTGTTAATTTCGTCTCGAATATTGGTTTTTAATTCCTCAATACTTCTAGGCTTATTAACATAAACTTTCCCTTTTAAATAACCCCAAAGGAAACAATCTGGAGCGGTTAAATCCGGGGAACGCGGAGGCCAATTAAAATTGCTTCTACTCGAAACGACGGTATGCACGCTGAGTCAACACAATGGACCGTTGATTTGAAAAGTAAATTTCAACGATTTGGGCACGTTGTTCAGTGGTGTATTGCTCCATTATAAATTGTCCAAGTCTTCTTTACAAAATACTAAAAAGAAATGAAAAAAAATTTTAATAAAAAAGTTATAAGGAATTCACACCACTTCGGTGATTCTGAGCCACCCTGTACTTCATTCTTAATAAAAATAATTTGAATTTAATAAAAATTCACAAAAAAATAAATTGCAGATTGCAGATTCGAACTTGAGTTCAATAAAGGAAATCTTATCTAAATAATAATTTTTTTTTTGACTTAAGCGGCATGGCCACACATCAAACTGACGATTCAAACTCTGCTTTTCTTTGATAGTGTTAGTGAAAATAACTCACACATAGATATGGTTTGATGTGAGTTTGAAGAATATCAAAACAATTTAGATTTTCACTGTCAAACAGAATTTTACCAACACATACACAAGTTTGAAACATCAGTTTGATGTGTGGCCATGCCGCTTCAAATATTCATTCGATCGAAAGATAACTTGTGACATTGCCGAATGCAACACGAACTACAAAAGTGCATTTCAAAAATAAAACTGTAATTAAACTTTTAATTAGACTTGTATGTCTTCTGCACTAGGCTACGAACAAACATGAATGCATAAAATAATGACAACTCACGGCATGTAGTCACCCAAATATGGCTTTTCTGCTTATAGCCCCATGAATATGTAACGAAATAAATGCCTCAACCGAGTTTATCATTTTAACTTGTTTAATATGAAATTTCCAAAACCCTAATGTTGTATTTTACCTGCCGCTGTTTATCATTTCCAAATGCTGCTGACTGTTCTTCTTCTTCTTCTTCTTCTTCTTCTTTATTTTTGTGCACAATTAAGTGCCACCAAGTGTAATAATTGAATATATTCAGATCCCTCATCATCGTCATCATTTGAAGGAATTTTCAGTTGGCGTAACTAACAGTTGGTGTTCGCATATTCAGGTACTGCCACATTTGGCTCTGTGTGTGTGTGTGTGTGCGACATTTGCATAGGAAATTCGTAAACACTAAAACTGATTAATTTATGTTGCACCGCAATACAAACATGCAAACAAGCAAAACAAACCGTCAAACTAAACAACCATCAACAGCATCATCGTCATATTCATATTCATCGTCATCGTCATCATCATCGTTATCAGCATATCAAAGAATCAAAGTAATCATATTTGAGTTTGTTTAGCGGATACAAAAAAAAATGAAAAAAATGCTTGTTGCTGTTATTTTTGTAGATGTGTTCTTGTTTATGTATTCATGTGTAACTGTGTGTTTGTGCAAGCATAATTCATATTCTATGTCGGTTATTTCATCATGTTCTTGCGTTTGTATGAGTTTTATTCAACAATATGCATGATGTATTTATTAAGTGCATTCCACATCGATGCACAGTGGAGGCGATATTATTAACATTTTCCGAGTCTCATATCTTTTATATAACAAATTTAGAAATACCCACAGTGTGTCTCATATATAAATATTTATAAAAAATTGTCAAATTTAGAAATTCATAGCCATGAGTATATTTTAGCCCGTTCCAAATATACTCTCCCCGATATCCAACTTTGTCGAAAATTTGCCATAATTAGAGGCATCTGCCAAAATTATTATCTACCGATTTTATGCTCTTGCATCACTGTCAACCTGCTGTATATTTTTGCATCACTTGACATACAAAATTACATACGTACGTAATAGCAGATACAATCTCGTTCTTAGTTAAACTAACTGTGAGTTAGCTACAAAAGCTACAAAAACACACTCGTAGAAAAAAAACGCTCACGGTTCCAAGATAAGGAGCAATCAAAGTTTATAATTGGCTCTTGAATACTTGAACACTTGTTGTTGGTACTGCGTCTAAAAGTAACTACAGCAAAGCCATTAAATACATGTGTACATAGTGCCCAGCAGTGCTATTGCAATGCTATCCAAGTTTCGGTTCACACCAGAGTTCGAAATAGTGTAAATATTTTATCCTCTGTACACACAAGTTTACATCAACGATATGGAAAAATATGACATTGAAAAATGTGTACATGCCTCACTTTATACACAAATAAATCTTGAGTGTACAGGACTGTGCATCGAACCTCAAGTGTATACATTGAAAACATTCAATTCACTTTATGTATGTATGTATGCACATTTGCGGAGATGATAGCATTGTATTTGTTTTGTAACTTCATAAAATTAAATATTATACATACCCATCGGTTTCAAATTAAAAAAGCATATACACGAGATGTACACGAGTACACTCATAGTTATACATAAGTAGAAGGTGTACACGATGAAAGAAAGACAATGTCTAAAGTGTATTCAAGGTGTACATTAAATTTGGTTGTACATATCTGAGATGTCTGGTCCACACAATGAAAGTTCTCTTTCAAAAATTCTCATTTTGTGTGAGAGTAATGAAATGAAAATATCTGCCATTTGTATTCTTCTCTCACTCTCTCCCTCTTTCTCTCTCTCTCTCTCTAGAACAGCGTTGCCAAATGTGCAGATTTATCTGCATTTGACAGTTTCTAAGCATTGAGCAGTTTTGCAGTTTTTTTCTTTAAAAACCAGTTTGTCTGTAAATTGTGCAGTTTTTGCATTTACATTTTACTTTTTTACTCTTAATTTTGTTATTTTAATTCCAATTTCTGAAACCATAATTTTACCCCATTTGCTTAATATAACAGTGGCAAGGTTTAACTATACTTTTTTATACGAGTATGTAATTATCACATACATCTTTTTGCACCCCTGACCACAAAGCAAGTTGAATTTTACCAAGGTGTACATATATTGCAGGTGGGAGCACGAGCTCACTTGCCTAACCTGATAAAACGTCAAACTTGGTAGTGTCGTTTAACGATTTTTGCAACTGTTAAGGTAGTTTCTACAATAAGTGTTCTATTTTTGTAGAAATGGTTGTACCTGTTAGATAGATATGCCTTGTGTTTTTCTATCGACATACAAACAAATTTAAATTTTTAATTATTGCTTTCAATATATATATGAGAACAACATCGACTTCTCGAGATTCTGGAACAGGCAGTATTATATCTGAATAATAATAAACTCTTTTTGTTTATTTAAACCCTATGTACCTATATATTTTTTATTAAAATGAATTGCTTTGTTATATGTAGATGTATATCATATTTAATTTGTTGTGTTATGTTTATGTTTTAATAAAAAATATGAAAAAAACTATATATTTTTGTGAATTTTTTATGTGCAGTTTTTTTGCGTGAAACCCAGTTTTTTTTTCTAAAGTTGCAGTTTTTTTTGAAAAAGTTATGGCAACGCTGATCACTATAGAAACTATAACTCCCAAGCAATTCACAAAATATTCACGATACTAATTTATTGTGAATGGAAATATGTATGTATGTAGAGATTTTCTCCCAAACAACTTATTTTCATATAACATTCACGATGAGGGGTAAATATGAGAAATTATGAAAAAATTGTTTTCTAAATATTTTCAGCTCTATGTTCTTGAACGTTATTTTAAATTGTAGGGTTATAAAATTGTGTAGTACCATGTGGTTCACAGTCAATCAAAAAAATTTATTTTAAATTTTAGTTGTAACTTGTGGCATTTTTGAAAGCATATAACTATAGACAGAAGAAACAATTATAAAAAAAGTAGTGCTAATTTATCCAGTACCCAGAACTACAGGGTGTTTTTTATTGAGGTATAGAACTTCGAATTGAAATAAAACACAAGAAAATCGTTTTAATGTCCATCAATTTGGCTTTATTGGAAGGATAATTTTATGCCATTAATGTTTAAATATGATTTCGGGCATGTGGCCGCCGCGGCTGGCTCGAATAAAGCCAATTCTACAGGTCCAATTTTCAACCACTTTTTCGAGCATATGGAGCCGTATGTTGGCAATAGCGCCACGAATGTTGGCTTCCAAGTCCCCTAACGTTTCTGGTTAGTTGGCGTAGACGAGCGACTTCACATATCCCCAAAGAAAATAATCCAATGGTGTCAAATCACACGATCTTGGTGGCCAATTGACAGGTCCATTCCGCGAAATTGTGCGCTCATCGAATGTTTCCTTCAATAAATCGATTGTGACGTGCGCTGTGTGGCATGTAGCGCCGTCTTGTTGGAACCACAACTCATCCACATTTATGCCATCCAATTCGGGAACAAAATAGTCGGTTATCATGGCTCTATACCGGTCTCCATTAACGGTAACTGACTCTCCAGCATTATTTCGGAAGAAGTGTGGCCCAATGACTCCACCAGCCCATAGAGCTCACCAAACAGTCAGTTTTTGTGGATGTAATGGCGTCTCAAGGGTCTCATGTGGATTCTATTCACTCCAAATGCGTCAATTTTGCTTGTTGACGTAGCCATTCAACCAAAAATGAGCTTCATCACTGAACAAAATTTTGCGGTAAACTTCGCGAACTGAACCATTACTTTCGAAATAAATTTGCACGATTTGCAAGCGTTGTTCTCTTGTTAACCTGTTCATGATGAAATGGCAAACCAAACTAAATATTAATCACTTGACAGCTGACAAAATGGCCGCCAGTTAAAAAAGTGATGCCAACTTAAAGTTCTATACCTCAATAAAAAACACCCAATGTTAGTTTTAACTAAGTAAGTAACCAGTTCCCCGATATCGATCTGTCAACGAAATTTTAGGCTTGCCGATATATCGGTATCACCGTTATTTTACTGTCTTTTTCTTAAATTTAATATTAAGAGTTTTGCGTTCAAAAAATAAGTGGAAGGAAACTTTAAAATTTTTACAAACCATTTAATTTTCAACACTTTCTTCTTTAAAAGAATGTGGCCTACATTGGCATTTTGCTACTTTCAAACCTGCTGGGCTTCTTGGCAAGTGTGACGACGGTTGATTGTAACGTACTCGTATGAATTAGTAACAGTGCCAGGCATCGTATTAACGAATAACAAATTAAGTTTATTTTATGCAACAGTTGCGACACAAGTTAAAGTTCCATTTCGGCTTTTTTTTCCTTCTTCTTCCATTTTTACTTTTATGTTAATTTGTAACAAATTCAATGAATTCATAAATAATTTAAGTAATTGAGGCTAATTAAGAGATTGGAAAGGAAACGCAAAGGAAAACACAGGGAATTGTAAAAATCACAGACAATTACGAGCATATAATTAAAAGTTTATGAAGGTAATTTTATTTAAAAGAAACAAAAAAAAAAAGATGTGAAAGAACCTGTCCTTGTTACAACATTGGCAATTATTTTACATGCTGTTCATTTTTGTCAAAGAAAAATAAAAAAAAAATATTTTATCAGTTAAAATCTCTGCATAAGAAATTTATATGTTTGTTCCCATAGAGTCAAGTTTTTTCTGAGATAACAAGTTTTTCCCGAATATAAAAGAACGCATGATGGAATTAATTTGTGTTCCAAATATTTAGAAACATTTAGGAGAAATATAAATTTAAATTTTATAAAAGATGTACAACTTTTGTTGGCGTATCATTTTGACGTTAACTTTGTATTTACGTTTTAAATGAAATTGAAATACTTTTGCATTTATTTTTTGTACATTTTTTATCACATTTTTCATCGTAGGCATAGCAATTTTTCTTGTATTACAGTTTTCTGGTGAATACATTTAGTTTGATGTGTGTGTGTAATATTTTATAAAAAAATTTTATAGATATTGTGTAAGACAATAATAAGAAACGTGCTGTATAGAAAAATTTTGAAATAGTTCAGCAATTTCAGTGCGATTAACGTAAAAATTCACAGAGCGATTGAAGGAGGAGTTATTGAGTATGAAGACCCCAAAGTACACCAATTTGAGTTTATTAAAAATTCTCATGGTTTAAATCGGATTAACAAAATTTTTTTCAACCATGAATTCCTATCCAAGAGCAAAAATGTCGTCTAAGAAATTTATAATAAATATTAATTTAATTGACCTGTTTTCCCAAAGTTAATAACTCCTTTTACCCCCCTTCTCCTAGTTCCTTCTTAATCACTTGGCTGGAGCTTTAAAATAATATTTTTAGTCTTTGTAAGAGGATTCGGGTAAAAGGGTTCCAACAAATCTGCGGTACCCCAGCAAAACTAATATTTATAATATTCCAAAATAAACAGTTATACACGTTTCAAGTTAACATAAAAAAATAAAGTTTAAAGAGTTAAAATTTTCCCGGTTTTGTTTTGCGGAAAAATTTGGGTTTTTTATTTATAAAGGAAGTGTAAAAACAGAAAAGTATTTAAAAGAATTTTTCTTATTAAAGCAGTCACTGCGTGTCATTGCAAATATCAAGCTCTGTATTTAAAAAAAATTATCAGCACATGGAGACAAATAGGAAAAATCCCAGATTGGGGATTTGGAAAACTTTCTGTGGGAGTTGTGGGGATCTCTGGAAATTAAAAGTGCATGGCAAAAAATAGGAAAAATAAAGCGAAAGTACTGGAAAATCTCAATTAGTAGATTTACAATTTTTTTTTTTGGGAATTGTGGGGATCTCCGAAGAAAATCTCAGTTGGTTTTTCTAGCACTACGTTTAACTCCAGTAAAACTAAAACTTATAATTATCCAAAATAAACTGTTATACACGTTTTAAGTTAACATAAAAAATAAAGTTCAAACTTCCCGGTTTTTTTTGCGGAAAAATTTGGGTTTTTTTATTTATAAAGGAAGTGTAAAAACAGAAAAGTATTTACAAAATTTTTTTTCTCATTAAAAGGAGTCACTGCGTGTCATTGCAAATATCAAGCTCTGTATTTAAAAAAAATTATCAGCACATGGAGAAAAATAGGAAAAATCCCAGTTTCGGGATTTGGAAAACTTTCTGTGGGAGTTGTGTGGATCTCTGCAAATTAAAAGTGCATGGCAAAAAATAGGAAAAATAAAGCGAAAGTACTGGAAAATCCCAATTAGGAGATTTACATTTTTTTTGGGAATTGTGGGGATCTCCGAAGAAAATCTCAGTTGGATTTTCTAGCACTACGTTTAACTCCAGTAAAACTAAAACTTATAATTATCCAAAATAAACTGTTATACACGTTTTAAGTTAACATAAAAAATAAAGTTCAAACAGTTAAAACTTCCCGGTTTTTTTTTGCGGAAAAATTTGGGTTTTTTTTATTTATAAAAAACAGAAAAGTATTTAAAAAATTTTTTTTCTCATTAAAAGGAGTCACTGCGTGTCATTGCAAAAGAAAAAATATTATCAGCACATGGAGAAAAATAGGAAAAATACAGCGAAAGTACTGAAAAATCCCAATTTGGGGATTTGGAAAACTTTCTGTGGGAGTTGTGGGGATCTCTGGAAATTAAAAGTGCATGGCAAAAAATAGGGAAAATACAGCGAAAGTACTGGAAAATCCCAATTAGGAGATTTACAATTTTTTTTTTGGGAATTGTGGGGATCTCCGAAGAAAATCTAAATTGGTTTTTCTAGCACTACGTTAATTAAATGTTTAATATAAAAAAACACATATTTTTTTTGTAATAGTTGGGATTTTTTATTTAATTGTAAACAAGACATGTTCCGTTTAAGGACAAAATGGCCTGATGATAGGGCATTATTCTTTTCATCAATTTCCATGAAATGTTTTATTGAGATGTGAATGTATCTCACTGATAGCGCATTGGACTTTGTATTTGAGTTCATCAATTGCATAAGTAGCTTCGGTATATTTTCTGATCCATATATTGGATAATTTTGTGTATTCGCAAAGCCATTCAGATGGGAAGAAGATGATATATTTTTTCGAAAAATTGGCGTTGACTTCACTTTGCTCCATGGTCTTCTAGTTTCTTTCGTAAAGCACTCCATTATAAATAATCGGAATAAACTTATATCACAGCTGTCAAATTTCAGAGTTGACACTAGCACAAAAAAAAAATCAATACTAAACTAAAAAAGTTCATTCTTACTGGGACACCCTATAAATGCCACATAGGTAAGAACTTCAATCGAAAATATTGGTAAATGCAAATTTTATAAAAGTTTTTTGTTTCAAATTTTTTTGATGTGTTAACATCTATACGCGCGCCTCTAGGGCAGTAAACTATCAGTTTCAATACATACGCAAGTGTAAGTGTAAGAGTTTGTTTGTTCGTTGCTTGGCAGTCGGTATTGAAAGTGATTATTGGGCGATTTTCATATAATTTTCCCACGCGATTTTCTCCGGAAATTCATAGCCGATTTTATTAATTTTTGGATTAAAACGCTAGTGCGGGTTTCGACGAAGAGCTTAGGTCAAAAATTAAGGCGATCCGATATCGGCGAGCGGAGATTTAAGTGTTTTAATTCGGAGTATTAATTTGGAGTAATATTAAAAAAGTGTTTTATGTTGATCTTCGGTTTTGTCTTATGCATAGCAAAGAGAATAGTGACGTGGTTATACGTACATATATAAAAATGAGATACCAAGACAGCAACGTATGTGGCTTGTGTACAAACATAACAATGTATGTATGTATGTACATTTGTCTGTTGCTTTGCATTCTCTTTGTTTTTTGTGGGTTTAATATAAAATAAATAAACAAAAAGGTGTTAACACATCGCCCGTGAGTTCGAACACTCATTGATTTTTTTTTTTATTAATTTTTGAAAATAAATATTAATGTTTCACTTTCTATTTCGTTGATTCGTTGGTACAGCCGTACATATTTTACTGTAAAAGAAGGGCATTTTTGAATTCTTTACAAACCGTTAAGGAACTTTTTCTTATGTTACATCGCCCCAATTTGTAACAAATATTTCGACATAAATTATTTCATTTTGTGTTTTAAAAGTTTTCCTCATATTCAAATATATTATGTGCATAACTATGCTGCTTCTTCAGGCTTCTTCCAAAAAAAAAAACAAAAAAAAAACCAATAGAAAGGAAAATGATATTATCTTCTGCAAGAAACTAAATTTCATGCCAAATTCTTCTCATTCCAGTCAATTGCTTACAAACAGTTCACAAGCCACCGCTCGCTCACCCACCGTTAAGTTTAAGTCATGTGACACGTGCTACATGCAACATCTGATGCTTATTGTTTTGTCTGACGTATGGTGGTTAAAGCGACAAGAGCAAAGGAACATGAACACAACACATCCACTTAGTCGACAATTGCAATCTTCATTCCACAAATAAAATACAGAACAAAATGGCCAAGAATGAATGGTTCCTTTTTCTTCTCATTTCTGTCGAAGATGTTTTTGTTGATGGTAAATGCCGAAAAAATACAAAAAAAAAAAACCGAGAAAAAGCAAGAAAAATGCTTAAGAAGAGCAAAAGCACGTTTCAAGTGTCAATTGAAATTGTCGTGTTAGAAATTTCAATTATATTTGAGTTTTTCATGTTTCCATTTCTTTTTTTTTCTATTATTTTTTGTCAAATATTTTTCAACATGTCATTTGTTGTGCTGCTTGCTATTTGCATTTTACGTGTTTAGGAGAAAAATAAACTGAATGAAAAATCGGTTAAGAAAAATTAAATTGTGGTCAGAACATATTTTTTGTTTGTTTGTTGTGGGTTGTGTGCTTTTTTAAGGTTTAAAGTAAAGAAGTGCTTTTTACGAAATGAAGAAAAAAGAATAGAATAGAATTTTAATAAAGTCTTAGAAATATTGTGAGCAATAATAAGTAACCAAGTGGTTACTAACCACTGAAACACTAAAGGCATGTTGCGTCATGCTTTTTGCTTGTTATCAAGAAATATTTTGATCATTTGCGTTGGCTGAGAACGTGCATGAGGCTTAAAATTCAGGCTGAAATTGTTGCAGGCAGAAGTAGGGGGAGCAGTCTTAATATGTTTATGGGTTTTTTTTTTGAAAACAAAAATGTTTAAATATCACATTCCCATTTTCTTTTCTCACAGACTTTTAAACACAATATGCGTAATCATGAGCGGCCAAATATATGTGATTACAACTTCAAAAGAATTTATTTAAATTTTCGGTTTTAATTTAATTTATTTCCTATACAACAAGATTACTATTATATTTAAGGTATAGGAAGAAAGTATGGTTCAATAAACTTCGGGCAACATAATTTTTTATTATATCTTGACTGGCATTCAAAATGTAATATAACGTGTAACAAACTTATTTTTAAAAAAATATAATTATAAAATTGTAAAAAAACGTTAGTTGTTCTTCCATAATAAATTCATTAAAGATTTTAGCACTTTTCAGTGTATTTCTTGTGGAAAGCCGCAAGCAACTAAATGCTTACGAAAAGAATTTTACTGCGAACTTTTAAAAAAAAAAATCAAAATAAAAAAAACAAAAAAAAAATCAAAATTTAGATTCCAGAATTGGATAACTGCAATATTTTGTGGTACATAAAAATGACCTAAATGGTTACAAATATTAAGTTTTTCTTAAATAAAACTATTTCATGCCACATTAAGAGTTGCATTGGTAAAAAAAATTTAAATTTCGTTTCCAGGGTTGGGAAAATGACATTTATTCTGCATAAAAGTAACCAAAAACGCAATTGACGTTGTTTTTTTTTTACTAATTAAAACTATTTTTTAGTTCAGGAAAAACAAAATTGGTATCAGAAATTAAAGAAAAAAAATAAAAATTTTGATTCCAGAGTTGGATAACTGCAATATTTTGTGGTACATAAAAATGACCTAAATGGTTACAAATATTAAGTTTTTCTTAAATAAAACTATTTCACGCCTCATTAATTGTTGCATTGGTAAAAAAATTTTAAATTCGTTTCCAGGGTTGGGAAATTGAAATATGTGTATAAAAGTAACCAAATAGGCAATTGACGTTGTTATTTTTGCTAATTAAAACTATTTTGTAATTCAGGAAGAACAAAATTGGTATTAAAATCCTAAAAAAAATCAAAATTTCGACCCCAGGGTTGGCCAAATGAAATATTTTATGGTACATGAAAGTGACACAAAAAGTTTAAAAATTTTAATTTTTTTGTCAAGTAAAACTTGTTGGAAAATCGGAATATTTTTCGTACATAATAGTACATACATAAATTCCAAATTTTTTGCTTTTAGCCAATTAAACCTATTAGATATTTCAGAAAAAATTAAGCTAGTATCAAAAAATTATAAATTCGGTTCCAGGGTTGGATAATCGAATTTTTTTGGTACATAAAAGTAACCATATAAGTTCCCAATTTTGGTTTTTTTCCGTGACTTAAACCTATTTTATACTTCGCTAAGAATTAAATTGGTATTAAAAATTTTAAAAACTAAAAATTCGGTTCCAGGGTTGGAAAATCGAAATATTTTTGGTACATAAAAGTACATACATAAATTCCAAGTTTTGTGTTTTTAGTGAATTAAACCTATTTTATATATCAGAAAAAATTAAATTAGTATTAAAAAATTAAAAATTCGGTTCCAGGGTTGGAAAATCGACTTTTTTTGATTCATAAAAGCAGCCATTTTATTTGTTATTTTTGATGTTTATGATGAATTAATTATACCTACTTTATATATCAGAAAGAAGTAAACTGGTACTAAAAACCAACAAAATCTAAAAGACGAGTCTGCGGTTGGACAATTAGAACTTTTTGGGGTACATGAGACGGATTTTTGCTTGTTTGTAAATTAAATATATATAATATTTTTGAAAGACGTCCATAGGTATTAGATATAAGAAAAGCCAAACATTTAGCTTCCTAGCCGACAAATTTAAACGTTTTCTTAAATATAAAAGTAACCGATAACATCATTTTGATTTTTTAATTAAACCTACTTTCTGTTTTGGCAAGAAAGAAAGAAAGAAGAATTACACCTGTGAAGGGTATTTAAGATTCGGCACAGCCGAATATAGCACTTTTACTTGTTTTTTTTTTTTAATTTTGGTCATTTGATCTAAATCAATTTTTAATTTTAAAGGAGGTAAATAATTGCCATTAAGTGATCATAATATGTTCTTTTTAGGAACATGTTTATTTCACAATTATGACAAGAAGCTGCAATTAGAGAAGAATTATATCGCAGGTCAACTGTAACAAACGGTATGACAAACTTAATATATATCTTTTACGTTATTATCGCTTAATTAAAACATGTTATATAAAAAATTTTATTATGAACAAATTTTTTCTTTCTGCACCATTAATTGACAACAAATGGCAATTAATTGTATTAAACTGAATGAATGAACGAAACAAAAATATTATATATCAAATTAATTAACAGTTTGCTGTTGATATTTTCGTAATTAATTTTATATAAAACATGTTTGAATAATAATTAAACGCTTTCCATAATGAACTACAAGCAAAACGTTTAATATTAAGAAAAAGTTTAAAATAATTTTTATGCTAAATTTTAAAACTAAAAAGAAAGCTCAGAAAAAAAAAATTATTTGTACAGTGAATTAATTGAACCATGAGGTATAAATATATTTTTTTAAGAAAGTGTTTTTACAGGAATTTTCTTTAAACGAGCAGAAGATGCAAACGCTTTATGCCTCGTTAATATCACTTTTATTTGTTTTATTTTAAAATCACTTTTTCGGAATAACTATTTTAACGAATTCAATTGCGCTTTCAGTAATACCAAGTAGAAACGTTATATTCGACCGGGTCGAGTCTTAAATACCCTCCAAATATTTAGTAAATAAATTTAAAATGTTTAACTGGTGGTGGGACAGAGTTCCTTTAAGACATTTCTGTGCCCAATTTTAAATCACTATTTTGAGAGAGTCATTCCGGGAAGGGCCGAGGGAGAGACGTTTCACTTCTGCAAGATCAGAGAACATCTCAGCTTCTTATAGGCTTAAGGAATAAAAACTTTTCAATATTTACACTATTTTTGCATATAATATCGTACGTCAACGCCCACTAAAGGGGGTGGGGTCCAAAAATAGACTACATCATGTTTTCCACAGACGAACGTATGGGACCGTCTTAGACTTCATCACTGATCAAGAACATGTATTCTTTATGTGGTCTAATTATTTTTGGAGAGCATTAAATCTGTATTTTTTGGGGTCTCTCTGGCAAGGGCCGTAGGGGAGACATTTCACCTTGGCCAAACGACTCTAAAAAAATAAATATTTGGGATTATTAAATGTAAAATTTATTATTTATGTGAGTGAAGATAAATATGCCGAGTTAAACATGTTTTGACGTAAGCAGTTACGAAACAACGTATTTAGCTGTGAAGTTAAATATGTTATGACGTAACGAAATGGCAAACAGTGAATATTTTTTTGTTATGAAAATCCATATTTAATAAATTTTTGGCCATGAGAGTGTGTGTGATCTTGGAGGGATTTTGCCACCAGTGCCCAAATAAGGAGTTGGCATGCATTGCCAGTATATACGAAACGATTTTTGGAATAGAAGACACTTCCATAATCATTTTGCATAAAAGTATGGATGTTCATACAAAAAAAAAATTCACTGATTGCCATTTCGTTACGTCATAACATATTTACATAACTTCACTTCGTAACTGCTTACGTCGCAACATATTTAACTGGGCATATTTATCTTCACACACATAAATTTATTTTTAATTAATTTATTTTTTTTGAAAGGATCATTTAGGAGACAAAGAAGAAGAGTTGGTAGGGCAGAGGAGTACCAGGTTACGTCTCAGCTTCGTCATTAAAACTTAAAATTTTTTTTTAAGTAAAACAATTTGTTAAATTTTTACACTATTTTTGCATTTAATAACGCCCAATAAAGGGGACGGGGTCCAATTTTTTTTTAAATTTATTTTATGGCTCCAAGTTTAACGCGTTGGAGCTTCTCTGACATAAAAATATATCATTTGCTTAACAAAATTACGAAAATAAAAAAACCTTAAAAATTATATTGTTTTTTAGAGGTTGGTTTAGTTCTTCTTAGGGGAACTTTTGCCCCTCTGGCTCGATTCAGCCCACGTACGAATTTTACCTGTGATATTCTTCAAAATATATTTATACCAAATTTCAAGAGTTTGGCTCTTTTCGTTTGGACTGAATCGTGATTTCTACAGACGGACGGACGTGCTCAGATCCTTTTAGATTTCATCACTGATCAAGAATATATGTATGTGTATACTTTATGGGCTCTCAGATGGATATTTCGCTGCGTTACAAACGGAATGACAAAGTGAATACACCCTCTAATGCTCAAAACTGTTTTTGTTCATACACTCAACGCGTGGGGGGGCTATTATTAGTAAGTACATCACTTTCCAAGCGCACAGATATCCAGCATAATGTTTTTTACTAACATCCTGCTCATTTGTTTGAGCTTTAAAATAAAAATCTCTGCTTATTTGGACCTAACTTCTTAATTATGGCGACTTCAACTGAATAAGTGCAATATTTTTGCATCCCTAATAAGAATATTAAAAGCATATGGGTTTTCAAAAGAAGTTGTTTTGGGCGGTGTTCAGTGTTCGGTGCAAATGCTCTTGCAAAAGTGCAAATGCAAAATATTTGTACTCAACACAAACAAAAAACCTTCTCTCTCAATTACTCTCTCAATTTGCATTTATATCAGTGGTGGGCACCGTCAATGTATTATTAAATTGTGTATGTGTTGAGCTTGCGAGCTACCCACCAAACAAAAAGCCAAGCGTTTGAAAGATAATGGTGCATTATATATTTATACATAAGTAGCAATATTTTCTAATTTGAAAAAATAACGTTGATTACGTAAAATTATTAATTAAAAATAAAACTTTTTCTAAGCAAACAGTCAAATGAAAAAAATTAAAAAAGATAGGACAATAATTTGTTATGTTTTCCATTCAAGAAAGAGAATATAAAAGAATGGTTGCTTGCTGGTGCATAACACTGAATATTCGCCAAAAAAAATACGCCGTTGGATGTATCAAACTTAAAAAGCTTTGATATTTGTCGGCATTGGAAATCATTTTCATATGGGAATCATATTCAAAATATTTTTGATAAGATTTTACAACGGCTAATTAATAATACTAAGTGTTTTACTAAATTAAGAGAGTTAGTATAGTCCGTTATTGGAGGAAAATTGTATAAAAGGCATTGTATGTTATCGAAAGCATTGTTTATGACGAAATATTTTTCGCATATCATCATGATTGAAATTGTTTGCTGGACAAATATTCTGGAAAAAAATATAAAAAAATTCGTAAGCATCCGCCTGATATTCATTCGTCGCTGTCTCATCGACGACTAAATTAAAGAGGGTAAGAATACGTGTGAATGATCTCAGCACAATTGTGCTATGAAACGCCCGTATCTGATTTATATTTAAGTAAGACCATTTGCACCGAACACTGAATACAGCCATTGTAAATTTAAACAAAGCATTTGAATAAGGATCCGAACTTAATTGTTGCATGATTATATTTATTACTTTTTAAAAATTATTTAAAGAAATCAGGATTTAATTACAGTTTTTTAATTATTGTTCGCATACGTCTCTTCAAATTTGATATCCATTATTTGCCTGGTGATAAAGAATTTCGTGCTTTTCTAGGCTATACATTCATTATTTACTACACTTGCATTTTTGAATTTTATCCCCGAAAAGGGGGCAAGACTGCAGTTTTACAATAAAATTTTTCACTTTTAGTTTTTATTATACACGTTTTTAAATCAATTAGTTTATTTTCTCCTGCTTAAAATACATGAAATTAAACTGCAAAAATAAACTCCACAAAACATGAACACAAAACCACGCTTTTTGAAAACAACTTCAATAATCAATCAAAATCAATGTACGTGTGTGCGTGTAAGTGTAGTACGTTCTTTTAACATTAAATATGCTTGCCAATTGTGTGTATATTAAAAGCAAATTAATTTTATCGTAAGTACTTGCTCGCACATTATCCCTTCAGAATTCCAAAAACCCAATTGAATTGTACTCGTCGTGTATGGTTTGAAACGAGCAAAGCAAATACGCACAGCTTATTTAAAGTGGCAAGAAGAGAAAAAAAAATTGCTTTAATTAAATAAATTTGGTATTAAAACGATATGAAAGCGTCAATAATTCACAAAACCAACTGCAGTAATAATTGCCTTAAGCTTTGGCATCGTAACATGTGCGAGTGGCTGTGAATGTACACACGTTTGTGTTGCGTTGTGTGTGTGTAAAAGCAAATATGCTTAAACAAGGAAAAGGAAACAAGGAAAAAGAAACTAAAATTTAAAATAAACGTACACAGTAATTTTGAAGAAGCAGTCAAGTGTACTCACGCTGTTGCAATGAATTAAACACTCACGATATTCGATATTAAATTTTATTGTTTTTGTCTCTTGGGCGTCATATAAGAATATCATAGACATACAGGCTGTTTTCCTCAAAAGTATTTTTTTCGATAAATGCAATATATGAAATTTAACTAAAAATCCAAATTTTTGCTAAAAATTCACATGTTGATTTTTTTTTTACTATTGGGCGTCATATAAGAGCTTAAGACCTACACGTACGTTTATCCCCGTTTACCTGATAAATTCAATATATAAAATTTCATTAAATATTTAAATTTTTACTAAAAAGTCAATTGTTAAATTCGTTTGCGAAAGAAATGAAGGTCATATGTACACAATGTAATTCCTCCAATTCGCGTTCTGCCAATGCCTCAACTATAGCCCAATTTGTATTATTTTACAATTTTTATATCTTCCCAAAAATAATATGAAGGGTGTATTCACTTTGTCATTCCGTTTGTAACGCAGCGAAATATCCATCTGAGACCCCATAAAGTGTATACATATATTCTTGATCAGTAAGACGATCTGAGCATGTCCGTCCGTCCGTCCATCTGTGGAAATCACGATTCAGTCCAAACGAAAAGAGCCAGACTGTTGAAAGCTGGTATAAATAGATTTTGAAGGATGGCCCAACTTAAATGCGGAAATGGCCTAAATCGGGCAAGAGAGAAAAGAGTTCCCGTAAAAAGAACTGAACCAACATCTAAACAACAACATAATTTTTAAAGTTTTTTTTTGTAATTTTTATTTTTTTTTATCTTGGACCAGCACTCAGGGGATGACCCCTATATATGCAATGCATTGCGCCGGAACTGAAAACGAGGGGATGGTATTGAGGGGACAGATTAGGAAAGATGAGAAGATACGACAGTTTTTTTGTAGCTTTTTCAACCTTTTACTTCGCCGTCTAATTTTTGCGACAGGGCAAATGATGTATTTTTATGTCAGAGAATAAATTAAAAAAAATGGGCGTTATTATATGCAAAAATATTGTAAAAATTTAACAAATTGTTTTACTTAAGCCTACATTCCTTAAAAAAAAAAAGTTTAAGCTTAAATGACGAAGCTGAGACGTCTCCTAAATGATGCTTTCAAAAAAATGAATAAATTAAAAATAAATTTATGTCTGTGAAGATAAATATGCCGAGTTAAATATGTGGTGACGTAAGCAGTTACGAAGTGAAGTTATGTAAATATGTTATGACGTAACGAAATTGGCAATCAGTGATTTTTTTTTGTATGAAAATCCATACTTTTATGCAAAATGATTATGGAACTGTCTTCTATTCCAAAAATCGTTTCGTATATACTGGCAATGCATGCCAACTCCTTATTTGGGCACTGGTGGCAAAATCCCTCCAAGATCACACACACTCTCATGGTCAAAAATTTATTAAATATGGACTTTCATAACAAAAAAACATTCACTGTTTGCCATTTCGTTACGTCATAACATATTTAACTTCACAGCTAAATACGTTGTTTCGTAAGTGCTTACGTCAAAACATGTTTAACTCGGCATATTTATCTGCACTCACATAAATAATAAATTTTACATTTAATTATCCCAAATATTTATTTTTTCAGAGTCTTATGGCCAAGGTGAAATATCTCCCCGACGGCCCTTGCCAGAGAGAGCCCAAAAAATACAGATTTAATGCTCTCCAAAAAGAATTGGACCCCTTAAAGTATATATATTCTTGATCAGTGGTGATGTCTAAGACAGTCTGGCAATGCCGTTCGTTTGTGGAAAATGTGATGTTCGTTTGTGGAAAATGTGATGTAGTCTATTTTTGGACCCCGCCCCCATTAGTGGGCGTTGCTGTATGATATTATATGCAAAAATAGTGTAAATATTGAAAAGTTTTTATTCCTTAAGCCTATAAGAAGCTGGGAGGTTCTCTGATCTTGCAGAGGTGAAACGTCTCTCCCGCGGCCCTTCCCGGAATGACTCTCTCAAAATAGGGATTTAAAATTGGGTACAGAAATGTCTTAAAGGAACTCTGTCCCACCCCCAGTTAAACATTTTAAATTTATTTACTAAATATTTGGAGGGTATTTAAGACTCGAGCCGGTCGAATATAACGTTTTTACTTGTTATTATTATTATTTCATATGTAATTATACCATATTTATTTTGTGGTACACACTTAAGCATCATATCATGTACCAATATTGGCAAAACGTAAATAATTTAAAAGGTATTTTCATGCATATCTGCACAATATATATATTTTTTTTTAAATTTCTGGGACAAATATACTTGTATATCATTTTTGTTTTGTACTTGCCAATACACATGCACATTCACCTCTAAACGTTCAAATACTCTGTATAATATTTTAACACCTAGCAGAAAGAGAGTAAATTCTTGTTTCCGTTCTTACTAAATATTTGGAGGGTATTTAAGACTCGACCCGGTCGAATATAACGTTTTTACTTATTTAAGCTCAACACAACTCGGGAAGCAATTTGATCCAGGGTCCCGCAACCATTGGACTAACTGTATAGCATTGCTGCAGCACACACTGTGCATCTTATCGCTACTAAGATTTACGATCTGCCTCCTTTGGAATCAACTTAATATGACTTGACAAGTCTTGCAGTTACAGACATTAAAATTCCAAAGCCTGCCACTAATAAACTGGTTGTGTGGGTGTGTGGGTGTGTGTGCTCTATGTGGTGTAAATAAAGTCCTACATTTGGAATATTAATCAATATTTTTAGCTATAAAATACAAATACGAACATGTTTGTATTTGTCGTTTTCATAAAATCCTTTGGATTCAATATTCAATACGAGTACGTAGGCGGAATGTAAATCCATACGGTTAACATGCATAAACAAAATGATTCATTCATATTCTCGCAGTTACGTTTAATACAAAATACAAATAAGCACTTTGCCAGCACTCCAGTGTATCAAGTAGTTGTTTGTTGTATTATTTCCATTGAATAATATTGAATATGAGAGCCTCGGGTATTTGTATGTATCAGATAATTCTGTAGGGAAGGCAAAAACAAAAAAAAAAAGCAAAAAAAAAAAAAAAACAAAAAAAAAAAAACACGCCGTGAATGAATTAAAAGTGAAGTAGCAAAAGTAGTGCAGTGAGTAGTGAATAGTGGCTGCCGCAGTGTGCAAGTTGATTGGTTTGCTCTGTATGCTGTACATTTGATGTTCAATGAACTTAATACAAATTGAAACAAATTGAAAATTTATTGATTTTGCGGTGTATGGCAAAAAGTAAATGAGAAATAAGAATTAAACAACAAAAAAAAAAACTATATATATTGTAAAATAAATAAACACACTCGTAACGATATGAGTCAGTAAATCGCAAATAAAACGGAGAGTTGGAGTATATTAAAACAACTTGTACACAGACACAAACTCAATAAACTAGATTAAGTTTCAGTGAAGAAATGTAAAAGTATTTGTTCTAAAGGAGCTTTTCAGCAAAATTTTTGCCGATATTTCTGATATAACGAACTTAAGGCAGCACTTAAGTTTTCTTTTATTCCTTTGAAAATTACGTTTTCATACCCTTTAGCAAAAATGGTTTGTCATTCCGTGTGTACTTTCCACAATATTAATATGCGACCCCCTAAAGGGTTTTGGGTTCTTATGAATAGAGAGGTCGACTAAGCGATGACCATCTGTGTGTATGGGGGCGTTTCCGAAGCCCCCAGAAAAGAAGCCCCCGTCTTGGATTGAAGTATTAGAAATATGCCTAAATAGATTGCTATTGAAAATCGGAAAACCCAAAATACGCCTCCAGAGCTGGATAATTTAAATCATATTTTTGTTTTAACAAACTCAAACTAATTGTTGTTTTTTTTCTTCTTGAGCCTATTTTATGCTTCAAAAAGAGTTGTCTTGATATTAAAAAGACGATTCCAGGGTTGGACAATTGATTTGTTTTTTGGTAGCCAACAAAGCAAATTTTTTCTTTTTCTTTATAAATAAAACATAATTGATTTGAAAAAAAAACTTATTAATATCACGAATCTTAAAAGCCAAAAAGACAGCCTCAGAGCTGGAAAATTAAAACTTAATTTTGGTATATAATTGTCCGATATTCAGTTCAAACTAATTTTGTTTATTAATTAAACATATTTTTCAACTCAGAAAGAACTAAATTGGTATGGAAAATTAAAGAAAAACGAAAAAGACGATTCCAGGGTTGGACAATTGAAACTTTTTTTGTTACATAACAGTGACCAATTTAAACATTTTTCAAATATTTTTCATAAATGAAACATAATTGATACTTTTCAAAGCAATTCGTTGGTATTCAAAATCAGAAAAGCCGAAAAGATAGCTCCAGAGCTGGATAATTAAAACTTATTTTTGGTATATAAAAGTATTTAGTTACAAAGTTTTTTTTTGTTATTATTATTAAACTTATATTTTTGTAGTTCAGGAAGACATAAATTCGTATTAAAAATTAAAGAAAATCGAAAAAGACGATTCCAGAGCTGGACAATTTAAACTCGTTTTTGGTATATAAAAGTATTTAGTTACAAGTTTTTTTTTGTTATTATTATTAAACTTATATTTTTGTAGTTCAGGAAGACATAAATTTTGTATTAAAAATTAAAGAAAATCGAAAAAGACGATTCCAGGGTTGGACAATTGAAACTATTTTGGTAAATAACAAAGACCAACTTAAATGTTATTTTTTTCTCTTTATAAATGAAACATAATTGATGTTTTTTAAAGAAATTCGTTTGTATTCAAAATCGGAAAAGCCAAAAATAGAACTCCAGAGGATAATTAAAACTTATTTTTGGTATATAAAAGTATTTAATTAAAACTAGTTTAATATATTTTTTTGTTAATTAAACCTGTTTTATACTTCAGAAAAAACAAAAAATTAAACAAACTAAACAAACCAATTGATTTATTTTGGCAACCAGCTGAAATAATTAGTTTCTTTTTCTCCATAAAGTAAACATATTTGAAGTTTTTGAAAGAAATTTATTGATATTAGAAATCCCAAAAAAACAGCTTCAGAGCTGGAAAATTAAACTTTTTTTTTGGAATATTAAAGTAACTACTCGTAAAACTTTTTTTTTTCTTTGCTAATCAAAAATATTTTATATATTTGAAAGGAAAAAAAATTTTATTGAAAATTAGAAGGATCACAAAGATGGTGCCAGGATTGTAATGAAATATATACTCCAGATGTACTTCGGTGAAGGTTATATAAAATTTGGCATAGCCGCATCAAATCTTAAAAAAATAATAGGGCTGCCTTGGAAATGATGTTACATGACTATAAAGGTTAATTAGCAATTCGGCTAAGAAGCAGACATTTATTAAATGAATGCACTTACAATTGAAAGGATGTTTTTGCATGTAAAGGACTATAGTAAACTTTTTGTCCAGAGATGAAGCAAACAAAATTTATCCCAGTAGGTTTAAAAGATCCATTTCTCTGCTACTTCACTTTATAACAAAAACTTCTCTTTTTCTTTATAAAAAAACTTCTCTTCTTAAGGCAGCAAGTTTGCATACTTTTGCATGCGCATATTAATTTCAATTGCTCTATAAATAATAAAAAATCAACTGCAACTGTTATAATTTAATAAAACCAGTCAATAGTTTCGCTACCAGGCAGCCGTAGTGAAGTAAATACCGAACGTTGCTTTTTGCCATCCAGGTCGGTGTCTTTCTTTCACTCATGATTTTATTGCTGCGATAGAGTGATGAGTGTTGGGGATTTAATATTTTCCTTTTTTTAATCCCTTGAGAAATTGCTAAAAAGGTGTAAATTTATAGCTTGCGGTATGCAATAACGTGTTTTTAATATAAAAGTATATTTTTTATATGATTATGGCCATGTGCCATTTCTGAACTTTATCATTATTCAATAAAAAAGTTACTTATTTTATATTGGGAATAGTTGAAGTTAAATCGCTTTTAGCTAAAAATAATATTATATTTTATATTTAATCTTAGTTTATTCAAATGTAGTGGAGTATACACCTCTTAATATGATAGACAATTTTTAATTGTTCTGCTGGTTTAATGACTATGAAAAATATTCTTAATATTCCACTCTCAAAAATAATAAATAGAATGTAATCACGTTCATTTATTAAAATAAAAATAAAAATAAATAAAAAATAATTTGCAGTTTCGCAGATTTGAACCTATAGCCTGTTGGGAAAATTAACATCCTGTAATACAATTTACATAAATAAAGGTTCACTATTAAAATAGAAATTTATACATTAATTTTTAATATATTTGGGTGTAGAGGAATTATTATATGTGGGCGGAACCACCTCTAAAAATGTCTTTACGTTTGCAATAGAACACAGAAAATTGAGTGCGTCATAGGAGAGATACCTTAATGCCTGCTACAATGGTTCTTAAAATTTGTCATATTATGCCATCAGTATTATAAAATTATATTAGAACCTTATAAATAATGGATTGTGGTCGCAATCGCTTGTAATACAAAAATTTGTTATCATTCAAAGAACTGTGACACACAGATCGACAGTGGAGTTATATTGTTATGTAATGTTAATAATATTAACAACTCTCATATATATACAAAAATAATTTTTATTCGATTAATTTTAATCGACTAATGTTTATTCGAATAATTTTATTCAAACAATTTTAATGTCATTAAAAAGAATATTATTCGAATAATATATGCTCATAAAGATATACTTTAATCGAATACAAAACATATGTTAACCAGTATTATTCGTTTATGTTCTGCTACAATAGTTGTTATTCGAACTATTTAATTATAGTTTTGGAATACATGCATAGAAATAAAAATATTCAAATAATCGCGATCGCTACATATTTTGTTTATTTAATTCTATTTTTAATCAAACAATTGTATATACTATAATATGTCATTTTTATTCGATTGCACAATGTTATTCAGACAATTTTCTAAGAACGGTTTTTTAACTTCCCGTTAAAAAAATTTTAAATTTAAAACAAAAATCGCGAAATTAGTGGTTTTGCTGCGTTGTGCAAAAATCGAGTTTTCTCCAGTTTTTGACGTTCTGAGCTCCCAGGAAGCTTCCCTAACTACTTCAGAGAGGCTGTCGAATAAGTTTAATCGAGTAACTTGAGCCGCTTATAATCGAATAATATTATTTTTATAATTTTTATGATTTTAATTCCAATTAAAATATTCGAATAATTTGATTCGAGTGAAAATAATCGAATAATTTTAATCGAATGACTTGAACCGCTTATAATCGAATAATATTATTTTTATAATTTTTTTTGATTTTTATTCGATTTAAAATATTCGACTAATTGATTCGAATCAAAATAATCGACTAATTTTAATCGAATAACTTAAACAGCTTATAATCGAATAATATTACTTTTATGACTTTTATTCCAATTAAAATATTCGAATAATTTGATTCGAATTAAAAAATCGAATAATTTTAATCGAATGACTTGAACCGCTTATAATCGAATAATATTATTTTTATAATTTTTTTTGATTTTTATTCGATTTAAAATATTCGACTAATTGATTCGAATCAAAATAATCGACTAATTTTAATCGAATAACTTAAACAGCTTATAATCGAATAATATTACTTTTATGACTTTTATTCCAATTAAAATATTCGAATAATTTGATTCGAATTAAAAAATCGAATAATTTTAATCGAATGACTTGAACCGCTTATTATCGAATAATATTATTTTTATAATTTTTTTTGATTTTTATTCGATTTAAAATATTCGACTAATTGATTCGAATCAAAATAATCGACTAATTTTAATCGAATAACTTGGTTCGAATAATTTTCTCAGAGCAATACTTATTTAGAAACATATTTTAAATGTAGAAATAATTTTGTTTCGAGAAATCTTTATATTATTTCATACATCTGTAACATGACAATATAACACATACATACATACATATGTACATATATTTAAAATAAATTTTTTATGCATTTGCATATAACTTTCGTCGCATGTAAAAAGCATAATTATGGCTTTGCAGGACAAAGTAAAAATAAAACTGAAGCTGTAATCAACTTAATACAGTGTGTAATTATCAATGCTTTTCAAACCCATCATTTTGGCTAGCTTTGCATGGCATGTGTTAGATGTATTGAATAACTAAAAATATCTGTCTACAAGAGGCCAAAGACACGTGTGTGCGAATATAGGGACACTGACATTTATGAAAAATTACAAATGGCTCTTTATATATCCTTTATTCTTTCCACAAGGAATTTTGGGAAGACGAACGGAAATAAGAATTTACTCTCTTTCTGCTAGGTGTTAAAATATTATACAGAATATTTGAACGTTTAGAGGAGGGTGTGCATGTGTATTGGCAAGTACAAAAGAAAAATGATATACAAGTATATTTGTCCCAGAAATGTAGAATATATATATATATATATATATATATATATATATATATACTTATATATATATATATATATATATATATATATATATATATATATATATATATATATATATATATATATATATATTGTGCATATTTGCATGGAAATACATCTTAAATTATTTACGTTTTGCCAATATTGGTACATGATATGATGCTTAAGTGTGTACCACAAAATAAATATGGTATAATTACATATGAAATAAAAATAATAACAAGTAAAAACGTTATATTCGACCGGTTCGAATCTTAAATGCCCTCCAAATATTTAGTAAGTAAATTTAAAATGTTTAATTGGGGGTGGGACAGAGTTCCTTTAAGACATCTCTGTACCCAATTTTAGATCTCTATTTTGAGAGAGTCATTCCGGGAAGGGCCGAGGGAGAGACGTTTCACTTCTGCAAGATCAGAGAATATCTCAGCTCTTGTAGGCTTAAGGAATAAAAATTGTTCAATATATACACAATTTTTGCATATAATATCGTACGTCAACGCCCACTAAAGGGGGCGGGGTCCAAAAATAGACTAAATCACATTTTCCACAGACTAGCGTATGGGCATTGCTATATCGTGTCAGACTTCATCACTGATCAATAATATATATACTTTATGAAGGCCAATTCTGTTTGGAGGTTATTTAAACTGTATTTTGGGGGGCCGCTCTGGCAAGGGCTGTGGCAGAGGCATTTCACCTTTGTTATAAAACTCTAAAAATATATGTTTGGGATAATTATATACAAAATTAAAAAATTTTTTTTTTCATAGGGTCATTTATGGGCAAAGGGGGGGAGGGAGGAGGGGATAGGGCAGAGTAGTACCAGGTAACGTCTCAGCTTCGTTATTAAAGCTTAAAAATTTTATTTTTAAGGAATGTAGGCTTAAGTAAAACAATTTCTTAAATTTTTACACTATTTTTGCATATAATAACGCCCACTAAAGGAGGCGGGGTCCAAAAATAAATAAATAAAATATATCATTTGCTTTACAAAATTACAAAAAAACTTTAAAAATGATGTTGTTTTTTAGAGGTTGGTTTAGTTCTTCTTAGGGGAACTGTTTTCCCTCTTGCCCGATTCAGCCCATCTCCGAACTTAACCTGTGGTATCCTTCAAGATATATTTATACCAAATTTCAAGAGTCTGGCTCTTTTCGTTTGGACTGAATCGTGATTTCCACAACGTGCTCAGATCGTGTTAGATTTCATTACTGCTCAAGAATATATATAATTTAAAGGGTCTCAGATGGATACTTCGCTGCATTACAAACGGAATGACAAAGAGAATATACCCTCCATGTTCTTTTTTGGAGGGTATAATAATAATAATAAGTAGGGAAAATGTATTACGCATCTAATATGAAGTTTTGAATTTGCTTTAAATATAATTGTGCCACAGAATGATATTTAATGGCATCGTGGGACAGGCAGTTAGTCTCCTATTGTATACCGTACTGACTAACTCTGTTTCCCATAGCCATACGGTGTTAAAGTGCTGCGTCTAATAACGTTTTAGGCAACCAAATGTGTTGTCTTGCTTGACCACTGTGTCAACCTACTAATTGTACTATATATTTCAAAGTAATTTAACTATATGTTTCATTTTTAAATGAATTTCTTTTTGAAAACTTTAAATTGACTTATTATTATTATTATTTTTATACAATATAAAAATGTTGTACATTCTAAAGGCTCCGAATAAATATTTCATTTTCAATAGACGACAAGATAAAAATTTGATATGCCGACTTATAGAAAATAAATGTTGCATGCAAAATTCAAGTTTAAAAAAAAAACAGAGAAGCAAAATCTCCTGAAATGCCTGTATGTGCATATTTTCTCCAGTTGAGGGCAAAAATAACACAATAGAATAGAATGTTGCATTGCTTTGTCATAAAAACCATTTTATTTTTAAATTTGTTTTTATTGTTACACTTGGTTAGAGCCCACAAATGTTCAGTAATATTTAACATATCTACCTTTTAAGTTATAACTTATGACTTCATATAATGTATTTGAAATTTATTCATATATTTCTTCTATTATAAAAATATTATTTGATATCTTTACTCTACCACTACTTAAGGAAAACATTTATATTTAACAAGTATCTGCACTTGGAAGGAATTTGTAGGCAGTCACCTGTGCTACTTGGCAGTCATTTAAGGGAAAATTGTATATGGGAAGATATTGGCTAATATGGCATGAATTATTTGACATTCATATTAGTTTGCCAAGATAGTACAAGTATGAGCAAGTATGTTGGCATGGTCAGAGAAACGAGATTTTTTCAATCAAATGCAATTGTACTTTAAAACATTTATTAGATATTTACATATTTGAAATGAAATAATGATGCTGTCGTGTGTTTTCATCGCAACTGTATGTATAAGAGTGCAGTATATGCGATTGATTACTAACATTTACTCCATTATGTTACACTATAGCGCACAGTGGTCCAATAGTAGGGCATAGTGGTCAAATGACGATGTTCGATTTTTTCACCGTTAGTTCGCTCTAATATTCACTATTAGAGGTACTACTAAAACATGCAAAAAGATTTGCAATCAGTTGTTTTTTACATTTACTTTTTTGCATCGGAAGTGAACAAATCAAAACAACTTTCTTTATCTTTTTCAGCAGTGCTATTAAAGTTAATTTCTAGTGCGTGTTTAAAAAAAAAAACAAATTTTTGACTTATTGTTTTACAATGGATATTTAAGTTGAAGGTGTTTACCGTTATTATTATGTATTAAAAAATTTTTTAATCAAAACGTATTTTGCGGAAAGCGGTTTCACTACAAGTCAATTTTTACGTAAATTTTTTACGACTTTTTGATGTGTTAACATCTATACGCGCGCCTCTAGGGCAGTAAACTATCAGTTTCAATACATACGCAAGTGTAAGTGTAAGAGTTTGTTTGTTTGTTGTTGTTGCTTGGCAGTCGGTATTGAAAGTGATTATTGGGCGATTTTCATATAATTTTCCCACGCGATTTTCTCCGGAAATTCATAGCCGATTTTATTAATTTTTGGATTAAAACGCTAGTGCGGGTTTCGACGAAGAGTTTAGGCGAAACCCGCACTACGTTGCTGTCTTGCTATCTCATTTTTATATATGTATGTACGTATAACCACGTCACTATTCTCTTTGCTATGCATAAGACAAAACCGAAGATCAACATAAAACACTTTTTTAATATTACTCCAAATTAATACTCCGAATTAAAACACTTAAATCTCCGCTCGCCGATATCGGATCGCCTTAATTTTTGGCCTAAACTCTTCGTCGAAACCCGCACTAGCGTTTTAATCCAAAAATTAATAAAATCGGCTATGAATTTCCGGAGAAAATCGCGTGGGAAAATTATATGAAAATCGCCCAATAATTACTTTCAATACCGACTGCCAAGCAACGAACAAACAAACTCTTACACCTTACACTTGCGTATGTATTGAAACTGATAGTTTAGTGCCCTAGAGGCGCGCGTATAGATGTTAACACATAAAAAAAAAATAAAATTATTCAGCAGCTGTTTATACATGCAAATTCATTTAGATATTCTTATGCACCTGAAGACAAATTTAATAATTTTAAATAGAAATGGAGTTTTTAGACTTTTTGGCATTTTCAAACAACTTTATTACAATTATCTTAATTATCTTTTGCTTTGATAACATATAATTACAAATGTGTTGTTTGCTTATCAGCTGATCGATGTTTGAAATAGCATTCTAAGTTATGACGGGTTGTTCACACTAGTCATATATTTCGTGCTATTTTTTTATAACTTATGGCTTTATGACTACAGTGTGAATCCCCCTACTATATATTTCAAATTGATTAAATTAAAAATAGACGCTGTTCTACTTAGTAGTTTTACTGCAAAGCAGGACGGCGTATACTTAATATTGATTTAATATATAAAAACCATCATACGCCATGTAGTCACTGCTATCGATTAAATTATAATTAGAGGCTGTTCGACGTAGTAAATAGTTTTACTGAAAAGGAGGATGGCGTATACTTAATATTGATTTCATATATAAAAACAATATTAGCCATGTAGTCACTGCTATCGATTAAATTATAAATAGAGGCTGTTCGACGTAGTAAATAGTTTTACTGCAAAGGAGGACGGCGTATACTTAATATTGATTTCATATATAAAAACCATCATACGCCATGTAGTCACTGCTATCGATTAAATTATAAATAGAGGCTGTTCGACGTAGTAAATAGTTTTACTGCAAAGGAGGACGGCGTATACTTAATATTGATTTCATATATAAAAACCATAATACGCCATGTAGTCACTTCTGTTGTATATTAAAAAAGACAACTTTTGTACAACTGAAATATAAGAATACTATCTATGCGTTATTGTCCACCCTTCCGCTGCTTATTTCCTTCGACAATTTAATACAATTTACTTCAACATAGAAAAAAATCACACACAAGCTTTTATCCTTCTGCCATCGAATGTCCATGAATGCAACAATATTATTATATATATATATTTTTTTTTTAGCATGGCACACATTTTCTTTACTCATGCCTGCTTATTTACATGCTCATGTGCAAATACCTTTTGCACGCACTGAAGACTGCATATGCATTAAAGTGTATAAGTGTATGCAAATTTTCGTAAGCAGAGTACTTTTGCAAACATTTTTCCAAGTATTTGTAAGAGGTTTTAGCAATAAATGTGTAAATACATACAGACACGCACTCACACACACACGCACACACACATACACATGAACGTATATATTTCTTACCATAGTTGATGATAGAAAGGTGTATTACGGAATTGCATTTGCATAAACAA
The DNA here is from genome assembly GCA_951800035.1 of Linnaemya tessellans. NCBI lineage: Eukaryota > Metazoa > Arthropoda > Insecta > Diptera > Tachinidae > Linnaemya > Linnaemya tessellans. The sequence continues at coordinate 124,046,947 of OX637533.1, forward strand.
GTACAACAACAAAAATAGCTACAGTTGCAAGGAACATTGTTGTCGCCTTTCGACATATTGATAAAGAAACATAAAGGTATTTGCAGTTGTGAGAACTTAAGGTCTAAAATCAGACGTGTAAAGGAATTTAAGTTATAATATGTATTTCGGTGCAAAGTACTTTTTATTAAAGCTGCTTTTATCTTTATTTTTATGAAATTCTGTTGTATAAAAATTTTATTTTGTAAAAGATAAATTAAATATATATATAGTTTTTATAAATGTTTACAGCGCTTTATCTATATCTATGGGCGGTATAAATGTTAAGCAATCAGAAGCTCCCGAAATTCTTGGCCAACGAATGCCAACGAATTGTGCTACGCGTTAAAGAGAAGGTTCTTTTTTTTTTTGACGAGTTCGTCAGACGTCTTCTCCTGGTTTTGCAATTTGGGAGGTTTCAACTATTGCTTCTCTTCTCTTGCCCACAATTAATATTCTTAGCACCGTCACAATACATTGAATATGTAGTGGTCAGCAGCTGAAAACGCATAATGGTGTAATTTTTATAAAAAGTACTTTTTGAAGGTACTTTTTATAAAATGCTCTTTTTGAGAAAGATACTTTTTTATCAGATAATTTGTATGAAGGACAGCTGTTACAAAGGATAGGTTTTATAAAAGGTACTTTTTACGAAAAGTACATTTTAGTTTGTCATAAAATGTACTTTTTTATAAAAGGCACTTTATGTGACATGAACCTTGTTAATAGGTAATATTGAAAAAATATACTTTTCATAAAAGCTGCTTTTCACAAAAGATATTTTTTAATAAATGGTACTGTTTGGAAAAGTACTTTTCTTATATGGTACTTTGTACGTGAGATACTTTTTATAAAAGTTTGTACAACTTACTGCCTATGTCACAATGTCGGATGATTTTATACGAAAGAAGGAACTCTTTCGAGATTGCGAAATAGGACGTTAATGTTAATGAAAGGTACTTTTTGTGGAAAGTACTTTTTACGAAAGGCAATAATTGACAAAAGTTCGTTTTTAAAAGATACTTTGTGAATTTTTTTTTGCTTTTTTACAAAAGGTACTTTTTGCGAGGTACTTTTTCTGAAAAGTACTTTTTATAAAAGATCTGTTTTCTAAAAGTTTATTTTATAAAATATAATTTTTGACAAACTTTTTTAGTATATAAGGCAGTTTTTGTAAAAGTACTTTTTACAAAAGGTACTTTTTTGTGAAAATTAGTTTTTTATGCATTTATGTGGTCCAGGTAGTTTTTGTAGAATTTATTTTTTACTGTAAGTAGTTTTATATACGATATTTTCTATGTTGGAAAATTTATGTACTAGAAGTTCTTTTCGTTTCTGCTATTATAACTTTTACTAAATAAATATTTTAAAACTAAATTTTTTTTAGCAAAATATATTTCTTTTATTAGTAATTGCATGACAAAACAGTTCTTAATATTTCCATTCTTTTACGGCTTCTAATGTTATTTATTGAATGGAAAGCATGTGCATTGTTATGGTGTTACATGAGAGCATTTTTAGAATTTTACATTTTGCGTATTTTTTTTTATTTAGTGCTATGCAACTTACGGCTGTATAGGTTTCTCATTCACTTGGTAATTTTTTTTAATATTACTTAAAAAAATAAATTACATTTACGTTTATTAATCTAAAGTTTATGCTCAGGGAAATCGAACAAATGACGCTAGTCTGGCAGCATATGAAATCGATGCTCGGAACGTTCCAGCTAATTTGAATGGAAATGTCAAAATTTGACTATGAGAGAGTTAAGGAATATAGTTATTATATTTTCAAAAACAGACAGCATGCCTGGGAAACATACTAGGCTTTTCGTAGAGGAGATATGGAATTCGGCTTAGCCGATTATAGCACTCTTCCCGTTTTAATGTCTGGTTGATGTTATTTTTCATACCCTTAATGTTGGTTGCTTGTTGTATTTGCTGCCAGTTATTTACATTTAACTTGTGAGTCCTCTTTCGATTTTCGATTTGGTTAAATAAGATTTCAATAAACAATATTTACATTAAAAATAAAAAAGTCGACTTCCTTTGCTTAAGTAACTACACACTTATTTTAGTCATATTATGAGAGGCAGGTTCAAAAGTTATTTTTGTACAACTAAAAACAACTACAAAAGCAATATATAAAAAAAAATTGATTTTCTAGAAGAATATTGAATTAATCCACTGCACTAACGAATATTTCCCAGCCTTTAACCGTTTGTTAAAAGTATAATTTAAAATAAAAATAATAAAACAGTTTTTATTCCACTTTCATTTAAATATAAACTCTTTCCTTTATGCACAACTTCAAAAAAAAATTTATTGATTCAAAACTGTTTTCTATAAAATAATTCTGTTTTTACTTTGTACCTTTTCCGAGCAATTAGGTTAATTGAAAATTTTTAAAAAATATAAAAACTGCAACACACAAATATATCTATTTAACCACTTCCTAATTCATCAGTGTATTAGCTTTTTCGCACATAAAATTCTATTAGACCAGCCGAATGCATAGAATGTATAAAAGTTGTGAAATTTATTTCAAAAATAAATAAAAATTATCAAACAAAAGTTTTAGAGTTGTTAGGAAGCACAATAGAACAGAAAGTAAATTTATTAAAATATTTTATTTTGTTGTCAGAAACGAACTTTATGATTGCTCTACTATAGGAGTAGGAAATCATTTTTTCAAATTTACTTCTACCGCAACAATAATTTAAGCTAACAAACAATAATGTTACTGCACAATGATTTAGTAACGCATCAGAAATTCTAAGAGAGAGATTTAACGATAAAAAAAAAAGAATTCATGAACAATATTTCAACGGTTGCATTTATTACAGCTTTGGAATTGTTAAATCGGTCCAATTTGAATTTGACAGAGAAGGTAAATATTCTGACGAAGAGCAGCTTTGTATGAATTTTGGGAGAGGTAATATTCACTTTTTTTAAATGTTGCTGAAATAGCAATTATAAAATTTATGAAAACAACAAACTTTTATCGGTAAAAATGATTTCCTTAGAAGAATGAATGCTTACGATACGAATTATGGAAATTTTTTAAAATAAATACTACATATCTTTGTAAAGAAATTAATTTTTTTAAAAAAAGAACTTTAAAATTTTTAAAATTTTACATATTTTAGAACTTAAAACAAACAAATTTCGAACAATTAGCCTATAAAATCTTAATTCAAATAATCATTTTTAAATTTTTTTTTATAAAATAAATAATTTTTTTTTTAAATTTAATAAGTAATACTATTTAAAAAAAAAAGATATGTTTTGTCGTGACACACCGGATAGGAACGAAGTTCCTTATTATAAAAATATTAATTTTAAGTTCTATTTGAGGTATAAACAAAATAATTATTCGGGTATACATTTTTTATTATGATTTATTTTATCGCCGACCAACGAAAATACAGAATCAATTTTGTTCCCAAACGAAATTGAATTCTGTCACGGCACGGCTGCGTATGATGAATATTTGTTTGTATGGCATCGTATTACTCAGACGTCTTAAACATTGATTTAGAAACAAAAAAATCTTACGTTACGGACGTTTTTTTTCCCGGTTAGGGTACTCCTCCGCATCGTCCCATAAGAAACTTCGTTCCAATAAGCATACGACTAAAAATAGCCTAAGTTTTTGTAAAGTTTTATAAAAAAAAGAACAAATGTTATCAGTGTTACAAACACAATACACATGAGCACTGATGATGAAAGCATTGCGGCTTTCGAAATCAGCTGTTCTGCTCTACTGTGTAAGTTGAATAACTAAAACTGATGTTGACTTCCTTTGTGCCTTGGAATATTTATCATGTCTTTCTGAATTTAAAACAAACAAATTTCCAACAATTAGCTTATAAAATCGTAATTCAATTTAAAAAATGTTATAATTTTTAAATAAGTTTTGTAAGCAATATTTTTGAATAATTTTTATAAATTGTTTTAAATAATTTTTATACACTTATGAAAAAAAAACGAAATATTTTCAAAGGCTTAAAATGTTTAAAAAATTTTTTTTATGGAAAAAAAATTTTTATATTTACAAAATATTTTTTAATAAAAATTTTTTTTATAAAAATTTTGTTGGAATATTTTTTTTTTCTTAAATTTTTTAAGAACAAAAAAAATTTTGAAAAAGTTTTTTAAAAAAAATTTATTTTTTTTTTAAACCCTTATGACGACCAATAGCCCCTATAGTTGTTTTTGGGCACATCAACTGAACGTCAGTAATTTTTATTATCCATTTTTCTTATAAAAATGGAAAAATTTTCTTTCCTTAAATTATATTTTAAGTATTATCATACAAACTGGTCAACAAGCGCCCCATTGTGCGCATGTGTGATTTGTTCTTGTTGAATGGTTTCATATCGAAGAAACAAACAGACATTCATATGCATATAAATCGCGGTTTCTTTTGTTTCAATGAATGAATAGTAGGGATCTTCTCCAGCTATTTGGTACCCACTCGCGAACAGAAAATCCTCCTCCGCCCAAGAACTGAACAGTATTCTCTTCTTTTATTCTCCCTTTGGGGAAACTTCTGTAATAAAATAAATTTCTGTTAACAACACTTGTTGTTTTATTGTATCCTTGCATATAGAATCAACAACCCTGGACGCCGCTGAGCTCTACCCCAGCATCCAGCGAGAAAGTGTCGTTACACCCTTTTAAAAAACGTTTAAAAAACGTTGCCTAATGTTGTTTTTTTTTCTACAAAATAATGCTACTTTTCAATGGAAAATGGTAACATTATGGCAGAAAATAGTGAATTTATTGGAAATTGATCTACCATCCCTTATGAAAATGTGCTTTACTTTAAAATTGTGCCTAATTGTGCTCTTTTAGAATAAAAAGTGACAAAATGTTACATATTTTCCAGAAAAGTTTTTATTTAAGAGTAAAAAAATTTGTTTTAAAAATCACTGCAAAGCCATGAAGCCAAATTCTAGAAAAATATTTTAAATTTGTCAATTAAGCAGTTCACAAACATAAAATATTTGCATGAAGTAGGCCTAATAGTTTCTTTAAAAAGTTTTATATTTCAAAAAAGTCTTATAAATATTTTTCTAAATAAGTTTTGTAAAACTTTATTAAAAATAGATTTTTTAAAAAAAATCAATGAGTGTTCGAACTCACGGGCGATGTGTTAACACCTTTTTGTTTATTTATTTTATATTAAACCCACAAAAAACAAAGAGAATGCGAAGCAACAGACAAATGTACATACATACATTGTTATGTTTGTACATAAGCTACATACGTTGCTGTCTTGCTATCTCATTTTTATATATGTACGTATAACCACGTCACTATTCTCTTTGCTATCCATAAGACAAAACCGAAGATCAACATAAAACACTTTTTTAATATTACTCCAAATTTATACTCCTAATTAAAACACTTAAATCTCCGCTCGCCGACATCGGATCGCCTTAATTTTTGGCCTAAACTCTTCGTCGAAACCCGCACTAGCGTTTTAATCCAAAAATTAATAAAATCGGCTATGAATTTCCGGAGAAAATCGCGTGGGAAAATTATATGAAAATCGCCCAATAATCACTTTCAATACCGACTGCCAAGCAACAACAACAAACAAACAAACTCTTACACTTACACTTGCGTATGTATTGAAACTGATAGTTTACTGCCCTAGAGGCGCGCGTATAGATGTTAACACATCAATACAAAAATTTTTTCCTAAAACATCTTCGTTAAAAACTATTTTTTGTTATGAGAAGTTTATTAATGAAAAACAGTTCTATGCACAATTTGTGCACACAATTGTCTTTTTTTTGTGAAAACGCATTCAACTTTTTTGTTTTTTTATACCCTCCAAAAAAGAATTTGAATATACCCTCACTTTGTCATTCCGTTTGTAACGCATCGAAATATCCATCTCAGACCCCATAAAGTATATATATTCCTGATCAGTGATGAAATCTAAGACGAACTGAGCATGTCCGTCCGTCCGTCCGTCTGTGGAAATCACGATTCAGTCCAAACGAAAAGAGCTAGACTCTTGAAATTTGGCATAAATATATTTTAAAACTTAGAGCAGGTTAAGTTCGAAGATGGGCTAAATCGGGCAAGAGGGAAAAAAGTTCCTCTAAGAAGAACTAAACCAACCCAGAAAAAACAACATAATTTTTAAAGTTTTTTGGTTATTTTGTTAAGCAAATGATATATTTTTATGTCAAATATGGTCCAACGCCTTAAACTTGGAGCCATTAAATAAAATAAAAATATTTTGTGACCCCGCCCACTTCAGTGGGCGTTATTATAGGCAAAAATAGCATAAAAATTTAACAAATTGTTTTACTTAAGCCTACATTCCTTAAAAATAACACTTTTAATCTTTAATGACGAAGCTGAGACTAAACCTGGTACTACTCTGCCCTACCCCCTCCTTCCCCTTCGCCCCCTAAATGACCCTACCAAAAAAAACATTTTTTTTTAATTTTGTATATAATCATCCCAAGCATTTATCTTTAGAGTTTTATGACTGCCGATTTCTGCCCTACCTCCCCCCCCACCTGTTCCTTTGCCCCCTAAATGACCCTACCAAAAAAAAATTTTTTTTTTAAATTTTGTATATAATCATCCCAAGCATTTATCTTTAGAGTTTTATGACTGCCTGTTGCTGCCCTACCACCTCCTCCCCCTTTGCCCGCTAAATGACCCTATCAAAAAAAAGAAATTTTAATTTTGTATATAATTATCCCAAGCATTTATTTTTAGAGTTTAATGACAAAGGTGAATTGTTTCCCCCACAGCCCTTGCCAGAGCGACCCCGCCAAAATACAGTTTTTATAGCCTCCAAAGAGAATTGTGATGAAGTCTAAGACGGTCTAGCAATGCCCACACGTTCGTCTGTGCATGATATTGCATATTTTTGAACCCCGCCCCCTTTAGTGGGCGTTGACGTACGATATTATATAAATGAACTCTGTCCCACCAAGTTAAACATTTCAAATTCACTTACTAAATATTTGGAGGGTATTTAAGATTCGACCCGGTCGAATATAACGTTTTTACTTGTTTTTTTTCGTTGGCAACTGAATTTGTTTATTAAAAGTTTGCTGTCATATAAAATACAAATATTTTATCTATTTTTTCTAAAATACATCAATAGATGAGATATCGTCATGCGGGAGTACATGGATGTGTAATCAACCAAGAGCATTTTTGCTTAAAGTTTTCTCCAAATAAATTTTTCGTCATATAAAATATATTTTGTCACATAAAATACTTTTTATCATATAAAATACTTGTATGTATTTTATTTATACCCAAGAGAATGCAATTTTGACAATAAACTATCCGGTAACCAAATATTGATGGAAAACTGATGAGCAACTTGTCATTTTGTAAACTACTGATAATTAAAATTTTCAACAAAAATTCATAAATGATTGAAATTTTATCAAAAGTTCTCATATTTACCAAGCGCTCATTCTTGTTTTGAATTTCTCGTTTGCTGAACATTTTTATTGTAAACTTTTCTATCTGCAAGTTATAAAAAAAAAAAAAAATTACCATTAAAGTTTGCCCTTTTAACATGTGTGCTACTGCTGTGTAGCACCAGCATATACATACACTCACACACACACACACACATGTGTTTGTGTATGCATAAGTGACACAACAAATGCATGTAAATGATTCATTACTCCATTTTTTATGCAAATAGGTAAAAGTAAATATGTATGTGTGTGCGTGTGTGTGAGTGCACAAAATTCCCTTTTAATTTTTGATACCGTTTTGGAGAAGTTTCCAAACTCATGTTAAAGATTATGAATTTGAATGAATGAATGTACAAGCTGCAGTTGTTTTGTCAGCTCATTCCATATTCTCGGCCTGCTTGCCTCCGCTTTTGAAAAAGGCCAACATATTTTGCATAGAGAAAAGCACAAACAGAACAAAATCAACAAATAACCAACAACTTGCACAAAATTACTAATGCAGCATAAACATTCTCATAGAACACATGCACACACACACATACACACATACATGCTTGCATGCCCTGCAACAAGGACTTTTTGTAACCAATTAATATCGTCATAATCATCGTTTTCATTATCATTATTTTACAATTTTAAATACCGTTTCCCTAACGAACTCGGAATAATTTAACTTTTAACAAGCTCCTTGGTAACGAAACAACCTCCTCTTTGCCTGTCATTTCACTTGTTCCTCCCACACACACACACACACACACACTCGCGCACACACACACACTTGCACACATTATATGCATAGTGTTGTCATTTTCAAAATCATGTCATAACTTTGATCATTAAAACTTAATGAGTGTGTGGAAGTGTGTATGTGTGTGTGTGTTTGCGTTTGTGTGTATGTGTGTGTGTCTTTAAGCATGTAGGCAAATTTGTGTGTATATTTGCCTTTAAGAACTTGTCTAATTTGGTTAAAATGTTGTGTTCTTTCATAAATGTTTGACATCCTTGTGTTTAAAAGGCTTTCCTTTGAACAGCACAAACAACAACAATAACAAACCCATTAAATGCTTCTTAAACATGGTGTAAAAGACATGCTTAAGAAATGGCAGAAATTACCGAAATTAATTTGGATGCACCACGGAAAATTTTGCAAACATTTAAGAGAACAAAAAAGTTCATACCACTTCGTTCGAGTAATTTGGTGCCAGAAGTTTTTTTTTTCTTATAATTTTTCCAGCCATGAATGTGAATTCAACTCAATTTCGATTCATTTTATTTAAGAAAATTGCTTAATTATCGCAGAAAAAATTTTATATCAAGTTTGTAAATATTAATAGTCAAATTATTAAGTAAACCATTTTTTCAATAAAGTTTTGTATTCATTTTTTTTTAACAATAATCTCTTAAACATTTTGCCCTTGCGCGCCTCTAAAGAAAGTCAACATAAAATTTAAAAACTTTTTATATATAAATTTAGTTTTTTTTTTCTAACCTTCACCATAAACGCTGAAAGGATATACAGGGTCCGCCCCTGCTATAAAATGTTACAAAAAAAAAACTACTGAATATTTTCTCAAATATCTTTTTTTATTTGAAAGTACAATCCTTCCGGTTAATAATGGGAAACAATTTCATTCAAATGGCTGCCTCGGCTGGCCATGCAGTAGCCTACACGATCGGTCCAATTTTTAAACACATTATCTATTGTGTGCAGCTGTATTTCACCAATGGCGTCACGAATATTGTCCTTTAAAACGTCAATTGTCTCTGGCTTGTCGGCGTAACACTTATCTTTGACGGCACCTCACAAACAATAGTCCAACGGTGTCAAATCGCAGCTCCGAGGTGGCCAAACGACATCAGCTCTGCGGCTGATAATGCGATCTTTAAAAACAGGGCGCACGTAGCGCCGTCCTGTTGAAAGCAAATGTTGCCAACATCCTCCTCTTCAATTTTTGTGAACAAAAATTCGTTCAACATGGCCCGATAACGAACGCCATTGACTGTAACGGCCACTCGTTGCTCATTTTCGAAGAAAAATGGCCCAATTATGCCTCTGGGCCAAAATCCGCCGCAAACAGTGACTCGTTTTGGGTGCGTCGGCTTTTCAATGTATGCGTGCGGGTTTTCTGTGCCCCAAATGCGACAATTTTGCTTGTTTACATACCCGCCAAGATCAAAATGAGCTTCATCTGAAGAGATGATTTTTTTTGGCAAAATCGGCATCTTCTGTAAGTCGATCGCAGACCTATATTTCCCAGCGTTCTACAAGCGTATACACAACCATATTCGTTTAGCGGAAGAATAAAGCTAATTATCTGTCAAATCAGACATGAGCTAAGTGTTACCATTCACGAAATAAGCACTAGTTGAAAAAAAAACGTTAGATGGCGGACCCTTTATATGGTTTATCTTTCCGTGTGCAATTTTCTCAATATTATTAAGCGAGCCGCTAAAGTATATACATATATTCAGGGTCCTTGTGAATGGGATAGTCGAATAAGCGATTTCTGTCTATCCGTCTCTCTGTAAGTGAAAGCGGTTTTCCAAGGCCCTACAAAAACTAGAGACTTCTGTTAAAAATTGAGGCATTGGAAATAGTCCTAAATAAATTGCTATCCAAAATAGGGTTCCAGAGCTGGACAATTTAAACTTATTTTTGGTATATGTTTTTTATTTATTTTTTATCTCGGACCAGCACTCAGGGGATGACCCCTACATATGCAGAAAGGAGGGGTTAGTATTGAGGCGACATATGAAGAAAGATGAGGAGGAACATTTTTTGTAGCTACTTCAACCTTTTTACTTCGCCGGTTAATTTTTTTGCTACAGGCCCGACGAAGGAGGGTGCTGCTGTTACTCTGCTTTTTTTTAGGACATGATCGTGTCAGTCGCTGCCAATTATTAAGCTAAAAAAATGTTATTTATTATACACTTCACAAAAAAGTGAAAGGGTATATATAGGTTTGTCATACCGTGTGTAATTTCTTCGATATCAACAAGTTCTATTCGACGTATAAAGAAAATAATTATTCGGGTATACATTTTTTATTATGATTTATTTTATCGCCGACCAACGAAAATACAAAATCAATTTTGTTCCCAAACGAAATTGAATTCTGTTACGGCACGGCTGCGTATGATTAATATTTGTTTGTATGGCATCGTATTACTCATACGTCTTAAACATTGATTTAGACACAAAAAATCTTACGTTACGGACGTTCTTTTTGCCGGTTAGGAACTTTGTTTCAATAAATTAAATAAAGGAAATAAATAAATTAGTATTGAAAGTCAAGGCCGAGACACATAGAATCCGTCATACGTTATACGTCGCCTTTTTCAACTGACATGAACGTACTGACGGAAAAGGCTGGCACAATGAGTACTTTGTTGACGGATATTTAATCAATTGTATGTCCTCCATTTTATTTATTTATGTTAAATTTATATATTTTATAAAATTTTTTTGTATAGTATTTAATTTTTCCTGAACACACAATACAAAAACTGAATAAAACAATTTGAAAAAATCATCGATTTCTTTCAAAGTATTCAACGTACGTCAAAAGTTGGCCAACTTTCGTACTTTGCTTTGACGCAGAAGTACTGAATGTGACAACTCACATAAGAAAGCATGTATCAAGGCAGATTAAACAGGTACCCTCACTAGCGCAGCTGTCTATTGTTTATAAAGCAACTTATTGTCAAAAGTTTGTTTACAAGGTACACAAATAATTTTTTTTCACTGAAAAATATTAAAAATATTGCAGCAAAATATTAAAAAAATTTTCAAAAATAGTGATATTTTAAAAAAGAGCGTTAGTGTGATAGTGTTATATGCTCAGTGGAAACCGAACAAAACAAATTATAAATATTTTTAGTCTTTAGAATTGGAATACCAAGTTTTACAAAGACGCAGGCTTGTGGAAAACAAATTCCAAGTATATAAAAAGAATTAGTGCATAAAAAGAAATAAATAAAGTTCAGTATGCGTCGCTGTTGTTTGTGCCACAAGAAAAAAGATGCGAACGGAAGTTTCTTCAGCGTACCAAGGGATGAGCGTAGACGAAACAAGTGGTCGGAAGCTTGCAAGATGCAATTCAAACCGACGTCTTATGTTTGCTGCCCTACACGTAATATATTGAGTGGCTTCCCAGATTCATACTGGAAAATTAAACACTTTATTTTTTTTCCAAATACGTTCAAGGGATTGCGAATTATAATATTGTTATAAAAATTTAATAAAAACAATTCAAAACACGTAAATTTTCTTATATTATTTGATTTAGCTGCCTTTTGTTTGTTTTACTTTTTGTTTTGTTTTCAAGAAAATAACATTGATTTTTGACAACGAGGCGCTTAAATTGTAGCAACAAAATACGTGTGGTTTTTGGTGTTGTTCATTGTTGTTCATTGTTGTAGTTATGGGGGTACCTAGTAAATCTGCCTTGGCATGTATTTCAACTCAGCTGTCAGTTGAAAAAAGCGACGTATAAAGTATGACGGATTCTATGTGTCTCGGCCTTCACTTCCAACGCGCATCTGCGCAGTCGTACATATCAATTTTATTTATTTTTAATACAATTTCTTATAGAGAAGAGCTGCAAACATGTTGTTATCGTTTTCTTACAAAAAGCAAAAATTTAAAAAATATCAAGTTGACTCTCTTTCATATCTTATGCACAATACAATTAAAATATAATTAACAAACTGGAGACTAATAAATAATAAAGATTACTTACATAAAATACATGTTGTGCAATAAAATCTAATAAAGTGTTTATGTATCAAAATGCCAGTTTCTTTTTGTAAAAGTACAATATTATTTTACTCTATCGTTATAATTTCTTCCTCTTCTTCTTGTGTCAAACACTCTGTCAACATTGTAATCATTGTTTATATGAGACAAAATTGATAAGGACCCGCACTAATTAAATTCATTATACAGTTTCTTTAGTTTCATAATAATAATTTATCATTTAGTTGTCTTCCCTTGCACTTCACTTACGAATTTGCTTTCCTTCCAATACTCACTTTATTTTATTTTATAATGATTTTTAGGATGAACTGTACAACAACTTTGTTTTAGTTACATAAAATTATCTAAGAGATTCTTGAACCATAGCAGATGTAATTACGACCTTTATTGTCAATATTTTGTCATTAAAATCACAACGTTTACACTGGACTTTACACTAATTATTTGCCAAAGAGGACACTTAAAACTTCATTTTAAACAAGTTTTTAAGATATACATACACTTACTCACGTATACACACATTCATACACCTATACATGTATGTATGTGTGTACATGAGTGTCAGTAAATTTGCCGGGATGCAGCAGGTATCACGTTCAAGTCTTGAGTTAATTAGGAGCACAACGAAATAAAATAAAAAAAAAAAAGAAAAGAAACAAGATGGACATGAAAGTGGCAGAAGGATGACTATGTAAAAAAGATGGCGGTATAGAAGAAATAAACTGTAGCTGGTATTAAAAGTTTTTCAAATTTGTGCAGTTCCCCATTGTCCAAGGAGGTGGTAGTCTTTATCAAGACTAATACATATACAAATTCTGTTTCTATTGATAATGACAATTTTATTATATAAAAAATTTTACAAATTTATTTAATCATCCCTATTATGAATGACGACATCGACGCCGTATCAAGACGAAAGCAAAAATTGTCGCTTGTTCAGTCTTTTTCGACAGCGTCTGACTACTATTGACATGTTCTATCGATATTATATGCCCTAGAGAATGCTAAGAAATTGCCAAGAGTAATTAATTGCTATCGACAACACGAAGGCAAGTGATAATTTTTTAGTGTCGAGTTGATGTGACGTCGACGTCGCCATTCATAATAGGGGCGAATATAAAATTTTGGTTCATTGCCAATATGGCCACGATTAACTAGTGCACACACATACATGAAACTTCTCTTGTGTTACGTAAACTGCTAAACTAATAATAATTATTATTGATGTTGCAACGACATTAAGCAGTAGATACAAAGAAAAAGAAAACTTGTGCAATTTGTTACAATATCATATGACATAATAATAGAGTAGAAATTTTTGAATTAGAGGTTTTATACAATTAAAAAATTATTCGAATAATTGAACAACAACAAAAAATACAATTTGTTAACATAGTAGAATAATAATTGGCGACTACAATGATGCGAATAGACATTATTCGAATAAAAATAGATATTATTAGAAAAATCGATAAGAAATGAGCGAATAAAATAACATGAATAATCAAATAAAAGTAAGCGAATGAAACAATGATGCGAATAAAAATTATTCGAATAAAAATAGGTATTATTAGAATAATCGATTAGAAATTAACGAATAAAATAACATGAATAAACAAATAAAAGTAAGCGAATAAAACAATGATGCGAATAAAAATTATTCGAATAGATATTATTAGAATAGTCGATAATAAATGAGCGAATAAAATAACATGAATAATCAAATAAAAATATGCGAATAAAATTTATTATTATGCTTGCAAAATAATATTCTAATTAAAAGTATACATACAGATATTATTAGAATAGTCGATTAAAAATTAACTAATAAAAATACTTGAATAATCAAATGAAAAAAGCGAATGAAAATTTTATATGATTATATAACTAATAAAAATATGCCAATAAAAATAGTTGAATTAATCGAATTAAATAATTATATGCGACAAAAATTAGCGATTAAAAATTATTCGAATAAAAATATGTGCTTAGATGTTAATCGAATAGTCGATTAGAAATATGCGAATAAAAGCTACTTGAGTAAGTAACTAAAAATTAGCAAAGGAAAATTATTTTTATAATGGAATAAAAATATGCGAATAAATATTATTCGAATAAACTAGTAAATATATTCGAATAAGTATTGTTCGAAAAATCGAAAATATATATGCGAATAAATATTATTCGAATAAACGAGTAAGTATATGCGAATAAATATTATTCGAATAATTGAATAAAAACAGGGAAATAAATATTATCTAAATAGTCCATAGAATAAAAGTTATACGAACTATCAAATAAAATAAACGAACAAAATTTATTTTAAAAATCAAATAAAAAAACATACAGCTGGTAAAATTGGAAAATCGAATAAAATATATGCAAATAAAAATTATTTGCAAGATCATATGAAAACATGAAAATAAATATTTTTCGAACAATCGAATAAAAATATGCGCGTAGATATTATTCGAATAGTCGATTAGAAATATGAGTAAGCAAATAAAAATAAGCAAACGAAAATTATTTTTATAAACGAATAAAGGTATGTGAATAAATATTATTCTAATAATCGAATAAAAATATTCGAATAAATTTTATTCGAATAACCGAATAAAAATATACGAATAAAGCTGCAAAATTTTAGACGAAAACTCCTTTAAATCTAGTCCAATTTATATTCTTTAGTCTTCTGGCACTCAGAGTATGACCCCTAGTCAAGCAATGCATTGTCCCTTAACTATGAAAGGAGGAGATAGTATTGGATGGACAGAGGGAAAAAGATAAGAAGCTAGAGAACGGGTTGTAGGCATGTTAGGTTTAGGTTTTTTTTTCGTCTTCGTGGTGTGTGCATCAACTGTTTCAGCCAACATCACACTCACATATAGAAACCAGATTCACGCAAAACTCTTTGTTATAAACATTTCGTCCATATAAGTTAACTCTTATATTTTACTTAATTAATAACCAGCGGACGTGGACGTTCTTATTCTATGTTAATAAGAGTATTATTAGTGCTTAGTTATAATTCTCTTATTTTCTATTGAAAATATAGATATCTTTATGCCGAATTATATATCTGCTGGGTTATCCATCAATTTGTCTGTCTGACAGCCAAGTCAAATAATATTAATATTTTCGATCTCCATATTAAGTACTCGCAGTCATATTGAAATTGAAAATGTATAATTAATTTTCTCTATCTGTTTTCTGTCTTATATTTGCACACTCGCATACATATTTAGGCATTATTACAGTGAGTGTTAGTGTGTATCAGTGTGTGCATGTGCGAAAATGTATGAAAACATCATTAACAAAATGCATTTGTAAATAAAACATTTTCACACACACACTACAACACTTTTCCTGTTCAAATATTAAATAAACACACAAAAATGCATTTATATAATTGTTTATAATTCATATCTCTCTTCCAACACTCACACAGCCCAGCCAGCACCAATATCCTTTCAAAATTTTCATTTTCTATGTTGAAACAAATAACATGAACACTAATAATATGAAGATACACTTGCTTGTATTTATTTGGATATTTGGGTATGAATATTTGTATTTTCGAAATTTGCATGTAGTTCTGGTCCAATAATAATTACAACATCAATAATATTATTCGTTCATATGTGTGCATCTACAGATGCATACATACATGTGTGCACGTTTATGTGTATGTGCCCATTTATTCATTTATTTATTGTAGTTATTGCTTGAAATAATACACAAAAATTAAGTAAATAATATGTGAGTATTTTCGTTATTTAATAGCAGTTGTTGCTATTCTTGTTAATTATTTCTTTCTTTCCTTGTTTTTTTTTCAATGACTTGTAGTCGATGTTATTTAACAATTAAGATTTGTTCAATGCTGTAATTGTTTTAGAATATTAAATATTGTTATATGAAAGTTATGTGTGCTCTTGGCTTTAAGGGTTTAAGAATAATGGGAGTGTAGGGAAATCCTTGAAAATGTTACAAATTAATATAGTATGAATTCGTACGTAAATATTTTTAGTTGGAGAAAGCCATGCAACCATTTCGGAAGGCCTTTCAAAGAAACATTTATAGAGAAAATTTCTTTTGCGTGATAGATAAATAAAAATCGATAATAAATCAGATTACCGTGTCCATAGTTTATTTTGGTTGCCAAAGCATTTCAATACAAAATTCTATGTGAGAGACCAATTTTGGCTTTCTATTCTATGAGAGGAAACAGTTTTGTCTTTAGCCCTTTTCCCCCAGAAAAGTCCTTCCAGCCTTCATCGCCGCTCTTTCTCATAAAATCAGTTCATGAGCTAAATAAGCAGGTTTTGACATGTTTAGTGCGTTTGTTAAACAGTGAAATTTTTCGGAGTAGCATATACCTCGTTGAGTTTTAATTATTTTAGCAAAATCACATGATTTAAGCGGGTTGAAAAGCCCCGTGTGCCGTTTAGGTATACATATTATATTATAGTCGAAGTATGATTAAAGTCGAAGTGTGATTAAAGTTTTTCGGAGTAAATATGTTTTTCGTTCATCCACTCTTTCACAGATATTATCGGTTTCTGCTTAATTTAAAATAAATTTGATGCATACTTAATTGTATGTTGTATCTACATAATAAAAATCGTGCTTTTTGCAATTTTTTCGGAGTAAACACGTGTTTTTGTGTATTCTACTATTTTAAAGATATTACCGGCTTCTACTTAATTTACAATATTTCTGAGGCACTTTTAACTATATTTTTACTATTACCGAATTTTCGGAGAACATACATTTTTTCGGAGTAAAAGAGATTTTTCTAAGTTTGAATAGATATGTACATATATTAACATATATTCGAAGTCAATGAAATTTTCGGATAAATTTAAGTAATTTCGGAGTTATTTGGGTTTTTTGGTATTTATATAAACATATATATTTTCATAAAATAATGATGTGGTAGTCAATTTAAAACATTACAAAGAAGTTTTTGTTTGAGAGTTGCATTTATTTTTTAGTTTCGGAGAATAATGAGATCATGTTTTTCTTCGTTGTCGATTTGCAACACTTTTGCAGCATATTCGAATATTATGAAACCATACAGTCCAACACTGAAAACTTTTCAACAAATTCCAATTAATAAATAAAACTGCAAAATGTCTTTAAGTCATTATTTAATAAAATATGCAATATGTACATTAAATATGCAAATAAATGAAATAAAAAATATCATAAAATTTTTATTCTATAAATCTTTTAATTTTTTAGAAAGATTTCTATCATAAATTTTTCATTACCATCATGACATAAACTGTGTTAAAATGTCTAAAAAAGAAACTTCCATATTTTTCTATTCATTGTGGAAATTGTATTAAAACTCAGATTTTATTTAAAATACTTTTTCTTGTGCCATAAACTATAAAAAAGTGTACAAAAAGTAAATAAAATATATTATACACTGATACGAGTGAGACTATTTCATGTGCTTTTGTTTTGCCAAATTCCATATATGCACTTTATTCACACATTATTCTTAAGACTTTTTGGTGTTTTTTTTTAATTTTTTTTTAGAAATTTATAAGGCTTTTATTTTAATAAGAGTCATAAATTTTAGTCATACACTGCTATGACTTAATTAAAATAATATATGACAAATTTTCATTATAAAATAAAGAAAAAACTAAGTATTTTTTAATGTTTTATTTTCTTGGCAAACGAGCAAACATATTGGCTGAAGTTTAATATTAGCAATGCAAACACTATGAATGAATAAATGGCAAATCATCGTTATTACTGCAGTTTACTCGTGTAGATGCTGCAGGGAATAGTGCCAAATATTGGCTGGTAAATCATTAATGGATATGTGAAATGAATATGAAAGCAAGAATGTGTGTGAACACTGGCTTTTAAGCATTTGTAAATAATTAGGTGTGTGTGTATGTGTGTATGGGTGTGTCTGTGTGCATGCGTGTGCTTTAAGTCCATTTGAGCGGTGTGTTCCAGAATTTAATTAATAAGATACGAGTAAATTTAAAAGTTCTAGTGTAATACAGTTTTACTATAATTCAATCATTTAAAATATAAAATGCGAGGCAAGTTTAATTTACTATAGTGGGCTCACCTATACCAAAACAAGTCCATATGAAAAAACAACAACTTTACCGAAAGTCTGAAAAGTTATTAAAAGAGTTTAAAGATATATAAATAGTGTAAAACAGAAAGATGTTTTAAAAGTTTCCTTTATTTTCCACTGCATATTTCCTATTTAGATGGAATGTAATGCGGAGAAAAGAAAAATAAATTAGATTTGTTGTTGAGATCCTTGCAATTCCCAAAGACATTTTTCGGAATCCTAAATTGGAATTTTTTTTTATTTTCCGCTAGTTGCATATAATTTATTTCGAGATATTCAAGAGGCCTTAATATGATTGGAAATTTTTTTTATTACAGCCTTTCGTTTTGAGAAAACAGTTCTCAAACTCGATATTTGCAATAAAAATCTTTTAAAAATCCTTTTTTTATTATCTTTATTATTTTTAGTGCTACATATATATAGCTCTATCTTTTATTTAAATGTGGGTTAGATAATTTGTAAAATTATTTTTAAAGAGAAGAAATAATTAATGCGATTTTTGTTTTGCAAAAAATTCTACTCTTTAAATATTTAAGATCTTCATTTGATTGACTGTTGTTTTAAAAAAATTTCTTAATATTAGAAATGTTGTTTTTTATCCACAGAAATGCAGTTCTTCCCTATTGGCAAGGCAGTGGACTAAGTCAGGTAAAAAATTAGAATTAAAATATTTTTTAGTTGAGTATCTCCCGATTTTTTTTCATCTCTAGGTTAGGAAAATCTATCTGCAAAATATATTTTTTATCAGCTTTGAATAGGTTTTAATTTTTCATTTGGGGTCTCCACCTATTTAAAGATATTAAGCCGAAGCTCTATACTACAATTCAGCAACATTTTTTTGAATAAAGTAAGAAATTTTATTGCAATAGGATGACCCGCTCAAATTCTTTTTCTTTCAAGACCACCACCCCACCCACTGTGCTGCTTAAAACAGTATCTTATTCTTTGCTATAACAAAATTTTTCTTTATCATTTTATATACATTGACTCTAAGTATGAAATATCAGGTTGTAGCGTGCGTCACGAAAAATAAGGTTATATTATGAGTGGAATGATTTTTTTGATGTTCAGCAAAAAAATTAATTAAAATTCTACTATAAAAAGTAAAGAAAATGTAATATAATAATTTCTGTAGCATACGTCACGAGTTCAATTCCCCCATATATTGCATAAAAAACCTTTGAAAATTTTTCTTTTTCCATATGTTTGCTTCTTGTCAGTGATCTTTGCACACACCAAAGACAATTGTATATATAATGATACATTCCGAAATTAAAAAGAAATAAATACAACACTGCAAGGAAATCTAGAGGATTGCCAAATGTTTATAAGAGCTCCCACAAAAATTGCCTACTAATTATAATTAACTAAAAAAATATATATTATTAATTACAATTACTTGAAAAAAAATTTATATACTAATTATAATTAACAAATTATACGTGCGTAACAATGGGAAAACGACTTTTGATAAAAATCGAAAATTTTGTTGGCTGCAATTAATATATTTTGTAACTCTATTATATGCATGCAACTTTTAAAAATAAGATTTTGTGAGCTTTATAACGCGACATTGTCTAAAAATTATGAGATAATTCTCCAACTTTCAAACTTACTTTCATTTTTTGTAGCGTGCGTTACACAACTTTGTGAAAAATAATTTTCTAGCAAATGACTATTAAAAATTAGTTTTCATATCACACGAAAGTATACTTGTTGATATAAAAAAATATATATTTATTCATTAAACTTACTTTCATTTTTTGTAGCGTGCGTTACACAACTTTGTGAAAAATAATTTTGTAGCAAATAGCTATTAAAAAATTAGGTTTCATATCACACGAAAGTATGTATACCTTTTGATATAATAAAATATATATATGTATATGTATTAAATTTTTTTTGTAGCGTGCGTTACACAACTTTTTGAAAAATAATTTTGTAGCAAATAGCTATTAAAAAATTAGGTTTCATATCACACGAAAGTATGTATACCTTTTGATGTAATAAAATATATATTTATGTATTAAATTTTTTTTTGTAGCGCGCGTCACACAGCTTTGTTATAAATAATTTTGTAGCAAATAGCTATTAAAAAATTATGTTTCATATCACACGAAAGTATGTATACCTTTTGATATAATAAAATATATATTTATGCATTAAAATTTTTTGTAGCGCGCGTCACACAGCTTTGTGATAAATAATTTTGTAGCAAATGGCTATTAAAATATTAGGTTTCATATCACACGAAAGTATGTATACCTTTTGATATAAAAAAATTATATATATGTATTAAACTTAATTTCGTTTTTTGTAGCGTGCGTTACACAACTTTGTAATAAATACTTTTGTAGCAAATGGCTATTAAAAAATTAGGTTTTATATCACACGAAAGTCTGTATACCTTTTGATATAAAAAATATATATATTTATATGTATTAAACTAACTTTCGTTTTTTGTAGCGTGCGTTACATTACTATGTGATAAAGAATTTTGTAGCAAATAGCTATTAAAAAATTAGGTTTACGAAAGTATATTTTTTGATATAAAAAAATATATATTTATGTATTAAACCGAAAAAGACTGTGAATAAATCGTTCGTCGGGATTTGGCCAATTCGAAATTCGTACCACAAAGTCTTACTAATATGACATAAATTTGCAGAAATGTTTTTTAGTGAAATGAAAATTCCTAAAAATTAATTACATATTTATTTTCATCCTAGCAAATTCTAACGGGATCTCAGAGATCCTACTTGAGTGCTTGTGGGTTACAGGCAGCCACGTATACCAACCAACCAAATTCTATGAGGAAAAATATGGCTATAGCCTACAGCATTTTCAAATGAAATTGAAATCCATAAACGCATTTCAATCCAATCATATTATTTTCACCTTCCAAAATTATTCAATACATTTAAATACTTTAATTGTCCACACTCACTCTTCTTAAAGGAAAATTGTCCAAAATATTACTTTCCTTACCCTGCCTGCCTGCCCATCAGAAAGTCTCTCATACGAGTAAAATTTATAATTTATTTGCACAATTTCATTCTTCATTAAATGCTCATATTATGTGATATAGTCGTTCACATATTGCATAAAGTGAATTTATGAAATTATATCTCAAAGTGCCTATAAAATCTAATATTCAAACATTAAAATTTTATGCAACTGAATTTAGAAATACTCAAAAACTTGTGCAATGCAATTACGATTATAATGATGAGTGTAGTGAGTAAGTGAGTGAGTGAGTGAGAGGTGCAACCATCATCAAAATCATCATCAGCATTTCTCAGGCAACATTATGCAATCATCATTAAAATAAGTGTAAAGTCTTAAATAAATTATATGATTTTGAATTCGCAACATAAACACACAAGATAAAAATTCCTTTTTTATTTCTTTTTGCATTTTTAAATGGAAAAGAGAAAAATGTTTGTGGTCTGGTATAAAGAAATATATGATAATGGGTTTCTTGTGGTAAAAGGCAGTCTGTATGATGTGTTGCAATTCTTAACATATAAATATTTCGCTAAAGTGAGGAATAGGGAGAGCGAGAGAGAGAGAGAGAACGGCTAAGAGATAACGACTTATTTATGAGTTTAAATTGCTTACAAAACAGCTGGGTCCAAAAATCTGGCAAATTTCTTAAATTAAGGCTTAGCTTTAGTAACGGGGTGATTATTTTTCCTTTTGGCAACACTGTTTCCAGCAGCTCAGCTGTTTTCTCATAACATGTTACTGTTAAACATGTTCAGTTTGGTCTCTAATTTAATCATTAATCGAACAAATCTTGCAGATGAATGATTTTTATTATCTAAATTCATGCTCGTAAGTGAATCATGCTCAATTCTGGTTGAATGGATATCTGAACAAGCAAACAATTTTTTTTTTAATCTTGGACCCGCACTCAGGGGATGGCCCCTACATATGCCGTGCATTGCGCCGGAAATAGAAAGGAGGGGATAGTGTTGAGGGATTAGATGAAGAAATATGGGAATATAGAGACTTTTTTTCTAGCTATTTCAATCTTTTAACTTCGCCGGCTAATTTTTTGCTACAGGACCGACGAAAGAGGGTGCTGTTACTCTGCTTTTTTTTAGTACATGATCGTGTCAGTCGCTGCCAATTATGTTCAGTGACCAGTGACTATGGCTTCATCATTGAAACCGGCTGGCAACAACTAACACAACCACGCACTGATGATGCTGATCAGAAGAATTCAACACAATATTTCATGACTCAGCGCGGGGTTGAACTCAGGACCCTCTGCTTCATAGTCTCGTGTTCTACTACTTCAGCCAAGAGCACCCACATGAAACCAGCTTTTAACGTTGAATTATACATGCAGATCATTGCATCGACTTAAATAAAGACTTCATATATTTCTCAAAATTTGTTGTGTCTTTTGTTAATGATATCCAAAATCTCTTAAAAAATCACCCATTATGAATTTAAGCTGTGCCGCCTTTGCAACAGTTAGCTGATGTTATGACAGCAAATAATAGCAGTTTTCGATATTTTATAAATATAGTTTCAGCATTTTATAAATTAATTAAAAACAATTTTTAGAACTATAATTTTAAAATGCATGTGCTCTTTTAAAAAATTAGTTGTTGTTTTATGTGGGTGTTTTCCTTGCTGTTTTGGGAATTGAGGATTTGATGTTGAGCCTAAATGTTAATTTTAATTACAAAATAGATTATTATTTTTATTAAGAAAAATTTACCACATTTATAAATTTCTAACTATAATTGAAAGTTGCAGCCGATTGAATTGTTACTCACACACACACAAACACACATAAGAGTATCATGAATATCTTATTGTTGGTATCGATACAAAGTTTGAATGAAAGCTTCTCTCTAAATAATATTATTTTCTTTTTATTAAAAGAAAAAAGTGTGTGCAAGTTCTAAAAATGTAAAAAAGAAATATTTTTACACTTCACACAGTTTCTTTGTAAAGTTGTTGGTTAGACACACACACATTTTCATTTGTACTCTAAATTCTCGTACGTTTGTTATGCAAGCAGTTCTTATGCAGGCACAGTCAGTCGTACAAGTATGCTTTGCCAACAGCTAACAAAGCCAGCAGGCAAGCAGGCAGGCAGGCAGGCATTATTGTTGTTGCTTGGTTACGTACTCATACCATTAAAGCGGCCATTTCGAGGAACAAAAAGAAATAAGAAAAAGTGCATACAAATTTTCCCAACATGTACTTGAACACGTTGCAATAAAATTTCTATTTTTCTTTTTCTCGTTTTTGTTTTTCTCTAGTTTCTTTTTTTGTTGTTGTTTTTTTGCTTTATTTAGTATTTTTTGGCTTCTTTTGCTCAAGTGTTTGAACGCACACATGTTTATGCATTTGGCTGTATGGATGTCCTCTGTGTGTGCGTTTGGTGTTTATTTGTATGGATGTAAGTGTGCGGTTCGGCTCCTACAATATTCTTGAGAGAGTGATGCAACAAACCGTTGTTATGTTATGTTTGGGTAGTTGTAGTTGTGGTTTGTTGCATGCATACATGTGTGCGTGTTTGTATTAAATATTATGTATATGATAGTGTGTGTGTGTGTGTGTGTGTGTGACTGTGTCCTTTTCTCATTTTAAACACACATTTATAACCAAGCAATTTATTAAAAATGAAGAGACCTTCTAACGTGTTTTTTTGTTTGTTTCTTCTTGCCTTTATGCCTCTCAACTTTGAATTTTTTTCCAGTTGTCTGTATGGATGTGTGTGCAAGAGTGTGTATGTACTTGTTACTTGTTTATATTTTGTATATCCCTCTCCTACACAGAAACGTCTTGAGGTTTCATTATGTGTAAATATGTGCGTGCCTGTGTATACATGTACAGTAGGGGGCAAAAAATGTCAAACATATAGAGAGAAGACATATTTTAAATTGTAATGAATGAGCAATTGTTGTTATAACCTCCATAAAAGAATATGGAGCGTGTATTCACTTTGTCATTCAGTTTGTAACGCAGCGAAATATCCATCTGAAAGCATATAAAGTATATATATTCTAGATCAGTGATGAAATCTAAGACGATCTGAGCATGTCCGTCCGTCCGTCCGTCCGCCTGTGGAAATCACGACCAAACGAAAAGAGCCAGACTCTTGAAATTTGGTACAAATATATGCTGAACAATAGCATATGTTATGTTCCGAAATGGGCTAAATCGGGCAAGAGGGAAAAAAGTTCCCCTAAGAAGAACTAAACCAACCTCTAAAAAACAACATAATTTTTAAAGTTTTCTTGTAATTTTGTTAAGCAAATAATATTATTTTATGTCAAAGAAGGTTCAACTCGTTAAACTTGGAGCCATAAAATTAAGAAAATAATTTTTGGAATCCGCCCCCTTTAGTGGACGTTATTACATGTGTAAAAATAGTGTAAACATTTAACAAATTGTTTTACTTAAGCCCACATTCCTAAAAAATAACATGTTTAAGCCGTAATGACGGAGCTGAGACGTAACCTGGTACTACTCTGCCCTACCCCCTCCTTCCCCCTTTGCCCCCTAA
The DNA here is from genome assembly GCA_951800035.1 of Linnaemya tessellans. Taxonomy (NCBI): domain Eukaryota; kingdom Metazoa; phylum Arthropoda; class Insecta; order Diptera; family Tachinidae; genus Linnaemya; species Linnaemya tessellans. The sequence goes on from OX637533.1 coordinate 124,071,845, forward strand.
ATGACCCTACCAATAAAAAAATTTGTTTTTTTAATTTTTTATTTAATTATCCCAAACATTTATTTTTAGAGTTTTATAAAAAAGGTGAAATGTCTCCCCCACTGCCCTTGCCAAAGACACCCCGACAAAATACAGTTTTAATGCCCTCCACAAAGAATTGGACCCTATAAAGCATATATATTCTTGATCGCTGATGAAGTCTGAGACGATCTAGCAATGCCCATACGTTCGTCTGTGGAAAACATGATATAGTCTATTTTTGAACCCCGCCCCGTTTGGTGGGCGTTGACGTACGATATTATATGCAAAAATAGTGTAAATATTGAAAAATTTTTATTGCTTAAGCCTATAAGAAGCTGAGATGTTCTCTGATCTTGCTGAGGTGAAACGTCTCCCTCACGGCCCTTCCCGGAATGACTCTCTCAAAATGTTGATTTAAAATTGGCTACAGAAATGTCTTGAGGAAACTCTGTCCCACCAAATTTATACAATTAAAAAAAACGGTTATCATATTCAACTAAGCCAGCGACCGTATAAGTGGCGGCAAACAAAAATGCACATGAGTACTGATGATGAAAGTGTCGCGGCTTTCGAAAGCAGCTGTTTGGTATAAATTAAAGACTGATGTTGTTGTTCCTTTGTGCCTTGGAATATTTATCGTGTTTTCGTGATTTTCAAACAAATTTTCAAACAATTAGCTTGTCAGTCTTAATTGGCTCTACTAGAGTTTTATGTACTATATGCACATATTTCGATCAGCACTGTACTCCTCTTCATATAGACAAACACACATACTTACATGTATATTTTTCATATTATTTTTTCATATTATTTTTATGTATTTGGTTAAGTTACGTGTTTAATTTAAAAAGTTTGATTTTTATGCATAAATAAAATAAAAGATGAACAATTTTGAACTTTTCATATAAAAATTACTTATTTATTTTAAATACTTTTTTTTCTTGTAAAATTGCATATAAAGCGATTACAACAGGATACTTTTACACATGTAATGCTGACACACACATAAACCTCAAGCTGCACACCTAATTTTCCAGCCATTGTCTATTTTTCTTTAAATAAAATATGATTTATTGAATATAATGATAAATTGATTATAAATTGAATATTAATATCTGAATCTATATATCCTGATTATTTTCATAGAAGCAATACAATTTACAAACTAAGTGTTTTGAAAGTCTTTGCAATGCGTTGTTTAATGTAAACGACTTTTGTAAGGAAAAATAAGACACAAAGGATGTGGGAGCTTGTGTTCGATAATATGAAAGGGATAGCATGACCAGGTCATGCTATTTAACTGTTCCGATAATTGTTCTACTACATAGAATTTTTGAAATATTTATTCATGTTTTATTCCTAAAAAATCACTAGTAAAAAAATTTTAATATAAAACAAGTAAAAATGTTATATTCGACCGGATGGAATCTTAAATACCCTCCAAATATTTAGTAAGTAAATTTAAATTGTTTAACTGGGGGTGGGACAGAGTTCCTTTAAGACATCTCTGTACGCAATTTTAAATCCCTATTTTAAGAGAGTCATTTCGGGAAGGGACGTTTCACCTCTGCAAGATCAGAGAACATCTCAGCTCCTTATAGGCTTAAGGAATACAAATTGTTCAATATTTCCACTATTTTTGCATATAACATCGTACGTCAACGCCCACTAATGGGGGCGGGGTCCAAAAATAGACTAAATCATGTTTTCCACAGATGAACGTACGGGCATTGCCACATCGTCTCAGACTTCATCACTGATCAAGAATATATATGGGCATTTCCATTTTGGCGTTACGTTACTTTTGTACGACGATATGTTGAAAAAAACTTTAAAAACCATAATTTAAAAAAGTATTTTTCTCACATTCGAGAAGAGATTGGATAGCTCTATATTCAGTAAAAGCAATGCAAATAATCGAGCCTAAGGATTTCAAGATATACTCAAAAAAATTACCTGTCGTTACGTTACAAAAAGGAAGTGCGATTTGACTTTGATAACAAAATTGTTTAACTCTGCGAATTTTGAGCAAGTCTTTTTAATCAAAATTTTTTTGGTAGAACTTGGACTTATATACATTAATTTTCCAAGTTACTAAATGGAAAATTTTTTTTCCTTTTGTTCTTTGAGGGAAAAAAGATCTGGCGTTACGTTACTGGCGTTACGTTACTAAAATTTCCACTTGATATTTATTTTGTTAAAAAAATACGAAAAACACATAAATATTAGAAAATTATATAAAAACTACGATATACTAAATATATTTTTTGCATTTGTTTTATGATTGAATATTTTTGTAGCAACAGTTTTGCATTAAGAGTAGATATTATTATGAAATTGATTTTAGGAATGTTAATTATAAAGAGAAAATGCCCTTGAAGTTAAGAAACACTTACAAAAACGAGAACTTCAAACTTGTAGCTCAGTATTTCACCATCCCAACAAAAGAAAGCTTTGAGCTCCTAAATTTAATTTATTTTAGAAGTTTCTCCTTTATAATACATTAGGAAAAAATCTGTTTGTTAAATTTTAATTTTTCGATCAAGGTGGACTTTTTTCTGGAAATGCCCATATACTTTATGGGGTCAAATTCTCTTTGGAGGATATTGAAACTGTATTTTGGCGGGGTCGTTCTGGCAAGGGCTGTGGGGTAGGCATATCCCCTTTGTCATAAAACTCTAAAAATAAATGTTTGGGATAATTAAATACAAAATTAAATTTTTTTATTTTTTGATAGGGTCATTTTAGGTGGTAAAGGGAAGTAGGGGGTAGGGCAGAGGAGTACCAGGTTACGTCTCAGCTTCGTCATTTAAGCTTAAACATTTTCTTTTTAAGGAATGTAGGCTTAAGTAAAACTATTTGTTGAATTTTTACACTATTTTTGCATATAATAACGCCCAATAAATGGGGCAGGGTCCAATTTTTTTTTAATTTATTCTCTGACATAAAAATACATCATTTGCCCTGTAGCAAAAATTAGCCGGTGAAGTAAAAAAGGTTGAAATAGCTACAAAAACAACTGTCTATCTTCTCATCTTTCCTAATCTGTCCCCTCAATACTATCCCCTCGTTTTCAGTTCCAGCGCAATGCATTGCATACATATAGGGGTCATCCCCTGAGTGCTGGTCCAAGATAAAAAAAAAACAAAATTTATAAAAAATCAAGTTAATTTAAAAAACAAATCGGTTTGAAGTCAAAAAAAGCGAGTTAATGTATAAAAATTTTGTTAATTTTAAAAATTTTTAATTTTAAATAAAACACTTTAGATTTAAACAACAATTAAACAAACTTTAAAAACCATTGAATTTGAAAATGAAAATACTTAATTTGAAATTAAAAAAAGTGATTTTAATATGAAAAGTGTTGAATTTGATGTGCAAAAATTTTAATTTATTTTAAAAATAATTTAATGTGTTTGAAATAAATGTTAATTTGTTTTGAAAAAGAAAATGGAGTTTGAATTTAAACAATTTTAATTTGATCTAAAATATTTTTAATTTGGCAGTAAAAACCTATAAAACAGTTTATAGAAAGTTGCTAAAATGTTTTGTGTTTTATCAGACTCAGAATCTACTTCTGCTATTTCTATATGCATGTATCTATTATATCCATAACTTTTTTTTTTTCAATTTACATGCTTTGTCTGGCTTTCCGTAACTGCATAAACAGTTAACCATGACATGTTTATGTTAATAAATAGCTGGAGTAAAAATTAAATGGAAGGAATAAAAATAATAGCGCATGACCGAAATAAAAATCTACTGTTGCTTCGTACTGTTAAGCTGGCGTTATGTGCAGACATTTATAACAGAGAGCCGCTGTTATGGTATAACACTATGCCGCATATCGTAAAATGTTATTAACATTTCTATGAAAAGGTCATGTAAGAGTTTTGCTGTTAAAATGAACCGTTATTTGCCAAAGTGTTGAAAGAGAGCAAAACATAGAAAATGTTAAGATGGACAAACTTTACATATTTGGTGTATGTGAAGCGAGTGGCTGTGGTACTCGGATTTTTATAATTGTACTCTGGACGTTAAATGTTGATTGTTTGTTTGCCACTGTTTTGTTTAATATTTAATAGGAAATTTATTGAAATTGCTTTTTGTTTTAATTTGAGAAGTAATTTTATATTCATTTAATGTGGTTGGATTTAATTAAAATATGATGCCTTCAATTCATGACCGCTAATGCCAATTCATCACTCACTGATCAGTCATTAAAATGTATAATTGTGTCTATACACGTGAGTTTGCAAGTGCAATATAAAATATGTTTGTTTCTTTATAAGGAATTTTTTTTCATTCTTCTTTATTTGCCATTTATTTTCTAAAGAAACATTAAACAAATCTTTTAAATTTCCAGTGAGTCCAATAAAAACAAAAACAATAAGTTGCATGAATTTAATTAATTATGATATCAAAATTAACTTATACTAGATATAACAAAATTTATTTTCTAAAAGGAAGATCAAGTACCTTTTCAGTCTCTTTATTTCATCGCTATCATTCAAAGGATTAATGGCAAGTAGATTTGAATGATTGCTACGTCTTTGTGAATATCTCTCACAGAATTTGGCGATTTCCTCTTTAACAGTAGGTATATTGAGGTCACGATGAATATTTTTATTACTTATAAACCATGGAGCGCTAGTAATTGTTCTTAATATTTTGGACTGGTATCTTTGAAGAATTTCAATGTTTGAGTTGCTAGCTGTACCCCAAAGTTGAATACCGTAAGTCCAGACAGGTTTTATTATAGTTTTATACAACGTTATTTTGTTCTCTATTGTCACGGTAGATTTGGGTCCTAAAAGCCAATACATTCTCTTTGACTTATTGCTAAGTTGTTGACGCTTTCTTTTAATATGCTCTTTCCAAGTTAACCTTCTATCTAGGTGTAGACCTAGATACTTTACATTATTTGATTGTGGAAAGGTTAATCCATTTAAGGAAACTGCTGGACAGTAATTTTTTCGAAGTGCGAAAGTTACTTGAACAGACTTCTCCGTGTTGACCTTAATGTTTCATTTATTTAGCCAATCTTCTACTACATTTAAACAGATTTGTAGTTTACTAGAAGCTCCAAGGTGAGAATCTTGCGAAGCCATAATAACAGTGTCATCGGCATATGTTGCAGTTTTTTAATTTGAAATAACAAGCCTGAGTGCCATACTCTATCAAACGCTTGTTGTATATCCATGAACACCGCACTGCAATACTGCTTTCGTTCCATGGCTCTAGATATACATTCCACAATTCGATGACACTGTTCTGGGGTACCGTGTTTATGTCTACATCCAAACTGGTGCTCTGGAATTATGTTTTGTGCTTCTAAAATTGGTAGCATCCTTTCCAACAGTAAACTTATTGGACTATATGAAGTTATTAAGTGTTCCGGCTTATTTTGTTTCTTAATCATAATAATTTCTGCATACTTCCACTGGAACGGAAAATAGTTTAAGCGTAATATGGAATTAAACAATATAGTTAAGAAAATTAAACCATTTTTTGGCAGACATTTAATCATTTTTGTAGAAATTTTATCGTAGCCTGGACACTTTTTGTTATTAAGGTTGACGATAGTTTTTGTTGAATCTCATTAGGGGTAACATGTTATATTGGACGAAACATTTGGCAAGCCACATCTAGGAATTGTTCTATTTCATCCTTTTGTGATTGACTATAAGGAAATTAAAATTTTTTTTTTTCAATTTATAAAAATTATTTATGCTGTGCATGTCTAAGCTTCTGGAGGAAAAATACTTAAAATAGTAATTCGATATTTTTAACATATATTGCCTGCAATGAATTTTGCTTTGTTTGAAAAATCCTTAATGTAGTTTTTATCCGTAATTATTTCACAATTATTAACATCTCATACAACGGAAAAAATAATACTACTCGTTTTACTTCAATTAAATAGGTTAATTAATTTTCTTTTTGTTCCTGAATAATAAGTTAAATTTATTTTCAATTCTTAGACCTAGAGCCTGAGGAAAGATAAAAATTAACAAGTTTAATCCTATTAAATTTTTACTTATTTACAGAACTTAGAATTAAATTAAATGTTTGAAATTATATAATCCCCCTTATTCTGTAACTCTTTGTCAACGTCATTTCAAGACAATACCAAAAAAAATGGGACAGTTCCCTATTCCTGGTGCGCAACAAATAACTACTTCTGACAACCTGCGACTATTTCCTGAGGCCCTGAATATAACAACGGGCTGTTAGAAATTGCCAATTGTTGCAGAAATCAAGTACAGAAGTATTCTAGTTTTATACCCTCCAAAAAGAATATGGAGGGTATATTCACTTTGTCATTCCGTTTGTAACGCAGCGAAATATCCATCTGAGACCCCATAAAGTGTATACATATATTCTTGATCAGTAAGACGATCTGAGCATGTCCGTCCGTCCGTCTGTGGAAATCACGATTCAGTCCAAACGAAAAGAGCCAGACTGTTGAAATTTGGTATAAATATATTTTGAAGCTTATAGCAGGTTAAGGTCGAAGATGGGCTAAATCGGGCAAGAGGGAAAGAATTTCCCCTAAGAAGACCTAAACCAACCCAGAAAAAACAACATAATTTTTAAACTTTTTTTGTAATTTTGTTAAGCAAATGATATATTTTTATGTCACGAAGGAGCCATAAAATAAAATAACTAATTTTTGGACCCCGCCTCCTTTAGTGGGCGTTGTTATATGAAAAAATAGAGTAAAAATTTAAAGAATTGTTTTACTTGAGTCCACATTCCTTAAAAATAACATTTTCAAGCTGTAATAACGTTACCTGGTACTACTTTGCCCTATCCCCTCCTCCCCCTTTGCCCCTAAATAACCCTATAATTTTTTTTTAATATATTGTATATAATTATCCCAAACATTTATTTTTAGAATTTTATGACCAAGGTGAAATGTCTCCCCCACAGCCCTTGCTAGAGCGAGCCCGCCAAAATACAGTTTTAATATCCTCCAAAGAGAACTGGACCCCATAAAGTATATGTATATATTCTTGATCAGTGATGAAGTCAGAGACGATCTAGCAATGCCCATACGTTCGTCTGTGGAAAACATGATATAGTCTATTTTTGGAGCCCGCCCCGTTTAGTGGGCGTTTAAGTACGATATTATACGCAAAAATAGTGTAAATATTGAACAATTTGTATTTCTTAAGCCTATAAGAAGCTGAGATGTTGTCTAATCTTGCAGAGGTGAAACGTCTCTCCCTCGGCCCTTCCCGGAATGATGCTCTCAAAATAGAGATCTAAAATTGGGTACAGAGATGTCTTAAAGGAACTGTGTCCCACCCCCAGTTAAACATTTTAAATTTACTTACTAAATATTTGGAGGGTATTTAAGAATCGAATATAACGTTTTTACTTGTAAATTGTTAATTTTTTCAACGGGCTTAAGTTCGAATCTGCATGACTGCAAATGATTTTTTATTATTTTATTAATAACTGAATTTGTTCAAATTCTATTTATTTTTTTTTATATTAAGATTGGAATATTAAGAATATTTTCAATAATCATCAAACCAGCAGAACGGATCAGTACTGATTTCGAGGTCGCTACGCCATCTCATCATAATAACATAAATAACATAGAAGCTTTAGCTATCAGCAGCCGATGGCTCTGGAAAAAGCGAAAGAGATACATGGAATATTGGGAATATTAATCGTCGGGGTTGGGGAATTTCGTACTAACCAAAAAGGTAATAACTTAAAAAAAAAACAAAAAAAATGAATGTGGGAACTTCTCATATTCAATTTTCGTTAATAAAATGGGTTAAATAGTTGATATTCCTACTAACGAGCACCACTTGCAAAAGTTGAAAAATTTAACAAAGAACGCCGATGAGATGGCGTAGCGGTCTCGAAATCAGTACTGATCCGTTCTGTTGGTTTGATGATTATTGAAAATATTCTTAATATTCCAATCTTAATATAAAAAAATAATAAATAGAATTTGAACAAATTCATTTATTAATAAAATAATAAAAAATCATTTGCTGTCATGCAGATTCGAACTTAAGCCCGTTGAAAAAATTAACAATATACATAAGAAAGTTCGACTAATAAAAATTCATACGTTTTTACTTCTTGATATTTTCTTGACGTGACGTTGACAAATAGTTACAGAATAAGAGGGAATAAAAACTGACGAGTACTTCTTAAATAAAAATTTGTTTCTCTTCAGTGTGTTGTTAAAAGTTTTTCCACATGTTAAAAAATTTTACAACCAAAATTTGTTCAATTGCTATGATTTTGTTTTAAAAATTTCTAAAATTTATTAGAATTTTATATTGTATTAAAAATTTAATATGTATAAGACTTGTCTTTTGAATTTTTAATTATTGCTATTAAGAGTAACAAATTTTTTTATTTATTTCAATATTAACAGAAACATTTATTTGTTAGCCATAATTTGTTTACTGGTGCAAATTTAATCATTTTGTTAATTGTTATTACGAGTTTTTGTACTCAAAATCAATTATATATATTTTTTTGTTTAATTAAATCGTTTATGTTATTAAAATAAAAACAGCATATATTTTCTGGGCATATCCTTAAATTATATATTAGATCTGTTTAAACAAAATTTTCAAGGAATTAATGAACGTATTTCCTGTTTTTTTTCGCATTATTTTGGTACGAAAGGCAATAACAATGTGATACATGCATATAATGGAAGGTACTCGTGTACTATTCCCCCCTTGCAAGTAGTATTTGGCTCATTATTCTATACAAAAATATTTATATTTTGATAAATGTTCGTTGCAGATTATTTTTTAATATTTACATACCAGCATATAAAACATAAAAATCCATGTAAAACGGATATTAACTGAATGTTATTTTTGGGATTAAAATATAAATGTTTCTGGAGTGGGGAAGCATTTAACAAAAAAAAAAAAGAAAATTCACAAAAAATATATATGAAAAATATATTGTATTTCGTTACTTCACTTCGGTAATGTTTTATTTTTGCTTCCACGTATAAAAAGCAAATAATGCAAAATATTTTTCATGCTTATACGTACTCGTGCTTGTACATACGCTCATGTAGTATCCTAATACATACACACATTCCTTCTTCTATGTGTATGTAAAGATGTTAGTGCAAGTATGCGAACATTTATGTGTGCATGTAAAATTTTTCCATTGTGTAATATATTATAAATATATATATATATATTTTTAACGAAATAATGGCAAATATGAAAAACTGAAAACGACTTGCTGCGTTTCAGGTCGACTCTGGCATTAAACTACTGATATAAAGAAAATGGTGAAATAATTTAACTTTAACTTCAAATAAAATTTTTTGAATTGCCGCGATCACTATTTAGTTTTTCCATTTAAATTGCTAGAAGAGACATGGAAAATATGATCCGCCTTCTCCCATTTCTAAGTCACTTCTGAAAGGAGTTGTTTTGTTACTGAAACGGGACACTATATAGACAGAAGCTTAACAAGCATTCGGATAATCAATGTGATTTTAGTGTCAAAGCTTCGATTTGATATGAGCAAACGTATTCTGAAACTAAGGAGATTTTCCAAAACTGTCACTAGAGATTCATAGGAGAAGACAACACATGTAAACATAAGAACACATAAAATGGTACTCATATTTTAGCACCGATGCAATCTATCCCCTGCAGTTAAAGAGATATAAGAAGTTGAAGATATGATTTTTGATCCGGAGTTACTCTTTTTTATTTTAGCCTTATTATAATTAAAGTATATTATTTCAATCAGGAATTGTTATTTAACGACAGTTCGTTACTTAAACATTTTTTCACAATTTCATTGAGAATTGCGAAAAAACTATAAATTGCAAAAAAAGGATATATGGCAGGTAGGCGTATCCTTGAACTGATTGCCTTGAAATTTTAAACAAAGCTTTTAGGCATGATACTACAAATAGTTAGCAAGTTTGGTTGTATTTTGATAAAAACTTTGAAATATATCAAAACATTTGAATCAAGGATATATGAATGAACATCATATCCTTAAATCAATTGCCATAAAATTTTCTACAAGAGCCATCGGCATGATGCTACACAAATTTGGCGATTTTTTTGCATTTTTACAAAATTTTTTGCAAAATATTAAAACATAAATAAAGGATATATGAAACATCGGCACATCCTTGAACCGATTGTCTTGAAATTTTCAGCTAAGTCTTTAACCATGATTCTACAAGTAGTTAGAAATTTTTGTTGAATTCTGATGAACATTTTTGGAAATATTAACACATTCAGGTAAAGGATATATGGAAGATTGATATATCCTTGAATTGATTGCCTTGAAACTTTCAGCAAAGGTTTAGGGCATAGTTCTGCAAATAGTTAAGAGTTTTTGGCTTATTCCGATGAAAATTGTTGCAAATATTTAAACTTGTAAATAAAGGATATATGGAAGATCGGCACATTCTTGAACCGATTGTCTTGAAATTTTCAGCTAAGTCTTTAACCATGACTCTACAAGTAGTTAGAAATTTTTGTTGAATTCTGATGAACATTTTGGGAAATATTAAAACATTCAGGTAAAGGATACATGGAAGATTGATATATCCTTGAATTGATTGCCTTGAAACTTTCAGCAAAGGTTTAGGGCATAGTTCTGCAAATAGTTAAGAGTTTTTGGCTTATTCCGATGAAAATTGCTGCAAATATTTAAACTTGTAAATAAAGGATATATGGAAGATCGGCACATCCTTGAACCGATTGTCTTGAAATTTTCAGCTAAGTCTTTAACCATGATTCTACAAGTAGTTAGAAATTTTTTTTTGCATTCTGATGAAAATATTTAAACTTTTAAATAAAGGATATATGGAAGATTGACATATCCTTGAATTGTTTGCCTTGAAATTTTCAGCAAGGTTTTAGGCCAAAGTTCTACAAATAGTTAAGAGTTTTTAAGATATGAAAACTTATAAATAAAGGATATATGGAACATCGGCATATCCTTGAACCGATTGTCTTGAAACTTTCAACTAAGTCTTTAACCATGATTCTACAAGTAGTTAGAATTTTTTTTTTGCATTCTGATGAAAATATTAAAACTTTTAAATAAAGGATATATGGAAGATTGACATATCCTTGAGTTGTTTGCCTTGAAATTTTCAGCAAGGTTTTAGGCCATAGTTCTACAAATAGTTAGGAGTTTTTAAGATATGAAAACTTGTAAATAAAGGATATATGGAACATCGGCATATCCTTGAACAGAAATCACAATTTGAGAGAAATTGCTAACAAAAAACGTGGCACTGCAAAAGGAATGAACTATCGGGGACCGTGCGCCATTAAAAAAAAGAAACAAACATTGTGCATCTGTTCTTTTAGATATAAATAAACGCACCCATGTGAGTTTATGAAAAATATGAAAAATGTACATTTTTTCAATTTTCATAAAAGCATCATCAAACTCGTAACAGTAAGAAAAACCAGCAACAACAACAACAACAAGAGCAAGGAAATAGACAGAAAAATACTTCAGCTGGAAAAACAACAAGAACTTTAGTTGCAATATTTTAAATATTAAAGTTTAAAAAGAAAAAAAAAGAAAAATAAAATTCAAAAACAACATTGACGGGAATAAATGTGCAACCAAGAAATTATTTACGAGGTTCTTATTGTATTGAAAGTGGAAGAGGAGCCTGCATGTGTGTCTGATATACAAATTCATTTTGAAAATCATATTTTAATATGATGATGAAAACTGCATGAATTGCAATTATTTAAGCCTGATGCGTTATGCGATAAAATAATATCCTAAATACTGAAACTGAACTTGAAAATTTTAATTTATACGAACTTAATTTAATGACAAACGTTTTTTTTTTGTATTTCATGCTATAACTTTCTTAAGAACAAACAATTTTAAAGTGTGCAATTGATACAACAAATTTATTCTGCCTTTCTAGAAAACAAGTTGTCTTATTATCCTTGACAAGTTTACGTTTGAACTGCAGCCGCATTAAAAATGTATTTCATTTAACTTGAGTTGACATCAGCAACTTGAAAATCCTTTTATTGTTGTTCTTGCCATTTGAAATTCCCAAGTAATTTTGAAGGATGAAAGTTAAAAAAAAACCATTTCTTAAGTCATCCTTTCACTAAATGTTAAGTTGTGATATGTACTCACTCGCATCTGCACTGTATTTAATACCTGACACATATTCATGGCACTACAAGTGGCAAGGCAATAGCAATTTGTGCAGACTCATGGCATAAAGCATTTTCATTTCTTGCTCAACCTTCAACAGCAATTGCAAACTGAATTCTAGAAAGAAAAAAAAACGCAAAATATATACGAGAATATCATGCAGAAGCCACAAAATAATAAAATATCTGTTCTTCTCTTTTATATTCATATTTTAATACAATTTCACTTTTGCCATTTGCAACCAGCCAATACAAGATTCTCTGCCACTTTGACGAAGGCTACGCGCAATTTACAAATGCTGCCAGCCACTCCACCACCACCACCACCACCACCACCACCACAAAAGCAATATTCTTTTAATTTCACTCGTAATTCAATCTAAAATGCGAACATGTATGATTTTTTATTTTCTTATTAAATATAAAAAAATCTTGTTCAAGAAACTACGAAACGGGGAGGAATGAATGAATGCCTTTTGCGGTCCGACTTTTTCACAGAGATTATACGGCAAAGCCTGTTGAATTTATTTAATAAAAATTTCACAGAGAGCCACACGCACACTCACACACACACACTCAGTCACCAAAGGAATAATTTTAAAATGCTTTTATGTGTAGTTTTTATGGGCTTTGCTGCAACAAATTTATCATGACTGACAAAAACATACCAAAGAAATTAATAATATTTTGGGAATTTTAAAAATAAAATTCTTTTTAAATTAATTATTTTTGTATTGATACCGTATGGCTTTCTTTTGTGTTTAACACGAATCACTATCGTTCTTAACAGAGTAACCGATTGTCAAGCAACAGTTTCGTAGAAAATTTTTATGCCAAAATTCTTTTGGAAGTTATTAAATTTATTTCAGTGATTCTTTTAATTTATTTTTTTAAGGATATTCTCGTTAGATAATTTATACATTAAGACATTTTTGCTAGAAAAATCTGCTTATCATTCGCCAAGGAAATCGATAACAAAATTATTTTATGGCATTTGAAAAGCTGGAAATAAACACAAGATAAGAAACTAATTAAATCACGAATTCCACGGAAAAGTTAATTTTTATACCCTCCAAAAAAGAATTTGGAGGGTATATTCACTTTGTCATTCCGTTCGTAACGCATCGAAATATCCATCTCAGACCCCATAAAGTATATATATTCTTGATCAGTGATGAAATCTAAGACGAACTGAGCATGTCCGTCCGTCCGTCCGTCCGTCTGTGGAAATCACGATTCAGTCCAAACGAAAAGAGCTAGACTCTTGAAATTTGGCATAAATATATTTTAAGACTTAGAGCAGGTTAAGTTCAAAGATGGGCTAAATCGGGCAAGAGGGAAAAAAGTTCCCCTAAGAAGAACTAAACCAACCCAGAAAAAACAACATAATTTTTAAAGTTTTTTGGTTATTTTGTTAAGCAAATGATATATTTTTATGTCAAATATGGTCCAGCGCCTTAAACTTGGAGCCATTAAATAAAATAAAAATATTTTTGACCCCGCCCACTTCAGTGGGCGTTATTATAGGCAAAAATAGCATAAAAATTTAACAAATTGTTTTACTTCAGCCTACATTCCTTAAAAATAACACTTTTAAGCTTTAATGACGAAGCTGAGACGAAACCTGGTACTACTCTGCCCTACCCCCTCCTTCCCCTTCGCCCCCTAAATGACCCTACCAAAAAAAAATTTTTTTTTTAAATTTTGTATATAATCATCCCAAGCATTTATCTTTAGAGTTTTATGACTGCCGATTTCTGCCCTACCTCCCCCCCCCACTTCTTCCTCCCCCCCTAAATGACCCTACCAAAAAAAATTTTTTTTTTAAATTTTGTATATAATCATCCCAAGCATTTATCTTTAGAGTTTTATGACTGCCGATTTCTGCCCTATCCCTCCCCCCCTCTTCCTTTGTCCCCTAAATGACCCTACCAAAAAAATTTTTTTTTTTTTAGATTTTGTATATAATCATCCCAAGCATTTATCTTTAGAGTTTTATGACTGCCGATTTCTGCCCTAGCCCCCCCCCCCCCGCTTCTTCCTTTGCCCCCTAAATGACCCTACCAAAAAAAACAATTTATTTTTAAATTTTGTATATAATCATCCCAAGCATTTATCTTTAGAGTTTTATGACTGCCTGTTGCTGCCCTACCCCCTCCTCCCCCTTTGCCCGCTAAATGACCCTATCAAAAAAAAGAAATTTTAATTTTGTATATAATTATCCCAAGCATTTATTTTTAGAGTTTAATGACAAAGGTGAAATGTTTCCCCCACAGCCCTTGCCAGAGCGACCCCGCCAAAATACAGTTTTTATAGCCTCCAAAGAGAATTGCGATGAAGTCTAAGACGGTCTAGCAATGCCCATACGTTCGGCTGTGGAAAACATGATATTGCATATTTTTGAACCCCGCCCCCTTTAGTGGGCGTTGACGTACGATATTATATAAAGGAACACTGTCCCACCAAGTTAAACATTTCAAATTCACTTACTAAATATTTGGAGGGTATTTAAGATTCGACCCGGTCGAATATAACGTTTTTACTTGTTTCATATAATATGTAACTTTAACGCCCACTGAAGGGGGCGGGGTCCAAAAATGGACAATATCATGTTTTCCACGGACGACGGTACGAGAATTTCTAGATCGTCTTACACTTCATCACTGATCAAGAATATATATAGTTTATGGGGTCCTATTCTTTTTGTTGGGTATTAAAACTGTATTTTAGCGGGGTCGCTCTGGCAAGGGCCGTCCCACAGTGCTTTGTCCCCATATAACGATGGGACAAAAACAGAAGGAGTTGTCAGATATTTTTGAAATTTGGTACACTAGCATAAACTAGCTTAGCTAAGAAAAATATGAATTTTTGGAAAAATCGGCTCAAGGACACGCCTACCTCCCATGTGTCCTGAAATTGAAATATATAATTTTAGCTTCAATATTGCCCACAAAATTACAAAAAGTGGTCATGCTGATACATATGCAACTAGCAACGTGTGTGTAAATTTTTATTTAAATCGGACTAAGGACTCAAGGTCCTGCCATATATCCTCTTTATTAAAAACGCTATCACTTCCACAAAAATTGTCCGATCGTAATAAATTTTGGTATGTTAATTGATATTTGCAAGATATATATTTACGCCAAATTTGGGTAGAAAATTTGGAAAATACAAAAACATCATTAATTGAAAAATAGGCTAAAACGGTTAAAATACTCTTGCAAAAATAAAACTATAAGGATTTTTGAAAGATAACATAAATGAAAAAATTAAAGAGGAAAACTAGCAATGTTAACGTCAAAAAAATCATATCGCACTTGATCCATCCAAATTTTTATTTTTTCACTTTTCAAAAAAAATCGACGCGTAGTATTAATATCCGCTGTAAAATTATCTTGCTATTTTGCCTACTTTTTGTTAATAAAATGGTTGGTTTAAAAATTCTTTTTCATATGCCTTTAATATTAAATTTAAAACTGTTTTGCTTCTACTGAACATTTTGACTTAATACCCTCCTGTTGATTAAGTGCGATATATTTTGATAAAAAAAATTAAAATTTTGGATTTTGAAACGTAAATTATAATAGCTTAACTTAATAATTATATTTTATAGCTCCTTGTTACGCAATGATATTAAACACTATTAAATGCCTAATATTTGAGTAAAAATCATAAAATTAGGCATTTCAAAAAACGTTTTTTTTTCAAGTTGTGGTAAAAAATAGGCACTAATTTTTGAATACCCTGTTAGCTAAGAGTATACACTTACAAAAACCGAAAAAAAAAATTATCTAATTTTATATAATATTTTTTTATACTCCATCAAACTTAATTAATTTTTGGATTTTCAACAAAAAAAATGTGGTTTTCAGAGCAATAAAAAAAAGTTATTTTGTAAATAAATACTAAATTCTAAACTTTAGTTTAACTGCAAATATATCAAAGTACCTGAAAACAAATTTCGAGTGACTTTTAAAAAAAATTAATTTTTCAGAATTATTTTTGTGAAACAACTAAAACCTATTTTTCTGTTAAGTCATTTTTGCAAGAAATTATCTGATTTTAACGCCCTCTCGTGGTGGCAAAAGCAATCAGAATTTTTTTTTTGTTAACATTTATTTGAGATACCTTATTATCTTTCAAAAAATCTGTATTTAAAAACAATTTGAGATAAAATTTTGTTTTAAATATTTTTGTCTATGGGACGCGTCCGGGAGACAGTTCAGCTTTGCCATAAAATACTTAAAATAAATTTTTGGGATAATTAAGTGTAAAAAAATTTTTTTTTGCTAGGGTCATTTGGGGTGGCAAAAGGGGAGGAGGGGAGGAGGGGAGGATGGGAGGTAGGGCAGAGGAGGATCAGGTTATGTCTCAGCTTCGCCATTAAAGTTTAAAATTATTATTTTTAAGGAATGTAGGCTTAAGTAAAACAATTTGTTAAATGTTTACACTATTTTTGCATATGATAACGCTCACTAAAGTGGGCGGGGTCCAAAAATTAATTTTTTATTTTTATTTTATGGCTCCAAGCTTAACGCATTGGACCGTATTTGACATAAAAATATATCATTTGCTTAACAAAATTACAAAAAAAACTTTAAAAATTATGTTGTTTTTTCTGGGTTGGTTTAGGTCTGCTTAGGGGAAATTCTTTCCCTCTTGCCCGATTTAGCCCATCTTTGACCTTAACCTGCTCTAAGCTTCAAAATATATTTATACTAAATTTTAGGGGTCTAGCTCTTTTCATTTGGACTGAATCGTGATTTCCACAGACGGACGGACGGGCGGACGGACATGCTCAGATCGTCTTACTGATCAAGAATATATGTATACACTTTATGGGGTCTCAGATGGATATTTCGCTGTGATACAAACGGAATGACAAAGTGAATATACCCTCCAAATTCTTTTTTGGAAATAAGAAAAACACTAGACTAAATGCATTTGCCTAAAAGGAGATTATATTCGAAAAATAATCGCTAATTTGCCGGAAAAAAATTTTAGATAAATTTTTTTGCTCACATTTTTAAATAATATCGAGCTGCTTTTTATTTATTATCATATTTTATTTATATATTTTCAAATTGCTTACTTTTTCCATAAATGTTTGGCTTTTTTTATAATTAATATTAGCATGAGGGACTTTTATTAAAGTTAACGCAATAAAATAAAATAAAAAAAAAATATTAGTACAAAAAGGGAGAGATAGAAAAGCCAAATTGAATGTTTCGAGTGTTTGTTTTCCACTTATTCGCTTTAGAAGAAGTTTTATATTTCTTTCAGTATGAAAAAGCATGCAGTCACTTGCATACAACCAGCTGTGCGTGTACACATGTATGTTTGTATGTGTGTTTGTGTGTGTGTTCATTTCAAATAATTTTTTCATGTAACTGATTTTTGTTTGTAAATATTTTTTTTATTTTTTCATATATTTTTTCGACAAAAATCTGTGCCATAAGTATGCAAGCAACCGACAGTGACGGTGTGTTTGTCTGTACAAATTAAAATTTAATTTAATTCACTTTTGTGGCATGTTTTTTTTATATATTAAACTGAACAGTACTTCAGAGGCAGCCGTAGCAGGCTGTAGCAGCAACAGCAACAGCAGCAGCTGTAACCGCCATCAGTTCACCAACAAACTCCTGTTTGTGTTTTTATTTTTATGTTTTTTGTATGGAACGAACATCAAATCACATGATCGCTTGTTATGTTGCCGCTGCTGGCAGACATTCCAATACACTTACGAGCACTTCCATTTGCATGTGTGTGTGTGTGTCTGTGGTTATTTTAGGTTTTCAAGTGTTTGTGTTACATTTTGCAAATACTTAAGTGCTGTTTCCACATTTCAGACAGTCGAAGGAATGACTCCTTCAGGAAATTTATATGGAAAAACAGGAGCAGTTTTTTTTTTGAGTAATTTATTGATTAAAAAAAAGCAGAGCTTTAATTATTTATTAAATCAACATGTTTAACATTTTAAGAGACTTTTATCAGTTCGTTAACAATTCGGCTATTTTAATGGCAATGGGTGATTTTTTGGCAACTTTTGTTTTTTTTTTAATTCGAACCGGCACTTAGGGGCGGCCCATACGTATGCAGCGCATTATGACGGGGCTAAAAAGTAGGAAAACGTAGTGAGAGGATAGATGAGAAAATATGTTTTTGGCAGCAGGGCTGTTTTCGTGCAACATGTTAGTGTTAAACATGCTCAGTTTGGTCCATAATTTAACCAGGAATCGCACAATTCTTGCAGATCATTGAATTTTATTATCAAAATTTATGGTCAGTTTAAGAAATTGAATCGTGAACAAGCAAAATTGATGTGTTTAGTGTAAAGAACGCCCAATTCATCCCGAAAACTGCAGTCTTTGGTGTGGCATAATTGTCCAAAGACGACGAAGGCAAGAAAGTTACTGTGAATGACGAGAGCTACCCTGCCATGATGGCAAAAAAAAAAAAAAATAGTTTTTTTGCCCAAAATGGAATAAGTGGGCTGGATTTCAACAAGTCGGTGATGTCACATGCAACATGGCAAGCGAAACAATAGCCCCAATTGAGGGCCAAGTGCGATAGACAGTTCCTTCACGTTGGCCTATTTAATGCCTTTGAACTATTTTTGGGGGGACCATGTCGAGGCTCATGTCTATAGAGACAAGCCCGCAATGGCTGATGCACTGGAAGTCAATATTCAAGAATTTACCAGTGAGATACCGCCCTTTACGTTGGAGACAATATGTTGAAGACAGTGGGCTCAAATTGTAACCAGCGTATGAAACAGTTGAGCTGTACTGTGGGTCAACATGGAATCATTTTTATACCCTCCAAAAAGAAGAAAAAAAATAGAATATGGAGGGTATATTCACTTTGTCATTCCGTTTGTAACGCAGCGAAATATCCATCTGAGACCTCATAAAGTATATATATATATTCCTGATCAGTGATGAAATCTAAGATGATCTGAGCATGCCCGTCCGTCCTTCCGTCTGTGGAAATCACGATTGAGTACAAACGAAAAGAGCCAGACTCTTGAAATTTGGTATAAATATATCTTGAAGGATATCTCAGGTTAAGTTTGTAAATAGGGTGAATCGGGCTAGAGGAAAAAAAGTTCCCCTAAGAAGAACTAAACTAACCTCCAAAAAACAACATAATTTTTAGAGTTTTTTTTGGTAAGTTTGTTAAGCAAAGGATATGTTCTTATGTCAAAGAAGGTTAAACTTGGAGCCATTATATAAAAAATAATAATTTTTGGACTCCGCCCCCTTTAGTGGGCGTTATTACATGTAAAAATAGTGTAAACATTTAACAAATTGTTTTACTTAAGCCCACATTCCTAAAAAATAACATGTTTAAGCCGTAATGACGGAGCTGAGACGTAACCTGGTACTACTCTGCCCTAGCCCCTCCTTCCCCCTTTGCCCCCTAAATGACCCTACCAATAAAAAAATTTGTTTTTTTAATTTTTTATTTAATTATCGCAAACATTTATTTTTAGAGTTTTATGAAAAAGGTGAAATGTCTCCCCCACAGCCCTTGCCAGAGCGACCCCGCCAAAATACAGTTTCAATACCCTCCAAAGAGAACTGGACCCCATAAAGTATATGTATATATTCTTGATCAGTGGTGAAGTCTGAGACGGTCTAGCAATGCCCATACACTCGTCTGTGGAAAACATGATATAGTCTATTTTAGGACCCCGCCCCCTTCGGTGGGTGTTGACGTACGATATTATATGCAAAAATAGTGTAAATATTGACCAATTTTTATTCCTTAAGCCTATAAGAAGCTGAGATGTTCTCTGATCTTGCAGAAGTGAAACGTATCTCCCGCGGCCCTTCCCGGAATGATGCTCTCAAAATAGAGATCTAAAATTGGGTACACAGATGTTTTAAAAGAACTCTGTCCCACCCCCAGTTAAACATTTTAAATTTACTTATCAAATATTTGGAGGGTATTTAAGATTCGACTGGGTCGAATATAACGTTTTTACTTGTTAAACATTAAATTATATATGAGATTATTTTTTATTTGGCCCTGTTTGCGTTGTATAATTATTGTTGACTAAATGTCTTTAGCTAATTGCGGCCTAACTTTTTCTTTATGTCAATAAAAATTCCTTTTATTACATATTTTACCCGACGTTTCGTAAATTTTTTGTTGACTTTTTCAAGGGTTTTGTCTATTTGAAATTGAAAATAAAACTTAAATAATTACAATACATACACACCAAAGTAATCTAACATCGATACTTACAATTACTCAAAAATATATTAAAAACATAAATAAAAACATAAATAAAAATTCAAAATTATCAGAATTACATTTTTAACATCTATTTATTACTTAGTCAACAATAATTATTAAATTATATAATTCGTTCCATTGACTCGAATAAAGATTTCGTACATTTTAACTCCGAAAACCCATTAAAAACTACTAGTCATAGATTTTGTATTATTTAAATTTTTCTTCTTTTTCCGTGTCTGCCTGTGTGCTTTCAAATCTGATCTTTTTCCGCAAAATATTAATACATATTTTTTTCTTCTAAAAGCTTCTGTTAGTTATTGTATTTATTTAGTTCACTATTTTATTTCAGAGTTTTTAGTTTTTGCTTGAAAATCTTTTATTTTTTATAATATTGTATATTAATTTTATAATACCAAATCGTACATGTGTAAATTAATTAATTATAATTTATGCAACTGGTAATTGATTATAGTGTGTGCACATGTGTGAGCACATATTTCTTTTTGCATGTTTCTAAATAGTTTTTTTTTGTGTCTATACAATTTTCGCATTAGCAATTAATTCGTTGTGCAAACATATTGACTAAAGTTTTTGTCGGGACAACAATTTTTTGGGTGGTGGCATTCAAATGAGAAAACTGAAAAAGGAAAGGGCAAGCAGCCAGTGGCTTCAGAAAAGAACATGCTGTGGCATTAGTAATATTTACATATTTCTGCAGTAGACTATTTTTAAACAAGTCTGTGAATGTAATAAATCTTTAAAATGTAATAAAAGAAAATCTTAAATTGCATTCATCTGCTGCATGTAACGGGTTTTTTTTTGTCAAACGTTGCTTCACTGTTGTGCTCCAAAAACCATCATAATTGAAGTTTTCATATATTGTTTTCATCAAATTATTATTTTTTTTTTGCCTTCCTCATATTTAAGCTGATTAATTTTGGTCTCTCCATATGTGAATGGCACAGTTTTTACACTGGCCGTTTATACAGTTTCTATGTTCCCCTTTCCGTGTTTTGTTTAAATTTTACTCATACAATAATTCTCAGTTGCAAGCAGAGTTGCATGTTTGCCAGCCAGTTCCTTTTTTGGGGGTTTTTCCTTCTTTGCTGGCCGGCAAATCCTTATTGTATGACGCCCGGTGCCTGCATGTACTCGTATTTATTTAAATGTCCAGCTTTTTTTAATTAAATTTACGCTTCGCAGATTTAAACTTTATTTTCTTTGGAGAATTGTCAGAGAGTGTTGATGTTTTTTTTCCTTCTCATACATTCATTTTGATTTAAATTTTATAACCCTCCCCCCTCCCACCCCAAAAAGAGCGATAAGAGGACTGGATTACGTTGCTGCTGGCATTGTGTTGATGGCTGCTTCAGCGGTGTTGTTTGTTGCCATGTTTTGGAAATACATTTTAGCTGGTAAATTCAAAAGCAAATTTTAAATATATTTTATTTTCTTATGCAAGGGACATGAAAGGATCTTATCGAGTTACTCTTCAAATTTAAAAGGCTTATTACGTGTTTTAAAAATAGAAATCGTTTGAGAAAAACCATAAAATACCACAACAATTTTCACTTTTAGCTTACATTTTGACACGAATTTTTTTTTTAATTTTTTATTATGATTTTTTCTTTTATTTTATAAAAATAGCCAGCTTAAGATTCAATTATTATTGCATTTTAGCCATAATGGATTACGTGGTTCAATGATTTTTGTAAGCCGTTTTTTATTTTATTTTTAAGGCTTTTAAAAATATGATATTTTTCCCACGTTATAACAAATATGTTTTTTAAATGCTATTCAGGATAAAAAAAAACTGATTTTGTGAATGCTTTTTGCTGAACTGGTTAACAGTTAGACCGCGAAGCTGAAGTTACTGGGTTAAACTCCTTACTAAGTACAGACCTTATACCTATTCTGATCAGAGGGAGGTTTAGCACTTGCTGGTGAATATTAGCCAGAGGTCCGAAATCTTCGCTCAAATTCGAGTAGAGAGTGAAACTCGCTCGAATTCGAGCGCGAGTACTCCTGCGAGTGACAAAAAAATATCGTGTGTACTCTATTTTTCTATGCCACTCGAATAAGAGCGCATATGCTTTGCTCGATTTCGAGTGCGAGTAAAATACGCTCGAAATCGAGCAGATTATACTCTTGCCGAGTACTCTTTCAGTCTTTCTCATACAAAAAAAAGTTTCCACTTAATTTTTTTCCACAATTGTTAATTTCACAAATTGTGTTGTTTCCTTCAAAGTCATAACGAAAATATTTTCGCGTTTCATTATTTATGTCTTTATTGTTCATTATAATATAAAAAAAATATAAGTAAATTTTTAAAAATATAATAAAACTTTTTTTATAAAACCAATTAATTGCTCCGCACACGCGCACTGTATGGAAAGACTGAAAGAGTACACAAAAACCACACGCACACACAACTCAGCAAAGACAAACAGTTTCTATTTTTCGAGTGGAGAGTAAAGTTTTTGTAACACTCGTAATCTTCGAGTACTCTTCTTCGCGAGTATTTTTCACTCGCGAGTAAAATCGAGTAAATCTGAGCTCTGATATTAGCGACAGTAATTGCTGCTATTTTCTATTAAAGGGTGCATTACAGTATTTTTCTCCGTCTCGGTATTGTAGTAAAAATTCGCCAAAGAAGTAAAAAGTAAAATTTGCAACAAGAAATTCTCCTCCCTCTTCCCATCTTTCTTCGTCTGCCCACTTAACACCATCGCTTTCTTTTCATAGCTGCGTCGAAATCCATTGCAATGAGTGGGGATGCTCCCCGGAGTGTCTGTCCCTCGCATTAAAAAAAAGCAGCTAAATGGACTATATTCAGCTGCGCCGACTGTTATATATGCTTCGCCATACATCGATTCCCTGGAATCATCTTTTTCATTTTTCTGGCCTTCAGTATTAATTTATGTCTTTCTGAAATATAAAATATATTTCATTACGAAGCAGGAAAAAAATTTTTGTTTAATTTAGTTACTTTAATATTCCAAAAGAAGTTTGAATTTTCCAGCTCTGGAGCTGTGTTTTTGAGTTCTCCTTCCTCATACCAACGAATTTCCTTCAGAAGCTCCAATTACGTTTAATTTATAAAGAAAAAGACAAAATTAGTCTTAGTTTCTTATATTTATGTACCAAAAATGTCTCCATTATCCAACCCTGGAATCTTCTATTCGATTTTGTTTAATTTTGAATGCCAATTTAAATCTCCCTAAGCTGCAAAATAAGTTTAATAAAAAAAAAAATTACTTCTAAATAAATCCTTTTGTATACAAAAATCGAATTTAAATTGTCCAGCTCTGAAGCTATCATTTAGGCTTTTCTGATTTTGAATACCAACCAGTTTCATTGAAAAACATTAATTATGTTTTATTTATGAAGAAAAACCAGAAAAATGTTAAAGATGGTCACTGTTATGTACAAAAAAAAAATTTTCAATTGTCCAACCCTGGAATCGTCTTGTTAGTTTGGTTTGGTTTTTAACACCAATTTAAATCTTCTTGAACTGCAAAATAAGTTTAATAAACAAAACAAAAAAAAATAAAAAATTAATAAAGAAATTACTTCTAATTAAATCCTTTTGTATACCAAAACAAAGTTTAAATTGTCCAGCTCTGAAGCTATCTTTTAGGCTTTTCTGATTTTGAATACCAGCCAGTTTCTTTGGAAACCATCAATTATGTTTCATTTATGAAGAAAAAACAGAAAAATATTTAACTTGGTCACTGTTATGTACCAAAAAAATTGTCAATTGTCCAACCCTGGAATCGTCTTTTTGATTTTGTTTGATTTTTAATACCAATTTAAATCTCCCTGAACTACAAAATAAGTTTTATAAACAAAAATAAACAAAAAAAAATTATTTCTAATTAAATACTTTATATACCAAACACGAGTTTAAATTGTCCAGCTCTGGTTTTTCTGATTTTGAATACTAACGAATTTCTTTGAAAAGCACCAGTTATGTTTCATTTATGAAAAAAAAAATTGAAAAATATTTAAGTTGCTCACTGTTATGTAACAAAATGAGTTTCAATTGTCCAACCCTGGAATGGTATTTTTAATTTGATTTAAATTTTTAATACCAATTTAATTCTTTCTGAGGTATAAAATAATTTTAAGCAACAAAAGCAAAAATTAATTTTATTGTCCAGCTCTGGAACCGTATTTTGGATTTTGCAAACTATTTAAAACTATTTCTAATACTTGAATCCAAGGTAAAAGTGTCCAGATTTTTTAGGGGCTTGGGAAAACCGATTACACTTACTGACAGAGGGATATCACATATTCGACTTCCCGTTAAATAAGAACCCAGAATATATTGTGTACTTTGTGGGGTCCTCTAATAATTTTGTGGAAATTACCCACGGAAGGACAAACCATTTTTGGTGAAGTGTATAGCAAAAATATATAAAATGAAATTTTCATACAAATTTTAAATGGTTGGCAACTTTAAGAGATTTGCTTTAACCTCATTTGATGTTTTAATCAGATTTATTTTTTAGAAAATATGTTACATTTTCCGGTTCCTTTCTTTAAAAAAGAAAATTTCGAAATAAGTGGTAGATTGATTTCTAATGAATTCACTATTTCTAAATGGCATCATTTTATAATTTTCCATAGAAAAATGCAAAAAATTTGGCATATTTTTAGAAAAGAACACAATTCTCCTATTAAGAAAGAAATTTATATTGAATCGTATTTACATAAAACAACTTTAATGTTTTTTAAAACGACTGCTGCAGCTGCAACACATTGAACACTGCTGATGCAGGTTGTTAACGAAAATATGAATATAAATACATTTCACTGAACTTTTGAAATATTCTTTTTCACAAAATTAAAACTAAAATCTAAATGATAGCCTTTAAGCCTAAATAAAATCCTTTCTATAAATATTTATTTTAAAGCGCATCTCAAATCCAAATGATTTATTTGAATTACGGCCGCTATTAAACCGGACAGACTCAAATCGTATCAAGTCTATATAAAACTCATCTTAATTGCAATATTCGTTGTAGTTGATAATCTGCAATTGTTATCGAGGACAATTAAAAAGTTTGAAATTGCGAGAAAAAAAGGTGGCGAGATTTTTACAAACAATTTATTTTTCTTTATGAATTTAGTTTATCACATTCCTGCACTTTTATAGTTTATTGTTCTTTATATTACCAAATTATTGCATTTTTATGAATATATTCCTCGAATGCCATCAGATAAAAGCATATATGTACGTTTCTTTTTTTGTTTTGACTATTTTCCATGACTTTTTCATTGGGAGTTTTTCACAAATGCACTGAAAAGTCAGCGCGAAAATAATCAAAAAATCATACAAATTTATGGATTCATTCAGTTTTATGAGATTGAAATTGTGACGAGCAAAAACAAATGTGTAAAATCATATACTTTTGGGGAGGGCACTTATACGGATGGGTGAAAATATGTATGCGTTCGTTACCCTGCAGTTCTGAGAATTTCAGATTATTAGATGGAACGTTCAAAATGCTCTCCATTGTGATGTGTGAAATATCCGATTGAAGAGATCGATGGCAACTCGACATAATTGCCACAGCAGCTACATTTTCAGTACTTATATTTTGCTATAAAATAAGTGTATTCCAATTTTGGAACTGTGGGGCATAACCTTAATGGCAAAGAGTCACAAAAAAAAAACATTAAAAAAGTAGAACAAATAACAGAACTATAAATATATATTGACAACAAATACTAGTAATAACTGCAAAATGTGTAGGATTATTATTACTTTTTCTATCTGTGAGCCTTCACTGCATTTTCATGTATTCGAGACTTAAAAGTCATATGAAAAACTAAAAATGTATTAAACTAAATAAGTCCAACTTCAGCTTCAAACGACAATACTGCGGAACACAAAATTACATTAAAAAATTTATGTAAAAATATTCTTCAAAGAAAAGGTAACATTTTATGAATTTTAAGTTTTAATTAATTTATTAACTCTCTATTGTTATAGAAGATAGTATGAAAATAAATTTAAAAAATGTATAAGTTGAAGGTTAAGTATATTTTTATAAAAAAATTTCCGTGTTTATTTTAAGTTCAAAAGTGCAAAACATTATAAAAGGTGCAAGTCATCATAAAAAGTGCAAGTCATTATGAAAAGTGCAACACATTATAAAAGGTGCAAGTCATCATAAAAAGTGCAAGTCATTGTAAAAAGTGCAAGTCATTATGAAAACTGCAAGTCATTATAAAAAGTGCAAGTGGTTATGAAAAGTGCAAGCCATTATAAAAAGTGCAAGTGGTTATGAAAAGTGAAAGTCATTATGAAAAGTGCAAGTCATTGTAAAAAGTGCAAGTCGTCATAAGAAGTGCAAGTCGTCATAAAAATTGCAAGTCATCATAAAAAAGTGCAAGACATTATAAAAAGTGCAAACCATCATAAAAAGTGCAAGTGGTTATGAAAAGTGAAAGTCATTATGAAAAGTGCAAGCTATCATAAAAAATTCAAGTCATTATGGAAAGTGCAAACCATTATAAAAAGTGCAAGTGGTTATGAAAAGTGAAAATCATTATGAAAAGTGCAAGCTATCATAAAAAATGCAAGTCATTATAAAAAGTGCAGGTCAATACGAAAAATGCAAGTCATTATAAACAATGCAAGTCATTATGAAAACTGCAAGTCACTGTAAAAAGTGCAAGTCATTATGAAAAGTGCAAGTCATTATAAAAAGTGCAAGTCATCATAAAAAGTGCAAGTCATTGTAAAAAGTGCAAATCATTACAAAAAGTGCAAGTCATTATAAAAAGTGCAAGTCATTATGAAAACTGCAAGTCACTGTAAAAAGTGCAAGTCATTATGAAAACTGCAAGTCATCATAAAAAGTGCAAGTCATTACAAAAAGTGCAAGTCATTATAAAAAGTGCAAGTCATCATGAAAAGTGCAAGACATTATAAAAGGTGCAGGTCATCATAAAAAGTGCAAGTCATTACAAAAAGTGCAAGTCATTATAAAAAGTGCAATTCATTATGAAAAGTGCAAGTCATTGTAAAAACTGCAAGTCATCATAAAAAGTGCAAATCGTTACAAAAAGTGCAACTGATTAAAAACAAACGAAGCTACTGGCTACAGTTTTATATGAATGTTATATGCTTTTATTAGAAAATATTTTTTTAACAACTTGCCGAACTGCTGTCGTATGTTTTTGTGTTGTTTATTTGGTTGTAGTTTTATTTAAATGTGCATGTTAATAAATGCAACGGAATAAGTTTGTTTTTTGCAAATAAAAATAAATATATTTTATATTATTTGTTTGTTATTTTGTAGCCTCTGGTTGGGAAAAAGTTGTAAATTCAAGAGATGACTGCTGTTAAATTGAGTGTAAAGTTTAAAGCTATTAAATAAATTATAATGTGTATATACAAAAATATATAGACGCAAATATATAAAAATATTCATACACACGCTTATGCAAGTGTATAAAATCATTTTTAAATTGTGAATTTTTGACAGACAAAAAAGAAATCGGTGAGTCGTGTCCAATTTTAAGTTGCAAACAGAAAGACTCTGCTACTTCTACTATTTGGCAAAATATGTGTAATATTTTCTATATTAATTTTAGCTGCCAATATGATGTAGGCAATTTGTATGTTTTGACTGAATTTGAAAATAAATAACAAGTTTTAGTAGTAAAAAATTTAAAAAAAATAAAGGACCACAGACGGACATTCTACTTCTCTATTGATAAGGGCCCAGTATAAATATTCACTCTACGGGGACGCAAATGACAAATTTATATGCCTTTAGCATTTCTAGTGAAAATTATAAAAATACAACTGAATGGGTGTTTTGACAGTTTCCAGCTGCAATTCATTTAAGAGCGAGACGTTGCCGCACTCACGTATATTTAATTTTATTTATTGCTTTATTTTAATTTAACAAAGTTTCAATCAACAACTATTTGTCATCTTATACAGTCGACAACATTTTTCCACTTGGAATAACTGCTTTATTCCCAGAAATCAACTTAACTATACGACAATCTGCAACTCTTTTGAAATTTCGCTTTGTTCAAACAACTTCCAGAGAGAAAAACTACAGGCATAAACAAGACAATGCTTGCAAGTCACACACACACACACACACATCTTACGTATGTGCGCTGCATGAGAGTAGCATGTGACCCAAAATAACCGTAATATACGAGCACACATATTCATATTTTACATGCATGCACGTGTGTGTGTGTGTGTGCTGGTGTGTCAGTCTTAACCACACAACAATATGCAGCCTGCATTTTTATTTATCTGAATTTTTGTTTTTAAGAAATTCATTAAACACTAAAGAAAAAAAAATAATAAAAATAAAACAAATTTCATTACTTATTTTTATAAAAGACCAATAAAATAATTAAACAAAAAAGCAGAATAAAATGAAATGAAACTGTAAGAGGTACACGAACAACTATAACAAGAGAAAAAATCACTCATGAGTAATAAGTGTTTTAATTACATTTTATGAAAATGTAAATGTGCTCGAGTGTCTGTTTGCGTGCATGTTTCTGTGAGAGTTTTTAAGGATATAAAAATACATATAAAAACTTATGCACACACATACATGCATGCATGGAAGCATATAAGTAAGTGCAAAGCGTTAATATTTATTTGTACTCGTATGTTGTGTGTTTGTCTCTGGACTTATTTTTGTTTTTTTTTCATATTGAAAATCACTGAATAAATTATTTGCCTTTTTTAATGCACAGAAAATACTTACATGCGTATATAGAAAAGTCTCATGATAGGATATACAAGTGGATTTACAAAATGCCCTGCATGCTGGCACATTAGAGTGTGACAAGAGTGTATGAGCATAACGTTGTTCTGGGCAAGAAGTACCCATAGTTTCATGGAAAGAAGAACAAATTCGAAATATTGCAATTGAGGATGCTATTGGCTGAAGTAGTTAACAAGAGACTATGAAGCGCAAGGTCCTGAGCTCAAGCCCGCTCTCAGTCATGAATATTGTGGCGAATTCTTCTGATCAGTATTAGTGCATAATTGTGCCTGTTGTTGTCAGCCTGTTTCAATATTAAAGCCATACAACTGGTCATAGAAAATAATTGGCAGTGACTGACAGAATCATGTACTAGAGGAGCAGAGGACTCCTTCGTTGGCCCTGTAGCAAAAAAAAAAAAAAAAATTAGCCGACCAAGTAAAAGGTTCAAATAGCTACAAAAATTTCTTCTCATCTTTGTTCATCTGTCCTCTCAATACTATCCCCTACTTTTTAGTTTCGTCGCACAGTGGAGTGAATGGTAGCGACAGTGGCGATTAATTCATAGAACTCGTAATGCTAAAATGTTGTTATTTTTTATTGATGAGTATTAATAAATACATAAAAAACCAGCATTTAAAAAAAATTTAAAAAAAAGAATTGTTAACCTTTAATGGGGTTTTTTTTTGTATTTTGGAGAAAATGGTCTTATTTGTCTATTTTTGCTGTAACTTTGGAATGAAAAACGTTAAATTAGTAAATTAAATTGTAAATTAGAGCATACTTTATGTGCCTTTAGAAAAAATAATAAAAAAGCTAATAACAACAACTTGTTTTTTCACATTGATTTTTAGCAACCGGAATGCTCTCACAAAAACCTTCATAACTCAAAAATCGCACAAATGCGCAAATAGGTATTCTGGAATTTATTAGCTAAAATCGTGTATTTTAAGAGCATAAAAGCATTTTTTCCTGCACTCATCCGCAAAGTTGTTGAAACTCAATGTATATATCAAAAATACCACATTTTTGGAGACATTTAATTTTTTTTTCTAAATATTTCTAAAACATTTATCTAAACAAAAAATGATGTTTTTAATGCTCGCATAGAACTTTTTGATGTGTTAACATCTATACGCGCGCCTCTAGGGCAGTAAACTATCAGTTTCAATACATACGCAAGTGTAAGGTGTAAGATGCAAGAGTATGTGTTTGTTCGTTGCTTGGCAGTCGGTATTGAAAGTGATTATTGGGCGATTTTCATATAATTTTCCCACGCGATTTTCTCCGGAAATTCATAGCCGATTTTATTAATTTTTGGATTAAAACGCTAGTGCGGGTTTCGACGAAGAGTTTAGGCCAAAAATTAAGGCGATCCGATATCGGCGAGCGGAGATTTAAGAGTTTTAATTCGGAGTATTAATTTGGAGTAATATTAAAAAAGTGTTTTATGTTGATCTTCGGTTTTGTCTTATGCATAGCAAAGAGAATAGTGACGTGGTTATACGTACATATATAAAAATGAGATAGCAAGACAGCAACGTATGTAGCTTATGTACAAACATAACAATGTATGTATGTATGTATGTATGTACATTTGTCTGTTGCTTTGCATTCTCTTTGTTTTTTGTGGGTTTAATATAAAATAAATAAACAAAAAGGTGTTAACACATCGCCCGTGAGTTCGAACACTCATTGATTTTTATTTAAAACAATTTCTTTTCTTAAACAATACATTTTTTTACAAAAATCCTGTCCACAACAATTCTTTTTTGCTATTTTTGTTGAATTAATAATGTTTTTCACAATTTTACAAAATTATTTTTTCAACGGAATCTCGCTACAAAAGTAAAAAAATTTTCTCATACGTTCAGGTAAAATATAAAAAAAAATTCTAGTCAGCTGGGCTCTTGCATACACTTGATATAGATATACTTTGGAACACACACTGCAAATAAAGTAAACTACCAAGAACTTTTATTTTTGCAGTTAGTGATGTAGAGTTTTATCTACTTTCATGTGGTACCCAATACGGTTGTGAAAGTTAAAGTTAATCTTTTGAATTAAATGCCACTTGTGAGGGCTTTCACCCCACAGTGCGTCGCAATGGTCCATGTTGAAAGAAATAAATAAAATAGAATTCGCTAGAATGTGCTAATTTTATATGAAATTTATGTTTCACTTTCACGTATCACGCACTGCTTCGATATTGAATTTTGAACGGCTTGTTTTTGGAGGACCTGAGTGTTTGACATTTCCAAGGGACACACAGCTAAAACCCTATTTCGAGCATATTTTCTATGAAATATTGGAACTGCGGCACGTTTCCCTATTTTTGAAATAATGTTCTATGGTGTAACTCTCAGCATAGAACAATATTTTAAAAATGAATTGGTGCAGCAAAATGTTAGTGTTGTCAACAGTTTGTTGCACAAATGGCGGCAAAATATACATTTCATTTTTTTTTTTATTTCGCACCAGGGGCCAAATTACCGCATTCGATATCGATCGAAATTTCAATACAATTTAAATGGAAATTTCGCCCGATATCGAATGCTGTAATTTGCCCCCAGCACTCAGGGGATGACCCCTACATATGCAGTGCATTGGGCCGGAACTAGAAAGGAGGGGATAGTATTGAGGGGACAGGTGACGAAAGATGAGGAGATAGACAATTTTTTGTAGCTATTGTAATGTTTTTACTTCGCCGGCTAATTTTTGCTACAGGACCGACGAAGGAGAATGCTGCTGTTACTCTGCTTTTTAGTATATGATAGTGTCAGTCGCTGCCAATTCTACTTCTTCAGCCAACAGCACCCCCAAATTTTTATTTTCCTTTGTGCCTTGGAATATTTATCAGAAATTTTGAAGGATTAGCCTATAATTGAATTTAATGAATGTTCGTTAAAAAAGAATATTTCGCGTATGAGAATATTTCACGTATGCCTGTGAATGTAGCACGTATTACGAATCGTAGGCTGTCAGTCTAAATTTCTTTTAGTCACTTTTGAAGTTTTTTTTTCCCCCAGACTTAATATTTAAATATATTTTGAAGCAGCCTAATGTAAGTGTATTCTGTACATCTGGCCATGCAGTTATACTTTCTGTGTTTACTTTAGTTGTATAATAAAATTTATAAGTTCTTTATCATGTGCACACACATTTACATGCCGACTATATATTCATATGTTTGTGTGAGTGTGTGTTTGTGTGTGTCTCTGCTTTCAAATGTCTACATGTTTAAATTTCTGTGAGCTGTAAGTTACCATACGAGTACAATTTGTTAAAGTCTCTATTTCAATTCATAGTAAAATAGTTTTATGCATGAGGGTATAGATTGCACAGGCTGCCCATTTTGATTATAAAAAAGTTCAGCCCACTTGCTGGGTAATAGGTTGCTTTGTGTTTTCTGGAATGTGTGCAAAGGATCTGAATCTGATAATTTGTCCTAGAGGACATCTAAGAGTATTTTGATACTGCGAATGGAGATCTATAATTAAAAAACATATAATCGGTTCCTGAATATGCCAGCTGGCAGCTACTCATTAAGGACTTATGAAAATGAATATGACAGCCTGCAAATAGGTGAACTGTTGTCCAATAAATCTACAGGATTACAAGTGACTGGAGCTAAAGTCATGCTTCCATGATTCCATATCATATGACTTTGAACTTGATTTTGTTAACTTTCCTAGTTCTGGCACAATGCAGCGCATATGTAGGGGTCATCCCCTGAGGGCTGTCCAAGAGAAAACAAAATCGCTAAATTAACTGCAGTTGGTCGAAGACGAATTAGATCAAGACTCAAGATGAAAGTAGGACTTTCATTTCTAATTTGCTTGTCATACGTCGTTGTGGCTAAGCTTCATGGTTAGTGCTGCTGGCTGAAATACTTCAAACTAAGCCAAGAAGCAGAGAAGCATTAAAAATTTTTTTTTTAAATATCATATCGTGCCACCCTCGTTTCTGCATAAATATATTTAATTATTTACGGTTTAAACATGTTTAATTTAATTTTTTTTCTCTTCTCAATATTTATACATTTTCCATTTCCCATGAAAAAAAACATAATGGAAATAATGGTGGAAAATGAAGAATTTCCTGTTTTAATTGTTCTGATAAAAGTCATTGTGATGCTGTTCATAACCAACTTTATCGTCATAATCTCCATCAGCAATATCGACATTTATTGTTTTTTGTTAATGGTTTGTATTGTTAAAATAACAATAGCCGATAGTACAAATAAATAGAGACTAATAAGTATGTAATTTTAAGGCGAATTATTTATAATGTACAAAAGTTGTTCTTGCTTTTTTTTCTTTCTTTTTAATTAAACAGCGAAGAGATAATTTAAACACAAAAGCAATTTATCTGCAATATATAACATATTCAGACACACACACAATACACACACACACACTCTTTTTTTAATTTTATCTTGCACCAGCACTCAGGGGATGGCCCCTACATATGCAGTGCATTGCGCCGGAAATAGAAAGGAGGGGATAGTGTTGAGGGATTAGATGAAGAAATATAGGAATATAGAGACTTTTTTATACCTATTGCAATCTTTTTACTTCGCCGGCTAATTTTTGCTACAGGGCCGACGAAGGTGGGTGCTGTTACTCTGCTTTTAGTACATGATAGTGTCAGTCGCTGCCAATAATGTTCAGTGACCAGTGACCATGACTTCATCATTGAAACAGGCTGGCAACAACTAACACAACCACGCACTAATGCTGATCAGAAGAATTCAACACAATATTTCATGACTCAGCGCAGGCTCGCACTCAGCACCCTCCGCTTCATAGTCTCGTGTTCTACTACTTCAGCCAACAGCACCCACTTGGCATTTCAGTGAAAATCCTTTAACTTGACGACTAAAATAATACAATACGAAATCGATTCTGCACACCTGAGTAACAGCCTGATGTATTCCAAATGTTATAAGAAACTCTATAATATTAGTGTAATAGGTGATAGTGGAATATGTGTACCCATCCCTATTTTTTTGAAAAAACTTTTTTTAAAAGTGCTATTATGCGAATTCCAAAATTATTTCAGATAGAGAGAGGGCTTCTTCAGCCACAATTTGCGGGTGGTGACATATATATGTGTTTTCAGCTCCGTTTTTTTATAATGACCAAATCATGGCAACTAAGCGTACTTGGTTTGTGTCTAGGGAACAAAGAAATTAGTTTTTTCTTATATTAAAGTTTGTTTTTTTTTTGGTAAAAATAGTTGTTGTATAGAAGGCTGTTTCATTTAATTGTTGGCTGTAACAATGAGATATTCGCAAACATGAATATAAATAGCGAACATTTTTCACACAACAAAACTGTCAAAGACAATAAAATCGCTGCTACTGTTGTCTATAATACGAACTGGATGAATTATCACTCATCATTCGTATCATTGTGTTGCGTATGATTAATATTTAATTAAATGAAATAATATATTATTTATACGTCACATTCATATCAGGCACAGCCACACGCACATGCATTTATTTACACATAAAAACAAGTAAAAGTGCTATATTCGGCTGTGCCGAGTCTTAAATACCCTTCACAGATGTAATTCTTCTTTCTTTCTTTCTTGCCAAACAGAAAGTAGGTTTAATTAAAAAATCAAAATGATGTTATCGGTTACTTTTATATTTAAGAAAACGTTTAAATTTGTCGGCTAGGAAGCTAAATGTTTTGCTTCTCTTATATCTAATACCTATGAACGTCTTTCGAAAATATTATATATATTTAATTTACAAACAAAACAAAAAATCCGTTTCATGTACCCCAAAAAGTTCTAATTGTCCAACCGTAGAATCGTCTTTTAGATTTTTTTTGGTTCTTAATACCAATTTATTTTTTCCTGATATATAATATGGTTACTTTTATGAGTCAGAAAATGTCGATTTTCCAACCCTGGAACCGAATTTTTATTTTTTTAGTAATAATATAATTTTTTTTTGATATATGAAATAGGTTGAATTCACTAAAAACACAAAATTTGGAATTTATGTATGTACTATTATGTACGAAAAATATTTCGATTTTCCAACTCTGGAAGCGAATTTTTATTTTTTTACCAATGCAATTCTTAGTGAGGTGTAACATAGTTTTACTTGGCAAAAAAATTAAAATTGTTAAACTTTTTGGTCACTTTCATGTACCATAAAATATTTCATATGTCCAACCCTGGAGTTGAAATTTTGATTTTTTTAAGATTTTAATATCAATTTTGTTCTTCCTGAATTATAAAACATCTTTAATTAGCAAAAAGAAACAACGTCAATTGCCTTTTTGGTTACTTTTATGCAGAATAAATATTTCAATCTCCCAACCCTGGAAACGAAATTAAATTTTTTTTACCAATGCAACTCTTAATGAGGCATGAAATAGTTTTATTTAAGAAAAACTTAATATTTGAACCATTTAAGTCAGTTTCATGTACCACAAAATATTGCAGTTATCCAACTCTGGAATTTAAATTTTTATTTTTTTTTTATTTTTGATACCAATTTTGTTTTTCCTGAACTAAAAAATAGTTTTAATTAGTAAAAAAAACAACGTCAATTT
Source organism: Linnaemya tessellans (assembly GCA_951800035.1). Taxonomy (NCBI): domain Eukaryota; kingdom Metazoa; phylum Arthropoda; class Insecta; order Diptera; family Tachinidae; genus Linnaemya; species Linnaemya tessellans. Next base: position 124,107,635 of record OX637533.1, read on the forward strand.
AGGTTGCTTTTATGTATAAAAAAATTTCAATTTCCCAACCCTGGAAGCGAAATTGAAGTTTTTTAAAATTTCCTTTATCAATGCGAATCTTCTTGAGGTATAAAGTAGTTTTGTTTAAGAAAAACTCGATTTTTGCAAACATTTTGGCTATTACATGTACTACAATATATTGCATGTACCAAAAAATATTTAATTTTTCCAACCCTGGAAACGAAATTTTAATTTTTTTTTGTTTTTTTTTTCAGGGCAACGCTTCTTGAGGTATAAAGTAGTTTTATTTAAGAAAAATTGCAAATTTTTTACCATTTTGGTAACTTTCATGCACCATAAAATATTGCACTTGTCCATCCCTGGATTCGAAATTTTATTTTTTATTTTTGAATTTTTGATACCAATTTTGTTTTTCCTAAATTATAAGACGGTTTTAGTTAGCAAAAAACAAAACAAAAACAACATCATTTGCCTGTTTTATTACTTTCATGTATAAAAAAATTCAATTTCCCACCCCTGGAAGCAAAATTTAAATTAAAAAGTTTTTTTTGGCCAATGCAAATCTTCATGACGTATAAAGTGGTTTTGTTAAAGAAAAACTTAAAATTTTTAACAATTTTAGTTACTACATGAACTACAAAACACGGATTGGGCCGAAAAACAATTTTTAATATCCCATCCCTGGAAATTTTTTATTTTTTTAGTTTTTAATAGACCATTGAGGCTCCCCAAAGCACGAAATAGGTTTGATTTACAAACATTAAAAAAAATAATTGATTTTTGGTATAAATTTTCGGATTTTTCATGCTTAACAGCGCTATGTTAACATGCTAACAGAGCTCTGTTAACGTACTTGGTTTGTGTCTAGGGTTATATATTTCGAAATTTATCTTCACGCAGGTCCCTTGTTCTTATATGAATTTCGACATATTATACTTTAAACACATTCACGGCAGCAGGCTATCGACTACACGACTACAGAAATAGACTACATACGTTTATATGGGGAAAGTAGTACGGACAACAACCTGCCGTGTAGACGTGAAAATAATAATTTACATATAAATGCATGTATTTTATTTCTGTAGTCGTGTGTCCGGTGGCTAGCTGTCGTGAATGTGTTTAATGCATTAGTCAGTATGCAGCACACGTACATACACAGTATTTGACGCAAAATTTCGTTGCAAACAATACGCCAACGCCACGCTACGCTATAACAAATTAAATAATTAATTATATTTTTTTACAAACTAGAACACCTCAGCATAAGAACTACGAACACGAGATGGCAATTGTATGCGCAACATATGCAAGATCATAATATTTCTAGTTAAAAGTTAACACAACTCGACATGTTTTCTAACTGAAAAACATATTCTTCCCCTTCCTCTTGCCACCTTGTAAACTTGTTAACTTGTCTTCCTAACCCACTCTCTGCCAGCCAACAAATGAAGGTGATGCATTTTAGTTGTACGAGTAGTTGTTTAATTCTAACACCAAATGGTACTTAAAAGTTAAGCGCTTTTATGTTCGAGGTTTAACTTTGCTTTAGTAACGTTTTCTTGCTTTCTTTTTTCTTGTTTTATTTTTCATTTAATATTATTTTTACTCTTGATATTGTAAACACTTCACGTCTCAGTGCTGTTAACATATTAAATAAAGTGAGACAACAACAGGCGGCAGCGTCGATTACTGTAAATGCTACTCTCCAGCAGGATGCCACGCAGAGTAACATTTTGTTAGGGATATTATAATTCAGGACTGTTAATATTAGGAATTTTGAAATGAAATTTTTTTGCTTCATTTTTCTTATGCTTAATAAAAATTTTGTTACTGTGGGTTAGCTAATTTTATTAAAATATTTATAAGTTTTCTATAAAGATTTTTCGAATAAAAATGATAAAAGTTATTGAATGTAAATTTCTATTTTTCGGTCTTATAAATTTTATTATTAAAATAAGAATTTTTTATTCGGACTTAAGTTCAGATTTTGAAATTAGTTTTTAACGATTTTTTTTTTATTAAATTCAAGTTATTTTTATTAAAAGTGGAATATTTAGAATATTTTTATAATCATTGTTATTATTAATTAAAACTAATTTATTTTTCTCATTTCAGTTATCGAAAAAATATTGCTTTTGAACAATTTCCTCAAACTTCCGAGACCAAAAATCATTAACGTGTCATGTATCATCTGAAAACACACTCGTAAGTCTATAATTTATTTTTTGAATTCGATGTCATTCTCCGTACTTCGTCGTGGGACACCGGGTAGGAACGAAATTCCTTATTATAAAAATATTCACAATTCTAAGTTCTATTCGAAATATAAAGAAAATAATTATTCGGGTATACATATTTTATTATGATTTTTTTTTTCGCCGACCAACGAAAATACAGAATCAATTTTGTTCCTAAACGAAATTGAATTCTGTCACGGCACGCCTGCGTATGATTAATATTTGTTTGTATGGCATCGTATTACTCATACGTCTTGAACATTGATTTAGAAACAAAAAATCTTACGTTACGGACGTTTTTTCCCGGTTAGGGTACCCCTCCGCATCGTCGCATAAGGAATTTCGTTCCAAAAATATGGTGAAGATGGTAAAAATATTAATTTTGTCCATATTTCAAATGCTGTGGCAAACTGTTAAACGAACATACAACCCTTCCGCTTATGGTGTAGGGTATTAAATAAGAAAAATGAATAGTAAAATTATGAAAAGAAAAATGGAAAAAAGGAAAAAACACAACAAAGCTAAACAATGTAAGAACTGAAGGTATTTCAGTTTTGTGCAAGCAAAAGAAAGGATTAGAAAAAAAATTATAGAGGAATTCATGAAGTGTATCCATCACCTTAAGCTGCTTTTTCGTACACAATAAATTATTCAGCTTCTTAAGTTAATGTCGCCCGCAGGTTGGTCTGATTTTTTATTATTATTTTTTTTTGTTGCTGTGAGATGAGCGACAGTTATGCATTAAAGAGTGTTTTAGGGAGAGACATTTTAAATGGTCCACATTAAATTTTCAGTGTGTGACTATAAATGAAAATTTCTAATCGAATACAAGAGTGTTAATGGAAAATATATTTTTTTTTTGCCTTCAGGTAACAATCGCATGAAAATTAATTTATGCTAAAAATCTGATTCAACGTCCAGTTGACTTTCAGCTATTTCGCTGAACCTACGATGCAATTGATGGTGTGCTGGCTTTAATTGTTATACCATCTGGATGCAGGCCAAGTTCTATCCTCAAAATTTTCCACTTATGCATTAAACACATTCACGACAGCAGGCTACCGTCTACAGAAATGTAAGAAACGTGTTTATATGGCCATGATTATTTTCACGGCTACACGGCAGGTTGTTTTCCGTGCTTCGTTTCCCATTTGAACGCATGTATTCTATTGCTGCAGTCGTGTAGTTGGCATCAGTAGACTCCGGAGACCGAGCTACTGATAAATTCGAGTCCTCGGTCACAATCACGTTTGCTCAAAGAGACTCTGTTACAGGTCAGCATAAATTAAAAAAAGTTGGTAATTTTTTGTAATATCTTCCGAGCAAGTGACTCGCTATGTTTCAAGAGTGAAACAAAACAAAAATTTAATGTGTGAGTAAAAACCATAAATTTTATTTCAAACAAAAATTTCTTTGAGTTATTGTTCGATACGAATTGTGTCTGTGCAGCGGCAATAAAAGTACATAAAATATAGATTTAGAAAATGGCTCAATGTGCATGAATTTTGGTGAGCTGCTGTATAAATGTTTAAATAAGTGACTGAATGTTAACAGATATTTGTTTCATAGCAAAATTACAAATGTTTATAAATAAAAAAAAATAGATAAAAAATTTACATTGTGTGTATTGATGCACAAATTAACATACATTTATATATTTGCTTACAGTTTTCCACATGTGTAGGTATGCATACACTTAACCCATTTAGTGCGGCGAAAAAAGACATATAGTGGTTTGCAGTGGTTGGCGTTTTAATTTTCTGTTTTTCGGAGTCATGTACTTACAGCATTTTCGAAAAACTTCTATAATCATGTTGTTGGGAACGCTCTAATATTTTCGGAGTAATTTTTTTCTTCCAAAACGTCGAGTTCTTTGCTGAAATTATATCTGCCTGGTGGATTTAAAACACTTTCAGTGTGTTTTCAGCGTTTTCATGTTGTTTAAAAATTTTCAATATTTTCGGAGTAATTTCATTTTCAAGATATCAAGTCTAATGGAGTTGAAATGCTTTCATTGCGTTTTTAAGTGTATATTAAATATTAGGAAATTCTTATATAAGTTTTCGGAGTGCTGTTTTTAGATTTTTTTTAGAAGAACTTCCATATTTTGATTATATATTATTAGAGAAATTTATCTCAGATAGTCGTTTCTTGAATATGTGCTCAAATATATATATATTTCAAAAAGTTGTAAAATTTTCGGAGTTAATTTTTTCAAGATATTTTAGTTGAAATTGTATCTGCCTGGTGAATTTAAAACTCTTTCAGTGCATTTTACAATGTGTGCTATACATATATCAAATATTAGGAGATCCATATATACGTTTTCGGAGTTCTTTTAGAAGAATTTCTTTACTCCGATTATTAGCAAGCTATTGTTTTCAAATAGACCTTATCCAATATTTGCTCAAAACATATTTTTCGGATAATTTAAATTTTTCGGAGTTATTTTTTTTAAGATATGGAGTTGTTTGGTGAAAATATTGCTGTCTGCTGAATTTAAAACTCTTACAAGTATTAGAAACTATTGTTTTCAAATAGCCCTTTTTTAATATGTATTTAAAATAAATATTTCGGATAAAATAAATTTTTCGGAGTAAATATTTTTTAAGAAATGAGATTATTTGATGAAAATATATCAGGTCAAGTTTATATAAAAATTTCTCGGTGCATTTTCTAATGTGCCTTTTATATAAAACATTCGGAGATCAATAATATGTATTGGGGATAAGATATTTAATGAGAAATTAAATAATTTTATATACGTTCAGAACTAATTGTTGCCGAACAGCAGATATATGGTGTGATTTATCGGTCGTCAGTGGTATAAATATACAAACACTCAAAACAGTCAACTATTTTGGTTGCCATCAACACTTTTGTGCACTGATTTAAAGCCTGATGCCTGCTGCTGGCTGCCAACAGGAAGTATGCACCAATACAGTAACAAAAGCTTAAGTCAAACGTAAACTCTATTGAAATTTTTAGATTTTCAAAATTGTACACTTCCCATTGTAACAGTAAAACAAGAAAAAAATATACACACACACATACACATCCACACACGGAAAAAACATTATTTTGCTACTGTTGCTTGTGGAAGGAAGATGAAAAAAACAATGAATGTGCAACATTAAAACAAGCTCTGCAACAACACACAAACAAATGCAGGAGGATATGTGAAGGTTATAAAAAACCTGATGCATCTGCATGCACTCGTTCATTGATGTCGATGTATTTGGCTTTGCATTTGTTTATTTGTTCCATTTGTGTTGTTTGCTTCCGCATTTAAATATACTCGTATTGTTGCCAGTTGGTATGCATGTGTGTGTGTGTGTGAGTGTGTGTGTGTGTGTGCGTACGTGTTTTTGTGACTTTGGGTATTAATGTGCGAGCTTTTGCTTGTTTGTTTTTTGTTTATTTGAGTGTGTGTGTCATGAATTGATAACAAATAATTTGTTGTTATCGTTGCAGTTGTAATAACATTTCAATGTGCTGTTTTATTTATTTGTTTGTCGTTGTCATTGTCGTTTGGCTTATATTGGCTAATTTATTTTTGTCAAAAACTAAGAATGACTCAAATGCTGACGATGTTGAACGCACAATGGCAAATTGCTATTTTTATCACGAATGGAATTACAAATTACAAACAAGGAGGAAATCTGTATTTGATTATGTTAGATGTTGTGTTTGTATGTGCGTATAACTTTAACTTAATGGCCTTTGTTTTTGTCATAGATAGAAATAAATTATATAAATTCATTTTTTTCCATAAAATATATGGTAACAATTAATATTTTTATAACTGAATTAATTGAAAGTTTGCTATTCTTGTTTTCTCTGTTATTTTTAGGTTTTCAGATATATTCAATACTTTTTTCGATTTCATATGTTTATTGAAGGCACAATCATATATTTTTGTAAGATATAAGCCAATAAGTTTTAATTGAGTAGAAGAGTACTGATGATAATAATGTATCGGTAATCGAGAATAGTGCTACTCTAATCAGCTCTGTAAATTGAAAATGGAATTGACTTCGATTTTTTCCCTTATTGTTTGAAATCTTTATCAAGTCTTTTTAAATTTCACATTACGACTTTCAGCCTATAAAATTCGAAAAAACTTAGATATACAGGCATGTACTGAAAATCGCATGTAATTTTACGATCAATTTCGATCGTGCAGATAATATAATTTTTTTCTCATAGATGATATTTGGTGCCCCATATAATAGGAAAAGGAAAAAAGAAGTGAAAACATATCTGCTTGGCTATTATTGATTTTAAAATTACATGTGATTTAAGGCCAAGCGTGGGTGCTGTTGGCTGAAGTAGTAGAACACGAGACTATGAAGCCGAAGGTCTTGAGTTCAACCCGCGCTGAGTCATGAAATATTGTGTTGAATTCTTCTGATCAGCATTAGTGCGTGGTTGTGTTAGTTGTTGCCAGCCGGTTTCAATGTTGAAGGCATTGTCACTGGGCACTGGACATAATTGGCAGCGACTGACACTATCATGTACTTAAAGCAGAGTAACAGCACCCACCTTCGTTGGCCCTATAGCAAAAATTAGCCGGCGAAGTAAAAAAGGTTGAAATAGCTACAAAAATACTGTCTATCTTCTCATCTTTCCTAATCTGTCCCCTCAGTACCATCCCTTCGTTTTCAGTTCCGTCGCAATGCATTGCATATGTAGGGGTCATCCCCTGAGGGCTGGTCCAAGATAAAAAAAGCGATTTTCAGAGCGTGCCTGACAATATAACTTGTTCTCTGTCAATACCAAACTAAAACAAAAACTTAACTGAAAAGCCATAAAACTAAAAAAGTATCCAAAAGGATAATTAATCATCAGAGATGGCAACTTCATAATAACTATAGGATCCGCAATCAAACGTTTTTGCTTATTTCGTGAATGGTAACACTTAGCTCATGTCTGATTTGACAGATAATTAGTTTTATCCTTTCGCTAAACGAATATGGTTGACCATCCAATGCGTTTTCGCTTCGCTAAGTGGGGCCTGTGATCGACTTACGGAAGATGCCGATTTTGCCAAAAAAAATCATCTCTTCAGATGAAGCTCATTTTGATCTTGGCGGGTATGTAAACAAGCAAAATTGTCGCATTTGGGGCACAGAAAACCCGCACGCATACATTGAAAAGCCGAGGCACCCAAAACGAGTTACTGTTTGGTGCCGATTTTGGTCCAGAGGCATAATTGGGCCATTTTTCTTCGAAAATGAGCAACGAGTGGCCGTTACAGTCAATGGCGATCGTTATCGGGCCCTGCAGCCATTTGAATGAAATAATCGGAAAGATTGTACTTTCAGATAAAAAAAGAAATTTGAGAAAATATTCAGTAGTTTTTCAGTAAGTGAGTGAACTTACAAAACGATTATAAGAAGTTTTCAAATTTTTTTCCTTAAATGTGTTATTTAAATAACACATTGAAAATTATTTAAATATTAATAAATTAAATTTATTTACTGCCTATTTCTCATTGTCGAATGAATTATTTCTTTCGTAGAAATATATTTAAAACAAAAACAAAATTTTATAAATTGTTTTTGTTTCAAATGTATTTATACGAAAGAAAGAACTCATTCGGCAATGAGAAATAGGCAGTTAATTTATTTAAATAATAAAGTGAAATAAAAACTGAACAAAGAACTCCCATAGATGGCATAGCGGCCTCGAAATAACTACTGATCTGTTCTGCTAATATGATGAAAAATATATATATGTTCTATATATTTCGCTCTAAATAAATAAAATTTAATTTAAGGTAATTTCTTAAAAATAAAAAGTAAATTGTAAGTTTTCAAATTTTTTACTTAAGCCTGATTGAAAACTTTCAAGTTAGTGATTTAATGGTTGTGCCATAGTGCAAGCAAATATAGTCTTTGTGGCGATACAATGTGTGTATAAATATACTAACACATTTTGTACATAAACTTGGAATTAGTGTTGTAATTCGGCAGGACATTCTGCAAGTGGCTCATGTACGTAAACGTTCTGTTTACGCAACATACATATTCAACGTGATATTCGATTATACGATTAATTTGTTATATTTCTTGCGAAATTATTTGAAAAATTTCGTTTCCAATAAAAACTAATATATCCGATTTAATTGTTTTATTTCTTGCAAAAATTATTTGAATAATTTTATTTCCAAAATATTTGAATAATTTTCCAGAAAAATGTCATTCATTCAAATTTAAAGCTATTGTTGATATGAGATCACCATTAAAAATAATGTACAAAATATATTAAATTCTTTTCTAAAAAAGAATGCTACATACTTTTTTTGCACTTTTCAATAAAAAGAGGCAATATTATGGCATTTGGAAATAGTCAATTTATTCAGAAAATATTGATGTGTGTTTGCATTCAGAAAAGTCTGCACAGTGTGTTGCATTCGCTGTTTTTTAAAAGCAGCGAAAGCGAATCAACTTGTTACAAATGAATGTACTATCTCTAACAAAATATTATTTATATTTTAAAAATGCGCCGAATCATAGTTTTTTTAGGAAAACAGTGATAAAATGTTAAATTTTTTTCAGAAAAGAAATCACCAAAAGACTTTTACACTTGATTTGGCTTATAAAATTGCAAAATATTTAATGGGAAATCTTTAAATGTATTAAATAAAGTCCATATTCAACACCAATAATTATGAAATAAAAATTTTTTCATTCGCTGTTATTACAATAGGGGGAAGAGAACAGGACAGGCTAAGTGACTGGTTGCCCGTGACTAGTATTGCCACTGGCGGGATTAATTATTAATTATATTTTTTTTTATTAATTATGTTGTTAAGGAATATTTCTTTTTGTTTTAATGAAATATTCTATGAATTCTAAAGAAATCGTAAAAATTTTAGTTTGGCAGTAAAATTTTAGTTTCAGTAACTGCATGTTCAGACATGCATTTTTAACCCTAGAATGTCATCCATCGCCAAAATGACGATGGAAGATTTTATTTTCAAATTGAAGGAAGGTTATGAAATGTTAAGTTTTTATTAAAGATTAAAAAATAAATAAATGAATTTCTTTAAATAATCATTAAAAAGTGTCTATTAATACATAAGAAATCCCTACGTTCGGCAAAAAAAAAAAATATAATTAAATTTTTAATAGTTCCGTTGGAATTATTAAACAACTGCCTTAGCAAAAGTTTAATGATTTTATGCGTGCTGTAATATTAGGGCAACAAAAGTTTTGATATTGTGAAACAGCCAGTTAATATTCTAATGTTTTTATTCATATTCCCCTTATATTGTTGGCTTTAATTACTCGTTTATTCGAATAGCAAAAATATTATATGCTTTTATTCGCACAACTTTAAATTGAAACAATTTGACAAGTCGAGTTTGAATGTTTGTAATACCAACATTTTTGGAAACTTCTATTTTTATTATTATCGACTGCATTGCTTTTTTTTGTTTATTTCAAATTTTTTATTTAAGCCTTTCGATTGTACGATTGACAGAAACAAATGGTTCGCATCAAAAGAACTATCAGTCAGCTAAAAAACAAGTGCATTTTTTCCCCCATGAAAACGATTTGAAAAACTAGAAAGTGCTTTATCACAAAAATAACTTTTGCTCTGAAACAAAAATTCTGACTTGTTTTAGCGTTTTTAATATCTCAAATTGAGATTTTTTTCTTGTTATTATCTATCACATGCGACAACAAAACCAAATGAGTGCAAAGGATAAACATGTTTGGCTTGACAGTGCAATCATACAGGAATGTATATATCAAGCATAGGAATTAATATGGACTTAATAAAACATCGTTGACATGGCAGGAATAATTAAGCACCAATTAAAAGGAAAAGAAAGCGGTTGTAGACAGCAACTGCCGAATTTTCTTGTCGTAAAGTTAAACATTTTGCGATTCGTGAGCGAACTTTAATAGGAGTCATGAGTAGTTTAACAATAATATTTATTTAAAGCAGATATAACGCTTTACTGTGCTATAATTATTTTCAATTGTATTAAAGATGGGAGTTCTGTGTGTGTGTGTGTGCAAAGTTTTAGAATTAAAATTTAAATGCAAAAGAAAGAAAATTTTTTTTTGTTTTATGCAAGGAATCTCTCATTCCCTTTAAGCCAATATACTTAGGTTAACTGATAATATATATATATATATATATTTCAGATGGGCGTGGCACTACCTACTTTTCAGATAAAAATATTTTATTATGAAATTAATTTAATACGTGCATGAAATTTCATTAAAATAAATTAAGTGGATAATACTAAAATTAAAAGGGCGTGGCCCTGCCCACTTGCTCATTTCATTATTGCATTATTACGAGCATTCAATAACTGCACAAATTTTCATAAAATAAAACTGAATACAAATAAAAATATATGTACATCTTAAGTCACATCCTACTTTCGTAATTGAAAAATTGGTAGAAAATGGGCGTGGCACTGCTCAGTTTTTGAGTACTACATTGTGTTTTTGTAGGAATTCGAAAAGTGTACAACGTTAAATAGCAATACATTTAAAAAAAAAGTACATTAAAGGAAAGTATTTGAAAATAAATGTGTAATATAAATGGGCGTGGCGCTGCCTACTTTTGCATTTGTAAACAATAAAGCATTTTAAATGGGCGTGTTTTAGCTCAGTTTTCCATTTTTAGTATTGCGTTATGCCGGGATATCAATAAGTGTGCAAAATGTCATAAAAACAGATTATATAAAAGTAAATCTTTTAAAAATGTCTACTAAATGGGCGTGGCCCTGCCTCCATCTTTAATAGTTTGCTATGACAGAAATTCGACAAATAGCCACATTTCCATGATAAATTATTAGGAAAAAGTAAGTTAAAATATATTCTAAAATTTTATATGGGCGTGGCCCTGCCCACTTTTTATTTTCTAATATTATATTATGACAAAAGTTCAATCAGTGATGCAAATTTTATAGATAAGGTTAGATTAATTAAAAGTAAATAAAAATATTTTTTTAAATAGGCGTGGCCCCGCCCACTTCTTCTTTTCTAATATTATATTATGACAAAAGTTCAGTCAGTGATGCAAATTTTATAGATAAGGTTAGATTAATTAAAAGTAAATAAAAATATATTTTTTTCAAATAGGCGTGGCCCCGCCCGCTTTGTCTTTTCCAACATTATGGCAAAAGTTCAATCAGTGATGAAAATTTTATAAGGTTAGGCTAATTAAAAGTAAATAAAAATATATATTTTAAATAGGCGTGGACCCGCCCACTTTTTTTTCTAATATTATATTATGACGAAAGTTCAATCAGTGATGCAATTTTTATAGAAAAGGTTAGATTAATTAAAAGTAAATAAAAATACTTTTTTTAAATAGGCGTGGTACTGCCCACTTTTTGTTTTTTATTATTATATTGTGACGAAAATGTAAGAGGTGTGAAAAATTCATTAAGAATAGCTTAATTAAGAGTATATAAATGCTATATTTTTTATTGGGCGTGGCACTGCCTACTTTTTATATACAATATAATATTATATTGTGACGAAAATTTAATAGGTGTGAAAAATTTCATGAAAATAGATTAAATAACAGTAAATAAAAAGAGATATTATATATATTGGGCGTGGCACTGCCTACTTTTTCATAATTAATATAAAATGTAAGTTTCTATCATGATCGATGCACTGCAAGTTGAAGAAGGAAAACTTTGCTACAAATCTCCAAATAACCCAAAGCGAAATGAACGATCTTTTGCACGATCAGTTGACTCTCTTTTACTTTTACATAAAACATTTTCTTTTAGTGCATCTTCAAAAACTTTTCTGGTTTTAAAACAAAATCAATATTAATCGAAACAAGAATTTTATATGCGGTGATCGTCGATATTTTTAAGCGATCACAGTGAAAATTTTCAGATCTTTGAGTGCCGGTTTTGTTTTATTCATTTATTTTTATATTTCTTCATTTTTTGTTATAGTGTGACAACTTTTTGGAGAAAGACAAATTTTTATTTTTATATTTTAGCGGTAAAAGTTTTTGGCTTTATTTTTGTTTACAAACAACTGGCTTTTAATTGTCCAACAACTCATGCAGTTTACGTTAGTTCTTAATTAAAGTATGGATCGCTTTTATCTATGAAGACTTGAAAACATTTTTATTTTGAATTTTTTAGTTTTGTAGGAAGATTCATATAAAAATCAACATATTATTATATGGATCGCCCACCGAAAAACGGTAGAGCATAATTACAACATATTTTTTTTATGTAGAAACTTCTTGCAAGTTACAGAAACCACACTTTGGTCCTCATATGGAGTTCATGGGACATGGGAATATTCTATTGCAGGGACAGGCGGCCACACTATTCCGGGTGGGAATGGTGGCAAAGTAAAGTTAATTTTAAAACATCCATACATGCAAAAAGCATAAAAACATATGGAAATTACGAATGAATAATGAATAATTTGAATAATTTATCTGTGTTTATATTGCGTTGCCGTTAATGAGTAAATTTTAGTTGATACGAAATCAATAAATTGCTGCACACATAAAATTTGGCACAACTCCCTGTGAAACTCTGTTGCAATAATGATTTAAATATTTGCCAATAAATGTAAAAGTTTCAAATGTTTTAAAGTTAAAATGAAATTACAATAAATTTGATCCTTTTGAAATAACAGCCATATAAAAATGTAAATGCATGCGCATAAATTTACGACAACATGAATTCACACAATCATAAAAATCCACTTATAATCAACAACAGATTATTTACGTTTATTTATTAATAATTTGTTATTGTATGATTGCATAAATGAGAGGGAATGTGTCTGTGTGTGTGTGTTTGTGTGTGTGCATGCCTGTGCTCATATGAGTAGTTTTTTATTACCAAAAACAACAAATATGTTTGAACAATTTAAATAAATTAAAAAAAAAATTATATAAAATTGTTTTACACTAATCCTTGTGAACACCCACACACAAGTTCAGTGAACTTAACTAAAATCACACATACACACACACACACACATATAAATAACACACTTTGGATAAACGAATGAGTAAATAAACCGACTAACGATTGAGTGAATGAATTATCAATAAAACTAATAACAAGTGTTTGTGTGTAGAACACCACACACACACACACACAACACACACATTCTTATAGATAAACCAGCTCTGGTGCACTCAGTGCAAGTGCAAAGCAAAGTAAATTTTCTCATCTGTATGGATGTGTGTGTGTGCAGTGCGTTTGAGTTTAAAGGGAAATTACATGTGCACGGTTCAATGAACCTAATGAATATATTGCAAATTATTTTATTTTTATGTTACTTTTTTTGTTTTGAAATTAAATTTTTTAACACTAATGCGTTTTGAACGTTTAAACAAATACATTTTTCATTTAGTTTTTTTCTTTCTTTCATTTTGTAAAAAATAAAAATATGTACGCATATTTATTGGCAAAATATTTGCAAAAATATGTTTATAATTTCTATAATGTAATTGCAGGATTTTTTGTGTGCAACTTGCTTCGATTGTGTTATAATTTTATTCATTATTGTAATTTTTTTTTTATTTTATTTCAAAGGCGTTGAAGTGCAATATATACAAATTACTTTCGAAAGTGTGTGGGTTTTTTATTACTTTAATCAAGACAATAAATAAATTAAATATTATAGAAAATTGGATGCAGTCAATGAAAGGGTAAAGTACAAGAGGTGTAACTGACAGCAAATAAATGATGATTTATAATAAACACCCAATTTATATATTTTTTTAATTTAAAATAAATTTATAATAAAGCTTGTTTTTTTCTATGGCATATGAGGAGTCATCCAGGTACAAGCGATAAGACGAGTCTTGTGTATAGCGGCATATGTGTATCCATCCCCATTTTTACATGGCCTGTCAAGGCAATTGTTTTAAACATTTTTCTTCAAATTTATACTATTCGAATACAAAAATTAATTCAGATATAGAACTTTTTTTGCAATGTAAAGGACTTGTGGGCCACCAGTTGTGTGCAGTGGCATATGTGTGCCCATCCCCATTTTCCCACAATGGCCGAAAGCCTCTCCTGGAAAATATATTTTTTTCAAATGAATATTCAGATAATGTTGTATGCTATGTCAATGATGTGTTGTATTTTTATTGGATCAAAGATTAAAATGTTCTTAGTTATCAGTTTAATAATTTCATAAGTTTATAAAAATTTTCGACCACCCTTGACAAATTAATACGATGATTGCCGAAAAAAGAGCACCCTATTATATTCCTCGCGACTTAAAATATTTCCAAGTCGGTTTGAGGACTTTGAGCATGAAAAAATAACAGACATACAGAGAGGCAGAGTAATTTTCATATTTATTATGTTAGTAAGGAAAAAAGTGCAAGTCGTTATAGAAGGGGATAGTCATTATAAAACCAGTCATCATCAATTGCAAATCATTATAAAAACTGCTAGTCATCATAAAAAGTGCAAGTCATTATGAAAAGTGCAAGTCATCATAAAAAGTGCAAGTAACGAAAAAGAGTGCTATATATTATGAAAAGTGCAAATCGTTATGAAAAGTGCAAGTCGTTATGAAAAGTGCAAGACATTATGAAAAGTGCAAGTCATTATGAAAAGTGCAAGTCATCATAAAACGTGCAAGTCATTATGAAAAGTGCAAGTCATCATAAAAAGTGGAAGTCACTATGAAAAGTGCAAATGATTGTGAAAAGTGCAAGTTGTTATGAAAAGTGCAAGTCATTATGAAAACTGCAAGTCATCATAAAAAGTGCAAGTCATTATGAAAAGTGCAAATCATTATGAAAAGTGCAAGTCGTTATGAAAAGTGCAAGTCATTATGAAAAGTGTAAGTCATCATAAAAAGTGCAAGTCATTATGAAAAGTGCAAATCATTATGAAAAGTGCAAGTCGTTATGAAAAGTGCAAGTCATTATGAAAAGTGGAAGTCATCATAAAAAGTGCAAGTCATTATGAAAAGTGCAAATCATTATGAAAAGTGCAAGTCATCATAAAAAGTGCAAATCATTATGAAAAGTGCAAGACATTACGAAAAGTGCAAGTCATTATGAAAAGTGCAAATCATTATGAAAAGTGCAAGACATTACGAAAAGTGCAAGTCATTATGAAAAGTGCAAGTCGTTATGAAAAGTTCAAGTCATTATGAAAAGTGCAATTCATTATGAAAAGTGCAAGTCATTATGAAAAGTGCAATTCATTATGAAAAGTGCAAGACATTATAAAAAGTGCAAATCATTATGAAAAGTGCAAGTCATTATGAAAAGTGCAATTCATTATGAAAAGTGTAAGTCATCATAAAAAGTGCAAGTCATTATGAAAAGTGCAAATCATTATGAAAAGTGCAAGTCGTTATGAAAAGTGCAAGTCATTATGAAAAGTGGAAGTCATCATAAAAAGTGCAAGTCGTTATGAAAAGTGCAAGCCATTATGAAAAGTGGAAGTCATCATAGAAAGTGCAAATCATTATGAAAAGTGCAAGTCGTCATAAAAAGTGCAAGTCATTACGAAAAGTGCAAATCATTATGAAAAGTGCAAGTCGTCATAAAAAGTGCAAGTCATTACGAAAAGTGCAAGTCATTATGAAAAGTGCAAGACATTACGAAAAGTGCAAGTCATTATGAAAAGTGCAAGTCGTTATGAAAAGTTCAAGTCATTATGAAAAGTGCAAATCATTATGAAAAGTGCAAGACATTACGAAAAGTGCAAGTCATTATGAAAAGTGCAAGTCATTATGAAAAGTGGAAGTCATCATAAAAAGTGCAAGTCGTTATGAAAAGTGCAAGTCATTATGAAAAGTGCAAGTTATTATGAAAAGTGCAAGTCGTTATGAAAAGTGCAAGTCATTATGAAAAGTGCAAATCATAATGAAAAGTGCAAGTCATCATAAAAACTGGAAGTCATTATAAAAAGTGCAGTGTTCATAGTTATCGGTTTAATAATTTCATTAGTCCATAAAAATTTTCGACCACCCTTAACCACTTAATAGGATAATTTCCAAAAACGAAAAGCACCCGTTGTTATTCCAAGGATCTCAAAATATCTCTATGCCAAATATCATTTAAATCTGTTCAGCGATCTGAGAGTGAAAAGGTAACAGACAGACAGACAGACAGAGTTGCTTTCATATTTATTATATTAGTAAGAATTTCTTGAGCCGTAATTTCTATTGACTAGACAATTCTAATACATAAGATCGTTTTACAATTTGAAAGTTTTAGAATTTTATGCACCTTGTAGTTTTTGTATTTTATGCTAAATCATACTTTTTGCATACCAAATACTGCCCCCAGTGCATCGTGTTCATTAAAAGCATTTTAAACAGTAGAGATAACTTCAAGCAGCCTTTAAGATGGACGTACTACGACCCCTTCCATCAAATGGAAGGAAGAGGTCGATGAAGGGCGTTGCAACTAAATTAAATTGATGTTAATTTATGGCAGGAACAACAAGAACAATAACAATAGCTGCTTGCGGTAGTTGCAAAGCAAATAAAATATTTATTATGACAAGAGGTGTCAAATGAAAACATTAATGCAACAACGCTTTTGTTATTTTTCCACATATTTTTTTTAATATATATTTTACTTTTAATCCACATATTTTTTATGGAAATAAGGAAAAAATTAATATAAGCAGATTTAAACTGAGAGTTATTTTTTTTTAGCTTAAGAGCAATTAATAAGAAAAAATTAAACCCAGTGAAGCAAGAATTTCCAAAATAAGGCAAAAAGTTAATGGAATTGTGATCCAGAGGATTTACCAGACCCCATACGGATTGTGATACCCTGCAAAAAAGAATTGGGATTATATTCACTTTGTTATACCGTGTGTAAAGTATGTATATTATTGTTCCATAAGACCCCATAAAGTATATATATTTTTGATCTAAGACGATCTAGTCACGTTTTGTGCAGTATAGAGCGCTTCCTCGGCCACACTTTGCGGGTATTGGCATATGTGTACCAAAATTCCCGTGACCAAAATTCGAATTTCTCTATTAAAAATCCAATTGTTAAGGGTTATGGCCATTGGACGTGATAGAGGACCATAAGAGCTACAAAATAAAATAATTTTTAATCGCCCACATATTCCCGTTTTCCCAGGATCCTGGCTTATCCTGTCTAGAATTTGACAATTTTTGTGTACGCAAAATCAAAGCTTATCGGCATAGTTATACCAAAGTAATAATATATTTTTTATTGTTATTTTTATAAAGAACGGCACTCAGGGGATGACCCCTACTTATGCGTACATTGTGCTGGAACTAGGAAAATTGGTTGTGGGAAGGAGGATAAAGGGAGTAGAGTCTATGGTCATTCGATTTGAATTTCTCCAGGAAAGACTTCCGCAGGGAGTTTATTCCACATACGGGCAGTACGGGCAAAGAATGAATTTTCCCTGTAATGCGTAGTGCGGTTCAATGATAAATCCATCACATATGGGTGTGATCGCACTGTAGAGCGTGTTGAGCGTAGAAAAGTGCGCGTTTTGGGGAAAGAGATCACTGACTTCGGTGCAACAAAACCCGTTATAGTAACGATAAAACAGTGAAACACACCCCACATTGCGTCGATGCTCAAGTGAGTCAATAGAGTTGGCTACCCTACCGTCCCCTATGAGCGAAGAACGCCCTTTCCTGTACACGGTCGAGTAACTTCAAAAAAGACTTTGAAGCTCCGGCCCATACATGAGAGTTGTATTCCATCTTCGGTCGGATGTAAGTTGTATAAATAGTAAGGAGATCAGATGGGGTCAAGGCGAATTCATACCAGGTGGCCTTAGTTCAGAAATTGGTGATCAGCTGTTACCAAGGCAAAATTATTGAACTGTCAAAGTGAACTGTTTCTGTGTGCGGCCATTGTTTTTTCCAAAGCATTTTATTTGACAGTCCAATAAATTTTACACAGAGTTGCATAAATGAGTTCACCTTATATGAATTCGCCTTGGATGGGGTGAAGTATGTCTTGCACCGCCTTAGAATGCCGAGGCACTTGAATGCTGCTTTTGAAACATGAAAAATGTGTTCTGTCCAGCGAACGTCACACTGGATTTTCATGCCAAGAACATCAAGAGCTTATGATTCCTCAATATCAATATACCACCCATGTTTACAGATATTATGAAAGCTATGGACCAGGTTGTCTGTTCCGTTAACTTATTTCCCGGTTGGCTCAGAAATGTGACCTGTATTCCATTTGGAATACAAACAATCGGCTTTTTCATGCTAACAGAGCTCTGTTAACATGCCAACAGAGCTCTGTTAACATACTTGGTTTGTGTCTAGGGTTATATATTTCGAAATTTAACTTCACACACCATATCCTTTTCTGTCAAAGAAAGTCCAAACGCTCCAACAAAAATTATTGCGTAAATCAAAGTCACTTTCTTTCAGGTTCTTGAACGATTTGAATTTGATAAGGATGGCATTTCAGATCCTTTTTTAAAATTTCATGAATAATCGCTCTTGGAAGTCCCAGTGAGGCTGCTCTTTCCCGTATTAAGAGTTGTGGATTTTCACGTAAACTGCTTTCAACCACTTCAATGTTTTCAGGAGTCCTTGATGATGATCGACTGGGCCCTGACCGTGGGACATTCATAGCCACAGCAGTTGCGCGGAATCTCTGCACCCACGAATGAATTAAATTGACACACGGTCCATCAATTACGTAAGAATCATTACTCTTAAAAAAAAATCAATGAGTGTTCGAACTCACGGGCAATGTGTTAACACCTTTTTGTTTATTTATTTTATATTAAACCCACAAAAAACAAAGAGAATGCAAAGCATCAGACAAATGTACATACATACATTGTTATGTTTGTACATAAGCTACATACGTTGCTGTCTTGCTATCTCATTTTTATATATGTACGCACAACCACGTCACTATTCTCTTTGCTATGCATAAGACAAAAACGAAGATCAACTTAAAACACATTTTTAATATTACTCCAAATTAATACTCCGAATTAAAACACTTAAATCTCCGCTCGCCGATATTGGATCGCCTTAATTTTTGGCCTAAACTCTTCGTCGAAACCCGCACTAGCGTTTTAATCCAAAAATTAATAAAATCGGCTATGAATTTCCGGAGAAAATCGCGTGGGAAAATTATATGAAAATCGCCCAATAATCACTTTCAATACCGACTGCCAAGCAACAACAACAAACAAACAAACTCTTACACTTACACTTGCGTATGTATTGAAACTGATAGTTTAGTGCCCTAGAGGCGCGCGTATAGATGTTAACACATCAAAAATGTGTCCACAGAAAACGCGTGATGATCTCTCGACCAGTGCGAACGTCATGACTGACAAATCCGCACAATCGATAATTCAAATGGTGACACCCTCCCTCCGCACCGTTTATTATTTTTTGGAATAATCGTCTTTGAAAAATGTAAATTTCGTTTATTAATTTTTGAAATAATCCTATATATAAAAATATAAACTTGCCACCACTCACAGTTATTTCCTATTTTTTTTCTAATCTGTTCAATCACAATTCGATTGTCCAGCATGCGGCTGCTTGCATTTTTAGCCAATTTCTTAAGTGAAATTATGCTGGGCGTTTGTGTGCTTGTTTGAAGGTATTCGCAGCATGGCATTCCTTCACTTCCATGAAACTTGTATTAAACAAAAATATAATACTCTTGTCAATTGCAATTAATTTTTAAATTTCACACATAAAATGGCGCTTCAATTCTGCAACATTGCATAAATGTCATTGATAATCTGAGAACGAGTATTTAGTTAAATGACAATTACAAAGTTGCCAGTCCAAAGTATTTGTCTCATTGATGATATGAGTATCAAATGCTCGCAACGCTCCTGCAAGGGTATGCATTGTAACTTTAACAAACACTTACCGCTTACATGCACACATGCAAGCACAAATACTTTTCTATATATTGTATGTGTGTGTGTGTGTGCATATAGTTTTGTGTGCGTATGCATTTAATACTAATTTAATATTCTCATTGCAAAAGTCCCCACAGAATATTGCATGTACGAGTATCTCTCTCATATATTCGCCACTGGTGCTCGACATTTGTTTCATTTATTCGCTTGTTTTCAACTCCCACACTTTGCCTCAGCACGAGTATTTACAGCCGTACGTTGGAATGTGCATGCACATGCATGCATTTAATGCATTAGAATTGCACACAACAAACAGCAGTACCCCTGTTTAAATAAGCCGCCATGAGTAAACGAGCACATCTCTGTGTTTGTGCTTGTGTGTGTGGGTGTGTGGGAATTAAAACACGATAATGATGATGACGATTGCAAAATGTTTGTGTAATTAACTTAACTAAATGTAAGACATGTAACAACAATGTTTAATTTTACAAAATTTTACAACATTTTAATGATATCAATGTTGTTTGTTTCAATGTACTCGTGCGGCCATTCTATTAGTCTCCCAACTAATTGTCATTGATAAATTTTGAAACATGGAAAGTTTAGTAAAACAACTATAATTATACGCAAATAAATTTAATTGCGTTCAATGCGATTTAATATTCTGTAATTTAAAGCCATTAAGTTCATGTAGATGAAGGTCGACCAGTAAAAAGGCGGGTAATTACGGCAAATTAAGGCATTCGCTGTCGCTCGAAATTTCCATTTAAATTGTATGCAAATTTCAATCGAGTACAAAATATTTCGAAACATCTAACTCCATATTCATAAAAAAAATAAAATATGTTTGAAATCAATTTAAAAAAAAAACTTTTTTATGAAAATGTTTGAATAAAATACATTTTAAAATTTATGAATATGGGGGCTAGTATTTAAGCATTAACCCACCGATTAGTGACAGTTCTGAACTTCACGGCCGTGTGAAAAGGTCCCTACGGACCTTTTTTGTAAATCATGTTTTTTCATATAAGAAATTTTTTTTTTATTTTTTTTTTGTTTTTATTCTTTATAACTAAATTCTACATACAAAAACTTCAACTTAGTTCTTAGTATTTGTTGTTTTTATCATCATCCCTAATGTCTTTGAGTTTAGGTCTTTGTGTTCAGAACAAGTAAATTATGTGTTGAAACAATAAAAAAATTATAATGATGCCCAAAAACATGCATTTATTAGTGAAATTCAGTACAAGGTCCATACGGACCTATACGCACGTCCGCGTACTATTCTCACTAAAACCTCAATAACTCCTAAAGTAATCATCCGACAGGCTTTTTTCCAAAAGATGCGCAGCAAAATACTCTTGGAATACAGACTTTGGGGGGGTTGTAGTGGCCGAAGTAGCAGTAATTTCAGTTTGAAAAGGCAAAAAAAAAGGGACTCACTCATCGGAGGGTTAAACACATTCAAGACAGCAGGCTACCGACTACAACCCGTGAAAAATAGAATACATGTGTTTATATGGGAGTGAATATTTTCACGACTACACGACAGGTTGTTGTCCGTGCTACTTTTGTGGTTGTAGTCAAATTAAACTAATTTCTATTTTCATAGGCGACAACAAACAGATTAGTGCTGCCAATACAATGAAATGTCTTAAATAAATAAACGTATAAAAAATTTTTTAATCTAGTCAAGAATATGAAAATTGTTGAAAATAAAAAATGTATTAGCTCTTTCAAGAATAAAAATTATTTTGTAATTTTTAATTATTTATTTTTTTGATTTCTCTCTCGGCTTTAATTTTATTTGTTTATTTATTTATTTTTTTTTTGTAATAACTCCTAGAATATATAGTAGGCCCCATATAAACGCTATGGGTATCAGTTCAAAGTACTCCAAAATGTGTTTCTATTGTTAGGCATAGTTTTCAAATTTATTCACATATTGGAAGTATTATTAAATTTTGAAATTTTGTATCTGGCTTTTCAAGTAAAAATTCAATTATTTTGAATTCTTTCATTTTGTATATATTTGATAGCCGTTACCGATAAAAGACGTGAGGTAGGCTTGAAATAAATTAACCCATAAACTCGTTTTCATAGTGCCATAACAAAAAAAGGACATCATAATGTATTTATTACAAATTAAAAATTCAAAAAAGAGCTATAAACAAATAAAGTGCTTTTATTATTAATTTTGTTTCGGTCTATAAATAGATTTAGAACAAGCGCTTTTTTCTATATGAAAGTGGCAGCACTAAAATGAGATGTTGACAATGTAGCTGCCGTCTCAAAAATAATTAAGTAGCTGACTACGAGGCGACGATTGTAGCCAACGGCTTTTGTAGTCGTGTGTTCGTGTAGCCTGCTGTATCGAATGTGTTTAAAGCATTAAGCAAAACAAATCGAAATTACTTAAACAATTTGAACATGAGATAAGAATTTCTTAATAGGACTCAAGTTCAAATCTGCAATCTGTAAACTATTTTTTACGAATTTTTATTGAATTCAAGTTATTTATTTCCACTCTTAATAAAAATAATTTAAATGCAATAAAAATGCATACAAAATAATTTGCAGATTTCAACTTGAGTCCTATTAAGAAATTCTTATCTCAATTAGAAAAACTTGTTTTAGGGAAAGTTTAATTTCTTCCTTAGTACACAACCATTTTTGGAACGAAGTTCCTTATGGGACGATGCGGAGGGGTACCCTAACCGGCAAAAAACGTCCATAACGTAAGATATTTTGTTTCTAAATCAATGTTTAAGACGTTTGAGTAATACGATGCCATACAAACAAATATTAATCATACGCAGCCGTGCCGTGACAGAATTCAATTTCGTTTGGGAACAAAATTGATTCTATATTTTCTTTGATCGGTGAAAAAAAATATCATAATAAAAAATGTATACCCGAATAATTATTTTATTTATACCTCGAATAGAACTTAAATTGAATATTTTTATAATAAGGAACTTCGTTCCTATCCGATGTCCCACGATCTTTAACTTTAATGCAATAAAAATTCATAAAAAATAATTTACAGATTGCAGATTTGAACTTAAATCCTTTTAAGGAATTCTTATCTCAATTATAGAAACTTGTTTTAGGGAAAGTTTACATTTCTTCCTTCGCCCACAACTATATTTCCTACTTTTTATTCCTCTTGAGAGGATGTCGATTTTAAAACTTTTGCTGCTCGTCTCATGTAAAATTGTCTTCTTTTAGTTGTTGGAAAAATATGCGGATGTTTCTTACTCGACCGATATTCGTTCATCCTTGGGGATTTCACTGGTTTCTTACTCGACCGTTGTTCCTTCATCCTTGGGGATTTCACTGAAGTGTCTTTCTTGTGACAATATAAGAACTATTAATTAAGTCAGAATATATTAAACAGAGTTAGTAATTTAAATAACTCTAAGGACTGAAGTAACTAAAAATTGTGTATTCACTTAAATAAAGAACTGAATTCATATCTGAGCAATTTTTGTTTTGGAGTGTAACTTTCAAGATTGATAATTATTTTTCTATATTTTAATAACATATTTTTTAAGCTTGAGATCTTTTTGCATAAAAAATTAGTTTGTTATTTTTTTATTTTTGATAAGCAATGTTTTTTTCTGAAGAGGCCATCGAAAAGAAGTTGCGACATATTGAAAATATAAATAACTAAAAATTATTACTGTAAATTGTACTACAGGATATTAATTTTCTCAAGTTTGCGAAACTGCAAATTATTTTTTATTCTTATTTTAATAAATGAATGTGATTACATTCTATTTATTTCTCAGAGTGGAATATTAAGAATATTTTTCATAGTCATTAAAACAACAGAACGGATTAGTACTGATTTCGAGGCCGCTACGCCATCTCATCAGTGTTCTTTGTTCAATTTTTCCACTGTTTCTTAATATTCCACTCTGAGAAATATATATAAAGTAAACACATTCATTTATTAGATAAAAAATAAAAAATAATTTGCAGTTTCGCAGATTTGAACTTATAGCCTGTTGGGAAAATTAACATCCTGTAATACAATTTACATAAATAAAAGTTCACTATTAAAATAGAAATTCATAAACAATTTAAAAAATTATTATTAAAATTATATCAAAAGAATAAGAATAAACAAAAAATGAGTACATTTTTAAATTAAGGAAATTGCCCGACATCCATTAGCGTAAAGCAACAGCATACTACTGCTTCCCCAGCCTAAAAAATTGTCGATTTTATTGCGTTAAATAATTAATTGGTTTCACTAGAATTTTCAATTTATTAAAACTCAATGCAATACTGAAGAGCTTATGAAAACATTTAGCATTTTTCTCGTGCTTTTAAAAATCAACCACAACGCCTAATAGGATTATATAAAATATGTCAATGCATTCTGATGATGGGCTTAAATTAAGGATATATGGGAGGTCAGAAAACGCCTGCAATAACTGAGATGGAATTTAAAGAAATTTAATTTATATGTATATGTATATATTTTTTTCTGGTCATAATTTTTTTTAAATGCAACAGAGAAGTCGAATCCACGACCATTGGACCGACAGGCTGGCATTATTATCACCCAGCGGCGGCAGCACCTAAATTTATTAATGCTTTTGGTAATTGTTATGTAATTATGCTTCAGTTGGTTTGAAGCGAACAATATTTAAATAAAATTGAACATGTATTCAATAATTTTCATTTTCTTCTGATCGTAATTGAAGCTGACATTGAAAATAAAGGATATCTGAGAGGTAGAGATTTCCTAGCACCAATCAAGCTGAAATGGTCCATTAATTTGCATAAAGCAATTTTTATTAAAATTGTATATAAAATATAATAGTTTTATAAAAATGATATATGGTGGCTAAGAATGTCCTTGCAGGAATATTTTTTATCAAAACAACAGGGCTTGGTAGAATAATTTTACATGTTTTCTGAGTATTTTTTATGTGTTCGAAGCTTAATTATAGTTATAAGTCGATATAAAATACAAAGGATATATGGGAAGCTAGACATGTGCTTGCATCAATGCAGTTAAAATTAGTTTCGTAAACTATAAGTATTATTTAGCGAGTATATATTTATTTTCAAACCATTCGTTCCATAATTTCAGTTATAAGTCATAATATTAAATAAAGGATATATGGGAGGTAGGCGTGTCCTGGAACCAATGAAGCTAAAACTAAACCTGGAAGCTAGTAGGACAATTTAGCGCATATATATTTAATTTCAAAGCATTCGTACCATAATAACAGTTTTAAGTCAAAAGCTTTTAATATAGGATGCATGGGAGGTAGGCATGTCCCTGTACTCATCAAGCTAAAATAAATTACGGACACTAATATGATAATTTAACGTGGTAATATAAATTTTTCAGTGAATTCTAAACATAATTATAGTTATAAGTTAACATTTTATATAAAGGATTTTTGGGAGCTAGGCATGTCCTTGCACCAATCAAGCTAAAATTAGACATAGAAGCTAATAGCACTACTTAACGTATATATACTTATTTTGAAACTATTCGTACTATAATTGCAGTTATAAGTAAAAATTAAAAAAAAGGATATATGAAAGGTGGTCATGTCCTTGCACCCATGTAGTTAAAATTATTTTTGGAGACTAATGTGATAATTTAAAGTATAATTTTATATATTTCAATGCATTTGGAACATAATTTTTATTATAAGCTAAAATTTTATAAAAAGGATATATGGGAGCTACACATTTCCTTGCACCAATTCACTTAAAATTTATAGCGGAAAGTAGTAGCATAGTTTAACGTATATATATTAATTTTCAATGAATTCGGATCATAAGTGTAGTAATAAGACAGAATTTCATATAAAGGGTGTATGGAAGCTAGGCATGTCATAACACCTACAGACGTAAAATTATTCTCGGACACTAGTAGCATCATTTAAGATTTATTTATGAATGTATTAGCAGTCTACTTGTGATTGTGAGTAAATTAAATTTTTTTATAAAAAAAAAATAGTTGAACAAAATGTCCTTGCACCAAATGGAGTAAAATTTAATATGGCTCATAATAGACATATTCGTCATCTTTAGTAGCACTGAGCATATATCCTATATGTTAATAATATATGATATGTGACATAAAAGCAGTGAGGGAGCCGGTCATGTCCTTGCGTCAATTGAATTTTAGCTTGCCTTAGAGCCTAAATATGATTAAATAAGATTTAATTATTATTTTTCACAGTATTTCAATTAGAATTGCAATTAAAATTTATTGCTTTTTGATAAAGGATATATGGGAACTGAGAATATCCTTGCAGCAATTAAGTTAAAAATTAACACAGATCCTAAAAAGATCAGTCAGTATGTATTTCCAATGCATTCTGATTGTGATGTAACAAATAAAAGCTCATATATAAGTTTTTTAAGTAAAGAATGCATGGAAGGCATGGCCATGGTCTATAAAAATTAAAAGTTATCACAGATCCTTCCAGATTTATGGAAGAAATATACTCGTATACTTAATTGTAGCTAAAATTTTATTTTAATACAAAGGATATATATCCTTCAATTCAGTTTATATTATTTGTGGCATATATTCATATTATTTTAAAAGTTGTCTTTGATTTTATGATCACAATTGTTTATGAAATTTAATAACTATTAAATACAAGATTGAAATCTACTGATGACTTCATGTAAGTTGCATGAAGTGCAACCGTATAAAATTATATAAAATAAAATATTTTGTCCAGTTGACACACCGCCAAAAAGTTCTGATAAAATAAAGCGCGTAAATTAAAATATTTAATATTTGTGATATATTTTTTTTTTTGCGAAAATTTAATTAACTTTCCTTTAAAAGCAAATTTTTTTGGTTGAAAAAATTTTGTGTATTTTGCACACATATAAATCTCATGACCAAAAGTTCTTGTTGTTATTTTGTTGTTGTGGTTTTAAATTATTATGAAAAGTGGTCAAAAGAGATAACAGGGCGAAAAAATAACAAATTATTGCTGTAGGTAAAATATATCATTTGCATAGCTACAGTCGTGCACAAAATTAATGCTGCACCGTAATATAGTTTAATATAACAGAAAGCATTAAATTAATAGAAATAAAGGACGTACGTTTTCTATTTAATAGCGATTTTACAAAACTATTTGCCTTTGCGACGTCAAGTATTTGACCAGCATCTAGGCGTTTCGTTCCAGGTGGCCTACTTTTATTAATCACTTTTTACATATTTCAATTTACTGCTTATGACACATAAATATTAAGTTTTAACTATAAAAAATTTTTAATTTGTATAATTTAATTAAGAATTTGTGTGCAAATGTGTGTATATCAGACCGCACCGCGCCAGAATGATGCCTAAATAATAAAAATCTAATGTTGGAATATTTAATCATATTTTCGTGAATTATTTAATAAAATTATATTGATAAAAAATAAAAAAATTCCAAATCAAATAAATTTACTTTCCATTGAATTCATTAAATTTTAGTGCAACATTTTTTATATTTTTAGTCTATTTCAGGATTTAATGCGCGCACATTTATATGAAATCAGGATTTTTGTGTGAGATTTTTTTCGCAGTATATCTGGGCAGTATGTTGTATTTCTACAAAAACAATTCAATATTAAAATAAAAATGATTATAAATTTATTTCATTTCAGTGTATGGAAGTACATGCATGATGAACTCCAACGAAACAGGTGTTCAAGTTATTAAACGTTTGCCACAAATAAGATAAAAATGTCTTGAAAAAATTTAATCATGCTGTAAAGAACTGTGTGGTATAAGTAGAATATGTGTAGGCGTGGAACTGCCCACTTTTATATATTTATCAGATTATATTTTCAAAAGAACTTGCTGTTTTGAAGAATTTCCATTGTAATAGGATGAGTACGCGTAGCTTTAATATTTTATTTATTTTGAATAGGCGTGGCACTGCCTCCTTTTCCAAACATAAGAATGTGTGGCTCAGGGGTATTTAAGAATTATTTGGTAAAAGAGCTTAAAGACCTAATCTGCTGGCAAAGATTTTAAAATGATTACAATCCTTTAAATTAATAAAATTACATTGAAATTAAAAGAGAAGCTAAAGAAACTCTATTAAAAGTATCATCTACATAATTTTTATAATATATTAAAAAAAACAACATGTACTCTTAAAAAAAAAAGTGTCAGCAAATGCTGGACATAAAACTGCACACATCTATGCATGCCCAACATATCATATCATCTTTGATAAAGGAACTGTTGCAAACTCAAAATCATTCTCAATTTTATTAATAGCAACCAAACTTCCATTCAACAATTTAAAACGCATTTCAAACATAAAAAAGTTTCTCAAACTATAAAAAATACACTTGTCATTGTTCTTGCAAAAAAAAATAAGAATAAAAAACGAAAGAAAAAAATGACGTCAGGAGAAATCACATAAACTCGGGAACAAAACAGAACATTTATTATACTTTGATGTCAAGCAGTTTTATATGAAAATACGAATATGTACGTGTGTATGAGAGCATTTTTGTTAAAAATATAAAGGGAAATATGAAAGTATTGCAGCAATAGCAGTAGGACAGGGAGTAGCTGAATAAAATGTAAAAGCTCATGGTTCAAAACTTAGTTTTCGTTGGCAGAGGAAAACAACGATTTTGCAATGAAGGCCTTATAGAACAGATTGCTGGTGCATTTTAAATAAAAATGTTGTTTAATTATACTACTCATAAAAGCCATAAAGAAAACGAAGTAAATGGTAAGAAAAACCATTAGTTCAATTAAAACTTAAATATTTTTCAATCAATCACAAAATCTGTGAGCCAGCAATTTTTATAGACTCCTGGCTGAGCCCGGCAAACCTCAAACTCAGATGGCATTGAGATCAGAGAAAAAAGTTTCAGGGCACACATGCCCTTGAACTTTGAAAATTTAATCGTATTGGTTATAATATTTGCACCACCAAAAGAGGTAATTTGAAAAGAGCTATGAAAATTTCTTTATTTATATATTTTAAGAATGATTTTGGGCCTTCAAATTATATATTAAAATAGCACTATAAAAGCTGGACTACAGAGTGGCTTGTCAGTTTGGCTTATTATAGATAAAGTTAATAAACTAAATAGCTAAAGTATCAAAATATTCGAGTAATTTAACTGAATAAGTTTTTCGAATAAATTTATTCGAATAATTTTAGTCGAATAAATTTATTCGAATAATTTTAGTCTATTATGCTAGAGTTAATGTCGACGCCGTTGACGGCGTTTCAACGCCGAAAAAGTTGAAATAGATTGAACTTTTACGGCGTTGCAACGCGTTGAGATTAACTGCTCCCATACAATTTCATACGATTCAACTTTTTTTTTGACATTTGACGCCGTCGACGACGTCGACATTAACTCTAGCATTAATGTTATTTGAAAAACTTATTTAATAATTTTAGTCGAATAAATTTATTCGAATAATTGTTAGTCTAATAAATTTATTCGAATAATTTTAGTCGAATAGATTTATTCGAATAACTGCATTTGAACGATTTTATTTGAATAATTTTAGTCGAACAAATTCATTCGAATAATTTTATTCGAATAATTGTGTTCGAATAATTGCATTCTAGTATCCTAATGATTGCATTCGAATAATTGTATTCGCATAATTGTATTCAAATAGTGGTGTTTTAATAACTGTATTCTAATAATTGTATTCGAATAATTGTATATTCGAATACAATTGTGTTCGAATAATTGTATTCGAATAATTTTTTTTTTTTAATTTGTTTTTACGAATACTATCTTTATGAAAATTTTCACTGCATAAATTGATTCATAAAAGAATTGTATTCCAATTGTAGGGCATTTTAATATCGATTTAGCCGAGTAAATGTATATTTTCAAAGTTTTGATTTTAAAAGATCAAAAATATTAATCGAACAATGAATACAATAGAAAATTAAAAATTACGCACTTAAAAACAATTTTCGCTTAATTATACTTAACAAACTGAAGGACTTGTGAAATATTCTAAAACCTTTTGATATCTTTATATTAAAGATTTCATAAAGCCAGTGTTTAAAGGCCCCTAATACAGCTTTTTAACTGCATCGTTTTTCAACTTGTTTACTAAAACAGGTACACATGTACATATATTAATAACTAATATGTATGCAACCTTATTTATACAGATATTTCATAAACTGTACTCAACTCGAGAGCATCAATAGCATGGTTTTCCCATTTTATTTCAAAATTGCTCATATGTATGCAAGATTGTTATTGTATGCATGTTCATATAAAAATGAACAAAGCTAAAAAACAAGAACAAATGGTGCACCTCTTTTTAAAAAAAAAATGGCTAACTTCCGACGTATAAACTGCCACAACCAACGCCATTGTTTCTGCACATCAAATGTCGTTCGTTTTAATATAGTTTACATACAAAAAAAAAACGGAAACAAACACAAAAGAAAAATGCATGTGTGTTTGCATTCTATGAAATACTTATGCATGTAAATGTTTACAAACACACGTACTTCACAGTGGCGAGATATGATATGTTTTTCAAAAGCTAAATACACAACATTTTGGTTACTCAACCGATTAATCTAAAACAGTTTGAAGTTTTTTAACACGACCTCTGGGGCTTTCTATAACTGCATTTACTCAAGATCTAGATGCGAAAGTTGTTTTCTGTCTAATGTTCGCTATTGATGCTTGTATCAATAGTTTAATTTTTTACTCAGTGTACAGCCAGCGTTACACGGTGCATGATGTCGCAAAACTATGTCATTTAAAAATATGAAAAAACAACAACAACAGCAAGTAATATGAAATGGAAAAGTTGGCTTACAATTATTACAACAAAATCTGCATGAAGTAGTAAAAAAATATCCTCTTTCATTATTTTACTGAACGCAATACAAATTCATATTATTTCATGGACTTCCACATCACCATCCTACTGCACAACGCCTTTTCGAAGGACTTTTATTTGTGTTAAAAAAAATAAATTCTAATATACAATTGTTTTATTCATGACTTACAGCAATCTGTATGCATTATTACTAAGTGTATGCACAAACAAAAGCAAATATCTTCACAAAATATTTTTTATTAATACTCGTTGCATTTTGATGCGATTTATTTATACATTAATCAATCTGTTAACCAATTTTATTAAATACGTTCTTCTCATATCCGTTTGCGAATCACAAAATCTGCTCAATATATAAGTTGTATAATAGTGCAGCTTATATCCGCTTTGCTTGCAATAACCGGAAAACAAATTAAATAGTGGCAACATTTGCGTATTTACATAATTCAACAACGTAGACGACACCTGTTTGGTAGCTCAGGTAAATCAGTTATACACCCACACAAATACCAATAACAGTTCGGAAGCTAGAGGTCGAGGACAAATATAGTGACTGTAACTTCAATTTATTTCTATTAGTTATTTTTAGGGGGTGCTCCTTGACATTTTGAAATTGGAATTGGGTCTTGAAAATATATACAGTTTCTTCGATTAATCGTATTCTAAAAGTTGCACTAGAGTGTTTGCCTTAATATAATAAAAAATATGTGTATTCGGCTAATGTTAATTGTATAAATTCTTTAAATAGATTTAAACAATTTCATTCGAATATTTTTAATCGAATAATTTTAATCGAATAATTTTGTTCGAATAATCTTAATCGAATAATTTTATTCGAATATTTTTAATCGAATAATTTTGTTTGAATATTTTCCAACTTTGGCTGCATTAATTGCTATTCATACAGAAACTATACACCAATTCTCAGTGCATAATTTTCTCTCGCAAAATTTAAAAACTGATGGCTACGAGTAATAATATTGCTTAATGTAATTTATTTCACATATTGTGTCAGGTAATTCACTAAGCATTTTTCTTGTTTGTTGCGAGTTAACTATTTTTATACAAATTTCAATTGCAAATGATGATTTTAAAAAAATAGAAAACCTCTTGGCTTATGTACAAACTTTCAAAAGGAATTTTGAATTAAATAAAAAAGGATAACAGGCTTTGACAATTATTTACAAACATACAATTGAAATATTTAGCTAAAACTGCTTTTTACACATTTCATTAATTTTTAATTTCTTTTATTCATATTATTCTAATACCTTTAGAGATTAAATTTTTTTAAATTTTCATTTGAATGTTTTTATAATTTTAAATTGGTTTTAAAATTCTTTACAAAATTATTAAAATAGGACTGGATAAAATTAAAAGTTTCTATATAGTTTTAAAACACACATTAAAGAGCATTTTAGTTTCAATTTAAAATTTTTTTTATCGAAGATTTGATTGTCACCTTAACAAAGTAAAAAACAATTCCACTTCAATTGTTCTTTTCCTTTGGCATTTTAGTTGGTTTTTTCTAATGAGCAGTTGCCACTGTTTAAACGACTTTAATTGTTAACTTTACTGCGCTAAAATTAATTAGATTTTTATTTGATTGAGTCAACATTTAGTTGCACTTAAAAGGGAGTGTTTGATTTTTTTTTTTTTTTTATGTAAAAAGAAAATTTTATAACTAAATATATCACGGCTTTGAAAACTGTGCAAACTGCAGTAGCTGTTTTTTCTTTTTTAAGTTAAAGTTACTAAAACGGCATTAACTAAAATCATTTGTTGCTTGACTTGGTGTAAACTTAATTAAAAAAGTTTTCTTTCCATTTCCGTTGGCCGCAATATTTATAAAAATATATTAAACCAAAAAAAAAAAAAGATTACAAAATTAAACGGATGTGGTTAATATACATTGTGTGAGTTTTTAAATCTGTTGTTGTTGTTGCCACAAAAAGACCACCATCACACACCGCTACACACATGTAAATACATTTCATTTGGGAGATTAGTACATATTCGTAACAAGTAGCCGCAGCAAGATTTTGCATAAATTTGCATGATACAGACATGTTTTAAATATTTCCAAATAAGGATAATATGCGCACCGCAAACGAGCCTGCCGCAGTTCCGGTACACAAACAATAAAAACCAGCCAGTCTAAATGCTAAATCAGTAATATAAACAAATATTTTCCCGCTACATCTTTCATTTCTTAAGCTCTAAACTAAAAATGAAATTAATAAATTGACCAAAGCAAACATTTTCAAGGGGGGAGGGGGGTTATACCAAACTTTATAATCTATTTGCTGCACATTTAAAATACACAGAAAATAATTTGGAAGGAATTGCTTTCTTCTACTATTTTTCGAATCAGTAAATCATGTTAGTATTTTTTAGCAAAATAAATAATATGAACACTTTTCATATTCATAATTCATATATTTTATTACGCTAAAGACATTGGCTAAACAGTTGATGTTTCCACTGACTAGCTTCAATTGTGGAAAAAGTGAACAAAGAACGCTTATGAGATGGCGTAACGGTGCCAAAATCACTACGGATCTGTTTTGCTAATATGATAATTATAAAACAAAAAAGTTAAATATTCTGCTCTAAATAAGAAATTTGAACATGTAAGGAATTCTTAAAACAAAGTAATTTGTATAACCGCAGATATGAACTTAAGCCTGACTATAGCTACAGTTTTCAGTTTGGTAATTTAACCATCTAAGATTATTAAATAACATATAATTTGAAAAACTTTATTCGATAACCTTTGCTCACACAACTTATGTTGGAATAATTATGACCGAACAATATTAATGTAAATATATTTAAATTTAAATATATCTGTGTAAGTTGAATAACTAAAATCTGATTGTGCCTTGGAATATTTATCATGTCGCTCTGAGATTTAAAAACAAATTTCGAACAATTAGCCTATAAATCTTAGTTCAATTTAATATAGCAATATAAATGCTCGTTAAAATACTTACTACATATAAATATATTTTATTCGAATAATTTTATTCGAATAAATTTTATTCGAATAAATTTTATTCGAATAAATTTTATTCGAATACATTTTGTTCGAACAAATTTTATTCGAATAAATTTTGTTCGAATAAATTTTATTCGAATACATTTTGTTCGAATAAATTTTATTCGAATACATTTTGTTCGAATACATTTTATTCAAATCATTTTTTCTTTCCAGTAATTACCTATTTTCTTTAAACTAATTTTAGCTCAAAAATTTTTATGTAGATAAATTGTATGCGTACAATTTAAATTCGAATAACTATAGCTGAACAAATTTTATTCGCATAGTTTTTAATCGAATAATATTTAATTACTCATTCAATTAAATTAGGTTCAATTCAAATAGCTTTTAATAGAATAATATATTTATACTGAATCGTTTTCTAAGTCCACTAATATTTTCAAAGTACTAAATACATTTATTTACGAAAAATTTTGTTCAAACGTATATATATATATTTTTTTATCTTGGACCAGCACTCAGGGGATGTCCCCTATATATACAATGCATTGCGCCGGAACTGAAAATGAGGGTATGGTATTGAGGGGACAGATTAGGAAAAATGAGAAGATACGACAGTTGTTTTTGTAGCTATTTCAACCTTTTACTTCGCCGGTTCAAATATATATATTTTATTGGAATATATTTTTGAATAACTAAGGACAACAATGTTTTACGGGAATAATTTTTAGTTTAGTAATTCTTATGTTCCAATAATATTTTAAGAAATAATTATTATTCGAATATATTCTTACCTATTGTAACATTGCAATCGTTTTTTTTTAAATTTACTAATTTAATTCCTTATAAATTCTTAAATTTTTTTTTTCGTATAAATTTATACTTTCTCAATTTATAGTCGAATAATTACAATATTATATTTTCTATTCGAATAAATTCGTTTTCATTGTACCATTTGACCTATTTGCGTTTCGAATAATATTATCCATATAAAGGCTGCACTGCAAAACTCTTTTCTGAACTGATTTTGTGGTATTAAATTTAATCTTTGAACAAAATTCCTTTAAGTGTATGAATTTCATTTCAAAAACTTACCGACCCCTTTTCCTTTTAATACTCGTAACATCGGCTTAAGCAGCTTCCATGGCTCCTGTATGTGTTTATGGAAAATTTTAACTGCAGTACCAAAACTATTTTTGTGGGCTTTACAGATTTGTAATTTCTCTACAGATTTTTTCCCTACTCCTCTAGTTTGACCAAAAGCATCATTTTTATTTAGCTCCTGGCTGTTGTTAATTTTACTTCAGGCAAAGGAAAAAACAACAACAACAAAAACACAATTGCTGCAAAAGAAATGTAAGCCAGGAGCCCTTTTCACCATGATAATGAGTTTTTCATTAATGATTTTATTTCAAACCTTTTTAACTCTGTCATTATATGAGTGTTTGACTGTGCATGTGTGTATGTATGTATGTGTATATAAGTGTTAATGTGTGAGTAAGTAAGTGCAAGAATTACTGCAACCAAATTCAAATATTTTCATGTTGATTTTTGTTGCAAACAGAAAATAAAAATAAAAAAATAGCAAAAACAGCACTATTGCTGTTTGCTTAAAATGGAATAAAAACTACTCTGCGCGGAAACGTGCTTAAGTAGATTTTTTAAGCATTAAAATGTTATTTTTTAATACTCGCACTTTGTTTGCTCCATCCAAGTTAATAAGAGTGTTTTTTTGAACAATTACAACTTTACATGAAGGGGAAAAATTAAAACTGAATAAAATAAAATACATTGCGGTCAAGTTGTTTTTGTTAATTCTGTTTGTATCAAAAGCTCCCTACAAGTTGAGGGGATAACATTTGGAAATTCGTTGGCTATTAAATTTTGTGGAAAAAATTGCATTATTTAATCTATGTTTCCTTCCTGGGTCAAAGGAATGCCAAATCGGCCTAGAATTTTATCCACCGACAATAAAATTGCAACGATGATCGCTACAGATCAGGGGCAAATTACGGCACTCGATATCGATTAAAATTCGTATTTAAAATGTATTGAAATTTCGATATCGAGCGAAATTTCTATACAGTTTAAATACA
Organism: Linnaemya tessellans; assembly: GCA_951800035.1. Classification (NCBI taxonomy): domain Eukaryota; kingdom Metazoa; phylum Arthropoda; class Insecta; order Diptera; family Tachinidae; genus Linnaemya; species Linnaemya tessellans. Next base: position 124,143,690 of record OX637533.1, read on the forward strand.
AATTTCGTTCGATATCGAGTGCCGTAATTTGCCCCCAGTTCTCAAGATACATATTTCTTTTAAGCTGAATTTAATGAGCAACTACTCTATATTATACAAGGCTAAACAATTTTTTTGCATTAAGATTTTTATTATCATTCGCATAAGAATAGAAGATTTCTTTTTCCCGAAACACGCACTTTTTTACACTCAACACGCTCTACAGTGCGATCACACCCATATGTGATGGATTTACCAGTGAACCGCACTACACATTACAGGGAAAATTCATTCTTTGCCCGTACTGCCCGTATGTGGAATAAACTCCCTGCGGAAGTCTTTCCAGCCGTATATAGCATGGAGAAATTCAAATCGAATGTTCATAGACTCTACTCCCTTCATCCTCCTTCCCACAAGTAATTTTCCTAGTTCCATTACAATGTACTCATGAGTTGGGGCCATCCCCTGAGTGCCGGTCCTAATAAAAAAATCAATGAGTGTTCGAACTCACGGGCGATGTGTTAACACCTTTTAGTTTATTTATTTTACATTAAACCCACAAAAAACAAAGAGAATGCAAAGCAACAGACAAATGTACATACATACATTGTTATGTTTGTACATAAGCTACATACGTTGCTGTCTTGCTATCTCATTTTTATATATGTACGTATAACCACGTCACTATTCTCTTTGCTATGCATAAGACAAAACCGAAGATCAACATAAAACACTTTTTTAATATTGCTCCAAATTAATACTCCGAATTAAAACTCTTAAATCTCCGCTCGCCGATATCGGATCGCCTTAATTTTTGGCCTAAACTCTTCGTCGAAACCCGCACTAGCGTTTTAATCCAAAAATTAATAAAATCGGCTATGAATTTCCGGAGAAAATCGCGTGGGAAAATTATATGAAAATCGCCCAATAATCACTTTCAATACCGACTGCCGAGCAACAACAACAAACAAACAAACTCTTACACTTACACTTGCGTATGTATTGAAACTGATAGTTTACTGCCCTAGAGGCGCGCGTATAGATGTTAACACATCAAAAAAAAAAAAATAAATCTAATAAAATTGTAATTTCCCTTACAAAAATTTCCAGTATATAAGTGTATTAATTGAGGTTGCCAACTCCTGGACTTGTGTTACATCTTTTGTGATTGAAATTATTTCGAATAAACTCCTTTTGGCACTGAAAATATTCCAAGTTTCTAAAAACTTATCAAAAAATAATATAGACTAAAAACCCCACTAGAAACATTATAAATATTTTGTGTTTTACTTTTGGTTTTATTTTTAGTTTTAGTGAAAGTGAACCGCATACAAACTTCGTTGTTGGCGCCTAATTGTTATCCTTATTTCTGTAACACTTGATATTAATTGCAATTATTTGATAATTAAGAAACATAAAACGGAAACTTCAAACACACACACACACACACACACACACACAAATATAATAAAAATATTCCATAAAATTGTAATCAAAAGAAATAAAGATAAAAATAATCTTCAACAAGCAATTAATTTAACAGCTTTTAATACCGTGTGATTATGTTATTATTGCTAAAATATTATTATAATATCTGTGATGTTTTATATTTCCTTTTCTCATTTATTACAGTGCAGAAGTGGGTGTTGCATTTCACTTTGGCATCATGGCATCAGATGGCAGCAATAATTCCCAGCACTTTATGGCGAAATGCTTAACAGGATACGAGCACAAGACAACGTAAGTTTCTAATGATATCAACCTTTAGCTTGTCTATTAGTTTTTGTTGTTTTCTTTTCTGTTTTTTTTTTTTGCTTTTTACTGAAACATGAAACGTTTTATTAGTTTTGGAATTTTATATACTGCAGTTTCGTTTTTTAGCGTTCTTCCTTTAAACAAATGCGGTCGTTAACATTTTATTTCTCATATTGCAATTTTCTACGAACGTCACTGGCTGCAGTGCCTGCTGCACTAGCATCAGCATCAACAACAACAACAACAATCAGAATAATAATAATAATAATAATAACGGCAACAATAACAAACGGCTAGAGAACGGGTAGAAAACCTTTGAGCTCAAAGAAAAATATTTATTGTTGTCTATATGCAGATGGAAAATGAAAACACTAAAAAGCCATCCAAATTTCTTTGTGAAATAAAAGAAACCATTTTCATATCGTATGCCATTCTGAATTTTTTTTTTTTTTGCTAGAATCGTCGTTTATTATTTTACTTTAGTGGCGACTTTAATTTTTTAAACGGAATGACAAGTGAATATACCCTCCATATTTTTTATTTTTTTTAGGGTATAATAAAGAAATTTGTATTAATAAACTGCCTAATTGACAAATTTTTTATACAAATTTGTCCAATAAGAAGTCTAAAGCATAAAATACTTCTTTTTATGAATTTGAAGCTATGAAATATTTTTGGTTTATTTTTGCTATTTTTGTTTCTCGAGTGTAAACGGTTTTTAACCTTCTTGCATTGTAATGGATGTCCGTCTGCGTGGCCTGGCCTGGTTGCCTGCTGCCTGCTGCTGTTGTGTTGACTGTCAAACTTCAAGAGTGATATTGCATTCCAGCTAATGTTTTTGCAGATACCTTCAACTAAAACCTTTCACTCTGACTCCTCCACCAGCTTCCACTTCATCTAAAGCAACTAAATATTTTCTCATTTTATCACAAATATTGTGCATATTCCTGCAACTCAACATAGACACACACAGACATATACATACACACATACAATCATATACACCCACATTCACATTCACTTAAGTATGCGAATATTACACCTACTTTCAGCTCGGCAAAGTCAGCCTTCGTCAGGCATTTTTATATGCATGAATATTTGTAGATATTATTCTGGCTTTCTAATGTGTTTGCTTGTAGGTGACTAAGAATGATGCAACATCTGCCGCGATGTTGTTGCAAAGATGGCAATATTAAGTGCCATCATTAGTTAAAATGGAATTAAGGAAAAACTTATGAGTTTTAATTTTGTTATAGGAGAATATTTAGTTGCTCGTGCAATAAAACCGGCAAAGAATGGCAAACTTAATTGCATTTGTTTAGTTTTTTCAGCCAACGTTAAATTAATGAGTTTTTAATTGATGTGTCAAGGCATCATAAACACAAATTGTTTAGTGGAAAATTACAATTTTTATATTAAGCTGAACAAAAGAAAAAAGTCCGATTCCGACATCTAAAAATTGTTACGCTGTACAACAAACTGAAAATGCTAAATTCCTAAGGACTGATTCTGTTAGAGGTTACCAAAAATAATGTCTGTACCGAATTTTTGAAATTTTCTTAAATTTTATTGCTGTTAAAGGAATTTAAACTCTTTCAAATACTCAATATTCTTAGAGTAAATTTTGAAAATTGGTTTTAAGAACAAGGTGATCTAATCACTTTTACACGAAATGCTTCTGCTTCGCTGGGCAGATCCTTGAGTCCTTGTTTTGAAATAGATTTAAATATAAATGTACAAGAAAAGTATTTTTAACAAAATACGGATGCGAGTGTTTAAATGCGCGAAAGCTCAAAATTTAATTTGTATTCCAGATATCAATTAAAACTATTTTTGTTTTATTGCTGGGCGTAGCAGGCTTTTATTCTGCCCTCTCTGAGGTTCATAGTCAGCTCTTGCAAGTTAAAAAAAGAATTGTGTTATTACAAAACATTCAACTATATTAATTTAATGCTGGAACACTAAAAATGCCCGCCAAAATAACAATATGATAATGATATTTCAGGTTTCGTTTAAAGTCCTTTAAATGATTGCTTCACTGATATTTCATAAAAATTTAATGGATTTGTTTTTATTTAAAAAATTCATTAATTTTCTCATTTAAACTACTTAGTAATTAATTGAAAAAATATATATATACATTTTGGTTTTCTCTTTATGCCCATAATGTCTAGAGAATGAAAGATAAAAACTGGCAGCATAATGAAAACCAAAAAAATAAAATAAATGATGCTAACCCAGCGGGTTGTGTTTTACCGGCAAATTCTGAAATATTGTTTTACATACAATTGTTGGATAAAACGATATCAAGTGGCATCGTGGAATAGGCAGTAATATTCTAGCTGGACATGATTAATATTTAAGCTGCACATTACAGGAGAACAGCGCTTTTTCGGAAAGCACTACAATCCCATTATCAGTACTCATATGTATATTTGTTTACTACCACTTGATATTATTTAAAAAAATTAATCTCTTTAAAGAATTTTAAATATTTTTGCTGTATTTCTATATATTTATTACATATATGTATATGTACACCGAATTTTAAAAATATTATATTCGGAGTTTCTACTTTTAAACGTTTAGTTTCTTGAAGGAAGCTGTAGATAATGCTAAAATTGAAGCGAGTTTTAAACATTATCGGATATATTGTATAGGGTCCGCAATCTAACGTTTTTTTTTTTTTCAACTAGTGCTTATTTCGTGAATGGTAACACTTAGCTCATGTCTGATTTGACAGATAATTAGTTTTATCCTTTCGCTAAACGAATATGGTTGGCCATCCAATGCGTTTTCGCTTCGCTAAGTGGGGCCTGCGATCGACTTACAGAAGATGCCGATTTTGCCAAAAAAACAACTTTTCAGATGAAGCTCATTTTGATCTTGGCGGGTATGTAAACAAGCAAAATTGTCGCATTAGGGGCACAGAAAACCGGCACGCATACATTGAAAAGCCGACGCACCCAAAACGAGTCACTGTTTGGTGCGGATTTTGGTCCAGAGGCATAATTGGGCCACTTTTATTCGAAAATGAGCAACGAGTGGCCGTTACAGTCAATGGCGATCGTCATCGGGCCATGCAGCCATTTGAATGAAATTATTTTCCATTATTAACCGGAAGGATTGTACTTTTAAATAAAAAAAGAAATTTGAGAAAATATTCAGTAGTTTTTTTATAGCATTTTCAAAAATAAATTATTTGGCGGACCCTATATATATTATATACAGTCGAATCCGCTTTCGCGCAACACGCTTTACTGAAAAAAATCGGAAAACTGAAAGTGATAAAAATCCCCGCACTGATTATAAACGCAGCTAGTCTTATTAACTTCGCTTTAGCGAAACATCGCTTTACTGAAAATATTGTATTACTGAAAACCAGAAGCAAGCCCACAACTACGTTTTCTATGAAACTTACTTCGCTTTGGTGAAAAAATAAAGAATGACATCGAATCGATTGCATAACTTAAAACTGAAAAAATTGTGCATATTTTTTCCGTTAAAAAATTAAATGGAAAAATTTATTTGTCTTTTTCGCTCTTACGTACTTAATTGTATTTTTCTATTATATTGTCAATGCAAGCGGCTAGACATTTGATATAATAAGTATTGTTTTACTGATTTCAAGCAGTACGCTTAATTGTAACAAATTTCAGTAATCCGAACTACGTTTTGAGATCGGATAACTAAAAAAAATCGGATAACTAAAAAAATTGGGTTTTGGTTATTTTCAGTAAAGCGGAGTCGAAATATACAATTCAATTGAACAGGTTTTAAAGCCGTAGACGTAATTACCTTTGCAGTGATATATTATTTACAAGTCCGTAGCATTAATATCTAAAGCATTTAAATAATAAACTTCTTCAAAATGGCCTCACTGTGCATTCTTCCATCAAAATGCCTACTATGCACTTCTCATACTTGCACTTAGGCACAGTCAAGATTTCTAATTGTTTTTTAGTAATTGTATTAGTTACGATTTCTGTTTTTGTGTCACACTGAATTCTTCCATCAAACTGCCTACTATGCACTTCTCATACTTGCACTTAGGCTCAGTAAAGATTTCTAATTGTTTATTAGTGATTGTAGATATCCTATATCTTTTTTTGTGCCACACCGTGATATTAAGCAGCACGCTTAACTGTAACAAATTTCAGTAATCGGAACTACGTTATAGAGAAAAATTCGGATAACTAAAAAAATTGGCTTTTGGTTATTTCCAGTAAAGCGGAGTCGACTGTAGTTCGAAATTTTTTTTTCGGAGTACATGAAAAATGTTTCAAAATTTCTAGTTAACATAAAGCACTTCTGTGATACACAATTTCTAAAATATATTTCGGACTCATTTTCGGAGTTAATTTTACCATCTTTTTTTTTGCTTTTTACTATTTACGAAAGTTTCTATTTTTCGGAGTAATATAGTTTACTCCGAAAGTTTCTAGTAGATTTAAAGCACTCCTGATGTTGTGGGTTTAAAATTTTTTTTCAATATATTTCGGACTTTTTTTGGAGTTACTTTCTCTAAGAATTTTGTAATTGGTTTTCACATAATTTTGGATTTTTTTTGTGCCACATATGTCCACAGAACGTTTCAGTTTTTTCGGAGTAAATTATATATGCACATATGTGCAACAGTTCAAGTTATTTGGTAATAAGGAAGTTTCTGGTGGATTTAAAGCACCTCTTATATGACATGGTGTTTCGGATTTTTTTCTTATATGCTTCGGACTTTTTTCGGAGTTACATTTTTGTAGTTATTTATTTTAGGATTTTACATATTTTCGGATATATTTGCATATTATACAAAAGATATTCATAAAACATTTTATATTTACATTCGGAGTACTTAAAAAAATATCCAAAATTTTTAAGCTATTAATGATATTGAAAATTTTTAGTGGACTAAAAGATCTGACACCACATGTAACGTTTGTAATATATATATGTAAAATATATGTGTATAGGGCGCTTGTGCAGAGTTAGGTTTTCAAATTATTTGCATCTGGTTTATTTAGTATGTAAATGTGTTGCGTGTTGGTTTTATAGCATTTACAAATTTGCGCACATTTTTCGCGCATCTCAGTAAATAGCAAGAATAATCTTTCCTAACAAATTTTTTTTAAATAAGAACTGTTATATTATTCAACTAAGCCACCTAACAAGTGGTTACAAACACAATGCACATGAGCAGTGATGATGAAAGCGTTGCGGCTTTCGAAAACAGCTGTTCTGCTCTGCTGAGTAAGTTGAATAACTAAATACCTGATGTTGACTTTCCTTTGAGCCTTGGAGTATATATCATGTCTTTCTGCACTTAAAACAAAAATTTCAAACAATTGGCCTATAAACCTTAATTCAATTTAATATAATAATCTTTTAATTTTAAGTTAATTTAATCATACACTGCTACAATTATGGCCAGTATACATTTAAAATACAATTAGCTAAGGTATTGCCAAACAATGGAATTGAGTAGAAGAAATGTTTGTAAGTAAGCCATTAAAAAACTGAAACTAAATTGACTGCTTGGAGTGCAGAAAGATCACATAAGTGTTCTGCACTAACTCAAATATAAACCTGCTGACATGATGACAGCGATTGCAAATCATACGAATAATCAGATATAAATAAAATTTAAATTTTTATATCACAAACAATATCTATCTGTAAATTTTATCTCTCCCCACCACAATAGACATGATAAATATTTAATTATAACAGCATGTCGTATGAGAAATATTGACACATTAATGTAATATTACTCATACGTCCACCACTCACACTGACAGTCAAGCAATAAAAGCTAAAGTAAATCAATTAATTAACATACTATTTATTCAATCACATGCACATTTAATAACCAGACGACACAAAATAAATCAAATTAAAACATGTACAATTTATATCGGAAACGCATTTACATTTAAATAATCAAATGAAAAAAAAAACTGCTAGCCCTCAAGTACAAATATCATAAAATTAATTAATAAATATATGAATGACTTCATCAAAATAAATTCATTATATATATGTGTGTGTGTGTGTGGGTGTGTGTTCATACATTCAGCTCCTGCATTCAAATTGCCTTTTATTAACTGCCATTCAAATTGCTGATAAATGTAAGAGAAGTCCAAAGAAAACATGTTCATTAGCCCGTGTATTCATGAAGATTTACACAATTGCTTTTGCTTGTTATTTATATACAAACATATAAATTTTATGAAAAGATTTCTACTGCTTTTACATGTAAAACAAAAAAATATAATAAACACAACAGGGAATAGTTGCTGCTAAAAATATGGAAAGCCAAAATGGGGCCAGCAAATAATTTTATTTTATTTTTCTTTCATGTATTTAAGAGCTCAAGAGAAATGTTTGTTAAGGACTTCTAAATTGAGCAGGGATTTGTGACTGGACTGGCTGCATCAAAAATCTATCTGCTGCAGTTATTTCAATATTCTTCTGTTCTGTAGTTATGCCTTTGATCCTGCACTCCTTTATTTTCTTAAAAACCCTGTTGCCTGATACTCAGCCTCCTAAACGTTTGTGATAGTCTGCACTTGCCATAAATTTAGTTGCATTACACACCTTTAGTTCAACTTTAAAATGTCGCTTGATGAAAAAAATGGTTATGAAAATTTTGTTGTACTGAAATACAAATCATTTAATAAACCTCTGCCATTTTCATTTAATATTTTTTGCTTAAAGTCCTTAAAACTAGCAATTTGATATATTTTCCTAATAAATCATTTTAGCAGTTTTCACAAATTCCGGCTGCATTTAATAATATTTTTGTGAGTTTGTTTGTGTGTGTGTGTTTTTTTTAGACCGCTGCATATTCGTGTGTATTTAAGCATGTTTGCGTAAATGTGACTAAAAATTAAAACAGTTAGTAATTTATTTTTATTTAATTTAATGCTTTTATGCATTTTGTTGTTATAAAATATTTATTATATTTACCACATGCTGGACAGATGACCGTGTACTAAAACAGGCTGAATGAAAACGGTGGCCGATTATAATGAAGACAAATTTTCCATTTAATGAAAATTTATTTTTCATCGCACTCAGCTCCGCCATCTGTAAATGGAGTTCAAGGATAATTGAACATAATTATGTAATTATGAGTCTGTTGCTTAGGAGGCCAGTTTGCATAAATATCTAAGATAAAATTATTTCTTTTCATTGTGTGTTAGTGCGAAGAGTATTTGCAAGCTGTAATTTTTTGTGTCCTCAGAGTTTTAATAAAGTTTTTTCAGTGGTAAATAAAGGATGTTTTTTTTTAGATGTATTGAGCATAACTTTAATATTACCATCGTATGCTTGTGCTCTTCTTTAGTATACTTTTTGCCAAATCATAAAAAGTACGTGTATAAATCGTATGAATTTATTTTTCAAAATTCGTGCTCTCTTTGCTAAACTTATATAACGCTTTGTATGGACCCATTCATGTCTTGCTTAATTCTGATTATTTTCATTTAGATCGAGGCCATAGCGTCCGTACAGAAGAAGCCTTTGCCGCTATAGGCACGGGCTTGATTCTACGCTATTCTCAGCAACTCTTTCTCTACCCGTCCACTATTTGGAAAATGTTTTAAAAAATATTTTGGCTTAAATCCATTTAAGTTCCAACTATTACAAGAACTAAAGTGAGAGGATCATTAATAACTGAACTGAGAATCAATTGCAAGTTGAATCACATTTTTACTGTTAAATTACATTCAGGGATCAAGCTCGTATTTGTCTTCCAGAATAAGTAACCAATATGAATAAATAACAAGTAGAAACGTTATACCCTCCAAATATTTAGTAAGTAAATTTAAAATATTTAACTTGGTGGGACAGAGTTCCTTTATATAATATCGTACCCCAACGCCCACTTAATGGGTGCGGGGTCCAAAAATATAATATATCATGTTTTCCACAGATGATCATTACTGATCAAGAATATATATACTTTATGGGGTCCAATTCTTTTTGGAGGGCACCAAAACTGTGCTTTGTCAGGGTTGCTCTGGCAAGGGCTGTGGGGGAGACATTTCACCTTTGTCTTGAAATTCTAAAAATAAATGTTTGGGATAATTAACTACAAAATTAAAAAAAAAAAATTTTTTGTAGGGTCATTTAGGGGGCCAAGGGGGAGGAGGGAGTAGGGCAGAGTAGTGCCAGCTTCGTCATTAAAACTTAAAAATGTTATTTTTAAGGAATGGAGGTTCAAGTAAAACAATTTGTTAAATGTTTACACTATTTTTACACATGTAATAACGCCCACTAAAGGAGGCGGGGTCCAAAAATTATTACTTTTTATTTTATGGCTCCAAGTTTAACGCGTTGGACCTCTTTTGACATAAAAATATATCATTTGCTTAAAAAAAACTTTAAAAATTATGTTGTTTTTTAGAGGTTGGTTTAGTTCTTCTTAGGGGAACTTTTTTCCTCTTGCCCGATTTTACCCATTTCCGAACTTAACCTGTGCTATCTTTCAAGGTATATTTATACCAAAATTCAAGAGTCTGGCTTTTTTCGTTTGGACTGAATCGTGATTTCTACAGACGGACAGTAGGATGGACATGCTCAGATCGTCTTAGATTTCATCACTGATCAAGAATATATATACTTTATGGGGTTTCAGATGAATATTTCACTGCGTTACAAACGGAATGACAAATGGAATATACCCTACATATTCTTTTTTGGAACTATAAAAACTGTTAGCACATTCAAATAGGTGAGTGAAACACCCGATTACCGATGTTAAAAATGTAGCGGCTTTCGAAAACAACTGTTCTGCTCTGCTATGTAAGTTGGTTAATTAAATTCAGGTTGACTTTCCCTTTTGCCTTGGAATATTCATCATGTCTTTCTGAATTAAGTTACGAACAATCTTAATTGAATTTAAAATAATGCAAAATTGTTGTTTTCGGATGAGAAAAATCCTCGTGTTGAGACTTCATTACACCCCGGAATTGGCATACAACCCTATTAGAAAAATAAATTCTACAAATAAATCCTCGAGCTGCAGTGTAATGCAATGAAAACTGAACCTTAATTCTATTATTCTCGCTGTCTTTTACCACTTGCCGTTGTCCGATTTCTTTTCAGTCACCTTGTCCTTCCAGCAGATAAAATAAATATATTGTTTCACTTATTTTATAAATTTTACCGAAGCGTACGAGTGTGTGGGGAACGGCAAAAAGTGGAAGAGAAAAAAACTGCAATATTGACCTTTGTTTGATAACAAATGCATAAATGCATTGATAAAAAGCCATAAACCGATGCAGGGGATTTAAAGGTTTTAAAAACCACATGCGGTAAGTGAAAACCAATAAACACATACAGCGATATATTAAACACAAACTGGTCTTCTGCCTTACAGTAGCACCACACAGACACGTATACACGTAAATAGTCGTGCATGGCCAAACGAAAGCTCGCAGGACACACTCATGCATAAACAAATATTCAGGCTGTCAAGCGAGCGTGCCTGGTTGGCTTCAAGGCCTGTCTTTTTTCACGATATTTTTTAATTTCTTTTTTTCATTTTTATTTTTTCTCTGTCTCTCTGTCTCTCTATCTCCGTTTTACTCTTGCCACATGTCAAATACAGTTTATCTGTGGAAATTCTATTTAATATTAAAATGTTCACAACCGTTCACAGACTCAAATGAAAGATGTTCTTGTGTATGCGCGTGTGTGTGTGTGTGTGTGTGTGTGTGTGTGTGAATGTGTGTGTTTGCGTGCAAGCGTGTGGCTGTGCGTATTTGCCAGTGTGTTTAAAATAGGTTTATGTGTATTTGTTTATTATGATGTCCCATCATGTGCCACTGTTAAGAATTAATCGCCAGCATCAAAAAATAAATTGCAACACATTGTGGTCAGACATTGTAAACTCCCAATTATCATACACATCAAGATCATCAGTACCACCGGGAGCCCTGGTATCACTGACACCAGCTTCAATTATATTATCATTATTATTATTATTATTACTGTCCTTTGGTTGGGTTTATTATGGGATGTTATTTTTGTTTTTTGTTTTTTACTTATTGTCCAACCGAGTGTGGAGTGTGTGTGTGTGTGTGTTTGTGTCTGTATTTGTTTATAAGTGAATTTAATATTTTAATATTGTTTTTTAATAAATTAACAAGAATAATAAAAAGAAAATATTTTGCTGGTCGCTTATGGTTTATTCAATATGTCAGTGGCAATTTTCAATGAGAGGAGGACAAGAAAATTATGGCGACTTCTTTTCTAGGCAAGAACTGTTTGCAATTCTTTTGATTTCCGCTTGGCAACTTTTTAGGGTTTTTAGTAAAGGGTAGGAATTTTTCATTTATGGATTACAAAGTAATAAGTGTCAGCTATTTATCCTGCTAATAACGGGTGGTATATATTTAAAGGAAACGGCCAGAAAAATCATTGCCTGGGCTCCTATTGAAGCAATGCATTGAGCAGGAGTTAAGAAAAGGGAAGGATAGTGAAGTTGCCGTTTTAGTTATTATTTGAAATAAATTTTATAGTACAGGGTGGCTCAGAAAGACCGAAGTGGTGTGAATTCCTTATAACTTTTTATTTAAGACATATTTTTTTAATTTTTTTGGTTTTTAAATACAGTAAATTTATAGGGAATATTTTTAGATTAGTTATTAAAAATGATATCCCGCAAGAGGGTGGCCATTTTCTGCTTCGCACAAATGTGCTCTTTCCAACACATTTTCCATGACCTTTTGCAAAACTTCCGGTGTTATGTTGTTAATTTCGTCTCGAATATTGGTTTTTAATTCCTCAATAGTCCTAAACTTATTAACATAAACTTTCCCTTTTAAATAACCCCAAAGGAAACAGTCTGGAGCGGTTAAATCTGGGGAACGCGGAGGCCAATTAAAATTGCTTCTACGCGAAATTATTCTTTCACCAAAGATGTCGCGTAAAAGAGCATTGGACAAGTTGAATTTTGTATGGAAACATTCTTATGGTATGCAAAATTCGCTGCAGCGACCCTCTTGAGATGCCAAGTTGTGTCGAACGTCTCCTGGTTGATGTTTCTGTATCCTCCCGAATACTCTCCTGTACCACTTGAATATTGTCAAACGTGTGGACAGTTCGTAGTCTGCCGGAACCAGGAAGGTTTCTTACTGCTCCTTGTTGTCGAAAATTTGCAACCAGACGATTTATTGTTGACTGAGAGAGTGCATCCCGCACATTAAATTGACGACGGTATGCACGCTGAGTCGACACAATAGACGGTTGATGTGAAAAGTAAATTTCAACGATTTGGGCACGTTGTTCAGTTGTGTATTGCTCCATTATAAATTGTCCAAGTCTTCTTTACAAAATACTGAAAAGAAAAGAAACAAAATTATAATAAAAAAGTTACAAGGAATTCCACCACTTCGGTCTTTCTGAGCCACCCTGTATATGTGTATATGATATTCTATTGAAATCTTATACTATAATTATTATTTAACATCTGTTGTATGGAGAAGAATCGCAGTTCATATAATTCTTCACTAAAAGTGTATTTTCATAATTTAATTAGTTTCCATTAAATTTTTTTATTTTATTTTATTTGATCAATAATTTAATTTTATATTTTCATCCAATACTTATATTCTACTAATTAAATGTCATTCATACACGCCGTGTGTAAACAATTAAGTAAAAAAGTCACATACGCGGTGTGTTACACATTCGCAAGCTGCAATTAAATCGTCATCATTCGCACGCACTGCACTGCACTAATGTATTGGCAAATAAACAAATAATAAAACAAACAAGCAAATAAATAAATTAAGTTTTAATATCAATAGAATTAAATAGAATCATGATGTTTTAAATTAATTAGTTATTTTTCTTTTCATATTTATTTTACTTATACACAACAATCAATCAATTTAACGCACTGCAATTTAACGCACTGCAGTACTACAAGATGGCCATGTATGTTTTTGTATTTGTTATTTGTTGTTAAACAATTGACCAGTAATAACAATTTAATTTTCTTTTGAGTCAATATATTGATGACAATACATGTAATTTATTATTAATTGCGGATATGCTCAAAGATGGGAAATATTTAAGTGGAAAATATTTTGCGGCGCTAATTTATTACAACAACATCGTCTAAAAATGCATCATGAAATGGAAAAGATTTGTGATTAAATTAAAAACAAACTGTTAGAGATATCGATTTCATATCGAAAAAATATTAAATTAATGATTTCTTTTTTATTTCTTTATCTTTCACTATTGATTGTTTATTGTTTTTAATGTTTATTGTTTTAAACAAAGAAATGATAATTAATATATTTCAACATTTTTCTGAAGTACTGCAACCAATGTTTTGGCGACATATGGAAAAAAAATTGTTTAACAATACAAAAAAAATTTTAAAAAATTTATAAAAAAAAATTTTATTACTTTGAAATTTTTTTACTAAAAATTTTTCATTCAAAATTTTATTAAAATAAATTTCAAATATAGTTTATTTTATTATCGATAATGATGTTTTATTTTAAAAGAGATTTTAAACAATTCACACTATGATTTTTTCCATGTTTTTTTTTAATGATATTTTTGGAATTTGTAAGAAAATTCTATAGAGAAGCAGCAGGGGCAGAGAAAAAAGAAATCAGGTTTTTTATTCTCAGTGTTTCTACATATTTTTTATATTGTGTTTTTTCAATTTGTTATTGATTTCACTGTAAAAATAGCTCTTTACAATACAGAAGCACCTTTTAGTTTTTCACCCTTGATAGAAAAATTAAAATGAAGACTTACTTTACAAACATGGAATGGAATCCTCCGGAGATCATATCGCGAGTTTTTAGTTAGTTGCTTGAGAACAGAAAATTATGTTACAAAACTGAAATATTGTTGAAATGTTGTTGTTTTTATATCAATGTAGTAGAAAATTTCAGTGCTCACTTGGGATGGCCAATAGTCAGAACCCTTAACAATCGAATTTTTAGTGAAATTTGTGATTTGGAGTTTCTCTCAAGGATACACTTCAGGAAAATGGAAATACTTGGGCAACAAAAATTAATGAAGCTTATAGGTCCTATGATGCTTTATGACCCGAAATAGTGTAAACCCCGAACAGTTGAATTATTAGTTATGGATCTATTTGTTTTCTCAGTTGATTTTTTTTTCATTTTTTCTTTTTTTTTTAATTATTTCATTTCAAATAATTGTTTTTTTTATGCCGCACAACTAAGATGTTAATAGATAATTTGCATTTCAGTGCTAGCAAAATTTGATCTAATGAATATAATTTTGGAAATGGTACATTGATGATATATGAGCATTATTTCACAGGTTAAAGGATTCGAGTCCATTCAACTCTTAAATATTGTTTCTGACATAAAGTTGTCGCCGCGCGCACAACATATTCTCCATAAACAATTCATTTATTATTGACATGAATCATACAGTGCCTGAAAAAATCATTGTTGTTGTAGAAAAGCTCAACTTAAATTAAATATCCCTCTCATAACATGTTTCATCATGCACGGCTGGCAAACCGATCATGTCCTAAGAGCAACAGCAAAACAAAGTAAAAAGTTTTTTAATTTATTAAGAAAATTTCTAGATTCAATTAAAATCTAGTGTGATTATATTAACAGATAAAAATTTCATACCGTCTAAAACAACATACAAACAAACGCGTGTGGGTTGCAGTTAAGTGGCCGTTTTTTTTTCTAAATCATAAAAACTTTTAAATAGCGTCACATTTCCTACAAAATAAATAGTCTAAATCAAACATTTTGCAAACTATTCTTCCAATTTGAAACAAATAAACACATACTTTATATAAACAGTTGTGCATGCAACAACATGCACAACTGAAACTGGTAAATAGTCACAAAACGGCATCTAAATAAATATAGAATTGTGCACGGAATATGTTGCACAGTTAAGTTGATGTTGCAAGTAGATTAAAGTTTGTGATTTATATTTAAAACAAACAACAGATGTGACATAAAATTTGTTCTCTAAAGTTTTAGACGACAACTTTAGCAGTCAAGCTGGAAAGGAAACAAACCAGCGAGAGGCATAGTGGAACAGACGCAGGGCTATAAATATAAATACGAAGCGCAGCAACAGCAAACATTTGTTGCCGCAACGACTGGCACAAAAACTTAAAGATGTCTACTTTGCCATAAAAAAAATATAAATAATAATAATAAATAAATAAATAAAAAATATTAAGAGGCTAGAAATAATGGGTGTTTTTTATAGAGTGATACAGGTTTAAATCATAATAAAACATAGTAAAATATTTTTGATATCAATGACACGGTCTTTATTGAATAGAAAATTTTATGACATTAATGTTTAAATATGATTTCGGCCATGTGGCCGCGCGTACAAGGCGCAATTCGGAACATCAATTTTCACAAACTTTTCGCAGCATTTGCGGCGGCCGTATCTCGCCGATAACTCTTCGAATGTTGATTTCCAGGTGTTCAATGGCTTGTGGTTCATCGACGTAGACAAGTGACTTAACGTAACTCCAAAGAAAATAATCTTATGGGGTTAAATCACACAATCTTGGTGGCCAATTAATTGGGACATTACGTGAAATTATTTCTTCATCAAAATTTTTTTTGAGGAAATCAATTGTTTGTTGAGTTTGACGAATAGAACAATTATTTGGATTAAAAATTTCCACAATTTGCACGCGTTGCTCTGGTGTAAGTTGATCCATAATGAAATGTCAAAGCAAACTAAACGAAAAAAGCAACTATCACCCATACCTAAATACGGGCGGAAAGCGGAACGTTTTTTTCCGCTGAGCGTTAACGCTGGAATGCCATACCTAAACAAAAGCGGCAGCGTTATGTAGAAAAACAATAAAAACAGGGTTATCAAACAAACAAATTAAACAACCCTGATTATTTTAACAGCTGGACAGACGACATTTGTGATTTTGTTGTTGAAATTTTCATATCATATTGCAAATATTTTCTTATCTCCATTTCCTAATACGAAGTGCACAAATTTTTTCTTTTATTATATATTTCACTTTTGTAAATCTTTGCTCTTTTTCTCTGGTTACAATTCTCTTCTTTTGCAACCAACTTCATTAGAAAACGCTCTGTCAAAATCGGATTTTCCAATAGCAAAGCGCCGCCGCGTTGCCGCCGCGTTATTTCGGTATGCTCCATACAAAATGTATGGACATGAGAACTTTTGACAGTTAAAAAACGCTTGCCGCCCGTATTTAGGTATGGCAGTATCACCTGTTAAATGGGTGGCCAAATAAAGCAGTGATGTCAACTCAAAGTTGTATCATTCTATAGAAAACACCCTTTATTATTTGCCAGGGAGTGAATATAAATTTAATTATAAAAATGGCATTGTGATGCTTGTGGGCCAATGAATACGAGAGTTGTATGTCTTTATCCGTTTTATTTTTTTATTAAAAAATAATCGCCTCTATTTAGTCAACATTTTTCGGTCAAATATAAAAAATAAATCTGGTTTCGGGCTGCAAGAGGAACTTACAGTGACTACTTTTTATTTCAAAAAAAAAGGCGAGTAATAAAAAATAGGTTTTGTGCAGTTCATTTCTATATTAATTTATAGAAAACTAAAATATTCTTGTAATAAAATTTATATACAAAAATTTTCTTCGCCGTGGGTCAACTATTTAGAGCGCTTGAACAAGTAGTCTTTGTGACGCCTAAATATAGGCTCAGAAGAAATGCAACCACAGCAAGGATGTTACCATCTGTTGATATGAAAAAATAACGAGTCACGATGCCTAAATATAGGCTAAAAAAAAATGCAACCATAACAACGATGTTGGCAACTGCTGATACGAGTATTAAAACCTTAGAAGCCACGATGCCTAAATGTAGGCTAAGAAAACATGCGGGCCCAGCAACATCTTTAGAAGGGAGTTATTGCACTAAAGACCTTTTCAATTTCCGACTAAATTGTTTTATTATATGTATTTTAATAATTATATATTATTGAATATTTTTTTTTATTTTTTAATTTTTTAGTTTAAACACTTATTTGCATATTTATTAGTTTATTATTAAATAATGCATTATTTAACAAGTGCTCAACCACGATTGTGTAAGTGTTTGTTGGTTGTTTTGCTAATTAAATTAAAATTCGTTAAAACTTTATTTAATTACGAAACCGAACACTCATTAAAAATTTTCAAATATTGTATGCTTTACATGGCACAGTGGTTTGCGTAATATAAAAAAATACTCTGCATTGAGGTGAAAAATAATATGTTATATTTTAAATAAAGCCAACAATTATTTCTGTTAGATAACCCAAATTAGATAACCCGGATTAGGAATATTTCCTTTAAGTCGAAATATCATATAAACGAGAACACGTTTAAAATTTTATTTTTCTAAACGGCATATCATATTTTGCTCCTGTTCACTGTTAATTACTTTACTGTGTATTATAAAGTGTTAACTTATAGAGCATACCTTAGGTTGAGGCAGCATTATATACATATTTATTGATGCATACATTTAGGGTTCATTAAAATTGTTTTGTTCAATTTCAAAAATAATTTCATGGCAAAACTTTTAAACTTTTGCCTGCGGTTCATGTAAAATTTATGCTTTTTTTCGCCACTTCCTTTTTGTGTGGGTCAATTGTCATTGTTTCATTATTACTAACTGCGTTTATTGTTATTACAATAATAGTTTTGTTTAAATTATTTGTTGTGTGCCAGTTGTAACAGCAACAACAGCTACAATAAAACAAACATTAATATGAAAATGATTTGAATGTGTGACAAAATGTTTATTCAATTCATTTATGCACAAAGAAATGTGTGGTTTTGGCATCGCCAAAAAATATTATTATGATAATATTTATTTAAATTTTGAAAAGTGTTTTTAACACATTTTAATTTAAATTCAAGCTTTACTGTTTAGAACTTAACAGAGAGGTTTTTCGTTATAATAAAATCCATTATTTATTAGGGCTCTGCTAAAAATGTTTAAATATTTCTAGTTTAAAGAATGAAAACAATAAATTTGTATTCTAGAATAGAAAATTTTTCGTACCTGACAATTAGTCAAAGAAAAAAATTAATAAACGATGTTGATTTTACCTTAACGTCGATTGTTTGTTATACGATGAAGATTAAATAAAACTTTAGTGTAAAACTTACCAAAAATTGTCCATTGTTAACCCAAATTAATTTTCTTTAATAGAATATTAGACTAGATGTGTAATTCTTTAGATGTAATAAAAAAATCTATTTCATCAATACAAAAGTTATTACCCAATCCTCAGATCTTTTAGTTAATGTTCATTCCTATCATATCTTTAATGTTATTATAGATTTTCCGCTTGATCGGGAGCCATATTTTTATTCTTTTATTTTCGCAAAAACATGTTTGTTTATTAGGTTTTAAAGACTGAAACTAGGTAAATCAGCTATAAGCATTGTGGCGTACGTCACGCTTATTTTTGCATTTTTTTTTCAAATTGTCTTTATATCAATATTAATTTGAAAATGCAAAATTTTGCATATTAATTTCAGTAGCGTACGTCACGTCCCCAGAAATTTATTTTGAGCCTATTGTTGCGTTGTTTTTACATTTTCACTTTTTATCACTACTATTCCTCTATAACTCATGATTCTTAGTCATATAATAAGACCAATAGCTCATTTAATTAATAATTTGCATAAATATATCGTGCGTCACAAAGAGTTTGTGGGCTTCGATGAAACCAATAATATACATATACTGAAAATAAGTCGTTTTAGAATCTTTTTATGTAAATATTTGTTTTAGGAATTACATTTTGTATGCTTTTTTACAAAAATTTCGCTACCATTGTAGCGTGCGTCGCAATTATTTTTATCATTGTGAGTTGTATAATTTTTTTTCAAATTCTCTGTCATATTAAATGAATTTCATATCAATAGTAATTTGAAAAAAGCTAAATGATAACTTCAGTAGCGTGCGTCACGCCCACAAAAAATTTGCCTGCTGTGTTTTTTTTTTCTTATATTTTTACTTCTTATCAACACTCTTCCTCTAGTACTCAAGCTCCTTAGTCAGAAGATAAGTATTGAGTAAATTTAGCGTGTGTCACAAAGAGTTTATGGCTTTCGATAAGACCAATATTAAATTTTTACTGAAAATAAGTAATTTTAGGATATTTTTTTATATGAATCTTTGCTCTAGGAATTCCATTTTGTGTGGCTTCTTCTCAAATTTTCGCTAAAAAGTACGAAATCACAATTCAACTCCCAAAGTTAATAATTTTTTTTTGTAACGTTCGTCACACAAATTTATAAGCAATTATTATGCAAAAAATACCTGCTAAAAACTAGTATGTTTTATAACAGTCGAAAGTAAATTTAAATATCATTAAACATCACAGACCTAATGCACAAAATAATATTTAATCCTTACATCCTTATTTGACTAATTTCTATAAAAAATTTTAAAATAAGCAGTTTATGAATTAGTCCTTTTATATAAATATATGTGTGTATGTTGAAAGTGCATATGGCTACACAGTGTACAGTCTGATTGACTGAAATAGTTTAAAATATATGTACATGCATTATTCCTTGTGTGGATATCCTTTTGCGGCCATCTGCCACACTAGTACTGGTTCTTGTCCTTGTTAACATATTTTGTTTTATTTGGGTTGAAAACATTTTCCATTTAGTGAGGAAATTAACCATTTATGCATTTCAGTGTTTGAAAATGATAAACAATGGCACAGTAGGACTATAAGGACATACAGAGCGTGTATTCTTTTGGACTGCCACTGCAGTAGGATTTCTAAAACTATTAAGATCGCACGGTGTTCAAAATTGTCCTATTTGACATTTAAAACTAGTAAAAACGTTATATTCGTCCAGTTCGAATCTTAAATACCCTCCAAATATTTAGTAAGTACAATTAAAATGTTTAATATCGTACGTCGACGCCCACGGGCCCAAAAATAGATTACATCCTGTTTTCCACAGACGAACGTATGGGCATTGCTAGACTGTCTTAGACATCAGCACTGATCAAGAATATATATATACTTTAAGGGGTCCAATTCTTTTTGGAGAGCATTAAATCTGTATTTTTTTTTGGGTCTCTCTGGCAGGGGCCTTAGGGGAGACATTTCACCTTTGCCATAAAACTCTAAAAAAATAAATATTTGGGATAATTAAATGTAAAATTTATTATTTATGTGAGTGAAGATAAATGTGCCGAGTTAAACATGTTTTGACGTAAGCACTTACGAAACGAAGTATTTAGCTGTGAAGTTAATTATGTTATGACGTAACGAAATGGCAAACAGTGAAGTTCTTTTTTATGAAAATCCATATTTAATAAATTTTTTGAGCATTTTGTGAAAATATTTACAGGCCGTGAAAGGTCAACTTACAGGCCACGAGTGTGTGTGTGTGTGGTCTTGGAGGGATTTTGAACCCAGTGGCCAAATAAGGAGTTGGCATGTATTGCCGGTAAATAAAAAATGATTATGGGAGTGTCTTCTATCACACACACAACAACTGGAATAGCTGAATTGAGTTTTTGAAAATATTTACATGCCATGAAAGTTCATTTTACAGGACACTCCCATAATTACTTTGTATATAAATATTTATTTTAATGCAAAAACTTCACTGAATGCCATTTTGTTACGTCATAACATATTTAACTTCACAGCTACATACGTTGTTTCGTAAGTGCTTACGTCAAAACACTTTTAACTCGGCATATTTATCTTCACTCACATAAATAATAAATTTTACATTTAATTATCCCAAATATTTATTTTTTTAGAGTTTTATGGCAAAGGTGAAATGTCAAAGGTATTTATTTTAATGCAAAAACTTCACTGAATGCCATTTTGTTACGTCATAACATATTTAACTTCACACCTACATACGTTGTTTCGTAACTGCTTACGTCAAAACATATTTATCTTCACACACACACACATTGTTTTCTACCAGTCAATAAAAAATTAATACAAGGACTCTTTACCTCTTTTATATGTATTAGTGCTTGCAAGTACAAAGCAAAAACAACATAAAAAAAGATTTGTTGCTACTATTTTTAAAAATGTTAACATTCCACTCACCTGCATAAAAATACCTTTTAAATCATACACATTTCATTAATATTTGTGAACGATAAGATAGTGAAAAGTGTACCACAAAAAAATATCTAGGGTATTTATATATAAGAAATATCCCCTTATTCTATAGCTATTTGTCAACGTCACGTCAAGACAAAATAGAACTCTTTCGTACTCCTTTTCTGCAGTAATTAACTGTTTCTAATAGCCTGTTGCAGGGCTTTAGGGAGTAGTCAAAGGTTGTCAGAAATACTTCACGGGTGTCCTATTTTTTTTTTTTAATGACTTGGCGTGACGCCGACAAATATTTACAGAATAAACAGGGTTGTGTATTTTTTGTAATGCGTAATTGTAAATGATTGAAACATACACCTTGTTAAAAGTGCTGTCTGATTATGAGTGCTGCCTCTACTAGAAGAAAACTTCATTGTCTGACCCACTCGAATATTTGATCAATAAAAACGCAACATTTAATTTTTCTCAATTAATCAGTTTCATTTATTTCTTGTTTAAGCTTATTTACCTTTTTTAAAACAATTTTATTTTTTTATTTTTTACTTTTTTCTATTTTAATAAAACCATTATTTTTTGTTAATTCTTAACAGGAAAAGTATTTATTAGGTTTTTTATACAATTTTCCAGTTTTATTTAAGATTTTTGTTTTCTTTTTTCAATTTTTATTTAATTTCTAAACTTGTCTTCATAAAAAATTACACTGTACAAAAATGTTCACACAATACTTTACAAGGAATAATCGACTTTTGGTTATATTATTTGAGAAAAAGAAAAACAACTTGGCTTTTTGTAAGTTTTCTGCACAAAAAAAAAAAATTTAAATTGTTTAAAAAACTAATTGCTATAAACAAAAAGATCTACTGCCAGTTGTTGTAACTAAAATAAAAGTGTTTGCTCCCGAATATTTACATTGAAAACGAACACAAATTTGAGTTTGTTTGTTGTTGTCTCAATATAAATTTGCGGAATACAATTTTTGCTTCATTTACAAAAACTGGCAGTTAAATAAAAATTAAACCTGTGGAATTACACACAAAATATAAAACATTAAATGCTAAAAATTAAATTTTATAAATTATAATTTAAAGTTAAATTTTCAAATTTCCTTCTTTATTATCAATTCAACATTTTAATCCAAAGTTGCTGCAAATTATTTTTATGTAAATGGATTGTTTTTCTTTTTGCACTTTAGAATTACATGCGGTTTTTTTTTTAATTTACTTTAATAGTGTTTCTTTTTCATTTAATTTTCTTTTTTAATTTAAGCTAATTTTTAAATTAAATTAAAACTACTTTGAAGGCTGCTTTTGTTTTACAACTGGATCTAACTGAAGTGTGTTTTTAATTCTACAACTACAAATTTGTTAAATGAAATATTTCTCTTATTCGGCATATATTTTAGTTTTCTCTCTTTTTAAATTATTGTGAAACAAAGTTTTTAATTAAACACTAGCATTATTAAATAATTTACTTTTTTATTTAGCGTTATTAGGTTAATTTATTTCGGTCCTCGTTAAGAAAACCATTTGAGAATTACACTTCATTTTCTGAATAAAATTATGAACGTAAACATGCCATTTGGCTCAGGCGGTAGAAGTTCGTTTCTTTTCAAAAACACTTTGTAATCTACTTTACGATTTAAGGTTTTTATGTATGAATTTGTTTCCGAGAATGTTTAGAAAACAGCACATACGAGTATTGAAATAGACAGGATTATTGAAAAATAAAACTTTATAAGAGTTAAAAAATTAATTTGAATTATCTCTTTTTGGCGAACAATTGGATGGCTTTAGGCATACAGCCTTAAAAATATTTACGGTCTGAAGAAAAAAATTAATAGCGCATAATGGAAAGTCAATACAAATTTTAAATATCCAACTCACTCAGCTGGGCAGATCAGCTGTTTTCGAAAGCCGCTACACTTTCATCACCATGTGTACTCATGTGTATTTCTGTTTGTCACCACTTATTATGTGGCCTTGTATAAATAATAAAAATGCTTATTATTTAAAAAAATTTTATTGGAAATTGCATACGAGAATTATATCAAGCCGGTGCTAGCACACTTCAAATCTTTGTATCGCCGTTTGATCAATTTGTTCTTGACACATTTTAATGTTTTTTTTTCTCCTTTTTGGAATTAAAAATTAAATTTTTATTTCATAAAATATTTTTACAAAATTAAATAACGAAAACATCAAATGACAGCGCTTGTGTTGCCAATTGCTACAAATTTATAAAATGAATTGAAATTTAAAAACATATTCGAATATTTAAGCGAATGTGTTTTATTTTTTATTTTTATATTTTTTATAAAAAAAATTTATTCATAATGCTTTAAACACATTCACGACAGCAGGCTACCGGCTGCATGGCTAAATGTGCCGCTAGCAACACTTGTAGCTACGTAATTATTTTGAACGCGGCAGCTACAACGTCAACATCTCATTTTAGTGGTCCCACTATCATATATAGAAATAAAAGCGCTTATTCTAAATCTATTTATAGATCGAAACAAAATTAATAATAAAAACACTTTATTGTTTTCGCATTTGTAATAAATACATTATAATGTCCTTTTTTTGTTATGGCACTATGAAAATGAGTTTATGAGTTAATTCATTTCAGACCTAGCTGACGTCTTTTATCGGTAACGGCTATCAAATATATACAAAATGAAAGAATTCAAAATAATTGAATTTTTACTTGAAAAGTCACATACAAAATTTCGAAATTTAATAATACTTGCAATAAATTTGAAAAATATGTCTAACAATAGGAAGACATTTTGGAGTACTTTACAATGATGACCATATACGAGTGGTTTATATGCGTCCTATATTCTAGGAGTTATAAACAAAAAAATAAAATAAATAAAAAAGTAAATAAATAAATAATATTACAAAATAATTTTTATTATTGAAAGGTCTATAATATTTTTTGTTTTTAACAATTCTTGACCAGCTTGAAAATATTTTTAAACGCTTATTTATTTAAGATGTTTCACTGTGTTGGCAGCACTAATATATTTATTGTCGCCTATGAAAATAGACATTACGGTCGACTCCGCTTTAGTGGAAATAACGAAAACCCAAATTTTTTTTCAATTATCAGATTTTTTTCTCTAAAACGTAGTTCGGATTACTGAAATTTGTTACAGTTAAGCGTACTGCTTTAAATTACGGTGTGGCACAAATAAAGATATCCTAACTAATACAATCACTAACAAACAATTAGCAATCTTTACTGAGCCTAAGTGCAAGTATGAGAAGTGCATAGTAGTCATTTTGTTCGAAGAATTCACAGTGTGACACAAAAACAGAAATCGTAACTAATACAATCACTAACAAACAATTAGCAATCTTGTCTGTGCCTAAGTGCAAGTATGAGAAGTGCATAGTAGGCATTTTGATGGAAGAATGCACAGTGAGGCAATTTTGAAGAAGTTTATTATTTAAATGCTTTAGATATTAATGCTACGGACTTGTAAATAATATATCACTGCAAAGGTAATTACGTCTACGGCTTTAAAACCTGTTCAATTGAATTGTATATTTCGACTCCGCTTTACTGAAAATAACCAAAACCCAATTTTTTTAGTTATCCGATTTTTTTAGTTATCCGATCTCAAAACGTAGTTCGGATTACTGAAATTTTTACAGTTAAGCGTACTGCTTGAAATCAGTAAAACAATAATTTTTATATCAAATGTCTAGCCACTTGCATTGACAATATAATAGAAAAATACAATAAAGTACGTAAGAGCGAAAAGGACAAATAAATTTTGCCATTTAATTTTTTAACGGACAAAATATGCACAATTTTTTCAGCCTTGAGATATGCAATCGATTCGATGTCATTGTTTATTTTTTCACTAATTGAATTAAGTTTCATACGAAACGTAGTTGTTGGCTTGCTTTTGGTTTTCAGTAATACGATATTTTCAGTAAAGCGATGTTTCGCTAAAGCGAAGTGAATAAGGCTAGCTGCGCTTAAAATGAGTGCGGGGATTTTTATCGCTTTCAGTAATCCGATTTTTTCAGTAAAGCGTGTTGCGCTAAAGCGGATTCGACTGTAGTTTATTTTGACTACAATCACAAAAGTAGGACGGACAACAACCAGCCGTGTAGCCGTGAAAATAATCATTCCCATATAAACACTTGTATTCTATTTCTGACACGTTGTAGTCGGTAGCCTGCTGTCGTGAATGTGTTTAATGCATAAGAGGCTTATAAAATAAATTTTTGCTTAAAAATTTGCTTAATTAAAGGCCTTAAATTTGTTTTTATTAATATAAGCCCTCAGAAAGCTGGAAACTTCATTATAGCTTTAAGATCGTGATTCATTGTCCTGCATTATCCGCTAAATATGACAGGAGGGCTAGATAATTTTGGTAGTGTGGACTAAATATGTAAGCGAGTATATATTTTTTTCTTTGCAAACTTATCAGGCAACTGAGAATTTAGATGTCGTCTTTAAAATATGATCATAATATTTAAACTTGTTCGTTATCCATTTCTATTTTTTAAGCAAAGAAAGCAAAAAAAAATATTTTGCCTGCTATAACAAACGATTTTGTAACGATTTTTATAACCAAAAATATGCTTTCTTAATATGAAATATATTGTATGTATGGGTATGGATTTTTGACAAACCAACTTAAGTACAATTTTTATTTATTTTGTTTTTCACAACAGAAAATATTCTATAATAAATTAATAAACATCGCTCTTTGCGTATGTGTTTAGTGAATCAAGGATTATTTTTATTATAATTTACTAAAATAAATTACATGTTACTAAATTAAATTTGGGGAACATGAATAAGTGTCTAATTAGTTAACGAAGGACCATGACAATTAAAAACAAGTGGGAATTAAAAATTTTGTATTCATATTTAGAAGATTCCAATTCATAATGGTTTTAACCCTCTTCTTTTTTTTTCCTCTAAAAATTTCGAATTCCTGAACATGTTAAGAATTTAGATTGAAATTTATACAGGGTTAAAAATTAAATGATATCCCTAGATGTATGCTATATAAGTGTGAAAGAGACGAGTGAAAAATGTGTAAAAAAAAATAAATAAAAGAGAACACTTGAGAAGGAAGGGGATCTTTCAATACACAAAATCTGGTTTCCGTTGAGTGTTACGAATTATATAAAAATCAGTGAAATGGAAAAGTATAGAAAAACCTGTTCATTACAAATAAGAATCATTCATAAATTTCAAAAATTTTTAATTCGACTTGAGTTCTTTTGTCAAAAATACACAAAAAAACTGTCTAAATGCGCTAAAATAAACTAGAATTTTATAAGATAATAAGATTTTTGTTATAAAGAACGCATAAATAAATAACAAATACTGAGCTGTGAAATGGGAAGAAAAATTTGATTTTTTGAAAGAAATGAAAGAGTAGAAATAAAGTAGATTTTAATTAAAAAGAAAAATATAAAATTACATTTTTAAAATGAAAGATACAAAATGAAGCGTTTTTTCCTCTCAAACTTAATGAAAATCTTCTGAAATAAGTGCTCACAGCACTCAGTCATTAATATTGATTCTGTTGTTGCTTCATTTTGTTACAAATTTAATTAAAAAATTAAGAAAATTAATATATTAAAAATAGTTTTTTTTAGTTAATACGAGTAATAAAAATTTAAAAAATATATATAAAAACAATTTGATTTACAATAACTTAAGATAAACAAAGATTTTCTAAATTATACAAAATCTAATAGGGAAACGGTTTTTAAAATGTTGTTGCATTTTGTTTTAAGTATCATTTTTTTAATTACTATTATTATTGTTATTATTACTGTTATTTTTAATTTCAATACATTTAACGCTCTGTTGTTTAAGAACTAAAAATACTAAAAGCGGCTAAAAATTGGACCGTTCTTCTTTGGGATTTTCTCAATTGTTCATTCTAAATTTGTAACATTCTTTCTTTTAATTTGTTACACCTTTCAAATTTTGCAAAAAAAATATATATTTTTTTCAATAAAACATTTCATACTTGAAGAAATTTCGGGATTTCCGAGAACCCATTAGCAAACGCTGTTGTTCTTGTCGCCCTATATCGTCGTCATCGTCAATATCATCATCGTCATCATTAAAATCGTGCTCCTCCTTATTGTCCTGCTCTAGGTCCGGCCCATCATCATCCTCCTCCTCTACCTCTCAAATAATACTCTCGTCATTCTTACGTGTTAAACGAATTGTTGTTGTGGTAGTTGTTGTCGGACTATCCTCTACGAAACCCTGCCTCGTTAAACGTATACTGGGCTCATTGCACGTTGTAGTGGTCACCACAATATTTTCATCATCATACAAATCGAAATCTTCCTCTTCATCATCATCATAATCGGAATTGGTGGTTGAGAGTAAAGCTGTTGTTACTTGATTCTTCTTATTACTGCCGCTGGCAACAACTGATGCACCCATGCCGCGTCTTATTTGTGCGCGTGGTGTTAATTTGGGCAGTAGCGGCTCACGTCCATTGACTCTTAACAATTTATCACTGTTGCCGCTGGCATAGTCAGATTTTTCGGCATCGGCTAACACGGTGTCCCATTCTTCTCCGGCGGGTTCACATAGCGATTTTGAGTGCCCATGGTAATAAGATTCCTCGGGGATAATGTCTCTGTTTTTGTGTGGTATTATATTTTTTTTTTGTTTTTTGTTTTTGGGTTTTTGTTTTTCAGTTTGAGTTTTTGGAAGAAATATTAGAGAAAGAAAATTTTGGAAAAAGAGTTTATGAAATGATGTGATTAAAGTTTCTTCTACAATGAAATAAATTAAATATAGAACTTAAGAAAAGAGAAAAGTTTGGTGGCAAGAGTAACACAAGAGCATTTTTTTAATGTTTTCGAGATCTCGCAGTCGCTTACAGGATGCAAATGCCATTAATACAAGATATTCGTCCAACACTGTAGTCCTTAGCACTTTCTATACAAAATTTTCAAGACTTGATGAACGAATGCATTGTATTTATTTTTTTTATATTTTTACTTAATTTTTTTAACCAAAGCTTTTCCCCCTAAACTTTATCCACTCATTGTTTTCTTTCACAATGATTTATTTTCAACGTCTACATGTTAGTTTTGATATAAATATTTTACATATAAAAGTACAGTAAGAAACATAAAAATACAGCTTACAATATCCAACTTTGCTTTCAATTTTATTACGAATTTGTACTTTTCAGCAAATGTCATTTTAGAAAGTACTATTTATAGAATTTTTTTCCTTAACTGGTATATTCAAAAGTAATTATCTGAAGGATTTGGCTTTAATAAGTGATTTCTGAAAGTTTTTCATTGCACGTAATTTTTTAAAAAGTGGTTATTTAATAAGATACTTTTTTTTAAATTAAAATTTTTTAAAAAGGTACTTTATTAAAATAGACTTTCGTAAAAGGTCCTTTTTTAAAGGGTTTTTAAAGGAATTTTTTTAAAGGTAGTATTTTAAAAGGTACTTTATTAAAAGGTACGTTTTTAAAGGTACTTTTGCAGAAGGTACGTTTTGAAAAGGTACGTTTTGAAAAGGTACTTTTTTAACAAGTAGCTTTTTAAAAGGTACTCCTTTAAAAGGTACTTTTTTGAAATGTACTTTTTTACAAGGTACTTTTTGTAAAAGGTACTTTTTTAAAATGTACGTTTTGAAAATGTACGTTTTTGAAAGGTACTTTTTTAAAAGGTACTGTTTTAAAAGGTACTTTTTTAAAAGGTACTTTTTTAAAAAGTACTTTCTTAAAAGGTACTTTTTTAAAAGGTACTTTTTCAAAAGCTACTTTTATAAGAGATACTTTTTTAAAAGGTACTTATTTGAAAGGTACTTATTTAAAAGGTACTTTTATAAAATGTACTTTTTTGGAAGTACTTTTTTAAAAAGTAGTTTTTCAGAAGGTACTTTCTCAAAGGTACTTTTTTAAAAAATAATTTTCTAAAAAGGTACTTTTCCAGAAAGGTACTTTTTGAAAACGTACACTTTTAAAAGTCACTTTTTTAATGGGTACTTTTTTAAATGTAATTTTTCTATTTTAAAAACTGCTTTTTTAAAATGTAC
Organism: Linnaemya tessellans; assembly: GCA_951800035.1. Taxonomy (NCBI): domain Eukaryota; kingdom Metazoa; phylum Arthropoda; class Insecta; order Diptera; family Tachinidae; genus Linnaemya; species Linnaemya tessellans. The sequence continues at coordinate 124,173,603 of OX637533.1, forward strand.
TTATTCAAAATGTACTTTTATAAAAGGTACTTTTTCACATGCTAGTTTTTCAAAAAATACTTTTTCAAAAGGTACTTTTTTAAAAGGTACTTATTTAAAAGGTACTTTTTTAATATGTACTTTTTTGAAAGTACTTTTTTAAAACGTAATTTTTCAGAAGGTACTTTCTCAAAGGTACTTCTTTAAAAAATAATTTTCAAAAAAGGTACTTTTCTAGAAAGGTACTTTTTAAAAACTTACATTTTTAAAAGCCACTTTATTAATGGGTACCTTTTTAAATGTAATTTTTCTATTTCAAAAACTACTTTTTTAAAATGTACTTTTTCCAAAGAGACTATTTTTTCAAAAGTACTTTTTAAAAGGTACTATTTTTAAAGGTACCTTCCTAAAAGGTACTGTTTATACATACATACATACTATATGTCTATATAAAATAGCGCAATTAAAAGCAAAATTTTATTGTACTTTAAAGCAAATTTAATTATATTAAAAAAAATATATCAAACATGCAAATCAAAGAAAATATGACAGTAAAAAAGTATGTAAAAGTTTTATATTCTATTTATTGTTCAAAAGTATTTACAAGCGAAAGAAAAACTTACAACATTTAAAGTTAGTAACTAAAGATCTTTTAAATAAGAATTGCTGTTGTATTTTTTCAAAAAGGGGATTTAAGCAAGAAAGTTTTAAATTCGTCTTATATATGTTCGTTTGATATTTTTTATTACAACAATTACTATAGTCTGTTAGTTTTCACAATCACATATAGCGAACGAAGTTTAAAGGCTTAAAGTTAATTAAAAGAAAGGCTTATTGCAGGCAAGACTGTTTTAAAATAATAATTATAACTTATCAAATAAATAATATAATAGTTGTAGTACTTAATATAATAAATTCAATTTAAGTAAAACAAACAATTTTTTTTCTTTTACAACATAAGAAATCTTTGCAATTAAATAAAATGTTTAAAGTCCACTGAGAGAACCACATTTAATACTCGTAGTGTTTTCTTTTCTACTAACAAGTAACAAATTTTTGCTTTTGCTTCAAAAAACTAAAATGCAATTAAATTCTGTTTTCAAAATTTATTTTCTTAAGGGATGATTAAGAAATTCTTAATAAATTAACCGTTTTCCAAAGCTATAAAATTTTTTTTTGTATTTTCAAAAATTAAAGCACATTTTTTTAGAAAAGAAAACAACTTAAGTCACACTAGATTTTATCCGTAAAGTATTTGTGGATGTTTTGTTTGACGTGTTTTATTGTTTCTTTTAAGTTCATTCAGCCAAGTTTTAAAATCCCTAAATCTATATCTTATACTAATAGGACATCTTATTAAATATACGAATGTACCTGCATTTCTCATCATAATGTAGGTACTTTTTATAAAAAAAAGTACTTTTTATTTAATTGCTACTTTTTATTTATATTAAAAAGGTGATTTTCATTAAAAATGTACTTCGATAATGATTTCTTGATACTTTTATTGTTAAGGTACTTTTCACTAAACATGTTCCTTTTACTAAAATGGTACTTTTTTTAAAGGTACTTTATATTCAAAAGGCACTCTTTCTTAGAAGCTTACGTTTCATTATAAATAAAGTTTTTAATAAATGTATAGTTTGCATTCAAAATTTACCTTTTTTAAAAAAGAAATTAATTTTTTAATATGTTCTTAATATTTTTAAGAAGGTACTTTTCATTAAAAATTAACCTTTAGCCAAAATATGTACTTTTTACAATGCACAATTTACTCGTATTTAATAGCCATATTTTAGTAAAAATCATCTTTTTATTTAAAAATATACGTATTGATGACGTCAGAAAAAGGTTTTTTTAACAATAAAATATTATTTATCGGGATACACTTTTTTGAAATACTGCTAAAGTACTTTTAATGAGAAAAGGATTTTTTTGAAACAAGTCTTGTTATTTAAAATATTTTTTATTAAAATTATTTAATTTTTTTAGTGCTGAAAAGAAATGCCAAAGATACTTTTTGAGCTATAAACAATTGCAAGAGCGAACTATAAATTATGAGTGTAAGCTTTTGGAATTTAGCCGCATTTGTACAGTAGTAGTGTTTACTTATTTAGAATTAAATTTAGAATAGAAGAATAGCTTCGATTTGCACAAACATCAATGATGTATGTAAAATCAAGAATTGATTTTTGTGGTTACTTTCTTCTTTCCGTCTTCTTCGTTTGGTAACGATTTACTACCCGATTAACAAAATTATTTTTTGGGCGTGCATATGAATGAAAGTGCCGGTGTTTTTATGGCTTTACTTATTGGCATTAATGTTTTATTATCTGTAATATTTTTACGTTCACTATCACTACAAATAAAGAAAAATCAAAAGAGGAAGAAAAAAATAAATAGGAAAATGGAAAACAGGAATATGTTCACATGTATAAAAAATTTGTTGCCAATTATAAAAACAATAAAAATCGGGTTAGTTAAAAAGAAAATCGGCTAAAAAACGAAAAACAACAACAAAAACCTCTAAGAAATGGGTATGAGTATAAAACCAATAGCCCCGAATCATGAATTTCGATTTATAAGTGGCTGTTGTTAATTTGGTTAAAAAAAACAATAAAACACGTGTTATTAAATTTCATTTTCCTCTAACAAAATGAAAAAATTTATTTAATTGTGAAAGAAAAAAAAATTGTATTATTGGTTAATCATAAAAAGATAATCTTAAGATAATTATTAGGCAAAAATTAGTATTTTCTATGAAGCAAACAAGAGATTGTGTTATACATTAAACTATTAAGGATAAGAAAGTGAACACAGACATTTTGTGCTAAAGAGTTATTAACTTATTTAAGAAAAATTTAGGTTTGAATACGATGTCTTTTGGCTTCAAATAGAAAGTAGTAGGTGTTAATAACGTTCTATAAGCCACTTTTTTATATTCCACAATTTGTTAGATAAATTTATTTTTATAATTTCATTTAAATGCAGTTTCTACAATCTAAAGTATACATGATTTAAGATAAACATGTTTATGTTCACTTATTTAAAAGAATTTAAAAAATTTTTTTCCGAAATCGTACGTCTGTCTTGCTTACGCTGCACTTGTTTGTTTTCGTATGAATATTTTTTTTTATAAAAGAATTCTTGAGGACATGATAAGCTAGAAGATAAGTACTAAACCTGCCTCATCACTATTCATGGTTGTTATTTCAATCTTTCATAATTATATTAATTTAATTATAAACTTTCATTTTTATTAATTTTCTAATGCTACTTTATATAGTCAAGCTGTATCTCCGTAATATGAATTTAAAAAAATTTTTGTACGTAATTCCATATTTAAACTTTTTTTATATAATTTAATATGAACTTAAATAATTTTGGAGCAAAAACAAATCATTATTTTTATAGTCTAATATATGAAAAAAAAATCCATAAATTAATTTCTTGTATGAGAATTTGCTTTATTACTCTGTTATAAATCGAAATTTTCGTATAAATTTGGCCTTTAGTATTTAACTCTTCTGACATGTAAAAGATTTCATTCGAAAAGTTTTTTTGTTCTTTCATAACGGTGAATTAATACTCTTTTATTTCATCAAGGTCATGTTGTATGTGCATGCATTCTTTTTGTATTTGCTTGCTCATTTAAAAGTTTTTTTTTTAGTTGTTGTATGCATGGCACTGTGTGCGGAAGAGAGAGTACATTCTGTGTATTCACCTTTTGTATGTTGAGGGCGTATGATTGATATAAAAAAAAACAATGCGTTACTCATACGTAGCCATTAACAGCATAACGATTTGAAAAATACTATTGGCAGATAATCTCTATAAAAATAAATAATTCTTCTGAAAATATATATTTTAAAATATTTCTCATAAATAATTGCTCAATTTGCAAGCCTTGTTTAACACTATGTTTGAAAATACGATTTCAAACAAAAACAAATAATATATTTGTAAACTGTGCTGTTTTCAAATACAAATTTAAATAAATACAATAGGTTAGCGCATTAAACAAATAATTACTTTGTGTTTTTGATTTCATTCATTAATATTTTTTTGTTAATAAGAATTGATAGATAATTCTTTTATAGCTTATGTTCTTTAATTTAAATATAAATTTGATAAAAATTGATGTTAATATCAAATTACAAACTTTTATGCTTTACTCAGACCAGACGAAATATTTATTTTTATTTTATTAATTATTTTTGTAGGAGTAAGAAAAATTACTTCAAAATTTGTAGAGAATATTAAAATATTAAAATTGTTGCGAAATTCGGAAAAATCATTGCTAGCGCTAATATGCCAAATACTTGCAAAATCTGATAATTGGAATAGTTTCAAATTACTAGTACGACTTGAAATGATGCATACGGTGACCATACCAGCTTTTTTTTTTTAATTTAAGTGTCCTTTTTTATTATTAAACTTAATTTTCACCAAACTCTAAATTTTACCTTCAATAACATAAAAGTTTTAATTAGCAATACAATAGAAATTAGATATTACCAAATGTACCCTACAGAATTTAAATTAAATTTTGAATTAAAGTTCTGGGCTTAATTTATTTTCTAAAAACGTTAATATATCGCACTACTTCCTCTAAAGAGGGTCAACTCGAAATTTTACAATTTTCACTTTTTGCCAGAAATCAATGTACAGTGGTCATATCTAGCCACTGTAAAAATCTTACATCAATATCTGTATTCTTCCGCCAAAAAATATACAATTGTATCCTTGTTTGTGATATAAAGTGATATAAAGAAATTTCAGTGTTTTGCCTCTACTGAAAATTTGTAAATTTTGAGTTGACGCTGTTTAGAGGAAACAGTGCGATATGTAAGTATGTCTGTTATGCATATAATACAGCCAATAAACTTATTAGTAATTAAAATTGTTATTACATTTCCAAGTGTCCTATTTTTCCTTGAAGCATCTAGCCAATGTAATGATGCATAGAATTGCCGTAAAGAGTTAGCTCTTTCCGAAAATCAACTTGAAAAATCAAAATTCATTGTCTGTACTCATTTTTTTTATTATACACTTTTTGTTGAAGATAAACATATTCTTTCTTTCTTTAATTCGCCATCCCTCTGTTACATTCACTCTCTACATCTCTAATAATCGCCGAATTTCAAACCGAATTTTTCTTAAATAAATTTCACATATTTATACGGTGCAGAACATTGAAAAACATTTAAGTGTTGAAATAAATGTTGACACTTAACATTGAATAAATAAATTAATGTTATAAAACATAATTAAAATAAATAGAAACATGCGCTCTCTCAGCATTTTCAATAGTTGTTTCCAAAAAAAAAAGAGGAAGTATATAATGAAAAAACTGTAAAAGACTTTAAATTATATAAAAGAAGTACTTATAGAGTTGGCTTTTATAAATACAAGTAGATGTTAGGACAAATCTGTAGTAGTAGAAGTTGTTGTAGTTGTGGGAAGGTTAGTAATTGTAGTTGTGTTAATGGTGTTTGATAGATTGATTTTATGCTGGTGGTGTTTGTGGTACAGTCGTACAGTTTGAAGAACAAGTTGATGTACTGGAGGTGGTGGTAGTGGTGGTGCCAAACGCATAACTAACACTATTAAAGTCATCATCAATATTACTGCTAACGCTGCGGAAGTAATATATGGGGCAGTTTAGATAAAAAACAACTCAATTGTATTGCATACACGTACGTAATGGATGAGCAACAGAAAAAATACACTTAGAGAAATATTCATATTCATTGTTCATGTATGTATATACAACAGATTTAATGGATTGATGGTTTTATTTTTTGCGTTTGCAATATTGATGTTCTGTAGTTGGTTTTTTCTTCATCATATATTTATAAAATGAAGTAGTTTGCTTTTAGTAAATGATCGAAAAATATTCTTGTTTTGTATGTAAATTTCTTACTTCGATTTTGATATTGTTCTAGACTCTTTACAAATAAATTTTATTTTTTATATATAAAAAAAAAAATAGAACAAATTTGTATTTTTTTGTATTGTTGTTTTCTCTCTCTTTACAGTTAAATGAGTTCTTTCTGTAAAACAGTGTGTACTTGTTGTTGCTTGTAAGGGAGGGATTTAGAATTCCTTAACAGGACTGCATGTACTATAAGATGGACTTCTAGTTGTAGTTGTTGCAGTTGTACCAGTAGAAGATGAACATGTAGGAGAATTATCATAGTCATTATTAGTAGCGGGAGTAGTAGTAGTAGTGGTGGTGGTGGTGATGGTGGTAGTTGTGAAATAGGTAGCAGAAGTAGTAGCAGAATTTTTGAAATTAGTAGAATTATTATCATGGTTGTTATCAGTTTCATTAGTCGGTGTCGTTGTGGTCGAGGACTCATTGGATTTATAAAAATTCTCTATTAACAAGGGACTTATTTGTATTTGTACTCTACTGGGCCTGCGTCCAGTAACCAATAGGCTGGAAAAGAATAATACAAACATAAGGCTACTCACACGTACAACCAAAGGAAATGATATGGAATTTAAAGCACCAACTGGTTATTTGTTAAACTTGAAACGAAATTGTTTAATAAAAATATATATATTTTTTTTTTTAAAAAGGTAATACGGAAGGAGTCAAAATAAATATGTTTTTGTATATATTTTAGTAAACAAAAAGAAAAGGAGTGTGAATAACTTAAGAAAACAAAATTGATTCAAAACGGTTGGTGGGTGGGTGTGCTGCATTTTTGCAATATCTGTAAAAACTAATTGTGTTGGTTGATTATAGTTTTAATTTTTAAAACAGTTTTCTTAGTTTAAATTTTTTTTTAATTTTTATTTTAAGGTAACTTTGGTATACAGCTTGTGTGGTTGTAATAAGTGGAGGGGTTTATTTATAATCCGAACTGGATGTTTTGTAAATGTTTTTAAATTATTTATTTGTGTGATTTCCTTAACAAACAATGATGCAGGCAGAAATTTGTTTTAAAGAAAATAATTGCTAATTTGTTAATATGTTCATTTATATTTCTTAATTTTTAAAAGTATACAATTAAGTTTACTGGCTGCGCCACGATCCCACTCGAACAATATTACATAAACCAAAAAAAAAAACATGTTAGAGTTTATTTTTACTTTAAATACAAATGGGCAACAGAATCAATGTTTGGAGACTTCGTATGTTCCATACAAAATGTATGGACATGAGAACTTTTGACAGCTAAAAAACGCTTGCCGCCCGTATTTAGGGATGGCTGTAAATGTTAATATTGGAAACACAAGATTTTTGTTTTTCAAAACATGTCCTATCACTATATATTTGCGAGCCATGAAATCTAATTATTTTGCGTTGCAAATATTTTATATAAAATTAGCAAAAATTTTCTTTAATATCTACAATTTTTTTTATGATTTTATGGACAATACATTTCTTGTAACTGAATTGCATTCGACAAATGGACATTTGAATTATTATTATTATTTTTTTAACTATTTCACTAACTCTTAAGAAAGGACATTCACAATAAATCTCTAAGGAGAGCGCATAAAAGCAAATATATTTTTTATCAATAACTTTTGACAAGTTCTTTAACTCGAGAAAAATTTAATTTAGTTAAGAGTTCAATTTTATTTCATTTACACACTCTCCTTATAAAAGCCAAAGTGTTTGGTCCAGTTCCTTATTTTGCTGCAAATGAAAATAATATTAATTTATATGGACAATGACTGCCCTCATATAAATTGACACTATTTTCATTTCTAATAAAATGCAGGTTTGGAGCTTTTTACAATATTTTATATCTTAAAAAATAACTTAAACTAACCGTAACCATGATGAAAATAAAACTTAACTAATGCATTGAAATTTGTTCTTACAAAATTTTAATATAATTAAAAAGCGGACAAAAACTTTGAAATAAAATAAAAAAATAAAATAAAAAAGCTGTAGGTATTAAAACCAGAAACCCAAAACCAAACCATGCAACTTCTTATTTTTGAACGCAACAAATTGCAGGCAAATTCTATATTTTAAATAAAATGTTAGCTTAAAAATGTTAAGGAAACGCAACAATTTGAAAATAAATTGTAACAAATAGAAATCACTCACCCGCTCAGTTCTAGCATAGAACCACGGCGTACATTACGACGATGGCTGGCGGTCACAGGGAAGGGGCCCGAATGGCCCTCATTTATGCCAGAGCCAGACGATATCGATTGGGAGCGTTTGTCAAGACGTGGATTATACGCTGTTGAAGGCACAACCATGCTGCTTAAGGCAGCCGCTAAAGCTGGATCTGAGCCACGGACAGTAGTTGATGCTTCTAGGCCATCGAAGCCGGCCATGCTGGCGCCACCTCTGGAACCAGAACTTTCACGGCGGAAAAGACCTATGACGGACTTGGGCTGTTTAGGTTTATTTATACCACCTGAGTGCATGTTTTTTTTTTTGGGATTAAATTTTGTTGGTGGTTTTTAATGTGTGGGTGTGTAAATGTGTGTAGCATAGTGAAGTGACAAGGACAAGGTGGTTACGTACGTGATTCAAAACGTGCATTTTATTGGGAAACAATTCATTACAAATTATCAATTGTGGCATCATGATCATCATTCGTTTACATTTTTATTTTATTTATTTATTTTTTTGTTTTTGTTTTTTTATTAATTTGTTTAGAGTTGGGTGGGATTTTTTTAAAGGTTTCCAAATTGATAGTTGAAATTAGAGTAGAAGTAGAGGGAAACATATACGGATAAAAGAAAGAAAAAAATTAAATAAATTAGATTTTTTAACAAACCAGAAAAATAAATTTAATTTAAAAAATATATATCAAAAAAAACATAAGCTGGTGCTTTTTTTATTAAATTTATTTCTTACTTATTCTTATTAAAAAATTTCAAGGATTTTTTTTTCTAAATTTATACAAAAGTGCTGCATAACATTTGAATTTATAAGAAATTTTATTTACAGAATCATGTTTTTAAATTCAATTAATAACATTAGCACTGCTAAGGAAAAATATATTTTTCAAAACCATTTTAAGTTAAAAGACAAACTAAACAATTAACATGCTTTTTACAAAATAAAGCCTTAAAGATTTTGAGGGTGCAACAGTCTATATAAAACGTTTATATATTTATTTACAGTGTGAAACAAAAATTACCACTATTTAGCGTAATTTTTTTCAAAAAGCACAGTGTCTACACAATCATTTATTTTTGTTCCTAAACATCTATCGGACTTCCTGGCTTTACTGTAGATTAATTAACACTTTAATTGAAACAATTAATAAAACGAATTGTAGTTTCACTAAAATTACTCAGTGTATTACAGCTGATAAAATTGGGCATAACCCATTTTAATCAAACTTGGGGTGAGTCAAATTTGAAAAAAAAAATTATGCGAAAAAATCAGTTGGATTGCATGGACGGCGGGTGTGGCCGCTTAGTGCTAAGAGACAAGGTCACTCTTAACCCATATCGTCCCAGGGATATTTTTTTTCGAATAAGTTTATAAAACTTCGTAGTTAAATGGTAATTTGGGTTCAGGGACTACGAATCAGATGTCCGAATTTTAAAAAAAAAAATTTTCAAAATTTTTTAAAAAATTTTCTTTAAAAAACATATGTTCTTAGTTTTTCCCAAACAGAGAGAAAAAAATTTAAAATGCTTAAAATTTACTGTTCGAAAAATCGAACACTGGGACGAAATAGGTTAATAACGTTAGCACAAAGATTTATGAACCCATCCCACTGTGCAATGCCTTTAATGATTTTAAAAGATCGACAAGAATTAAAGCAACCAAACACTAGCTAAAAGACCAGAAAACATCGATGGCATCTCCGTGACTGACAACGAAATTACATTGACTATATGATTCAGCCAGCTAACAGATGGTTCTAAGAGAAGAGACGGCTCTTGCAACTGGCACAATTAAAATTAAACAATATTCTTTGAATTAAATATATTTTATGGGAATGTTGTTTAGCACTAAAATTATTCATTTTAATCGTGCTGAATTTTCTTTCTCGAATAATTTTAAAAAAATTTCAAGTTATTTGGCTAAAAAGAAACGCCACAGTTAATATTAATCATTTCCCTTTAAGGACTATTCAGCGATATCTATCGAAGGGCTATCATTCTAATGAAAATAAAAGTTTAGAATTTGGTATTGCTTTAAATGTCATTTATCGGCGATCAATAACCTAATCGGACATTAAGGACATTTAAAGCTTTTTTTATACAGCTTTTTTTACAACAACACTGTGCTTTTTAATTTAATTATTGAAGCTCTCTAACCACTACTATTTATATTAAGTTTATTATTATTTTTTTATTATTAAATTTGTTCATACTTTACCTAAAAATGTAGCACTTGGTGAATTGTAGGCCAAATATTCTTTATTCGAGGCCCATGCAGGGAATTCATTTTGCTGTACAGCATCAGATATCTCATCGCCTTGACGTTTCCAGGGCAATTGTGATTCGGTGGCTGTGGGTGTGGCAACGCGTCTCTCATCACCCGAATCTCTCGAAAGATTTCTATCTTCCTCGGGTATGGCATTTTCAGCTACTAAGGAAATTATAAAAATAATTGCTTTTGTCATCAATTGTTTGCTTAATTTCATGTAAATTTTCAAATATATGCAACAACATAAAGCTAAACATAAAAACATGTTCAAAACAAATACTAATTTAATTGAAATAAAGAAAATATTATTTAAACTAATAAAACAAAAACAAGAACCTTTTTAATACAATCAATCAAAATCATGCATCGTCATGTTGTAGTAAGTGTGTTTGTGAAAAACAAAAATAATTCAATTTTAATGGAAACAGTGTGTTATTAATTGAGCAAAATCACATGATGGTGGTGCTGGGAAGAGGAACAAAAACGGAAGGAAAGCTAAACGAGTTAAAAATACTATTGCAATATTTAGTTTTCAGGCAGATGTCAATTTTTCAGGGCAAAAATTTATACTTTTGCTTTTCGTGAAGAACGTTCACACTTGTTGCTTATATTTATCGCCTAGCTGAGCATTGCCTATTAAACATATTTTTGTTAAAATCATGTAGAAGCGTTTTAAACAAAAACAAGTGAAAACATTATATTCGACCGGGTCGAATCTTAAATACCCTCCAAATATTTAGTAAGTAAATTTAAAATGTTGAACTAAGTCCAAGTCAAGTGCCTGATTCTTAAAAAGAGGTTATCAAATTTTGATAGCAATCCGATTTTAACACTAAACAACCAGTCCATAGATATTGTAAATTCTGCTAAAAATCTTGGTATATATTTTAACACTTGGTCTAATCACGTTAATTTTGCATGCGGTCGATCGTTTTCAATGTTAAGAAATCCCTAGCAAACTCAGTATTGTACTGCAATTAAAATTAGAATAATCCTTGCCAAATCGTATTTAATACCGATTTTATTGTACGGCTGTGAACTTTTTGCCAGCTGCTAAAGCGTAAGTAAAAGAAAACTTAACGTGGCCTTTAATAACATTATTCGGTACGTATATGGCCTCAGAAGATATTACCATATTTACCCCTACGTAACTTTGCTTTATGCCACTTCTTTTGATGATTATGTAAGAGTGGGCACTTTACTGTTAATGCATAAAATTATATATACACATCAACCTGAACATCTCTTTGAATGTTTAAGCTTTTCAACGCTTGCTAGAGGTAAAAGACTTCCAGCGTTTGGTCATCGAACTCTGGTTTCTAAATACCACTTCTTTATTAATGCTGTCAGTCTCTGGAATGGAATCCCCTCAAGGCAGATTTACCAGGTACACTCACTAGTATAACAATTAACAACACCAAAAACCACACCGTAAATTGTTGGTAGACAATGTAGAGCTAATGTCAAAATCAAGGAAGAAGAAGCATCATTAACAAGGTAGATTTAAGAAAAAATAAACATTTGCTGTGGCTTGTATAAAAACTTTTGACAGTAGTTCAACACGCACCAAGGAAAATTGAATACAGAGCTGCGCTACTGAGAGTACCTGGTAAATCTGCCTTGAGTCCCCTATAGAATTCAGACCATTAGTAATTCAGGAAAAGTATTTTTTGTCATTTCTCACGTTGAATATATTTTTGTACATGCATTTATAGTTTTTTTTTTTTTTTTTTGATAAAGTCTGATAGTATAACACTGTAAATTTTTAAATTTTAATTTCTTCATGCTAGGAACACAACTGCGACGAACGACGAATTTTTGGTCGCGAATATTCGTCGCCAAAAATAAAACACATTGGTGTATATGAAAATGCACACAATCGTGGCGTTGGACGAAATTCGTCATACTCAGCGAAAGTTGAAATACATTTATTTCTAATTGTTTCGTCAGCGAGCGACGAACAAATCAATATGAGGTGCCCAGGTTTCATATACTCAATCTGTTTTTTTGTGGGAAAACATAATTCACTACTGTATTGTTGCATCTAGCACGAAAATTTTCAGTACATACTAAAAATGCATTCACCAATTCACAAAAATGTATCATTCGGACGACTTTTTATTAATTTTGAACACTTTTTACAATATATTCTTTCTTCCTATATCCCACTTTTTCATATGGTCACCCCATCAGCCGTTAAATGAAAAGAATAATTTATTTACAGAAAAAATTTTCAGAAAACAATTACAAAAAGGAATTTGTTCTGGAAAAAAATGGACACCACCGGGTTAATTATTGAATGTCTAAAGAATCTGGCATCAGAGGATTACAAAGTTTTTTAACAAAATTTACAATTTTTTTGTTTATTATTTTAATTTATTCGTCGTTATTGTATTTCATACGACGAATTTATAGAGCGAATTTTTACGAACGAATTCGTCGCACTGTACGAAATTCGTCGTTCGTCCCAGTTGTGTTCCTACCATCAGGCTACATATTTCTTTTTTTTTTTAACTATTATTATTTTAGCTGGTTTTATTATTAAATTTGGTTAACTTTTTGAAACTATCTGTTTTTGTTTTAAATACATTTAAAACAAAAACAAAATTTTGAAATTTGTTTTTGTTTTAAATGTATTTATTCCATAGAACGATATCGAGTGACATCGTGGGCCAGGCAGTAAATCACAGTAGATTTTAAATTTAAGTTAATTTTGTTTTTGTGTTCTGATTTATTGTATTTACATATGCTCAGTTCCATACTGTAATATAAGACGCAAGTCTTTTGTATGGGACATCGAAAATAAATAAATAAAATAAATAGTTGCTTTATATAATATCATTCGCCAACGCCCACTAAAAGAGGCGGGATTCAAAAATAGACTACATCATGTTTTCCACAGACGAATGTATGGGCATTGCTAGACCGTCTTAGACGTCATCACTGATCAAGAATATATATACTTTATGGGCTCCAATTCCCTTTGGAGGGCATTAAAACTGTATTTTGGCAGGGTCGCTCTGGCAAGGGCTGTGGGGGAGACATTTCACCTTTGTCATAAAACTCTAAAAATAATTGTTTGGGATAATTATAAACAAAATTTAAAAAAAAAAATTTTTTGATAGGGTCAGGAGGGGAGGGGGTAGGGCAGAGTAGTACCAGATTGCGTCTCAGCTTCGTCATTAAAGTTTAAAAATTTAATTTTTAAGGAATGTGGGCTTAAGTAAAACAATTTGTTAAATTTTTACACTATTTTTGCATATAATAACGCCCACTAAAGGGGGCGGGATCCAAAACTTATTATTTTTTATTTTATGCCTCCAAGTTTAACGCGTTGCACCTTCTTTAATATAAAAATATATCCGTTGCTTAACAAAATTACAAAAAAAACGTTAAAAATTGTTTTTTTTAGAGGTTGGTTTAGTTCTTCTTAGGGGAACTTTTTTCCCTCTTGCCCTATTTAGCCCATCTCCGAACTTAAGCTGTGCTATACTTCGAGATATATTTACACCAAATGTTTAGAGTCTAGCTCTTTTCATTTGGACTGAATCGTGATTTCCACAGACGGAGGGACGGACGGACATGCTCAGATTGTCTTAGATTTCATTACTGATCAAGAATATATATAATTTAAGGGGTCTCAGATGGATATATCGCTGCGTTACAAACGGAATGACAAAGTGAATATACCCTCCATATTCTTTTTTAGAGGGTATAAAAAAGATATTATTTACTACTTTTGTTTAAATGACCAAATTCCCATAACGGAAAAAAATATGTCCCTAAATTTATTTCCTTAAAACAGCTGGTCTTGACGCTATTTCCTGAGAGATTTGTAATTTCAGCGCCACAGACGACTATTTTTTAATTAATTTTTACTCTTAGAAATTCTTCAAGGATAACAGCATACAAATTTTAAGAGAACGGCCTATAAAAATATATATAGAAAATCCTATGAATATTTATATTTGTGTGTATGCAGAAATTTGTTTTTTGCTTTCAATCAAACTTTACCTCTTTTAATAATATTTTTTGCTAAAATATTATAGGAAATAAATTGTTAATTTTTTCAACGGGCTTAAGTTCGAATCTGCATGACTGCAAATTATTTTTTTTTTTTAAGCCCGTTGCAAAAATTAACAATTTACATAAGAAAGTTCGACTAAATAAAAAAAATGCATACATAATTATAGGAAATATTTATATTGTGATTATCTATGTCAATATATCTTTCAAAGTAAATATGTTTTATAAATATAGGTGGACGACAAGATACTTAAAAGTGTACCACAAAAAAAATTTGCTTCATAACACAAAATTATAAATTTCCTTTTAGAAAAGCTCAAGTTTATTAAGGACTGCAAGCAGACCACCATTTGGCACAATTTTGCCTCTAAACATTTTTTCTACAGTTGTTCTCTCAAAGAAACCCTTTTTTTATAGGGCAAAAAAGGGAATTTTTTGTAAAAAAAAATTCCCAAAAAATTAATTTTGTCCCAACAACTTGCCAATGAAAACTCAATTATTCTTCATATTTATATTTGATATTGTTTGAGAATTTGGTGCAAAACATGTACATAAATTCCAAATCAAATAAAATTAAAAGTGAATATTTCAAAAAATTTTGATCACTTCATGCACAAAAATGCCATGCTTTTCATTTCTTATTATTTATTTCATGTTAATTATTTGTTCAATTAAAATCTCACTTAAAAATCAATAGGCTGTAAAGACAAAAATAAAAAATAAACAGAGTAATGTCTTGAGAAAAAAATTACTATATACGAGTATAACTTAAATATTTCAAAATAAAAATACAAATTTATGTTCAGTTCACAAGCCAATTTCAAAGAAAAGGTCAAATAGTTTCTGTTCCTTTTGAGAAATTTTGTTTTATATTTTGTATATGCGAATTCATATTTAAACAATACAAGGAGGGTTGTGAATTGAGCAAATCTGAATCGAGAAGTTTTTTTAAGTTGAAGTAAATTACAGAGAGAGAAAAAGAACATAAATAGCAATAGAAATTTTTATCAAGTTATCAGCTCAAAGCAACGTAAACAAAACTACTCGTACTACATTTTAAATTTACATATTTAAAGTTATTTATAATTCAATATCAAAGGTACAGCAACATTGATGAGTTTTTTATTTTTTTTTTTTTTTTGAGTAGCAAAACTATTTGGCAATTAATTATTTATTTATATGTATGTGTAATGGTTGGCAGTTCATGGAGTTTATTTTTTTAATTCAAACTACTGAAATATGGTGGTTGTTAAAGCCAGGCTTGATTGTAAGTTTCTTCTAGAAAGAATTATTTATTTATAGTAATGGTTTTTTTGATTTTTTTATTGTTAATTAAATTGGAAATACAAAAATATTTTATACAAAAAAATGTTAACTAAAAGATCACGAGTTTACAAAAAAAAATTTTTTTAAATAATATTAGAAATTAAACAATAACTAGAAATCATTTTAAAAATATTTTATGTACTACAGAAGAAATGAAAAATTAAAAAAATTTTAAATTCAAATATTAACTGTGTAACAAAGCACAGTGGTGTAGATTGCCAAATAAGTGGTAAGATGCACTCAAAATGAGAAGCATTCCACAAATTTTGGGTTTATTGAAGAATAAAAATTTTTCCATATGTTATAACTTTTGCAAAACCAATACAACCGAAGCAAGAGTATATGTATATAATTTTTTATAACATGCCAATTATTTTTACACCACTAAACTTTAATTTCATTTAAATACAAAAATTTAACAATAAAAGCCAAAGTGCTGACGATGTTACCACTTCAAAAACAAAAAGAAAATCGGCCATTAGAACGGTGAAAAATTTGCCATGATCATCTCATTAAAATGGTACAAATGAAATTTATTATGAATACAAAAAGAAAATTCTAATTTTTGCACTACAACTGAAGAGAGAGAGAGCGAGAAAGAGCAACAAAATATTTGTGTATTCTTTTATTGTTTTTGGGATGCTGATGCATTTACCAATGCTTTGATAGGAACGATCCCTGCGCCAGGGCAGTATGAGCTCGGCCGCTGTGGGGCCAATCGGAGGATCTTCAGGTGAAAGCAGTTTTTCCGGGCTTTCACTTGTGCTGTGCTGTTGTGACGATGCTGCAGCATAATGTTGAACAATACGAGCTTTAGAAGCATCAAAACCGGGCAGATTTTGTATATGAGCAATTAATGAATTATTATTGGCACGATCCGAGTCCGCTGTGTTGTTTGGTATTGGTAATTTTTTTTTTTTTTTTATATACAAATAATTTTCATTTTCGTTAAACACGTTCCAAACGAAAACGTTTAACAAAAATAAATATTTGTATTGTACGACAAAGAGTGTAGTTTGTATACAGTTTTTTGTTTACAATTTAGCAATAAATATTTTTTAATATTTTTTTAAGTAGAAGAATATAAATAAATAACAACAAGAAAATCGTTAAAGTGTTAAACAAAATTTGAACTAAAAGTTAGCATTAAAGTTTTGGTTTAAATTTATCAAGAATATTAATTACAAAATATTGTTTCTGAACTCAATAAAATGAAAATATATTAATTTGTACTCAATGGCTACAATTAAACAAAAAATTCGAGTTTAGAAGTACTATTTTAAATTATCACTCTGTGTTTTATTTTTATTATATTTTTTTCAATTTCAACGAATTCTGAAAATCTTTATTATTTCGTTTATTTTATCGTAATAAAATAATTAGTTATAAATAATTATATAAAACCAAAAACTATGGCATTTTTGTTTGAAATACTGTTTGATTGGAAACGGAAATACAAAGAAAATATTAATACATAGAAACAGGGGACCAAAGAACAAAAAATTAAATAAATAAACACCGAGAAATTATATCTAAGAATTGATTTCAAAATTATTCTGTGTTTTGAGATAGAAGTGGAGACAGAGTTGATAGTGTTTACGTTTTCACAGTTGCAAAATGAAGGTCACAACGCTGAAAGTGGTCCTTCGAGGTTAAATTTGAAGTTGGTTTTAATATAAAACTGCTGAAAGTTATTTTAATAAATCAAAGCTTCTCAATAAATAAAACTAATAAACATTTAATTTTTTTTTTATTATTTCATATTTTAACAGAAAACCGAGCGTCAAATTTTACATTTCAAATAACTCAATTGTGTTCTTTTAGTTTTTTAACAGATAACCAATTAATTGTTTTCATTTGTAATATAGTTCTATGATTTTTATGATTTTAAAACATATTCGAACAATCGTTTAAAAAACTTAAATCATTATAAATAAATTTAATCATTAACAGTTCAGTTGAATTTTCGCATACGTATTTTCGTTCTTAAGCACAATTTTTCGGAATAAAATAATTTTAAATTTCATGAACGAATGCTAATGAAATTCAAAAGTATTTCAATCCAACAAAAAATAATAAAACTTCGGAAATATAGAAGCAGTTCCATTTCTGTAGGATATTAACACAGCTGAATATAGAGGGACATTCGAAATTGAAAATTTACTATTCGACTTGGTACATATAAAATATTGTTCGAAACTTTATTTTTTTAAGTTTCTATTGCATTTGCTTCTGAATTTTTTCGAATATAAAAATTGATTACGAAGCCATTGAGCTTTTACAACTTTTTGTTTATATTTCTAAGTGAAATTTTGTGAACAAGTTCGAAAATATTATACATTCTATTCTATGTTCGAAAATTCGAAAACAATATAGAAATTTGTGAAAGTTCTTGATGCCAAAAGATTTGTTTTATTTTTTTTCTATTTGTAGACAAGTTCGAATATTTTAGCGTTCGAAAATCATATAGAAATGTCCCAAAGTTATTAATACAAATAGATTTCTTTGTAAAAACTTTATTTTCCACATTTATAGATAAGCTCGAAAGTTCGAAGATGCGAAAGTAGCATAGAAATTTGTGATAATTACTGAACAAATAGTTTTTTAACAAAAAATGGTGGACTTGAGGTAAGTTCGAAAGTTCGAAAATTCGAAAATAGCATAGAAATTTCTGAAAGTTATGTGATCAAATTGATTCGTTTGTAATATATTTATTTAACCATTTTTTAAGCAAGTTCGAAAATTCGAAAATAACATAGAAGTTTCTGACATTTATTTATGGAAATAGTTTTGATTTCAGATTTTAAAAAATTTGATGGAAAATAAATGTACAACATTAAAAATAGAAATTTTCATTTGCAATATTCGAAATACATAAAGGATTTTATTCAAATTGGGTACAAAAAAGCTAAAGTTTTTAAAATAAATCCTATATCAGCTTCTCCTTTTGTTTTATAATTATTTAAAAACTTTAATGAATAATTTTAAATACGAAAAGTCATAGAAGTGTTAATACTCTTCTTATTATATGGCTACAAAAAACCTTCAATTCGAATTGTATGAAATTTCGAAGTTCAGAATTTCAAATATAAAAACATTGTCAAATTCAGTTTTATTTTCGATATCAATGCGATTTATCATATTGCTGAATTAAAATTTCATATTTGAATTTAAGTTCGAAGTTTTTTTCACCGAAAGCATAAAAATCAGTGGAAATAAATCTGTCATTCAGAATTATTCAATTTAAAACTGCTCAACTCATAGAACGATACCGATAGCAGTTTTTACTTAAATTTCGATCAAACTCGAATAGTTTGTAATATTTTATTTTATTCGAAATTAACTATGAATGTGAAATTTTACTGGATCTGTATTTGTTATTAAAAACGGCTAGATGTGATAATTCGAATCACTCCTTTATTCGTATCGTATTAGTTTCGAAGGAGCCACCTTTTTACCAACTTGTCTTTTAGCAGCAACCATGAAAACGTTTTGTGTCATATTGAAAATAAAAATATATATTAATAATAATATAAATATAACAAACTGAATTTAACATAAAACAATTGAACTTTCAAAAGAAACAAATACGCAATCATATTAATAAAACATAAAATCTAAATAATTTTATAAACTCATCCCAATCTAAGATAAATTTAGAATTTAGAAACAGAAATTAAAAAACTTGCAAACTTACGTGATGACTTCGCCGTAAAAGTCAGACCATCGTCCCAGTCATCGTTGGCACCAACGACGGTTACTTCGGTGAGTTTGTTTGGATTCTCCTCGGCTGTTTCATTGAGAACATCATTAATGTAATTGTCTTTATAAAAAATTTTGATTTTTTTTTTTAGTTTAATTTTAAAGATGGGAATGTTAAGGCATGTTTTTGTTATTTAAATGCATCAAGTTATTTGTTTAAATGCATTGAAAGCGTGATTGTTTGTTGATTTTGTGAATTCAATGTGCACATGTTGGTTGGTTAGTTCATGTCGATTGAGAAGAGGTGCAGTTAATTGTTAGATTATGATTTTTTTTTTTTTTAAGTGGTTTAATTTTTTGTTTGTCATATTTACACATCACCCAATTAGTTTGCGTCATTTCAATTAGAAATAGAAAGGAAAAGAATAATAAAAACAGAGTTGCAATTATGAATTTTAACGTATACAAATGAGATGAAATTTCTTTCTTTTTTAGAATTTTGTTAACAATTTTTTCTACTGCATATACAATACAAAAACAATCTAATTTTTTACAATATTTTGATGGTTTGCGGTTTTTTTTTCATTTTATTGAGAACATGTGTGCTTGTGCAAGTGTTATGAAATGTTCGATGTAATGCAATGTCTGTCTAGTCATGGGATTTTTTCTTTCTTCTTTTGTGAAAAGAAGTGTCCAGTTTGTAAAAAATTCTAGAGGTAGATTACAATTAAGAAAAATAAATAAAAATTTAACAAACATGGCAGCCACAGTAAAAATGCTAGAAATTTCAAGGCGGATTCACCCCATGTTTTCCGAACAAAAGTTTTGTCCGGACAAAATTTATTTTACTGAGAGTTTTCTGCAGCACGATTCACTCATTTCGATAAATTTGTCCGAAAAATCAAAGTTGCCAGTCATATAAAAAATGAGTTTTGCAAAATGGTAGTACTGCAGCGATTTTTTATGTTTTGCTTTCTTGATATTTTAGATACATATTTGGATATTACATATTTTAAATTATTTTTCAAGAATTTGTGATAATAATAATGGACGAGAAAAGTAAATTCCTTTACCTTATGGCCATTGAATTGCATAAAGCATTGTTATTAGCAAAATAATAGATAATATTAGTTCTCAAAATTTATTTTTTTAGTCTCACACACAATTTAATATATCAAACACAAAATGACACCTCAACTTTATGTGAAAAAGTTCAATTTTGTCCGGACAAAATATAAAATTAAACCAATTCAAGCTGAGAGTTGTTCGTAAAAAATATTTTCTCTCTCTCTCAAGAAGAGAGACGTCAAACTACATATAAAAAAATTTTGTTCGGACAACATGGGTGAATCCGCCTTTATAAAATTATTTATTCAATTTCCCATCTCGCACAGTGGGCAAAATGTAAATAATTCTGCAGTTGCTAAACGGATAGTCCGATTTTAATTAAATTTTACACAGCAGCTGAATTTAAGATTTTACGAAAAAAAGGCTGTCATATATGTTTGGCGGAAAAGAAAAAAAGTAAAAATAACATAACAAGATTATAAAAAAAAAATAATTTTAAATTTGAAACATTTTGACAGTAACAACATCTACTACATATTCCTAATATATCAGAACATCTAATTGAAAAATTTAAAAAAAAAAAAAAAATAACAAATCCTTACAAACAAAATGAGAGTTATTAAAACAGGAACAAAAATACACGCCACAAAATTTAAACAAAAATCAACAACTTAATACCATATTAAATTGGGATTTTCAATTCAAATTGTTTAGAAGGAAAATAATTTTTTATTTTTTTTTATTTTTTTTTTTGACGTTTGATTATTAAAATTTAGCCATTTACCTATTTCTAATCTACGATATTTGTTAAGTGAATTGTGAGAATGTTTTCTGATTAGTTTTTTGCGTAAAATTGATTCATTCTTACTCGTACCGTGCGAGAACTGTTTCGTTGTTCCATTCTGTTGGAAATCATGGAATGACACATGATTTTGTTTAACGCCATCTTGATGCTGTTTTAGATAGAGACAGTGTGTGAGAGAGAGAGACAGAGAGAATTTTATTAATTACAAATATGGCAAGAGGGAAAAATACAAATTTACCTTATTTGCACCACGTTTGCTGCGTTTATGATGTTTACGGTCGTTGAACATGCGACGGAAATTCATTTGCATTTTATAATTCACCTAAAATTATACAAGACAAGGCAAATTTTATTTATAGTTCAAAACAAAGAATTGATATTTTTTCTTCAGAACTTGGGAGTGCTGGGCACTCGCATAGATATTTAAAGGCCTGCAACAAACCAAATGTGTTTTCCGTTTGTGCTGGGTAAAACAACAAATACTTTAGTGCTATTTTCGTGACATTTGGCAAAGCCTTGATTTTATCCTCTAGGATCTAAGTGTTTGAGGGTGCCACTCACCTGTGTGGATAAGTCTCTGTCATCTACTGCGTGACGGCTATAACTAAGACGACGGTGCTGTAAAAACGAAAGCGTAATTTTACCAAAACATTGCAAAAACATGTATATTTTTATTACTTATTATTTTTTCATTATTACTTTTTTTTATAACAAACATTTTTTAATTGTTTTTAATTCCAAAAGTTATTATTTATATAAAAAAAAATATTTGCATTAGATTAATAGACACATAAAATTAAAATTATTTATATTGGATTTTCATCTCAAAGTAAACAACAAATTTACATTTATTTATTTAGTAAAATATATAAAATATATGTATTTTAGAATGATTGAGCTCGAGGTCGTTTTTGTAAAAATCGTTATAATTTTTCTATTTTATTCGATATTTCGTCAACAATTTGTTGACATCATCAGGAATAACAATCGAAAATTAAAATTTTCTGTATAAATTGGTTTTGAAATATGACAAAAATTTTTTCGAATATATCTAAAAAAAAAAAAAATTTTTGTCATATTTCAAAACCAATTTATACAGAAAATTTTAATTTTCGATTGTTATTCCTGATGATGTCAACAAATTGTTGACGAAATATCGAATAAAATAGAAAAATTATAACGATTTTTACAAAAACGACCTCGAGCTCAATCATTCTAAAATACATATATAAGAAAAGGTCAATAAAAGCAAACAACAATATATAAAATATATATATTCAAAGTAATGAATGGCAAATAAGTGTTTTCAAATAATTATTACTAAGTTTTAGAATAAAAGCTCTACTGCAAACAGTTTATGCAAAAGACCAAACCCAACACTTTGTGTAACTTCTTCAGGGAAAATATATTATTTGCCTGAAGCAGTATGGCGAAATATTGTAAAATAATATAATAATTTAATAATTTTGTATAAAAACTGAATCCATTGCTTAATAATTTAAGAAATATTGGGCCTTATTACGGTTCTCGATTCGACTCGAAAGAATCTAATAAATTAAAGAAAAATTCTAAATTATTATTTAATATCCCTGCAGGAGGATAAGCGTTAATTGTGTTTAAGCTACCGGTACGATTACTAGTATAGGAAGCACTAGTTCAAAAGGTGATTGAACATATACAGAAAAGTAGTACTTCAAGTAGTTCATTTGTACTGTACTTCAAGTAATTCGCAATTTCATTTATTTCATTTTTAATTGTTACAATTTTTAAACAAATTCAAATTTGAAACAAAGAATAGTATTAGAAGACTTTGTCACCTGCATATCAGTTTATTTATTCGATAATTTATGTAAGTAAGCCGCAGTTTTCTTGTGTGCTAAAAAAAGTGAAATTTTAAAAAATAAATAAATTTAAAAGCTAATTTTAAAATTTTTTAAACTTGTTTTTTGTTAATATTTATGATCATATGTAAAATCAGCGATCTTTTTTAAAATAATAAAAACTGATATATGTATGTATTGTATGTTCATTAGTGTTTGCTATATGGTGGAGTACCAAATGTAACTCAAGTTCTACAAGGTGCTAGTGGATTCAGTTTGCCCTGAAGGAACTTTCCATTTCCTTTTATAAACTAAGAATTGATGAAAAAAAATTGCCCAATTTTTGGTTCATCATTTTCCATTTGGTTTTTTAAACCCAATTTTCATTGGGTTTGAAAAACCAATACATTTAGGGATATAAACCAGTTCTTAATACAGAACTGATTGTACTAGTAGCCGACTAAAATTATACTAGTACTCATCTAGTACTAATAGTACTAGTATCCCCCCTAGTTTTCCATCTAGTACCAATGGTACTAGTAATTTTCCAAATACACTCAATGTTAATTTGGGCATTAAAATGGTATAGGAAAGTTCACAGTTGGGAACTAGTTGGTGATTTTTGTACTAGTGCAATACTAATTTGATACTAGTTCGATCTCCCGCAGGGATATTACAAACACTCGAGTCGCTTCGAGAACGGTAATAAGGCAGATTATAAATTTACAAAAAAAAAATAAATAAATTGAAAAATTTAAAATTATTAAATTGAATTAAGATTTATAGGCTAATTGTTCGAAATTTTTTGTTTTTAATCCAGACAGACATGATAAATATTCCAAGGCATAAAGGAAAGTCAACATCAGTTTTAGTTATTCAACTTACACAGCAGAGCAGAATAGCTGTTTTCGAAAGCCGCAACGCTTTCATTATCAGTGCTCATGTGTATTCTGTTCGTTACCACTTGTTAGGTGGCTTAGTTGAATATGATAACAGTTCTTATATTTAGTTTTTATTTTTTTTATTTTATTTTATTTTATTTTGTCTTTTACTTTTTTAACTTTTTTTTTAACTTTTTTTTATTAATTTTTGTTTTTTTTAAGTTATTTTTTAATGTAAGTAATTATTTTTCAGTTTTCTGTTCCACCTTTTTAGTAATTTATTTGAAAACACTTTTTCCTTTTTTATATACATATAAGTGATATGACGTTAATGTCAAAAATATTAATTACAATTAAAGCGTTAAAGTTAATTACGGTGCCTTTAAAACATTAAAGTACAATATAAAAAATAAAAATTAAATTATTTTCAAAGCATTTAAATTATATTGAACGCAATAATTTGTTTTAGTCAAAAACTTAAAACATGCAAGACTGAAAGTCAAAAGAAATTATTAGCAATGAGAATTTAGTAAGCCTTAAGATTAAGTCAGACTGGAGAAATATTTAACGAAACTAATTGTTATTTAACGGGCATAAATTCAAATATAGGGAAATTACATAACAATCGCTTCTATTCAATAAAAATATAAGTTTATTTGGAGGTTTAACTCTTTTCGTTAAAAAAAAATTCCTTGACTGATCGTAAACAGTAATTTTAGGAATATGAATATTCTAAATATTGGACTTTATTACGATTCTCGATTCGACTCGAAAGAATGTAATAAATTAAAGAAAAATACAATATTCTTCTTTAATCTATTACAAATACTCGAATCAATTCGAGAACGGAAATAGGGCAGATTATCTTTCTCATTAAATCAGATGAAATAAAACCTCAAAAATAAGTCCCTGCAAAGAAAAAATTCTTAATTTAAATCAAATATATTACGCCTCCATATATAGAAAATGTAAACAAAGTTAAGGATCTAACTATAGGGTCCGCCAAATAATTTTTTTTTTTTTTGAAAATGCTATAAAAAAACTACTGAATATTTTCTCAAATTTCTTTTTTTATTTGAAATTACAATCCTTCTTTCGGTTAATAATGGAAAATAATTTCATTCAAATGGCTTCATGGCCCGATAACGATCGTCATTGACTGTAACGGCCACTCGTTGCTCATTTTCGAAGAAAAATGGCTTAATTATGCCTCTGGACCAACATCCGCACCAAACAGTAACTCGTTTTGGGTGCGTCGGCTTTTCAATGTATGCGTGCGGGTTTTCTGTGCCTCAAATGCGACAATTTTGCTTGTTTACATACCCGCCAAGATCAAAATGAGCTTCATCTGAAAATATGATTTTTTTGGCAAAATCGGCATCTTCTTAGCGAAGCGAAAACGCATGGGATGGTCAACCATATTCGTTCAGCGGAAGGATAAAACTAATTATCTGTCAAATCAGACATGAGCTAAGTATTACCATTCACGAAATAAGCACTAGTTGGAAAAAAAACGTTAGATTGCGGACCCTATATTTGAATGAAGTCGCTAAAGTAAAATTTATATGGAAAACAAAAACAATACCCCGTATTACAGTAGTCGTAACCGTAGAGGAATTTAAACGACTCCTACGTTAAGGATATATCAAGTGTTGCCACATTTTATAGTTTTCGTCACGACTGCGTCAAACACAATAAAAAAAAAATTTTTTGATATTTTTTTTTCAAACTAATTCTTCAACAAAAAAATTTAGATATTTCTTTGCCCTGCAAAATTTTTATTAAGTGTATAAATAAAGAAATCACTTTGGTGATGTGATTTATACAATTAGACCCCAAATATTTTCTATGATACCTGAGAACAAATATATTTTTTATGCCTTATCTTTTTTTCTCTATTTAAAAAAAGAGCTGAAATTCTAATTTTTTATAACATTTTTGAATTGGAATTTGGATATTTTCGATAAACAGTGTTGTAATTTGAATTGGATTAAAAGCCTCTTCTCAAGTAATTTTCAATTGGAGAGAGTTTGTGCACACGATTTTGAAACTTTTCGGCTTCAGCATGAAGTCAATTTATTGGAAACTCAGACAAAAATTGTTTTATTAAAAATATTATGATAATTTAGAGCAAAGCGACCGATTAAAGAAAGTGTTAATTTAATAAATAAAAGAAAAAAAGCTCATATATACAGTTTTTAGTTTAAAGAAATGCTGCTAAACATTAAGAGGAAATATTTACAAAAAAGAAACAGTTTTGTTTTAAAAAATAATTATTATAAGAAAAACGAAAACCACAACTTGTAATTCAACTTTTCAAAAAGTAAAATTAATGGTTAAAAAACAAATTAACAAGTAAGAAAAAACGAAAATTAACAACAAATACAACCAATTTAAATTTAAAACTCGTACCATTTGTATAGAGGCCTGGATAATGTTTTTTTTTTATCATACAGAGAGAGATTTTTGGAGAAATTTTGAATAGTTTTCAAAATTTGTTTATGTAATTTTTTTTTATTATTTTTTATTTTTTTTTATTTTTGTTAACATTTCACATGTTACAACAGAGATGAGGATGTTGAAGATTTGCGCATAAAAAAAGGTAAAATTTAAAGCCAATCAGTAAAATTATATTTATATAGTTTTTTTCAATTCAGCAAAAAATTAAAGCGAAATATTTTACATAAAAATATGAGCGTAAATTATGGTCATAAATAATTTGAACGATTTAAGCAAATGAAAAAAGAGGAAAAAAAAGATAAAAATAAATCAATATATATTTTTAGAATTTTAAAATTAAGGGAAAATAAGAGATATTTAAACTAAGTTTACTTATACTTCAAATAATTTTTAAAAAATGTAAGTTTAAGTTTAAAATAATACTATATTAAATTCTAAAGAAATATCGTAAAACAGTTATTTCCTAATTTATAGAATATATTTTAGATTTATTAACAGTTTATTGGACAAATTTCTGCGGGACTTTTGTTAAATGAAGCTTTAAGAGTTTATAAAATATTTTTTATAAATTAGGCAGCTAATCAACAACTATAAAAAAAAATAAGTGCGAAAAGCAAAATCTGTCACATAGGCCAAAACTGCTTCGCAATATAGTACAACTTTTGGCATACAAAATTATTGAAACATTTAGAATTGCCAAATTGTAATATGTAGGAGTGGGCTAAATTGGATGAACCCAAAAGTCTTTCAGTCAATTTACTGTTTAATTGCCTCAATTAAAATACATGTCTGGACATGTTATAAACATTTTTTTTCTGGGATTTTAAAAACCTCAGGGTACTTTTTAAAACGGTAATTTTTTAAAGAGGCACTTTTTTAAAAAAGGTACATTTTATAAAGGTACCTTTTAAAGGTACTTTTTTAAAGGTACTTTTTTAAAGGTACTTTTTTAAAGGTACTTTTTTAAAGGTACTTTTTCCAAAAGGCACTTTTTTGAAAAGATACCTTTTTAAAATGACTTTTTTTATCTGGGATTTTAAAAACCTCCAGCTGTAATAAACTGCAATTTATAAATATGCACAAATAAAGAAAACCCGTCGCAAGGAAAAGATTCTCGAAAACTCGATTACTCAATTCATATGGCCAAATTAACATCGCATTCCTTATAAATTTCTGTTGTGGGTAGTTTTCATTAAAAAGTTGTGTTACTTGAGTGTTGATTCTTGCACCTTTTAGATTTTAAATTTTTCTGCTTTTTGTTACCAAAAGCTTTAGGTCACTTTATTATAATAAAAAATTTCTTTTATAGAAAAGTGACCTAAAACTTGATTTCCAAAAACAGATAATTAAAAAGCTGTGTTCTAATTATACAATAGAATTATAGGTGTTCCTCAAGTAGTTGTTAGTAGGTCAGGTCTGGCAACATTTAATTTTTTAAATTGATTTATAACAAACTTTTATGTGATAACTAGCAACAGAAACCAAACTTTTATAAATTATATTTTTTTATTTAATTCATTTCAATGTGATTCACACAACTATTTTAAACAAATTTTTAGCCTGAATAATTTTTTTCACGCATTAAATTTGGGGTTGCCATATCTGGTTAAAGTGACTTGTACTCGTATTTGACATTTTCAGTTTCTGGCATTTAAGCATTTTTTGGGTCATAAGTATAATTCTTTTAATTTTTATATAATTGTTTTAAAGACATTTTAAATAATTAAAATGTTAACTGAAAGCAAATAATTTTGTTTAGAACTGCTTATGGAAATAATAATAAAATTATTTATCAACTAAGATTGCAAGTCATAATAATTGAAAACAAAACATGAAAATAGAAAATACTTGAAATGATTGAAATGGTCTTTTTTTTTAAATAAAATACGTTTTTCTTTTGTTTTCAACCAGTATAATACATACCCTTCTATAAGGTTTCAACTCTTCCGCCAACAAATGATGTATTTTGGCATCGGTAAGATCCTTTTTGGAAGGATTATAATCCAATTCATGCATATCCAAATTACGAGAGCAGCTATTGTCCAAATTTGTAAGACTGGGACTAAAATATTTGGAAAACAAAAAGGCATATTAAGTAAATTAACACAGAATCGTTAAGAAAGTCAAATTAGAATTGAAAGTTTTTAAAGCTAAGCTAACAGTTAAACAAAGTTCCAATATTATTTACAATATTTAAATTATTTAAAAAATTAACATCATTTTTCAAGAGAAAATAATACAATAATTTTGAGTGAATTTTAAATTTAATATACAATACAATATCCATAACAATTTGTGTTTAAGTTTGTTAAAAAGAAAAATTTTTGAAAACAATTAAAATTTCATACAATTTATGATATTGTGTTGCCAAATAAATAGAACTTTGCAATAGAAGAAATTACATTGAACTACTTAAATATAAATTATACATGACATTTTAGGTTAAGAAATAAGTAAACGAATTTTAGAAAATTCAGTGCATAAATCCTAAGTTCACAATACGCCCACCGACATCCCATTTGAGGCGACTTCTTTACTTAAATTTTGCTTTAAGTACCACAACAAATGGAATACAAATTCGAAACAGACAACAAATTTCGAAACAACTCAAATGAGGTGCAGGCATAAATATTATTTGGTACAAATTACATATATAGATACAAGTTGGAGGATAGTTTCAAATTAATTATGCTATGCAATACAACAATAAGCGTCCATATTCTATGTAAACATAATTTCATTTCGAGTGAAATACACAAGAAATGCCGAATAATAGGAGAACAAAGAATTTTCAAAGCCACATAAAAATCTTATATTAGAAGAACGAAATAAAATAAATCAACAATCAAATAAAATTAATTATAAATAAATTCATTAATAATATTTTTTTAAGCTTGAAGTATTTTGTACATAAAAACTATATTTAGTTGTTACAGTTAAATTTATATTTTGAGAATTGTTTACCCAAACACCAATTTCCAAAATGCTTAAAATATTACTAATAAATTGATATAAAAAAACTAAGAACAATTAATAATTATTAATTATGAATGATAAAATTTGTAGAACACAAATTCTTTCACTTAAAAATATAAATAACCAAGATATGCTACACCATAGATTACATCTAATAAAATTACAATTGGGGGATTCACACTGTAATCATAAAGTCATAAGTCTTAAAATAATAGCACGAAATATATGACTAGTGTAAACAACCCGTCATAACTTAGTATGCTATTTCAAACATCGATCAGCTGATAGGAAAACAACACATTTGTAATTAGATGTTATCAAAGCAAAAGAAAATTAAGGCAATTGTAATAAAGTTGTTTGAATATGAGAAAAACTACTATTTCTATTTAAAATTATGAAATTTGTCTTCTGGTGCACAAGAATATCTACAAAAATGAATTTGTATTTATAAACTAAAACAGCTGCTGCCTTGATATGAGCTGAATAAATTTTTTTGCGGCGGCATACGGAAAAACGTTCAGTGGCTGCCGGCTACGCAAGTTAAAGCAAAAAAAAAATTCACTTGTATATATTCTGTTTTTACGATTTAGTTCTCTTTTAATTTTTTTATGTTATAAACATGCGATTTAATATGCAGACATATAAGTATGAATAATTTTTTAGCCTTTTTTTAGTCGTGAATCATATATAAGTAACGGCGGCAAACATATACTATCGCCGTCTTTCTCGCCGAAAGATTTTCAGCCGTTCGACTCAGATCTCTAGAGCTATTTTAAAAACATACCTGAAGGAGTGCCTTTATTTTATGACTTTTTTGTATGCAGCACAACAACAATTTTTTTAAACTGGTCTAAAATATTATGACTTTATGACAATATGATTAAATAGCACACAGTGTGAATACACGAAATATTTTTTAGCTTTATTTTTAATTGAAAGGAAATAAGGAAGTGGCATTAGTGTGTCATAAAATCTATTTTCAGTTTTTGGGCAATTTCACTAGAGAAAATGTACATTTTCCATCGTTAGCAGCACATTCTGTCATTCATACAAATTTAAATAATTCTGCTGCTTCAATTATAACGATCCGAAAGTCTTTTCTTACAGTACCCCCGCTCACAAGATAAAGAAGTAAATATGATTAACTGCCAGTATTTGTAAAAAGAATAAAAATTTTCGTTTGGGTATTTATATTGAAACAAAAACATATTTATAGTTTTTTATTGATGCTTCAATATAAATACCCAAACGGAACTTTTTATTCTTTTTACAAAACCAGGCTGTAAAGCTACCTTTTCCAAAAGATAATTTTTTAAAAGTATTTTTTCCGAGGCACTTTTTTATAAAGTTCTTTTTTACTGGTTTCAAAAGGTACTTTTTTAAATGCTATTTTTTCAAAAGATAGTTACAAGGTACTCTTTTTAACAAGTACTTTTTTTAAATTTTTGAAGGCATCCTTTTCAAAAGGCACTTTTTTTAAGCGTACTTTTTTCAAAAGATACTTTTTTAAAAAGATACTTTTTTAAAAAGATAATTTTTTAACAAGGTACTTTTTTAAAAATGTTCTTTTCTAAATATGTACCTTTTAGAAATGTAATTTTTTAAAAACGTACTTTTATAAAAGGATCCTTTTTTAAAAAGGTACTTTTTTAAAAAGGTACTTTTTTAAATAAGTATTTCTTAAAAAAGTACTTTCTCAAGAGAGTACTTTTTAAAAAGGCAATTTTCTAAATATGTATGTACCTTTTAGAAACGTAATTTTTTAAAAAGGTACTTTTTTAAATATGTAAGTCATTTTTACAAAGGTAATTTCTAAAAAGGAATTTTTTTAAAGATGTACTTTTTTAAAAGGACACTTTATTATAAAGGTACTTTTTTAAAAGGACACTTTTTTATAAAGGTACTTTTTTAAAGGTACTTTTTTATAGGTACTTTTTAAAGGTACTTTTTTAAAGGTACTTTTTTAACGGTACTTTTTTAAAAGTACTTTTTTAAAGGTACTATTTTAAAGGTACTTTTTTAAATGTACTTTTTTGAAAAATCCTTTTTCAAACGATACCTTCTTAAAATCACTTTTTATATGAAGTAATCTTTTAAAAGGTACTTTTTTAACTGTCCTTTTTGTAAACGTACTTTTTTATAAGGAAGTTTTTTGAAAAAGCAGTTTTATAAAATACTTGTTTTAAACAGTACTTCTTTTAAAAGGCACTTTCATACTCAAAATTATGCTTTCTGTAAAAGTAACTTCTTTTTAAATGTACTACTTTTTCCAGGAGTGGTTTTTTCAATAGGAGTTTTTAAAAAGCTAATTTTGTTAAAGATAGTTTTCTAAATACATATGTAATATATTTTAAATGAAATTTATTTGTTGGTGGTCAAGCAATGTCTATATGCATTTCATTGGTGCTTTACCAAATCATCAGTAGACTTATATTTTAAAATAAATTTCATTTAAAACAGAATTGTGACAATATGTCAAATAGAAAATTTCATAACATATGTATCTAATATATTTTTTCAACTGCAAACTTGTTTTAAAAACCAAGTTTCCCAGGACAAGACTTTATAAAAAAAGACTTTTTCAAATATAATATATTTAAAAATATCTCATTAACTGCCTATTTCACGATGTCCAAAGAGTTCTTTCTTTCGTATAAATACGTTTGAAACAAAAACAATTTATAAAATTTGGTTTTTGTTTAAAATATATTTATATGAAAGAAAGAATTCATTCGGCCTTGTAAAATAGGCAGTAAATATTTTCTTTTAAACGATATTATTATTATTATTATTTAAGATCTTTTTTAAATGAAATTTTTCGGTTTTCAGAAAATGTTCCCTCTTTCTATATCTACTATATTATCCATTTGGTTTTTAACCAGTCACTTCTAACTAAAACTAAAACTTGATCATAAATTATTTAATAATAAATGCAGCTCTCATCTGTTGTTACGGTTAATAACTGGGAAATCACTTAAGATTATAAATAAAATTCCTTTTAAATTTGAAATCTTAAAAAAACATTTTGATGATTGTTTTTGACAGTAATATGATTGACATGACTGACGTTAATTCTATGGGAAAGAGGTTTTTACCAAAACGTTACAAACAGCAAAGAAAAGGTTAAAGTGAAGTTTAAAGTAGACAATTTTTATGTTGCACACTTATGTTTGTAAGTATGTATGTATGTATGAATGTTTGTAAATAATGTTTGTGGTACGCTTATGTTATACAAGTAAAGAGAAGACAGACATTTATTTCTGTTAGTAAAATTATATAGATAAAAAATTAAAATACTAAAACATATAAAGGAGGTCATGCTGTAAAACAGAGATT
Organism: Linnaemya tessellans; assembly: GCA_951800035.1. Lineage (NCBI taxonomy): Eukaryota > Metazoa > Arthropoda > Insecta > Diptera > Tachinidae > Linnaemya > Linnaemya tessellans. The sequence continues at coordinate 124,206,357 of OX637533.1, forward strand.
TCAAAGCAACAGATTTATGAATGAGCTAATGTATTGTTTCTTTTAAATCTCTGTTTCTGTGTATACATAGTATATAGTTCATTTGCTTCTTAATAAAATTAATTCTAATAGAATATAATTAAAGTCTCTAACATTCATGATATTATTAAGAAAAATTAGTGACTTATAGTACAAGATCCATCGGAGCAAAAAAAAAACATACAACATGCACTTGATTTTAGCTGGGTTTTACACTTTTTCTTTTACAATTAACAGAAAAAAACACCCAACTTTTGGAAGAAGAAAAAAAAATAAATTGTCTAAAATTCGTTTACCAGGTTGTATAAATAGTTGGTGGTTCCCACCTTCCACCAATACAATTATTGGTGTAATTTCTAAATAAGGCACTCATCGATTCAGTGCCCGTAATTTGACCGATTGTTGAGGGATTACGACGCATCACTTCAATAGCATCACGCATGGTTAATTTTGAATAGGTTTCTATGATTTTCGGCTCGGCACCCTGTTGAAATAGAATTAACATTATTACGAAAAGTTATATGACATAAATATTACTAAAACTAAAATGGCTACAAACAGAAAAATGTGGAAATTAAAGCCCACCCTTTTTGCTATTTTTGATTCTTGAATTTAGTTTGTTTTATTACTTCTTTTTTCTAGCGAATTTCTTTTATTTTTTTGTTTGAATTTATAAACCTTCTTCTTCTTCTTCATCATCGTCCGTTCGTTGTCTCAATCTGTAGCTTGAAAACGGTTGCGATATTTTAGCAAGACTTTTGCGCTTTTCAGCTGCCTCTTGCCGTTTTCTATGCTTAATTTTTTCAGTGTATTGCTGCATCGGTATGGGACCCAATACAAATTGATCTCTTTCCAGCTAAATAGAAGGAAGGCAGGATAATTAAATCAGTATGTCAACAAAAGAACTCCTAAACAATAATGATTGCAATTGATTTCGTTATTCCCCTAAATTATGTTCTTTTCTTGTATGCACCGTAAAGTAACTAATCTTTGTTGCAGACATTTTTGTGGATTAATGCTGATAATATTTTTCTAAGTGACCGCAAAACTACAAAATATGTAAGCATTTATATAAACAAAGTTAACTTTTCCCTTTAAAAAATGCGCACTTTTTTTCATAATTTATGTTCTATTCTTGTAATGTAAAAATATACATTTTTACTGCCTCGTTGCTACTTTCTGTCTTATGTCTGTAATAGTTTATGAAAGGTTTATAAAATAATTTGATATGTAAAATTTTTTTTTATAATCCTTTGTTAACTACTATGAATAACACAATTTATATATTTCGTTATAATCAGATAACGGCCTTGATGGTTGTCAGTGTAAAATAAAATAGAAATATATTGTTTTTACTTATCAAGCAAACATGCAACTATTTTCTCCCACTATTACGCTAAGAGGTCTAAATACAATATCTGACCTGCTCCACGAAGAGGGACCTCTGCGCCGAAAAATTTTTTTTTTTACTTTTTGAGGGATTCTTATAGGAAAAAAACGGTCTTTCATATGTCGCAAACCGCAAATTTCTATGTCTTTTAGTAAAGCTGAACATAATTAATTGCGCATAACTATGCACAAAACACGGAAAAACGAAGCGCTTTTTTTAAAAGCATTTTTCTCAATAACTTCTTTTCGGCGCAGAGGTCCCTTATCGTGGAGAAGGTCATTCATAAAAAAAACATTCATACTTTGCTTGTCTACACAAAAACACCTTTTATAAAACATAACATTCATCAATATTAGTGGATGCTGAAGTACTTAAAAGTGTACCACAAAAGTATGTGCCATATTTACCCTATGTGTTACCCTGTTTTATGTTTTATGGCCTTCTGTAATCGATTCAATATCGTTAGTAAATTCGAATAAAAAAGGATAACAAACTTAGTCAAGATCTACAGAAAGTTTCACAAATTTTCTATATAATTTCGTAAAAATTTCACTGTTTTTACACTCTAGTGAATTAAAAAATATTAGTTATTTATTTCAGTTATTGAATTTCACCATTTACTTTGTATCTAAAATTTACTGGGTACAAATTTTGCACGCATGTAGTAAAACAATTTTAAACCAATGGAACCAATAAAATTAAACGTAAAGAAAAAAAATCATTAAAAAATATAAATAAAATTTACAGCCTCCTTTTCTTCTGAACTCGATTAAAATAAAATAAACTTACCTGAAGATCTCTTATCAACAGAGGACGAATGAAACGATTATCGAAACGTTTAAATTTATCGCGAACATTGTAATTTCCAGTTTTACCAATAATATCCTCAATGCCAGCCATTAAATGGTCCATAAACTAAAATAGCGTAAACATATTACGAATAATTTGCTTACAAATTTAAAATAGTCACCCTTATTCTGTAACTAGTTGTCATTGTCACGTCACTACAATATGAATACAAACTCCTTGTGTTCGACAATTGCCTGACAGACTGTTACTTTGGTTTTGGATATAACAAGATGTTGTCAGAAATTGTTAATTGCCGAAAAAAAGGAGTATCGATGTGTTGTTTTTTTCTATATTGTCGTGACGTGACGTTGATAAATAGTTACAGAATAAGGGGAAATATCATCAATTCATTAACTTACTCTTTCATGTATGCGTTCATTCATGGTGGGTTTACGTTTATTAGCCCGTTTAACATTTAAAATTTTAACGAGCGGCTTAATGGTGATGCCCTGCAAGAACACGGTAAAGTATATCACAGCAATGGTAGTGGTAACAAACATATTCTTTTGAGGCACAACGCGTTCATCAACTAGCAGAACCAGGGCAAAAGCAACGGCACCACGTAGACCACCGTACGACATAACGAATTGATCGACACGAGACAATTTGTGCAGACGAAAACGATTTGCAATGGCCGATAAGACAATAACACCTGTGCCAATGCGTGTGTGTGTGTGTATGGGTTAAGAAATATTTAAGTTTTTAAAAGCTTTCAAAGTATATAAATAATAGGCATGTTCGTTCGACTTACCTATTACTCTAAACACTGAACAAAAAATTATGGTCAATAAAACGAACCAAGTATTCCATACATGATTATTATTGACGGTGGCTACACCCAAGAACATAAATATGACCGTTTCCGAGGAACTTGATAACATTTTCAATGCATATTTTACCGTCGTATGCGATTTTTGTGAAATATTTGACTCAACATAGTTTTTCATCGTAATGCCACAAAATGTAATACTAAAAGATAGAGAGAGAGAGAGAGAGAGAGGAGAGGAAAATGGGAATTATAAATAATATATTTTATATAGAGGCAAGTCTCAAAGACAGTTCAACAAGTAAATATTTTTGAAATTAACTTTATTTCTTTTTAATGAAATATTAGACTAGATATATAATTTTATAAAGATAACAAAAAATTTATTTCGATTATCATGAATACGGGAATTATTACAAAATCCTAGCCGACCACAAATCTTTTAATTTTATGCCAGAAATTGAAATTTTTGACGTGTTCACATCATTAATTTTTTTTTGTCAATATAGATGTTAAAAACAGTTAATTACCATTTTGGTATGTAATATCAGCCAAATGTGCTGTAGCGTGCGTCACGTGATATAAAATTATTTTCTACATCCTTATCTTGCTTTTTAGTAAATAAAAAATTAGCTTGAAAGCCGACAAAATTTTTTAAGTATTTTGTAGCGAACTTTTTGTATTAACGCCTATAAAAAAAAATCCCGACCTGATGGAAAAAACCGAAGAGGGATTTGAGTTTAGCGCACATCAAAATCCATATAGTCCACATAGTTTTATTTAAAGGAGGATTTTCTGCTGAGCAGTGTTATTATATATGTATGTATATATAAAAATTTTGTTAAGATATAGCATACGAGAATTATATCAAACCAAGTGTAATACATTTTTAAGCCCTGTGTAGCCGTTTCATTATTTTCTGAATTTTTTTGTTCCACTGTTCAAACTTAGTTGATATAAATTTTTTTATACTTAAGTAAGTGTGATTTAACTTTAATTAATTTAATTTTAATTACCGTCGCACGTGACATGTTTTTCATCATGCTATTTAGATTGTTTATAAATAAACTCTGTAAAATTTTATTATTAGTTTAGGTGTTTAAGACATATCACAAAATTGATAATCTACCAGCTACGAAATCACTTTTTCCCCTCACTAATAATTTATAGAGAACTCAATACCAACACTTACGCCAATATACCACTCATATGGAATATTTCAGCATTCAAATATGCCAAATACGCCATCACAAAAATAAAAATTGGTTCTATGACACGCACGTGATCGGTAAAACGTGTTGCCAAACCAGTCAGGAAGCCCCAAATAATACCTGCAATCAAACAAGATAAACGACAATTTAAACATTGAAAAATGACAAACAAAAAAAAACAAAAGCAAGACAAAATAATATCTTACCAATTACTGTGCCGCCAAGTGCTACAACAAAGAATGAACCCACACCATTCACAGCATCTTGGGCTATAATATTCGACAAGCCAATGTGATTATAAACTTCCATCATATGATACATGACGACCTTTTTCATACAAAAGAAAAGAATATAGAGAAGAGAAAATGTTTCAGTTGAAGGCATTAAAAAAGATGATAATGAAGTCTAAAGAGGTTTTGTTTAGTGCAAAGGTTGTTGTCAGGCAGTACACAAGTCTACACAATTCTGCTTCTGGTTACGCCAAGTGATTATTCAATTAATGACCTGTTCATTTAATTTTTCTTTTTTTTTAATTTACCCTAGTTTACGCAACCAGCAATTTTGCCAGAATTTTTTATTTGATCAAATTATAGCAAGTATTCCCCAGTTGCGCTGATACGATGTAACAACTAGAGGATAATTGCTAAAATGCTCCTGTGGGGCATGTCGTGGCATATCAAGTGCGTAATTTCTGTGAAAATGAATCATACCAACTGGTTGCTAGTTGTGCTAGTAATGGGTGATTTTTTTAAGAGCTTTCGGATTTGATTTATCAAATCTTTATTTGAGTCTACATAATTCAATATTTAGAGATGATTTCATGTCCATTTTTGTCATGTCACGTATAAATTTCTCAATATTGGCTTCCAGTGCATCAGCCATTGTGGGGTTGTTTCTAAAGACATGAGCCTGCAAAGAAATTTTCTAAAGGCGTTAAGTCGCTTGATCTAGGTACCCAATTGACCGGCCCCGAACGTAGAATAAACTGTTTACCGAACTCGCCTCTCAATTGGGCATGTGGCACCATCGACTTATTTGAAATACATGTCAGACAAGTCCAGTTCTTCCATTTTGGCCAAACAACATTTTTCATCAGCACACCGTTGTGTTTTCTATTCACAATAGCGTTCCCATCTTCGTCGTCTTTAAAAACAATGCATTTGCGGAATGAATTGGCAACCCTTGAAATGTTTCTCGCTGCTCTTCACACCAAATACGCCGATTTTGCTTGTTCGCGTATCCAATCAATCAGAAAAGAACAGAACATGAATTTTGATAATAAAAATCAATAATATGCAAGCGTTGTTCGCTTTTAAGTCGTTTCATGGTAAAATTATAGACCAAACTGAACATGTTTGACAGAACATGTTACACGAAAACACCTGAGCTGGCGCAAAAGCAGTGTTCCAGTGCATCAGCCATTGTGGGGTTGTTTCTAAAGACATGAGCCTGCAAAGAAATTTTCTAAAGGCGTTAAGTCGCTTGATCTAGGTACCCAATTGACCGGCCCCGAACGTAGAATAAACTGTTCACCGAACTCGCCTCTCAATTGGGCATGTGGCACCATCGACTTATTTGAAATACATGTCAGACAAGTCCAGTTCTTCCATTTTGGCCAAACAACATTTTTCATCAGCACACCGTTGTGTTTTCTATTCACAATAGCGTTCCCATCTTCGTCGTCTTTAAAAACAATGCATTTGCGGAATGAATTGGCAACCCTTGAAATGTTTCTCGCTGCTCTTCACACCAAATACGCCGATTTTGCTTGTTCGCGTATCCAATCAATCAGAAAAGAACAGAACATGAATTTTGAAAATAAAAATCAATAATATGCAAGCGTTGTTCGCTTTTAAGTCGTTTCATGGTAAAATTATAGACCAAACTGAACATGTTTGACAGAACATGTTACACGAAAACACCTGAGCTGGCGCAAAAGCAGTGTTGCCAAAATATTTACAAAACTGGGGTCTTTGGTTTCAGTTGAAAGCGTTGCTTTATAAAACAGACACACTTTCGGATATATCGGCAATTTGGCAATTCCAAAAAATAATATGATTTCAAAAATTCTACGTATACTTAAATGGATTGGGAGCGATTCAAATGACAGTAGCGATCAATTTAACAATTTTGCCTACTTGGATTAAAAAATTAAATAAATATACCTTCTGCATACAATTCAGCGGCCAATTGTAAATAAAATTGAAGCTTTCCATTATGGTCGCGCAATTTTGGTTATCAAACATTGAACAAAATTTCATTATTTTTGAGAAAATCAATTATTCTTTCCTTGTAATTAGATGAAAAAAAATGTCTGCCCAAAATATTAATCAATAAAAATTTTATAGCATCTTTTACAGTTCAGACATTTTATATCGTTTTGCTATAAATTAAGGAAAAAAAAATTCTTCAACAGAAATTTCTATAAAAAAAATATAAAAACACATGAAAAGTCTTAAACAAAAAGATGCTATAAAATTTTATATCAAGTTTTTCTGCACTTAAATGGAAAATGAGGCAACTAATTTAATGGAGATAAAAAACAAACGCCATTACTTGCTGAATTCCCCACAGTTCCCAAAGAAATTTTTCAAAATCCCCAAATTGGGATTTTTTTCTCTGCATTTTTTTTTTATTTTATTTTCAACGGATGTAATTTTATTTTTAATATATAAGGCCCCTGATATTGTTTAAGATTTTTTTTTTACTGAACAGACACTGCTGTAATTTTTTCAATGTAGAAGATTTTTATACAATTTTTTTGAAAAGATTTTTATATAATTTTTTTGCTGATTTGCCTTACAGTATTGCTTCTCACATATAGTAATATAAATAAACTTTTAAGAAATTCGAATTTGTTACATAATTTCAAGGACCTGTTTTTGTCAATAAACTAAAAATTTTGCACTGTGCCCACAGCAAAAAAGAAAAAATATCTAAAGTGTACACAATCTAACTTAAAGATATTATGAAGGCCACAAATTCTTCAAAGGTTAATTGAACTTTTCCAATTGCTCAAAAGGGAAAAGCATAAAATCAATTAAACTAAAGATGACATAAATTGATAATCGTAACACATGTAAGTGGTTCAATTGATCCTTCAGTATAATTTGAAAGAAAAAAAAGTAAAAATAAAAGAAGAAGAAAATTAATTTTAAACACTCACCGTAACAGCATCATTAAGCAGGGATTCGCCAAAGACAACAATATATAAAATTTCATTGACATGAATTTCTTCAAAGACAGCCAGCACAGCCACAGGATCCACAGCCGATATAAGAGAGGCAAAAAGGAAGATGTCCAAAAATTTTGGCGTATCAGCAGCAGCGCCATACATGCCACACAGGCCACAAGCATACAATGATCCGCCTAATCAATAACAGAAGAAAAAAGAAACATTTAAAACAATTTATTAAAGCCATTCATTATACTCTTGTCATATCCAATAAGATGAATTCATGTTTAATTTCTCTCGATTGGCAAACAAACGCGTCATATGACAAACTGCGTGCGTCATTAATTCATCGTATGGTTTCCGTTGACACACATGTCACATGTTGAAGCAGCAACAATGATAACAAAACGCTTTTGTAACAACTTGTTATCCTTATGACACTCAAAGACGAGTTTCTGTATATCTGTAGATTCACACTGCAGCTCATTTGAATAATGCAACAAATTTAATTTGGAGATAAGCAAAGCTAAACTTTTCACCCTTAAGGCGGATTCACCCATGTTGTCCGAACAACATTTTTGTCCGGACAAAATTCTTTTTATATATAGTTTGACGTCTCTCTTCTTGAGAGAGAGAGAAAATGTTTTTTACGAACAACTCTCAGCTTGAATTGGTTTAATCAAGGCGAATTCATACCAGGTGGCCTTAGTTCAGAAATTGGTGATCAGCTGTTAACAAGGCAAAATTATTGAACTGTCAAAGTGTTCTTCTAGTTTTTCGTTTTTGTGTGCGGCCATTGTTTTTTCCAAAGCATTTCATTTGACAGTTCAATAAATTTTATACAGAGTTGCATAAGTAAGTTCACCTTGTATGAATTCGCCTTGGGTTTAATTTTATATTTTGTCCGGACAAAATTGAACTGAGTTGCCAATAGGTTAAACTTTTTCACACAAAGTTGAGGTGTCATTTGATATATTAAATTGTATATGAGATTAAAAATATAAATTATGAGAAATAATATTATATATTTGTTTTTTTTTTTTTTTATATGTACTTTGCTAATAACAATGCTTTATGCAATTCAATAGCCATAAGGAACAGTAATTTCTTTTTTCCATTATTATTATCACAAATTCTTGAAAAATAATTTAAAATATGTAATATCCAAATATCTAAAATATCAAGAAAGCAAAACATAAAAAATCGCTGCAGTACAACCATTTTGTAAACGTCCTTTTTATATGTATGGCAACTTTGATTTTCCGGACAAATTTATCGAAATGAGTGAATCGCGCTGCAGAAAACTCTCAGTAAAAAAATTTTCTCCGGACAAAAATTTTGTTCGGAAAACATGGGTGAATCCGCCTTTACTCCTGCACTTTATCATTTTGACAAAAGTATTTATGGGTAAAATGCCATTGAACACTTGTTTAATTTATCTGCATTATTTATATGTATGAAAGAAAAGGGAACCAACACGTTTGTTGGCTTCTGAACCATATGACATTAACAGGATGAAACACATTTTGTGACCGATAAAAGATAATTGAAATTCAATATATTCGTGATACTCAGGTTACAAACTGTCATTATCATCATACGAATGGCAGTGTCATTATCATCACTTTAATAAATAAATTAATCAAATTAATATGAACTCAATTTAGCTACTCCAATTGTTGTGTGTGATAGAAGACACTCCCATAATAATTCTTTTATTTACTGGCAATACATGCCAACTCCTTATTTGGCCACTGGGGGCAAAATCCCTCCAAGATCACACACATATACACACACACTCATGGCCTGCAAGTTAACCTTTCACGGCCTGTAAATATTTTCACAAAATGCTCAAGAAATTTATTAAATATGGATTTTCATAAAAAAAAAACATTCACTGTTTGCCATTTCGTTACGTCATAACATATTTAACTTCACAGCTAAATACGTTGTTTCGTAACTGCTTACGTCAAAACATGTTTAACTCGGCATATTTATCTTCACTCACATAAATAATAAATTTTACATTTAATTATCCCAAATATTTATTTTTAAGCGTCTTATGGCCAAGGTGAAATGTCTCCCCCACGTCCCTTGCCAGAGAGAGCCCAAAAAATACAGATTTAATGCTCTCCAAAACGAATTAGACCACATAAAGTATAATTATTCTTGATCAGTGATGAAGTCTAAGACAGTCCCATACGTTCGTCTGTGGAAAACATGATGTAGTCTATTTTTGAACCCCGCCCCCTTCAGTGGGCGTTGGCGTACGATATTATATAAAGGAACTCTGTCCCACCCAGTTAAACATTTTAATTTTACTTACTAAATATTTGGAGGGTATTTAAGATTCGACGCGGTCGAATATAACATTTTAACTTGTTTTTTGTTTTTTGCTGAATTCAATTATTTTTGTAATTGAAGCAATTACTACTCTATTGAGTGAGTAGTATATTTATTTTCAAATTTAAATTGTTATTAATTGAATATGTAAATACCGTGTAAAAATAATTAAATGTGCAATTTTCATACTGAAATTAACAATTTTTCTTAGTTTTTCTGTGCACATTTCATGTTAATAAACATTTCTTACTGGCACAAATATTTGTGTGCAAACTATAATGGCTAAGTATAATTAAATTTATTGCAAACAATTTACAGCTTTCAATTAGCGCTATTTAAGCGATACTTTTTGCTTAAGCCGCATACAAAATCTATTAAACAAGGAGGTCAGTAACACTGATTGAATAGGCTAAAGAGGTGGTATCGTGAATGATTAAATGAGAATATGTTTACACATGACTATTCACAATAATTGTTATTGTGATAGCTTAAAATATTGCCAGCAACATATAACGGAAATATCCTACAGCTGGCAATTTTTGTTTGGCAACACCGTCAGAAAATAGATAGCGATCTCTATAAACAATTTTCAGCTTCATTGGCCGTACTGTTGCCACAGATTGTGGGCTAATATTTTTGGGTTTTTTTTTTTCTTTTAGGACCCCAGCATTCAGGAAATGGCCTCTACTCTAAAATAAATTGTGCCACAACAATGAAAAGGAGGGAGGGGTATGAATATGAGCAGAAAGGGAATTTGTTGTAGTGATTAATTTGCATATTTTATTTTAACATCCAAACAAACAAGTTAAATTCTCAAAAATTGCGTTTAATTATTTTACCAAATTCACATTTATATATTCAGAAACGCATTTTGTTGTAGCTTTTTTAAATCAACAGCCAGCCAGCCAACCCCACCACTATTAGCACAACTCGATCTTATGGGGGTCTGCCACATTATTTATTTGCGTGTAGAAAAATTAGTCGCGTGCGCTGAATAAAATAATTTAAATAGTTAATAATTTTATTTTCCCAACTATTTAATTTATTATTGTCGTTCATATACAATTTCATTATTTATTTAATACAACGGACGACTCACTGTTTGGCCGTCATCTGGCTAAATGAGGCGGTAATTCAATTGTTTGTTTTAGTAGTTCCATTCAAAGTCTATTTGTTCATTGATCTACTTTTCATAAATGTATTGTATTCCGAACTCAATTATTATTTTTAATATGCTGCAATTTCTGAAAGTTGTCATTTCTATTCTATAAACAAATTGCAAAAAAAAAAAAGAAATGGAAACTATTCAGGTGTGAATTTTACTTTTAAGGAATTCAGATCTTTAGCAGCTGCGGCAAAACGAATTCACCGCTAGTCAATTATTTTTAAAATGTTTATTTTGATTGAAATGAAATGTAAATATTAGTTTTTCTTATTTGAAATAATTGCTAGGCAAACAATTGCCAGAGACCAGGAAATTTCAAATGATTTTCAATTACTGAATGAAATAATTCAGGTTGACGTATTTTATTAACACTTTGCAGGTATTTTTTTTTTTTTCAAAAACATAACAGTCACACATACACATTTATATGCAGAGGGAGAGAGATACGTATTTATATCTTCAATAGATCAGATATTGAAAATATTTGTATTAATTTTAGATTTTATTTAATCAATCAATGAAATCATAATTTGAACTTCACAACATCATAATATATTTATATAAAATAAAGAGACCTTCAGCTTAAAAAATATTCGAGACTATTACAAAATAATCAAAATAGCTAAAAATATAAAAAGGGCTAAAATCTTTAAAAAATAATTAAACGACTGGAAACTCTGAGATATAAATTGTGCAATAGTAAGAATCATTTAAGTTCATGTAACTAAATAATTGATATTACGCTGGATATAAAATAATTGACTATTAAATTATTTAAATCATTGTTATAAGCATATAACACGCACATACCCACAAACACAAACACACACACACACACAATCATAATAATTGTTTGCCCACTCACCAATTGTTGCAATATTAAAGATTGTACCGATAACAGCCATCAATAGAATTGTACCCAAATTGTCGAAAAACAAACGATTTGGCATAAAATAGCCAGCATCCAATATAATCGGTGGCAGCATATAAAAGAAGAACGTATTGGGTGTCAGCGGTGAAACAGCCACATCCGTGCAAAAGTAAAGCACAACACCAATGACAACACCGACGACAATAAGAAGGCAAGATTCGGGGAATATTAAATGTAATTTCGGTGTCATATGGAAACCTGAAAGACAATAAAAATTTTTATGAAAATTATTATCAATTAATTGCACTGAATAATTTTAAATTGAAAGATATTTTTTCTCACAAATACTTGTTCATAATGTAATTGAAATCAAAATTATGTTTGAAAGGATTTTATTCGGTTTCCCTTTTTTAAACCCTTCACAAAAAAGTGAAAGGGTATAAATAGGTTTGTCATTCCGTGTGTAATTTCTTTGATACGCACATGGGACCCCATAAAGTATATATATTCTGGATCCTTATGAATAGCGATGACGATTGAGCTATGTCCGTCCGTCCGTCCATCCGTCTGTACGTGAAATCGGGGTTCCCAAGCCCCACAGAAGAGCTAGAGACTTCGTTCTTAGACCGTTGGATTGGAAATGAACTTAAATAGAGTGCTATTGAAATTCAGAATCGAAGTATGGTTCCAGAGCTGGGAAGTTTACACCTATTTCTCGACGCAAAATTTATACCAAAAATCAATTCTTTTTTTAATGTTTGTAAATTAAACCTATTTCGTACTTTGGGGAGCCTCAATGGTCTATTAAAATAAAAATAAATTTCCAGGAATGGAAAATTAAAAATTTTTTTTTTCGGCCTATTCCGTATTTTGTAGTACATGTAATAACTAAAATTGTTAAAAATTTCAAGTTTTTCTTTAACAAAACCACTTTATACGTCATGAAGATTTGCATTGGCCAAAAAAAAAATTTTTTTTAAATTCAAATTTTGCTTCCAGGTGTGGGAAATTGAATTTTTTTTATACATAAAAGTAACCTAAAAAGGCATTTGACGTTGTTTTTTTACTAATTAAAACTATTTTTTAGTTCAGGCAAAACAAAATTGGTATCAAAAATTAAAAAAAATCAAAATTTAGATTCCAGAGTTGGATAACTGCAATATTTTGTGGTACATGAAAATGACTTAAATGGTTACAAATATTAAGTTTTTCTTAAATAAAACTATTTCATGCCTCATTAAGAGTTGCATTGGTAAAAAAAAATTAAATTTCGTTTCCAGGGTTAGGAAATTGAAATATTTATTCTGCATAAAAGTAACCAAAAGGGCAATTGACGTTGTTTCTTTTTACTAATTAAAGCTGTTTTATAATTCAGAAGGAACAAAATTGGTATTAAAATCTTAAAAAATCAAAATTTCGACTCCAGGGTCGGACAAATGAAATATTTTATGGTACATGAAAGTGACCAAAAAGTTTAACAATTTTAATTTTTTTGCCAAGTACCTCACTAAGAATTGCATTGGTAAAAAAAATAAAAATTCGCTTCCAGAGTTGGAAAATCGAAATATTTTTCGTACATACATAAATTAAAAATTTTGTGCTTTTAGTGAAATAAACCTATTAGATATTTCAGACAAAATTAAACTAGTATCAAAAAATTATAAATTCGGTTCCAGGGTTGGAACATCGAAATTTTTTGGTACATAAAAGTAAAAATATAAGTTTCCAATTTTGGTTTTTTTCAGTGACTTAAACCTATTTTTAACTTCTCTAAGAGTTAAATTAGTATTCAAAATTTTAAAAACTAAAAATTCGGTTCCAGGGTTGGAAAATCGAAATTTTTTGGTACATAAAAGTATTCCAAATTTTGTGTTTTTAGTGAATTAAACCTATTTTATAAATCAGAAAAAATTAAATTAGTATTAAAAAATTAAAAATTCGGTTCCAGGGTTGGAAAATCGACATTTTCTGATTCATAAAAGCAACCATATTACTTGTTATTTTTTATTTTTATGATGAATTAATTATATCTACTTTATATATCAGAAAGAAGTAAACTGGTATTAAAAACCAACAAAATCTAAAAGACGATTCTACGGTTGGACAATTAGAACTTTTTGGGGTACATGAAACGAATTTTTTGTTTTGTTTGTAAATTAAATATATATAATATTTTTGAAAGACGTTCATAGGTATTAGATATAAGAAAAGCCAAACATTTAGCTTCCTAGCCGACAAATTTAAACGTTTTCTTAAATATAAAAGTAACCGATAACATCATTTTGATTTTTTAATTAAACCTACTTTCTGTTTTGGCAAGAAAGAAAGAAAGAAGAATTACACCTGTGAAGGGTATTTAAGATTCGGCACAGCCGAATATAGCACTTTTACTTGTTTTGAATTTTTTTTTTATCTCAGTGCATTGCGCTGGAACTATAAAGGAGGGAATAGTATTGAGGGAACAGAAGAAGAAAGATGAGAAGATGGAGAATTTGTTGTAGCTATTTCAACCTTTTAATCGCCGCCTAATTTTTTGCTACAGAGCCGACGAAGGTACATGACCGTGTCAGTCGCTGCCAATTATGTTGAGTGACCAGTGCTATGCCTCCATCATTGAAACAGGCTGGCAACAACAACTAACACAACCATGCACTAATACTGATCAAAAGATTTCAACAATGGTAACTCAGGACCGTCCGCTTTATAGTCTCGTGTTCACCACTGCAGCCAACAGCATTCTTTATAGGAAATTGTACACGGGAACCGTGTTAATGCTAAACTGTGTTTAACACGAATTAAATCCCAGTGTTGCCGTTTGCTTATTTTCTTCACAATCCATTTCCTCAACAATTTCGTCTATTTTACTTAAGTCGAATTATTTTTTGTTTAATGTTTGCATGAGCACCTCAATCAAATAGCATTTTTATGAAATATTACCGCCAGCTGATATTTTGATATTATAAATTTGAAAAATGTCGCAGTTGATCAATCTAAAAAATAAACTTTTTGAATAATTTATTGCGTTTACGTGCTGGTGTTGCTTTTTAAGCCTCAAAATATTCCAGCTACAAGAAAATATTTTTAAATAACTATTTCAGCGTTAAAAGCAAAACATCATCAATTATTTAGCGTCCTATCAACTAATCCATCATAAAATAGTGGCATCGTTAGTAAATGTATTCGTCTTTTGTATGGCTGAAATTGTCTACGCTTTTGTTTCCCCTCACGTATTTCATAGTTCAATTTATATATTTATTGACTTTCTACTCAATTCTGCCGCCGAAATGAAAAACAGCAACAACAAAGTTGTTTGTATTTACACATTTACAGGATTGTTTGTCACAAAAATTGCTGATGTTTAATTTGGCGGTTGAAAGAATTTCTTTTCTTTATTTACTTTCCAACTTAACATTGACCCATATCGTTTTTCCAATTGTGTTTAAAGCTTTTTTTTTAACAGAAATATATTTTTTATTTCGCAAAATATAAACATGACATCTTTAGGTTACTTGAGCGCTTGAGGGTTTTTTAATATTCAGCCAGAAGCTAAAGGCAACAATTTATTGCCGCTTAGGGTTGAAGAAAAAAAAGCATACAAAAATATATTTAGATCAAGTACACACAAGCATAATGTTTTTACGGCAAAAATATAAATGGCCTGGTACAGCTGTTCGGAAGCTCTAAGGACAATATCCTACAGGATATCAACAGAGAAGGCACGTACATGGATTTTAATTAAAAGAACGAGAAGAATATTATACTTTAATTAAAATTTCTTAATAATTATAAATATCTCTATTTATATTTCTGCACATGACAGAGAACTATTTATTTTTATATCTTCTCCCTACTACTCACCAATTTTTGCTATGCTGGCCGATAAAATCCAAACACCTATAATAAACGGCGTTTTCACTCGATCGAACTCTACTTGAGTCAAAGGATAACGATCATGATGACCAACATCATCACTACTCTCCGCAAGAGTTTTATGTCCGTCAACCATATCGTAATTGCGCACATCATTCTGGGACGGAGCTACTAAAGATTCCCCAACAGGCTGAAAGAGATGAGAAAAAAGAAAAATAATTAAATACAGTTTGATCTTATTTTAAACACCAGATGATTTAAAATGTTCCATAAAATTCTAGCGTAAATATAAAATTTAAAACAGGAAAAAAAATTTCAAATTTGATTTCTTTGAAAACGAACCTGATTAAATCAAGAGCTTCCAAAAAAAAATTCTTTAAAATAAATTAAAACAAGTAAAAACTTAATATTCGACCGGGTCGAATCTAAAATACCCTCCAACTATTTAGTAAGTAAATTTAAAATGTTTCACTTGGTGGGACAGAGTTCCTTTAAGACATCTCTGTACCCAATTTTAAATCCCTCTTTTGAGACAGTCATTCCGGGAAGGGCCGTGGCGGAGACGTTTCACCTCTGCAAGATCAGAGAACATCTCAGTTTCTTATGGGCTTAAGGAATAAAAATTGTTCAATATTTACACTATTTTTGCATATAGTATCGTACATGTTGATGAACGCCCGCTAAAGGGGGCGGGGTTCAAAAATAGACTACATCATGTTTCCCACAGACGAACATATGGTCATTGCTACATCGTCTCAGACTTCATCACTGATCAAGAATACTTTATGGGGCCCAATTATTTTTGGAGGGCATTAAAATTGTATTTTGTCGGCGTCTCTCTGGCAAGGGCCGTTGGGGAGACATTTCACCTTTGCCATAAAACTTCCAAAATAAATGTTCGGAATAAATAAATGTAAAATTTATTTAAAAAAAAAATTTTTTTTGATAGGGTCATTTATGGGGCAAGGGAGGGAGGAGGGGTAGAGCAGAGTAGCACCAGGTTACGTCTCAGCTTCGTCATTAAAGCTTAAAAATGTTATTTCTAAGGAATGTAGTCTTAAGTAAACGAATTTGCTAAATTTTTACACTATTTTTGCATATAATAACGCCCACTAAAGGGGGCGGGGTCCAAAAATTAATTTTTTTTATTTTATGCCTCTTAAGTTTAACGCGTTGGACCTTCTTTGACATAAAAATATAGCATTTGCTTAACAAAATTACAAAAAAAAACTTTAAAAAGTATGTTGTTTTTTAGAGGTTGGTTTAGTTCTCCTTAGGGGAACTTTTTTCCCTCTTCCCCAATTTTGCCCATTTCCGAACTTGACCTATGCTTTGATCCTTCAAGATATATTTATACCAAATTTCAAGAGTCTGGCTCTTTTCATTTGGACTGAATCGTGATTTCCACAGACGGACGGACGGACATGCTCAGATCGTCTTAGATTTCATCACTGATCAAGAATATATATAATTTAAGGGGTCTCAGATGGATATTTCGCTGCCTTACAAACGGAATGACAAAGTGAATATACCCTTCAATTCTTTTTGGGGGGTATAAAAACATCCCGAAAAAAAATTCGTTTACAATATATTTTTGATAATATTTTCGACATAAGGTCATTATGTCGAAGTAACATTTAGAAAACGCACGTTTAAAAATATTGTGATTAAAAAAAAGTGCCTTATAGAAAAGTTGCTTAGAAATGAAGCATTAAAAAGAAAGCATATTAATAAGTTCTTCGAAAAAATACTCATTAAAAAAAGTACCTGCTTAAAATTGCAATACACTAACACTAGAGTTTTAAAAAAAAATTTTGCGAAAATTTATTTTTTATAGCTTTTGTTAAGTTATTCAGCTATTGTTTAATTTGTGTCATCGTGTACTCGTATAATAATTCTGCTTCAATTGTTGAGCATACAAAAGCTGTTTAATTTTGTTGCCAACTGTAATTTGAGCTTTGAAAAATATATTAAAAATCTTATTACAATTTAGCTGACTGAAAGTCTGCTAATTATTAATGTAGTGGCTGTTTGTTCTTGGAAATGTGGATTATTTTGTTGAATTATGCAGGAGAGGCATTAATGACTAACGAATGACGAATTGATAAAACAGGCAACTGGAAGATTTTAGAAGTGTTTGAACGAAATATTTTTAGAGTAAATACATGAAATATTTTTAGTTAAAATTAAGGCGTCTTGAGCAAAAGGAATTATTAATTTCACTTAAGGTATTCCATATTTATTTTTTCTTGTAGTAAAATTTTACAAAAATAATAAATAATTCAAGTGGCTCAAATCTACGCACGTAATGAATGCTGTTGCTAAATATTACGAGTAAAAGAAACCACAAAATTTTATAAAACGTTGAATATTTTAGAGCTAGAAAAGTTTTTAGTCGTTTAAGTTGACAATATTAAAAATAAGATGTTTATCTCGAAACGAAATGAAGATAATAAGATTCATGTTTATATTTGAATTCTAATCTATTTTTTTTTTTTTTTCAAATATGTAAAGTTCTAAAGACACATGTCTCTCTGAATGTGTACAAATAAGGCATGTCAAGTTGAAATAATATTTCAAAAAAACAACAACGATAAGAAATATTTCCACTTGAAAAACTTGTGAGATTCCTCTAGGTGATGCTAATTAATTTTGAAGAACTCGTGCCTTATGAAGAAACTCCGTTGTGCTTTAAAGCAATTCAATTGAAAACGTATGATTTCCAAAATCGAGCCCCCTCCGAGCGGTTTGCTATAGAGCGCATATTTCTAGTTAAGATAGAATCAGCTATTTAAAAAGTTTAGCATGAAATCGGAGAGAGTTTAGCAGTCGCTGAAAGTAGTCTAGGTGTGCTAGCCCATCAATGCGGAGGTCGTGGCTTGGAGGCCCACCTTGGGCTCTGATCTGCTTTACTACCACGAGTAAAGGTCTTTGCCACTTTTCTCGCTTAACTTGTGATTGCAGTTTGAACATTTAATAAATAAATTAAAATTCTACAAGTCCGCTGTTATTAAAATTAATTTCACCATCCGCTCATTTCCATTCGATTCAGAGCAGCAACAATGTACATATTTATTTTATTTATTAAAAAAAATGTTTTTTTGTTATCTTTGCAGTAATTTCTTATTGCCACCGTAATTGATTTCACTATCCGGACTCATGTTTTTTTTTATCATTTCCCCAGTCATTTACTTTATCTTAATGGTCAATTTATCATTTACACATGATAAAATTTACTACAAAGTTATTCAATTATTTACCTGTTCGACAATTAACTGCTGGTAGTTATATAACAGAAATATACTGCGTTCCGCACCCTGGGGGATTTGGAAAAAATTTTCATAATAATAATTCCGCCATTTCCAAGGGATTAATTTATATTTAATGACTTTATGGTCACTTTATTTTAAATTTTATTTGTTAAAATAAACTTTTCTTTTAAAAGTACCTTGATTTATTACAAAAGGTGATTTTTGCAAAAAAAAATACTTTTTGTTAAACGGTACTTTTTGTAAAATGGTAATTATTTGAAAAAAGTACTTTTTGTAAAATGGTACTTTTTATAAAAAGCTACTTTTTATAAAAAGGTACATTTTGTAAAAATTTAGTTTTTGTAAAATGGTACTTTTTGTAAAAATTTACTTTTTGTAAAAAGGTACTTTTTGTAAAAAGGTACTTTTTGTAAAAAGGTCCTTTTTGTAAAAATGTACTTTTTGTAAAAAGGTACTTTTTGTTAAAAGGTATTTTCTATAAAAAGATACTTTTTGTAAAAATGTACTTTTTGTAAAAAGGTACTTTTTGTTAAAAGGTATTTTCTGTAAAAAGATACTTTTTGTAAAAATGTACTTTTTGTAAAAAGGTACTTTCTGTAAAAAGGTACTTTCTGTAAAAAGGTACTTTTTGTAAAAATGAGCTTTTTGTAAAAACGTACTTTTTGTAGAAAGATACTTTTTGTCCAAAAGGTACTTTTTGCAAAAATGTACTTTCTGTAAAAAGGTAAGTTTTTTAAAAAGGTATTTTTTGTAAAAAGTACTTTTTGTCCAAAAGGTACTTTTTGTCCAAAAGGTATTTTTTGTCCAAAAGGTACTTTTTGTAAAGAGATAATTTGTATAAAAAGATACTTTGTGTAAAAAGGTAAATTTTTATAAAAAAATGGCTTTAAACTTTTTATTGTCAATATTTCGATATTCTCTGTACATTTCTTCAGGAAATCAATTATAAATAAAAGTTATTTAACAAATTTTTATATAGGAAATTAATCAAAATATTTTTGGTTTTTATGTAAAATTGAATAATTCAAAATAATTGTTTTTTTACTGTCTATTTTGAATATAATTGTATTCTGATATTTTTAAGCTTAAGGTCTCTTTATTTTAGTTTAATTTTCAATTTCAATATTTCGTCACGCCTTTGTGTGACTTCTTCAGGAAATTAATTATTTTGAATATATTTTTTATAAAAAAGTTATGTAACTAAATTTATTGCAACATTTAATGAGATTTGCTTATAAGATTTCCATAATTCCAAATGTCAAAAAAAAATATCTGCAACCGGAAGAAAATACAGCAAATATACAGAGAAATCCCAATTTTTGGGAATTTTTTTAATTTGTTGGGGAATTGCGGGATTATCAGCAACAAGTCTAATTTTAAATGCTGCATGGAATTTTATTACAACTGCTGAATTATATATATATATATATATATATATATATATATATATATATATATATATATATTTCATATCCCCACTATGGTTAATTGTGAACTCTTGGAGAAATTTTAAGACAAAGCAATTTTTTTATTTAAAAAAAGTATAGTTTGGCTTCCAAAAGGAATAAAATCATTTATTTTATTATTTTTTTTTTTTTTGTCATATATTCCAAATATTTTTGGTTGTTATAATGGAATTAGTCATTGTAGTTTATTTTTTGGGTACTAATTACTTCTGCTGAATTACAAGTTTAGCGCCCCCTTATAGTTTAAAATTAATTTAATTAGAGTTAAGTGGCAATTTATTTAGCTTTTGATAATTTATCAAATTTTAATTTTAGTTCAACAGAAAACTCGGCAATAAAATTGTTAAGGCGCCATTTCGACAGCAACTTTTTACGAAAAGTAGTCGGCTTTCCCACAAAAATCAATCGTTTGCAAATGCACTCAAATATTTGTTTAAGTGGAAACTACTTTAATATAGTTTTTAATCGTGATATTATTTGCTATTACTTTTAAATTTATTTGCTGTTTCCACAATTCAAAGGTCGACTTCTGTGTTGAAAATTTTGTATGAATAACACAAAAATCCGCGAGTTTTTCCTATAAATTTTCTTTTCAAGTCGACGCTTTAGGGAGTTATAAAATTATGGCAAACTGATATAAATATTAAAGGGGAACACACAGCGAGTTACTTCTTTTTATTTTATTAAACTTATTGCATAACCAAAAATTTTAAAACAATTTAAGTATTTCTTTATAATAAGTATTTTAAGTGGAAAATAGACTTTATTTTCTCGAATATTTTAAATATTATGAAATCCTTTACACAAACCACAATCATTCAAATATCCTTCTCAGCAGAGTTTTTATATTTAATTACAATACTTGCAGCCCCAGTATTAGTTGAATTGTTAAAAAAGTTTTATGTGGTCAAATGTGACGCACGCTACTCCCACTCCTTTTCGTATTAATATATATAAATTTTTTTTTTTGTCTTTTAAAAGTGACATAATCAAATTACGCATGGTGTTTAGTAGGATTTAAGTGTACTTTCGAATGTATTTGTTGCGAAATAATTGATACTCAATATTGTGTGACGCACGCTGCAAAAAAAAGGAAGTAGCTTTGAAAGTTTCAGTGAGATTTCGCAATTTTTACCGATTTTTGCATAATAAAACACACAAAATATAATTTCTAAAAAATAAATATACAATGAGAAATTCGCCTGAATTTCTTACAGTGTTTTATTTCTCAAACTCGAATGTATGTATCTGTATGTATTATGTGTCTTAAGGTACGTTCACACTTATCAAATATTTTACCAAAAAAGCGTAACCACTAAACACTAATACAAATCGTTTAATTTAAAAAAAGTATTTGTTGAGTTAATTAGTTTCCAATAATATTGGATTCCTGATACTGTCTACTAGTTTTGTATGAAACTGTTTTAATTAATAAACACGTATCTGAAGAAAAATATTTGTCATTAGTATTTAGTGGTTACGCTTTTCGGGGCAAATATTTGATAAGTGTGAACGTACCTTTAGTATAGGCGAAAAATAGTGATAAGAAGAGAAAATATAAAAAAAGAGAAATGAATAGAATTCAAACAGTGACGCATGCTACTAAAATTAATATGTAAAATTGTCTTCACTTATTATTCTAGAATTTTAATTTTTTTACTTGCTGAAAAGCAACATATAAACTTAAAACAAAAATTCACTCTAGTCACAATATAAAAAAATATATTATTATGCGTGACGCACGCTACAATGCATGGAGCTTGTATTCCATAAGTGATTTCAATCCTTCCAAAATGTTAATAAAATTATTTTCACAAATATTTTAAACAATTATAAGTATATGAATGTAAATAAGGTTTTTGGATGGAAAATATATTGATTTATTCATAACGATTTTGGTTGGTGGACTGTTTCTTAGGTTTGCCCGCAAAAATTTCAAGCTGAATAACTTTTTGTTCAGTATGTTAATTTTCTTTTTTTTTATTACTTTTAATGATATTCAGTATTGTTTGAATAATTCGGTTAGAGAGAAAAGTGTTTTAGCTTAATTAAATTGCAATACCGCAAAAAGCTGGTTTCTATGGTAATTTCAATTTCATTTCATGGGAAATAATTTAACTCTAAATAATACAGTTTCGTTTATGCAAGCGGCACTGGCTTTTTCTTATTAGAATTACAAATATTGTAATAAATATTTTAATTACATTTCCAATAAGATTTATTACAAGGCTCAAACAAAATTGTGTAAAAGCGTATGAAGTGAAGTGTTTGCATAAAAAATAAATTGAGCTTTTAACAGATTTTTATATCTTTTATGAATTCTGTTGAAATTATCTCTTTTGAAAGTCCAAAATATGTGTAAACATTTTAATCCCAAAACCGGTAGGCATGACACGTTCGTCACATTCGATTTGCCCACATAATCTTAAAAAGAAATTTTGTGTAATTGAAAGCTGCTCGCAAAGCCCTTTTTGGTCGTTCTGTCGAAAGCACTGCCCCTGTGGCTGTCAATGTCGTTGAGAACGAAGAAATTTTAACCAGACGATATGCCACGCAATCACAGCGAGTTTTAGTGAAACACTTACACCTATTTCGGTACAAAATTCAAACAGTCCATCAATTAATTAATGCTGATCGCCAGCAGGGTGTGAATTACATTAATAAACACCATTTTCGTTTCTGGGAAACGGAAAACCCTCGAGGATATTCAAGCACAAAATCGTATGATTAATTTTGCGCCACACTATACTAAGCACGCCAAATCTTATTAGTTTATTAGCCTGCAGCAGCAACTTTCAAACTCAATTTTACCTCAAGGATTATTTTGTAATAAAAATAAATGAAAAGTGGCTACAAACATGATACTGTGAAGCTCTAAACACTTAGACGACAGCAGACTTCACAACGTCACGGCTTCAAATGCTGCCAACATCAAATGCTGCTCTGAAGTCAGCTTCATAATTATTTTGAAGACAGCGACAACATAATAATCAGCTGATGTGTAAATCAATCAGGAATGCCGTATATATATTTTATAATGAATAAAATTAAAGTTATTGATAAAAAATGTTATAATATCACGAAAAACTATAAAAACACATGAACTTATTTCTATATTGTATTTTTGTAATGTTCTTTTATGTTTAATATCAAAAAAAAAATTTTTGTTCTTATTTTTCCAATTTATATATATATAATGGCAACACTATATTTGTTTATTGCTGCCCGTCAAAATGGAAAATAGCCTAAGTTAGCAGCAGCAGCCAATGCCGTTGTGCAGTCCTGCTGCTGTGCTGCCTTCGATATAATCGTTTTCATTTAAACACATGGATTTTATTTTTGACATATTACTGCTTGCTGTCTGCTGTCGTCTATGTGTTTAGAGCTTGAGGGTTAATTTTTCCTTTTTTTTCAAAACCAATTATAATATAAATATAAAAAAGGAAAATAATTACTTACTTTATTTTCACCATTTCCACCGTTATCCTTTGTCTTCTGCTCATCATAACTCGTCGACACTATTGGCTCCGATGGATGCAAGGGAACGACATTTTGAAAACTCTTCACATCTGGACGGGCATCTATGCGATTAACGCACGAAAAGAACACACAAACGACAAATAAGAATAAAATTTTCTTATTGGTCAACAAAACGAATTTAAACGATTTTTCTTGTTCTTTCTTCGACGGCGTTGCATTTCCGGCAGAATTATTATTTTTCGTCGCTTGATGTTGTTGTGATTTCTGTTCATGGCGAACGAAACGCGCATCATTGACTTTAATCGTGTTTTTATCACAAAATTTCACAAATGCCAGCCACATTTGTAAAAGAAGAACGAGGAAATAGGCCTTTAAATTATTGTTGCGACTTGTATTTGTTTGTTTATTTACATGAGAGGAGGAGGAGGAGGAGGAGGAGAAGGAGTATGAGGAATGGGAATTATTGACAGCTTCTTTGAATTTCAAAGAGGGACGCAATATAGGATTTGCGTTTAAATTAATTATTTGATTTCCTTCCTCTTTGTGCTTATTTGAAAGATTTTTTCGTTTACTTAAACTATTTGTAGTGGTAGTTGTTGTTGTTGTTGTATTACTAAAATTTTTACTACTAATACTATTTATAGGTTTTGTTGTATTATTATCATTATCAGTAGTAGTTTTATTAATAGCACCATTCAAAAACGTTGTTTCTTTAATATTTTCTTCACCATCATCATCATCTTCATCTTCATTATTTTCACTAGCAGCATTCTCTTCTTCATCATCCTGGTTGTTGTCATCATTAAGACGTTTAAAGCAATTCTCACAGCATATTTGTTTCAATTGTAGTTGTTGTTCTTGACTTTTCATATCCTTTAATTTACTAGAGCACCAACATGCCCTTCGAGCCAAATTCATTTCTTGCTCCAGCGATGGTGTCCTCTTGTTCTTTGACTCCTCGCGCTCATCCTTAGCTGCCATCATCATTGTCTGTTGTTTCTTGTTAGCAGCCAGTTTGTCAGCAGCTCTTTCTAATTTCTGCTTTTGCTTTCTTGTAGTTGTTGTAGTTGTTTGTTGCGGCCCAAAGGTGTGATTGTTAGCAAAGAAGTTTATGAATTCTCCTTCATTCTCGCATTTACCTCGTTTACCTGTTTTTCGACCTGCCGTACCCTCATAGAAATATTCATTGCTATTTCTCGTTAAAAGGTTATAAAACATTTTGTTGTTAATCGTTTTCCAAGTTTTTTTTCTTCAAGTTTTTACTTCAAAACTGGAGTGTTTTTGCAGGGGTATATTTGATTTCCTTAGGCTTTAGAATGCTTTATCACGCAAACATTTGTAGTATTTTACTTTTAAGTTTCTTTTTTTTTCAAATAGGAATTTTTTATTTTAATTTGTGTTAAGCTTTTATGTTGTCTACTAAGTTTCTTTATTTACTTTTATTTAATTATTTATTTTTTCTTTTTCTGCTAGCTGCAGTTGGTTTGTAAATTAAGTACGCGTTTTTATATTCTATAAAGAGAAAGAGAAAATTATATCGAATTAGAATTATACAATTATTAGGATTTGACCATTCGACAATTACAGTTAAAATAATAATATGGCATTTATATATCATGTGTCAATAATGTATTTTCTGATTATATGCTATATATAATATATGCCATATTTAATATATGACATATATAATATATATGTACATATATGCTATATATAATTGGGGGATTCACACTGTAGTCATAAAGTCATAAGTCATAAAATAATAGCACAAAAATATGACTAGTGTGAACAACCCGTCATAACTTAGTATGCTTTTTCAAACATCGATCAGCTGATAAGATAACAACACATTTGTAATTAACTGTTATGAAAGCAAAAGAAAATTAATACAATTAAAGATGAATTGTCTAAAAACTCCATTTCTATTTAAAATTATTAAATTTGTCTTCTGGTGCACAAGAATATCTAAATGAATTTGTATATATAAACTAAAACAGCTGCTGCCTTGATATGAGCTGAATATATATATATTTTTTTTTGCGGCGTCATACGGAAAAACGTTCAGTGGCTGCCAGTTACGTAAGTTAAACGAAAAATATGTTTCTCTTGTATATATTTAGTTTTTGCGATTTAGTTCTCTTTTAATTTTTTTTATGTTATAGGTATGAATAATTTTTTGGCCGTTTTTTAGTCGTGAATCATATATAAGTAACGGCGGCAAACATATACTATCGCCGTCTCGCTTAAAGATTTTCAACCGTTCGACTCAGATCTCTAGAGCTATTTTATGACAAAACAAAAGAAAGAGTGCTATTATTTTACGACTTTTTTGCAACAACTTTTTTAAACTGCTCTAAAATATTGTGACTTTATGACAATATGACTAAATAGCACACAGTGTGAATACCCCAAATATATTTAGGATTTAAGACCTAAAAATTAATATTTATGTGGCGATTAACGTGGGTTGTCAATGTCAAGAGTTGATTAGAATCTGAAATCAATCAGTAAGGCCATTTAAAAATTATTTAAAAAAACCATGTTGGAAAAACAAACAAAATTGGAGTTGTTTTCAGGTTTTTAAATTTTTTGTCATTCTTTGAAACGCGACTAGCTTGGTTACAACCGTGACATACACACACACACACATACGGACATCCACGCTCACACACATACAGACATTCACATAACCACACACATAGTAGCACCCTCTCAGGAGTAATCAGAAAAGCTTCCTGACACCTCAAAACCTCCATATCAGGCGAAAACTCTATTTTTTCAAAACAGGTTAAAACCAATAGCTTTCAGTTTTTTTCTTATTTTCAATTTTCTAAGCATATCTTCTTATTGTGCATATCTACATGAAACTAGCTTTTAAATAATACACAATTTATTAATATTTAGCGACAATTGGATACTTAAAAGTGTACCACAAATGCGTGGCGTATTTATAGGTTATCAATATATAAAATTATTCTATTGAAATGTACACGTTCTATTCAGTCGAATCCGCTTTAGCGCAACACACCTTACTGAAAAAATCGGATTACTGAAAGCCATACAAATCAACATCGTTTTACTGAAAATATCGTATTACTGAAAACCAAAAGCAAGCCCACAACTGCTTTTTGTATGAAACTTACTATGAAACTTACTTCGCTTTAGTGAAAAAATAAACAATGACAAATTTATTTATGAGAAATCGATTGCATAACTTAAGGCTGAAAAAATTGTGCATGTTGTGTCCGTTAAAAAATTAAATGGCAAAATGTATTTGTCCTTTTCGCTCTTACGTACTTTATTGTATTTTTCTATTATATTGTCAAAGCAAGCGGCTAGACATTTGAAATAAAAAATATTGTCTTACTGATTTTAAGCAGTACGCTTAACTGTAACTGTTTTAGAGGAAAAAAATCGGATAACTGAAAAAATTGGGGTTTGGTTATTTCCAATAAAGCGGAGTCGACTGTAAATAACTTTTTTTTCGTTAGCTATTTTTTTATTTTTTATTTTTTCTAAAAATTTAAATGATTTTTTAAACTGGTGTGATTACAGAAAATTAATGTAATTAAGCGGTAACTAGCAGAAGTTTTACTTTTTAATTCAAGTACATTTTTGTTAAACCAAGAATCGTGTTTTTATATAAGAAAGAAATTTACATATTACATAAATGTCATACAATAGAAAACGTACGTTTGATATATAAAACCACCAGTATTTTTATAAATGAAATAAGAAACAAAGATAAACTCCATTAATGGTTGCACGAGTACCATAAAACTCTTCAAAAAAAATCGTATTCTCTATTTAATAATTTAAAAAAAGCATTCAATCCTTTATTATTTAAATTTTTTTCCTGCCTACTTTTAAATAAAAAAAGCAAAGTAATTTTAATTACACAAATGCATAATTTTTCTCAATAACATTTACAACGATCAGAAATTAATCCAGTAAATTCTAAATGAATGCCTCTACTCATAGTGGGCAACAATCATTCACAATAGATGACGATAAATAAATTGCCGCCACATTACATGTTAAATGTTTTCAGAAGAATGTCATAATATTTACGGGTTGCTCAATTATGCGATAATTGAATTGTGGCCACCAAACCAGTTTGAAATACAAAAGAGCCACAAGCAATTTATACAATTGAAATAAATTAAAAATTACGAGCACAAGTAAATTGTCTGGCTTTTAAAGTTTGTGTACAATTATCTCATTTTTTTCATCTACTTTTTAGATTTCATCATCAGCCAAGATCTGTGATCTCTAAACTTTAATCTTTTAAATTGAAAAGAGAAACATATTTTTTTTTTGTCAACATGAAAACTAAATATTAAAATACTCGTACATTAATATCAAGATGGCACACTAATACACACAATTAAATTTCTATCGCTTGAAAATTATTTAATATTTTTATTTCCTTTTTTTCCGTTTAGCATGTGAAATCAACTTGAATCACTTAATAAAATTCCCACTGACCTGTCTTAATAACCAACTCAAACTGGTTTCAAAAACTTCCACCTAGAACATTTATACACTCTCTTGGATAACACGGGTTGGGTGTATCGTTCTTTCATTCACAAAGAAAGTCTTGTTAAATATGAAAACAAAAAAGTCAACACATACTCACAGATATTAAATCCATATCATTATTAGTATAACAATTTAAAAGTAAGTGTTAATAGGCAATAAATTATATTTATTTTTCAAGTAATCAACATACGAGGGCGGTAGTACAACTAACTTTTATTGTAAAAAGTATTAAAGTATTTACTTGAAACTGAAAGCTTGTAAAGCATTCTAAGAAATCACGTTATTCCACATGGAACGACTGCAGCTTAATGACATTGAAAAATATTAAAAACCAGATCCAATTACAAAAATCGTTGATTCAATTAAAAATAGTTATTGAATTTCTTTTCTAAAAAGCGTGCCATATTTTTGTGTCTTCTCAAGGAAAAATTAATATATTATGGCCTTGGAAAACACTGTATTTGTTATGAATTTGCCATAATTTAAGAAAAATTTAAATGGAAATTTAAAAAAAGAACTAAAATGTTACATATTTGTATTTATAAAAGAAAATACCATTAAAATCAATCCAATTTAATAACCAACCCAACCAGTTTTAAAGTTATAAAAGAAAATACCATTAAAATCAATTCAATTTAATAACCAACCCAACCAGTTTTAAAGAATTTGTTACAAAAAACCATGTATATTTTTAAAAAATATGTATGTATGTATGTATATCAATTTATTTTTTTTAAATGTTTTGTAAAGCAATTATTTTAAAAGACAAGTTTAAAAAAAAATTGAGTTAAAAGTTTTTTTAAAGGGACTTTTTTAAAAAGTACTTTTTTTTAAAAGGTACTTTTTTTAAAAGGTACTTTTTTTAAAAGATACTGTTTTAAAGCGTACTTTTTTTAAAAGGTACTTTTTTAAAAGGTACTTTTTTAAAGGTACTTTTTTAAAAGGCACTTGTTTAAAAGGAACTTTTTTAAAAGATACCTTTTTAAAAGGTACTTTTTTAAAAGGTACTTTTTTAAAAGGTACTTTTTTAAAAGGTATTTTTTTAAGAGGTAATTTTTTAAAAGGTACTTTTTTAAAAGGTACTTTTTTAAAAGGTACTTTTTTAAAAGGTACTTTTTTAAAAGGTACTTTTTTAAAAGGTACTATTTTAAAAGGTACGTTTCTTAAAAGGTACTATTTTAAAAGGTACGTTTCTTAAAAGGTACCTTTTTTAACAGGTACTTCTTTTAAAAGATACTTTTTTTAAAAAGTACTTTTTTTAAAAGGCATTTTTTTGGAGGTACTTTTTTTAAAAGATACTCTTTTTAAAAGGTAGTTTTTTTAAAAGGTACTTTTTTTAAAAGGTACTTTTTTTAAAAGCTACTTTTTTTAAAAGGTGATTTTTTTAAAAGGTATTTCTGAAAAGGTACTTTTTTTAAAAGTACTTTTTAAAAAGCAATTTTTTTAGAGGTACTTTTTGAAAAGGTACTTTTTTTAAAACATACTTTTTTCAAATGTAAATTTTTTAAAAAGTACTTTTTAAACAGTACTTTTTTAAATGTACTTTTTTTAAAATATACTGTTTTAAAACGTACTTTTTTTAAAAGCTACTTTTTTAAAAGGTACTATTTTAAAAGGTTTTTTAAACGGTACTTTTTTGAAACGGTACTCTTTTTAAAATGTACTTGTTTTTAAAGTTACTTTTTAAAAGTAATTTTTTTAAAGCACTACTGTTTAAAAGTACTTGCTTAGAACTTATAGACAACACAAATTTTTGCAAGAGACAAATTTTAGTTTTAAAAATACGTTATTAAATTTAAGTATTTTTTTACTACTTTGCTACTTTGTTCTAAAAAGTAGTTAACTCTTAAAAAATTACGTTTTGTACATATAAAATTAACATTTTTTAAAATATTTTAAAAGAAATACGATTTTAACATTATATTGGCATATAAATAACGCATAAACCCAATTTCATTGCATATAAAGATTCATTCATTCAAATAATTTTTTTTATTCATCGTTATTTCGATACAAATCGTATGATTAACGTGCGAAAATATTAAGATACAATCGACTCCGCAGAAACTGTAAGCGTCGTTTACACACAACGAGTGTGTGTGTACTCTAATAGAACATTAAAAATAATACAGGCAAAGCGCACTCAACGAAGGGTTCTGTTTGCCGGGGAAAAAAACACAAAGACAATTGTGTGTTTTCATCTTTGGCTTGAGTACGTTGCGTACACCGTTCTGGTAATCTACAAAATACACAAACATTATAACGTTCTACACTATTAATTAGCATTTGTGTACTTGAATTTCACACCGTACAAGACATTAAAGTGCATGATTTACGTTACGAACTCTAATTGTAGGTAATTATAAAATCGGTATGTTTTTTAATACCCCATGATGAATGCTGTTGTATATAAACTTTTTTAATTTACGGTTTGAAGAGTAGACAATGCAACGTTCTGTCGGGTTCTGTATGTACATGAAACGATATTTTTCAAAAATTAAATCAAAGTCGAATGATAAGGAAATGAAAAAAAAACTTTGATTTCTTTCACATTGTTAACGAAGTCTTTTGAATGAATTAAAAGCCGAAAATAGATTTTACTGGCCAACATGTCGCGACACAGTTAATAAACATGTCCATAATACATATTTTTCACTATCAGCTAATTGTTTTTTGGTCTATTGTCGTTGTCTTATTTATAAATACTTGTGTTCAGTGATTGTGGGTTTCTAGGAAAACAAATGTTAAATACTTTCAGCGTTTGCCTTAATCAGCCTTCGCCATAGCAAAAAGAAAAAGTAGCTTTGGTGTGTTTGATGTTTGATTATAAAATTTTGAGCCACAAGATTACAAACGATAGCAAAATTGAAAAGGTCTTGCTAATTTGGGTGGGTGGGTAGGAGTGAGTGGAAGTTATGAAGCAGATTATTTTGTTCATTTCCCATTTTGCGCATCGTAAATGTTACAGAAATCAAAATAAAATATTATTATTATACCCTCCAAAAAAGAATATGGAGGGTATATTCCCTTTGTCATTCCGTTTGTAACGCAGCGAAATATCCATCTGAGACCCCATAAATTATATATATTCTTGATCAGTGATGAAATCTAACACGATCTGAGCATGTCCGTCCGTCTGTGGAAATCACCACTCAGTCCAAACGAAAGGAGCCAGACTCTTAAAATTTGGTAAAAATATATTTAGAAGCATATCACAGGTCCAGTTCAGAAATGGGCTAAATCGGGCAAGAGGGAAAAAATGTTCCCCTAAGAAGAACTAAACTAATCTCTAAAAACAACATCATTTTTAAAGTTTTTTTTTTGTAATTTTGTTAAGCAAATGCTATATTTTTATGTCAAAGAAGGTCCAACGCGTTAAACTTAAGAGCCATAAAATAAATAAAAAATAATTTTTGAACCCCACCCCCTTTAGTGGGCGTTATTATATGCAAAAATAGTGTGCAAATTTAACTAATTGTTTTACTTAAGCCTCCATTCCTTCAAAATAAAATATTTAAGCTTTAATGACCAAGCTGACACTTAACCTGGTACCACTCTGATCTACCCCCACCTCACCCTTTGCCCCTAACTAAACTTATAAAAAAAAATTTTTAAATTAAATTGAATTAAGATTCATAGGCTACTTGTTCGAAATTTGTTTTTAAATCTCAGAAAGACATGATAAATATTCCAAGGCACAAAGGAAAGTCAACATCAGTTTTATTCAACTTACACAGCAGAGCAGAACAGCTGTTTTCGAAAGACGCAACCCTTTCATCATCAGTGCTCATGTGTATTGTGTTTGCCACCACTTATTAGGTGGCTTAGTTGAATGTGATAACAGTTCCTATTGACACAAATTTTATTGTGAAAAAGAATACGAGAACTGTATCAACCTGATGTTAACATGTTATTGTTATAATACCCGTGTTACCGTTTGATTATTTTTCTTCATGTCCCATTTTTCTGAAACAGCTGTTCTGCTCTGCTGTGTAAGTTGAATAAAACTGATGTTGACTTTCCTTTGTGCCTTGGAATATTTATCATGTCTTTCTGAGATTTAAAAACAAATTTCGAACAAGTAGCCTATGAATCTTAATTCAATTTAATATAGCAATATAAATGTTCGTTAAAATTCTTACTACAAAAATTTTTTAATTTTGTATTTAATTATTCCAAACATTTATTTTTATAGTTTTATGACAGAGGTGAAAGGTCTCCCACACAGCCCTTGCCAGAGCGACCTCGCCAAAATACAGTTTTAATACCCTCCAAAAAGAATTGGAGCCCATAAAGTATATATACTTTATACAATGCCCATACATTCGTCTGTGGAAAACATTATGTAGTCTATTTTTGGACCCCGCCCCCTTCAGTGGGCATCGAAGTACGATATTATATGCAAAAATAGTGTAAACATTGAACAATTTGTATTCCTTAAGCGTATAAGAAGCTGAGATGTTCTCTGATCTTGCCGAGGTGAAACGTCTCTCCTACTGCCCTTCCCGGAATGACACTCTCAAAAGAGAAATTTAAAATTGGGTGCAGAGATGTCTTAAAGCAACTCTGTCCCACCCCCAGTTAAACATTTTAAATTTACTTACAAAATATTTGGAGGGTATTTAAGATTCGACCCGGTCGAATATAACGTTGTTACTTGTTTTTAACTAAAAGTAAGTGAATGGTAAATAAGATCATAAAATAAATTAATAGTACATTTTTTTATAAAATTCTAATGTATTTGACCTTTTATGGAGTAGTACATTTTTTTTCATTTACTTATTTGCAACCTGTTTACAATATTAAGCAAATTTCACGAAATCTTTAAACATCATAATTTCCTGTGATTCCAAAACAGTACAATAAAATTTATAAATATACAATTAATGGAGTATATCTAATTTATAAAAATAAATTCGACTTCTATTGACATTGAGTTGTATTTAAATGAATCAAAATTCTAAAATAAAAATACCAGAAGCTTTAAAATATGTTTAATCTTCGGTATACATTATTTATATGGGCGATTTTTATATACAATGAAATTTTGGTGTTTTGTAAAACTGCAATAAAATGTTTTATACCAAAACTCATAAAATTTAATACTCTATTCTCATTTAAAATGTTATGAGTGAGTGAAACCTTCTTTTTGTGTGTGTGTAAAACAACATTAAAAAAATATTAGCTAATCCAGTCAGAATTTAAAAAACTTGTTGCGTATTTTTACTAAAGTGAAAGAAAAACAATTTCTTTACCCCACTTGTTGATAAAAAATTAAATGTGTTCAATATCTATTTTAATATAAACTTGGAGTATGAGTGAAGCCATGCAAGACTTTAGACATTAAAATTTTAAAACTTCATCATTTGCAATATTTATACTTCCCCCCATACAACTTAAAACCTAAAAATCATACAAACATTTCATAAAGTATTTATCCAACTTTATCACTTTTCTAGAACAAACAATTTTTTTTCATTATTCTAGTTAAATGGATATTTCCACGAAAATTGTATAACCTTTGCATTGTTATTAAGTAAAGGGTCCGCCATCTAACGGGTTTTTTTTAACTAGTGCTTATTTCGTGAATGGTAACACTTAGCTCATGTCTGATTTGACAGATAATTAGTTTTATCCTTCCGCTGAACGAATATGGTTGTGTATACGCTTGAACAACGCTTCGCTAAGTGGGCCTGCGACTTACAGAAGATGCCGAATTTGCCAAAAAAAAATCATCTTTTCATATGAAGCTCATTTTGATCTTGGCGGGTATGTAAACAAGCAAAATTGTCGCATTTGGGGCACAGGAAACCCGCACGCATACATTGAAAAGCCGACGCACCCAAAACGAGTCACTGTTTGGTGCGGATTTTGGTCCAGAGGCATAATTAAGCCATTTTTCTTCAAAAATGACCAAGGAGTGGCCGTTATAGTCAATGACGATCGTTATCGAGCCATGTTGAACGAATTTTTGTTCACAAAAATTAAAGAGGAGGATATTGGCAACATTTGGTTTCAACAGGACGGCACTGCGTGTCACACACCCGAAGCTACGCTCGATGTTTTGCGCCCTGTTTTTGAAGATCGCATTATCAGCGGCAGAGCTTATGCCGTTTGGCCACCTCGAAGCTGCGATTTAACACCGTTGGACTATTATTTGTGGGGTGCCGTCAAAGATAAGTGTTACGCCGACAAGCCAGAGACAATTGACGCTTAAAGGACAATATTCGTGAAGCCATTGGTGAAATACAGCTGCACACAATCGATAATGTGCTTAAAAATTGGACCGATCGTGTAGGCTACTGCATGGCCAGCCGAGGCAGCCATTTGAATGAAATTATTTTTCATTCTTAACCGGAAAGATTGTGCTTTGAAATAAAAAAAGAAATTTAAGAAAATACTCAGTAGTTTTTTTTTTTGTAGCATTTTCAAAAAAAAAAAGTTATTTGGCGGACCCTGTACATGTGTAACCGACTATCCACTCTGATAAATAAAGTATTATCGTCAGATGTTTGGTAACTTTTGTGGAGACACACATATTTATTATTATCTCTGTATTTAAAAATATTTAAGCTGCTAATTTAAATTAGATTTATCAACACAAGCACGTGTCCTCTGACTGGTTTTTTCCAGTCTTAAATAAACATTTTGCCAGCTAATCTTGCTGGCAGACAGCTTATTTATATCAGTAACGAGTTCGTTCTTAATAAACAACAAAATCTTTTCAACGTGAAATTAATTGAATTTTTTTTTAGAGAAATAATGCTCGTTACGATACATCTTAAGATAAGATCGACTTGAAAAAAAGAAGTTTGTTAAATTTCCTTTATAGACCGATCTGGCAAAGCTCAAGATATAATTAAATATTTTTGTTTAATTGCAACTTATTCCTTAATTTGAAATGGATATGGGCATTTCCACCGAAAGATCCACCAATATAAAAAAGAAATATTAACTAAATAAAAGTTAGTCCTTGGAAGCACTTTGTGTTATTTTATTTCCATAGCGATAGGCTCAAATTTAATTCATATAAATAAATTTTATATTTATATATAACCTATTGTAAGATATTCGACTGCGAAATCGCAAAAAGGTAAATTTTGTTTATTTGTATATTTCTTACTAAAAGTTCTTAAATGAAAACACTTTTGACTTTTATAATTCGAAAACTGTCTGAGGGTAAGAAAAGTAAAAAATAGTACATAAAAGAAACTGTTACAAAGTTTTTGCTTTGCAAAATATAATATATTGATGTCACGTGCGACATTGAAAAATAACATTTGTTATCGTCGAAATTACAAGTATTCAGTACAAACAGAAACATTTCATACAATTATATTTAAAAAAAATAATATTCTTGCGCAAACCGTAAGAGAAAGATTAAAAAATTATAAGTAGCTTTTAAAAGTGTAGCCTTTAAAAATGTACCCTTTAAAAATATACCCTTTAAAAATGTACCCTATAAAAATTTAGCCTTTATAAATGCACCCTTTGAAAACTTACTCTTTAAAAATGTACCCTTTACAAATGTAACCTTTAAAAATGTACCTTTTAAAAATTTACCCTATAAAAATGTAGCCTTTATAAATTTACCCTTTAAAAATGTACCCTTTAAGTATGTACCCTTTAAAAATTTAGCCTTTAAAAATGTACCCTTTAAAAATATACCCTTCAAAAATGTACCCTATAAAAATTTAGCCTTTATAATTGCACCCTTTGAAAACTTACTCTTTAAAAATGTACCCTTTACAAATGTACCCTTTAAAAATGTACCCTTTAAAAATTTACCCTACAAAAATGAAGCCTTTATAAATGTACCCTTTAAAAATGTACACTTTAAAAATGTACCCTTTAAAAATGTACCCTTTAAAAATGTACCCTTTAAAAATGTACCCTTTAAAAATGTACCCTTTAAAAATGTACCCTTTAAAAACGTACCCTTTAAAAATATACCTTTTAAAAATTTACCCTATAAAAATGTAGCCTTTATAAATGCACCCTTTGAAAACTTACTCTTTAAAAATGTACCCTTTAAAAATGTACCCTTTAGAAATCTACCCTTTAAAAATGTGCCCTTTAAAAATGTACCCTTTAAAAATTTACCCTTTGAAAATGTACCCTTTAAAAATGTACCCTTTAAAAATGTACCCTATAAAAATGTAACCTTTATAAATGTGCCCTTTAAAAACTTACTCTTTAAAAATGTACCCTTTAAAAATGTACCCTTTAAAAATGTGCCCTTTAAAAATGTACTCTTTAAAAATATACCCTTTAGAAATGTACCCTTTAAAAATGTGCCCTTTAAAAATGCACCCTTTAAAAATTTACCCTTTGAAAATGTACCCTTTAGAAATGTACTTTTTAAAAATGTACACTTTAAAAATGTACCCTTTAAAAATGAGCCCTTTAAAAATGTACCCTTTAAAAATGTACCTTATAAAAATGTGCCTATGTGAAAAGGTAACATTTATAATGTTTTCTTCTCTAAAAAGAAGTATTGTATTTGAATTGGCAACATGCCTACTCACTCCAAGTTTAAGAAGTCTTGCATATTTCATATTCACAAAAGAACAAAATTTTTGCCATTGAACAATAAAATACAACTACAATAATAAAAACATAGCAAACAATAACTGGTGCTAATACAGTGCAGTACACGCTCCCCTTTTTATTAAAATGAGTGTGGAATATGTAGCACTTTTTTACAGTTGGAAAAGAACATCTTAAAGATTTAAAATAATTTTCGGAAGACAAAACTCTATTAAAAGTGAGCTATTAAAAAGTATGCCCTTCTCACATAAAAACTAATTTCTAATCAAGTTTTTCTATGCATTCTAACATTTAATCTTTCTATTGGGCCATAAATTGTCAAAGTTGTCATGATATATAAATAGTATAATTACAAATTCATAGTCGTTTAAATAGATTGTGATAAAATTTGTATAAAACAATGTATTTAGAATAAATTATATATTCATAAAAATTAATACGTTTCAATTTAACAGCGAAAAGAAATAAAAGTCAGGTGTTGACGACTGTCTGCGCATTGAACACTTAACTACAAGTTAAAGACGCGGTTGGAACTGCGCATTTCAGTGAGTGATTTGTTACATGCCAACTTATATTTTTTTTCGCAGTGCAAAAACGAGCCACACTGCACACGTTTACAATTCAAATTGATATTGATTTGTTTCTATTTGCAGACATCTTCTGTCTGTCTGCCTCGTATAAACTTAAAGGTCAAATAAACTACATAATCGGTTTAACAAACAAGTGGACATTTTTCGCTTGTACAAATCTTTTGTGTGGTTTATGCAAATGTCTGCGCTTGTTTGCACAAATGTTTGAGGCATATTTGCCCAAAAATCGAAAATTTGTTTATATTTGGCAGACTTGTTGAACTCTTTGTGCTATCTAGAGTGAGATTTAATCACTTTGTTGCAATATTTGCAAGCGAAAAATTTATTTGTCAATAATTTTAAAACGAATAAAATATTGTTACAAATTTTATTCACATTTTTCTTAAAAATTTGACTTTGAACAACATTAATTGCTAACAACTCTGAAATAATTTAATGGAATAAATGATATTGCATGCAATACATGCAACGTGGTGTCGATTCCAACACCTTGTATTGCCGCTTTTCCATCTTTCAAAATATCATTTCATTTTATAAAATTGCACCTCCTGTTTTCCAAGTGTCTAAATCACTTAAAATTAAAGCAAAATAGAAATTTCAGTTCCAAAAGTCTTTAATAAAATTCCAGTGTAAGCAAACATAAAATGAAAATATTTCTTCCATGAATATTTAAATTTTCAAAATATGCGAGTACATTTCTCTTTAAATTTTCTTGCGTTTGACCTTTGCTTTTGTTTCCAGCACCCATTTATTTATAGCAGATTTATTAATTTGAACTTTTCACTGCTATTTTTTATTGTACAGCTGAAGTCACGCTATTTCCATCGATTGCTTTATTTTGGATACAGTTGAGGTTAAAATAATAGATGCATATCAAACATAAGATGAGATTGTTAAATAAAAGCAGTTATGTGGCAAACAATTATTTATTATTTTTATTAGTACAGTAGAATCCCGATTATCCGGATCAAATAAAACCAGGGGTATTCCGTATAATCGAAAATTCGGATAATCGATTTCAAAGCAAATCAAATCAAAAAATCAATTTACATACATTTAAATTTGTCATAGAATGTTATTTGTCAATTTTTATTTAAATTTTAGTCGTTTAGATAATACGATATACAAAGAACCAAAATAAAAGACAAACTGTCATCGTGGGCGGCAATTAGACAATTAGAGCTGAGACGAATGATGAGATATCCGGATAATCGGTGTTCGGATAATCGGGATTCTACTGTATTTATTATTGCTATTATTATTATTCTTTATTATTATTGAGAAAATATTTTGCAAAGATGCAGACGGGGTGACTGAGATCATACGCCGGCGATGTTGTTAACCCGAATTTTTATCCGCTACACGTACACATAAGACTGGTAAAATTTCTCAGGAGATCCGTATATGTATACAGTTATCTGACCTGGTTTTAGCGTTAAAGCCATAAACAGCTGATATTGCTTTCACACTGCCAATTGTGGCTTTAACATACAGGCTGTATAATAAATTTGTTCAAAATAAATTAAATCGCTCATAGAAATAAATTTGTGAATTTGTTGCTGTACTTGTTCTCCAATTTGACAACACTTAAATGAGAACCTGTACAACAGAAGTTTTTGTTTGAAGGAAAAAGTTTTACAAAATAGAAATTATTTTACATTTTGTAAATGAATATTTTAAAATTATGGAATTATTTATACAAAGTGAGCAACTTCTTGGAAATTAAGTTGTTATATAGAAAAAACATAAGCGGATTCTGAAAGTTCTGTTTATTGAGATTAACAATACCAGCTGCTTTAAATATATAACTTGGCAGCACTCAAGTTAGCACAGCCAAACACAGGCCAAAACAAGGTTGCATTTCATAAAACCTACTTAAGACCAATTCGAAAGTGCTTTTAACTTGGTTTTAACAAAATCATTTTGTATGGTAAACCAGGTGTTAACACTCAAGTGTGAACACGTTATGAGGTGCTAAAATTAAGTTAGCTGAGTGGTCTGCTTACACCTGAAAAACAGTTGCCTACGAGGCTTGATATTAACTGATTCAGATCTGTTTTGCAACTGCGAAAAACATTTATCTCAATATGTAATTATATGTCACCCTTAAATGGTTGCAATAAAATATTGTAAGTGTGAACGGTTCCAGCTTCAAAGTGAGTGATAGGATCATTCTGGAATCGATAGAGGTCGCTGTTGATAAGTTAAAATGTTTCGAATATTGTTTTCTAATGTTTTTTGAAAATTAAAATAAAAAAAATTTCTTC
This sequence comes from Linnaemya tessellans, assembly GCA_951800035.1. NCBI lineage: Eukaryota > Metazoa > Arthropoda > Insecta > Diptera > Tachinidae > Linnaemya > Linnaemya tessellans. The sequence goes on from OX637533.1 coordinate 124,246,182, forward strand.
TTAATGGTAACCCGATTTGCTCTCATACCCTCAACTGTTTGCCTATAATATATATAGAATATGGCTTTTTATGTTCATTTTGCCTTTTTTGGCACATAAAACCTAAATAAATCATAAATAATAAAGCAAGTGTTGCAAAAAGTAGAACAAGACAAAAGCAAGCAGATACAAAAGAAAAATTTATGAATTAAAAATGTTCCTTAATAAACTTTTTCCTTGCAATCGCTACAGCATTTTTATTGTATTTTGCAATGAAACACACCAGCAGCAGCGTATTAACAACAGAAAGTTTAAGCGATCTAGAAAAAGAAAAGCTAATGATTAAAGGATATTTAAATATTGCCACGAATTTATACCAAATAACAGGTCATAATAAAATCAAACATAAATCGTTACTTGCCTTTTTTTTATAGTCGAACTGTTTTTAATAAATAATTTTCAATGAACATTAAAACCAGTTGTGGTTTAAATGCAATTGACATTTTATCGTAGGCTAATTTTTCCACAATTCATAAAACATTTTCAATTAGCTTAGAAGCAAATCCAATTCTTATGCTCTATTATATTTATTAAAACGAAAAACAATTATGAAAAAATATACCATCAATCTCTTTGGCCTAATGCCATTATCTTATTTGCGTTTTTAGAAAAGATGAAAAAAGTACAACCACAATAACAACAAAACAGCAGCTAAACTTTACAAAAAAAAAAATGAATAAAAAATATTATTCAGCAAAATACAAATAAGCATTTTCAATTGCTAAATATTGATTGCTTTCTTTCTTAATATTTGGATTTTTATATTTTGTGCACAAAAAATACGATTTAATAATTTTTATAGCTGTTGGCTTACAAATTTGATTTATGAGGACATTAATTTAAAAAAATCCAAATATTTTAGAGAAATGAAGTGAAAATAAATGTTTTATCTCTGCTTCTTTCATTGCTCAGTTAGTTACCAAAGGCAGCAGCCGTAGTCAAGACAGATTTAGATAAATACATTGGCGTAGCTAGCCACCCCCCAGAAACACCCTAGCCCCTCCTTGTAATTCCAAATATTGCAGTAATTTTGATACAGGGTGTTTTTTTTAAAGGTATAGAACTTCGAATTGAAATAAAACACAAGAAAATCGTTTTAATGTCCATCAATTTGGCTTTATTGGAAGGATAATTTTATGCCATTAATGTTTAAATATGATTTCGGGCATGTGGCCGCCGCGGCTGGCTCGTATAAAGCCAATTCTACAGGTCCAATTTTCAACCACTTTTTCGAGCATATGGGGCCGTATGTTGGCAATAGCGCCACGAATGTTGGCTTCCAAGTCCCCTAACGTTTCTGGTTTCTTGGCGTAAACGAGCGACTTCACATATCCCCAAAGAAAATAATCCAATTGTGTCAAATCACACGATCTTGGTGGCCAATTGACACCAAGCGAGCGAAATTATGCGCTCATCGAATGTTTCCTTCAATAAATCGCTGTGTGGCATGTAGCGCCGTCTTGTTGGAACCACAACTCATCCACATTCATGCCATCCAATTCGGGAACAAAATAGTCGGTTATCATGGCTCTATACCGGTCTCCATTAACGGTAACTGACTCTCCAGCATTATTTCGGAAGAAGTACGGCCCAATGACTCCACCAGCCCACTGCGCACTGTTCGACGTCTCTGCGGATGCGTATTATCACATAGAGTAAACGTAGTGCGAAAACGATCCATGGTTAACCGAATTAATTGCTCTGATGGACGATTATGTCGACCATAAAATGGACGGAGCTTGCGGTAAACTTCGCGAACTGAACCATTACTTTCGAAATAAATTTGCACGATTTGCAAGCGTTGTTCTTTTGTCAACCTGTTCATGATGAAATGGCAAACCAAACTAAATATTAATCACTTGACAGCTGACAAAATGGCCGCCAGTTAAAAAAGTGATGCCAACTTAAAGTTCTATACCTCAATAAAAAACACCCAATATTATAAGCGAAGTGTGGGGCCTAATATATAGTATAAATATTTTGGATACCCGTTATCGGCCGTTATGCCAAGTTTTATTCATTTTATGACCGTCTCATTTTTTGTATACAAATGAAATGATTTTTATAAATTTTCTCTCATTCGTATTATAAAACAAAATACTTAATTGTTGCAAACAAACAGAAGCGTGAGACGTGAGGTAGTATTCCTTACGTGAACACGTCATTTTGGAACAGAAATTAATTAAATAAAAATTATTTCTACATACGAGTAGTAGTTTGTAAAAGACAAAATTCTTATCAGAGGCTGCTGTTTTAAATACATGTGCACATACATACATAAATCTATTTCTAACTAAGATTATTTGTTTGTTTTTCAATTGCAGGGCGACTGTACACGAAAAAGTTTTTCCGCAGTCACTATCTGCAGGTTATTTGAAATTTTTTAAGAATTTATTGTGTTTTTTGCGCCTTTAAATACAAACTTTTTCTTTTTTTTTTTTGTTTTAATTAATATTTTCGAAATAATATTAACTGACAAATATAGAAACTTTGTTTTCCGCTCTTTAATATTGTTCATGTTCAATTCAAATTATTTTATGCCAATTACGATAATGAATTTTATGCTGATTCCCGTATTATTTGTTGTCAGCCATAATTAAAATATTCATAGCTGCTGGTAATAAACAAAAAAAGTAGCTGTGTTACACAGGTACATGATAATAAATATAAAATCTTTTTTACTGCTTTTCTACATACATACACGCATACATACATACATACATACATACATACATACATACATACATACATACATCCATACGTATTTGTTCTTGCATATGTATAGATGTATTTACTTCCACAGAAAAATCCAATTTTTTCTCATGTTATAGCCAATTTAACTTAGAATACTTCAGTTGCTTTAATTCTTCACATATTTTTGTATAGAACGTAAATAGCCCTTCTATGCCCACTGTGCAGCAGCATATTTGAGTATTAAAGCCCATAAATGACTAAAGAAGACTTGTAAAAAGTTGTAAATTTGTTTTGAATAATATTACCAACAATATTTTACTATATCTAAAAATTATATAATTTCAGTGCCTCCCTCAGTGATCGTAAAGCTTATAAGACAGCCTTTAGTATCATTAGTCATATTCTTTATTATCTAAGGGGCGGCAAATAAGTAGTCACATAAGTGCGACTCTAAAATTCTCTTATAAAAATTTGGTGTCTCATTTACAATCGCGCCTCATAAAATTCTTTTAGCTAAAAAAACACTGCGCCTGCTTTAATTATTAAAATATACAATTTCCACTACTTACAACTATAAAAACGTTTATATGTCAATTCAAATCGCATTCCATTGTAAATAACGAAATTTAAAAAATTTATTAAATAAAAACTTATTATTAACAATAAATAACTGTCAAGTTGTTAACTGTTGTATATTCATTTGAGCAAGAGCTCAACTGTTTTACTTGCAAAACTAAAAAAGATAAATTATTTAAAAATGACAGTAAATATTTTAATTTATGTGTTTGAAAAGTCAACAACTGGTGGTCAAGGTGTGTCGTGTCCTTAATTAAAATAGGTACAAATAAGTTTTCGGAAGCAATGAGAGGTACTTTTTAATAACGAACTTTTAAATGAAGTGCTTTTTAATAAGATACTTTTTAATAAAATAATTTTTAATAACGTACTTTACTTTTTAAAAAGGTACTTTTTACTAAGGTTCTTTTTAATAAGGCACTTTTCAATGAGATGCTTTCTAATCAGGTACTTTTTAATGAGGTACTTTTTAATAAGGTACTTTTTAATATAGTACTTTTTAATAAAGTAATTTTTAATAAGCTACTTTTTAATAAGGTACTTTTTAATAAGGTACTTTTTAATAAAGTACTTTTTAATAAGGTACTTTTTAATAAAGTACTTTTCAATAATGTACTTTTTAATAAGGTACTTTTTACAAGGTACTTTTAAATAAGGTACTTTATAATAAAATACTTTTTAATAAGGTACTTTTTTATAAGATTCTTTTTAATGAGGTACTTTTTAATAAGGTACTTTTTAATAAGGTACTTTTTATTAAGGTACTTTTGAATAAGGTACTTTTTAATAAGGTACTTTTTAATAAAGTACTTTTCAATAAGGTACTTTTTACTAAGGTACTTTTTATAAGGTACTTTTAAATAAGGTACTTTATAATAAAATACTTTTTAATAAGGTACTTTTTTATGAGATTCTTTTTAATGAGGTACTTTTTAATAAGGTACTTTTTAATAAGGTACTTTTTATTAAGGTACTTTTGAATAAGGTACTTTTTAATAAAGTACTTTTTAATAAGACCCTTTTTAATAAGGTGCTTTTTTATAATGTACTTTTTAATAAGGTACTTTTTAATAAGGTATTTTTTATAAGGTACTTCTAAATAAGGTACATACTTTATAATAAAATACTTTTTAATAAAGTACTTTTTAATGAGATTCTTTTTAATGAGGTACTTTTTAATAAGGTAATTTTTAATAAGGTACTTTTTAATAAGGTACTTTTTAATAAAGTACTTTTTAATAAGGTACTTTTTAATAAAGTACTTTTCAATAATGTACTTTTTAATAAGGTACTTTTTACAAGGTACTTTTAAATAAGGTACTTTATAATAAAATACTTTTTAATAAGGTACTTTTTTATAAGATTCTTTTTAATAAGGTACTTTTTAATAAGGTACTTTTTAATAAAGTACTTTTTAATAAGGTACTTTTTAATAAAGTACTTTTCAATAATGTACTTTTTAATAAGGTACTTTTTACAAGGTACTTTTAAATAAGGTACTTTATAATAAAATACTTTTTAATAAGGTACTTTTTTATAAGATTCTTTTTAATGAGGTACTTTTTAATAAGGTACTTTTTAATAAGGTACTTTTTATTAAGGTACTTTTGAATAAGGTACTTTTTAATAAGGTACTTTTTAATAAAGTACTTTTCAATAAGGTACTTTTTACTAAGGTACTTTTTATAAGGTACTTTTAAATAAGGTACTTTATAATAAAATACTTTTTAATAAGGTACTTTTTTATGAGATTCTTTTTAATGAGGTACTTTTTAATAAGGTACTTTTTAATAAGGTACTTTTTATTAAGGTACTTTTGAATAAGGTACTTTTTAATAAAGTACTTTTTAATAAGACCCTTTTTAATAAGGTGCTTTTTTATAATGTACTTTTTAATAAGGTACTTTTTAATAAGGTATTTTTTATAAGGTACTTCTAAATAAGGTACATACTTTATAATAAAATACTTTTTAATAAAGTACTTTTTAATGAGATTCTTTTTAATGAGGTACTTTTTAATAAGGTAATTTTTAATAAGGTACTTTTTAATAAGGTACTTTTTAATAAAGTACTTTTTAATAAGACACTTTTTAAGAAGGTGCTTTTTAATAAAGTACTTTTCGATAAGACACTTTTTAATAAGGTGCTTTTTAATAAAGTACTTTTCAATAAGGTACTTTTTAATAAGGTACTTTTTATAAGGTACTTTATAATAAAATACTTTTTAATAAGGTACTTTTTAATGAGATTCTGTTTAATGAGGTACTTTTTAATAAGGTACTTTTTAATAAGGTACTTTTTATTAAGGTACTTTTTAATAAGGTACTTTTTAATACAGTACTTTGTAATACAGTACTTTGTAATACAGTACTTTGTAATAAGGTCCCTTTCAATAAGTTACTTTTTAATAAACTTCTTTTCAGTATGTAATTTTTTTAAAGATTAATTTTTAATGTGCTACTTTTTCAAAACAGTAGTTTTTAAAAAGAGTACATTTTAAAAAAGGAAGGTTACAGTAGGGATTACTTGAAAAGTTACTTTTTGAACGTGGCCTCACAGAAGCAATAAATTATGTCGGAACTATAGAAATTATATGAGATAATATTATTTTCCAATTATTATTTTACTTCGCCGGCGAATTTACTACAATACCACCTAAGGTGCGTTTGTAGTAAATGATTACACCCAAAATTTGGTAAACGTTTCGAAAATTCCAAAAACAGACTCCTGTTGTACTGGATAATACTTGCGAGAGAAATGTTGGCTTTAAGATTTTTTTTACAAAATTTAACGATTATCTTACAGCTCTTTCCAGAACTTTTTTGTCGCAACATTGCATATTGAATCATTTTAGCAAATGTCATATTCAAATAATCATTTCTAAATATCAAAAGCAACAAATACAATATTATTTATACGTAATTCTTCTTTGGCAAGTTGTTAAATGACACACATCAAAACATTGCTCAAAATATGGGTCTTCCTTGGGAATTGAAACAAGGAAAAATCAATAATATTATCAGCATTTTGCTAGAGCAAAACGTAAGCAAAACAAACCAAAACATAAGTATTACGGCTGATGTCTTCTCCACTGTTGTTATGCAAAATAAATTTTTATTTATACATGCATACATGCATACGCGATATACATACGTACGCGATATACATGCATACGCGATATACATACGTATACAAGTGTATTTTTATTTATAGTTTTTATTAAAAAACACATCAAGTCCAATACTCATTTACTATAGATATAATTAATTTGTGAAAACCAAATGCCGGAAAAGCTGCTGAAATAGATTTTCAACAAAAAGTTTTTTTCATTAAACATGAAATACTTGTTTTTATAAATTGTTTGTTTTTTAATAATATTTTTATAAATTTGATTGACACAATGAATTTCGTGAATGCATATGAAAGCTGCATGTTCATACTTTTATTTAAAAAATTCTTATTCAGCAAAACGCATGTGTATATTCCAAATGACTAACACACAAGCAAATAAAGCAGTACGACTACTTGTAGAACAATCGTTTTAAATCTCCTGCTGAATTTTATTGACAGACAAACTAATTCAAACTTTAAAGCAATACTTGCATATTATTTTATTATGGACACTTTAGATTGTGTGGAAGTCAGTTCTGTCTTAAAAAAAAAAAAAAAACATTCGTAATACAGAAAACTACACTCTACGGAATACCACGTAGCTTTTGTGCTTGCAAAAATAGTTTGTTATAGAACACTAGTCTTCTATAGACAAGTACATCATATAGAAGTTCTACTGTACTACATATAATATCTACATACTTGTATACATACACACATATAGTTTTGCAACAATATCCTAGCTTTTTTGTTTCCATGAAAATGTTTATAATTATTTTCCAAAAATAAAACATACTTTTATAAACAATTGTAAAAAATAAATAAATAAAGAAATACGTGTGTAGTACATGTTCATTAAAACAAACAATAACAATTTAATATGAATTAAATAAAGAATTCATAACCTATAAGAATTTATCTTTTTGGCTGTATGAGTTTGTGAAATCAGTAAAAGAAATGAAGGTCAATGTTGATGTTATAGAAAGAATATATATTTTATATTATTATTAATGACGTACAGGACTTGAAAAATATATAAAATTAAATTATATATATATATATATATATATATATATATATATATATATATATATATATATATATATATATATATATATATATTGTGGATGCTCTCACAATATTAATAAAAAATTTAATATTGACCACACGTCAAATTTTGTATTATTTTTTTGTTTATTGTCATTCTTTACTTTAATAAAAACTGTTTGCCAATTCTTTTATATACACATACATAAAAAATATAATTTTTTTTTTAAATTTACTCGATTGTTCATAAAATTGAACTAATTCAAATAAAATTAACTATACAAACATTAAAACGAAATTAATTTAAATAATAATATTTATATAAATAAATAAGACTTATTACAACTTATTTGTACATATACAAAATAAAATTACCACACAAAGTAATTAAAAAAAATTACCTGAATAATCTTCTTTCAATAAAATCTACATATTTACATAAAACAATTGGGGGATTCACACTGTAGTCATAAAGTCAAAAGTCATAAAATAACAGCACGTAATATATGACTAGTGTGAACATCCCGTCATAACTTAGTATGCTATTTCAACCATCGATCAGCTGATAAGATAACAGCACATTTGTAATTAACTGTTATCAAAGCAGAAGAAAATTAATACAATTAAAAATGAATCGTCTAAAAACTCAATTTCTATTCAAAATTATGAAATTTGTCTTCTGTTGCACAAGAATATATAAATGCATTTGTATGTATAAACTAAAACAGCAGCTGCCTTGATATGAGCTGAATACATTTTTTTTTTGCGGCGGCATACGGAAAAACGTTCAGTGGCTGCCAGCTACGTAAGTCAAACCAGAAAAATGTTTCACTTGTATATATTTAGTTTTTGCGATTTAGTTCTCTTTTAATTTTTTTATGTTATAAATATGCGATTTAATGTACAGACAAGGAGGTATGAATAATTTTTAGCCGTGAATCATTTATAAGTAACGGCGGCAAACAATGCTATCGCCGTCTCGCCTAAAGATTTTCAGCCGTTCGACTCAGATCTCTAGAGCTATTTTATGACAAAACAAAAACAGACCTGAAAAAGTGCTATTGCTTTATGACTTTTTTGTATGCAGCACAACAACAACTTTTTTAAACTAGTCTAAAATATTATGACTTTATGACAATCTGACTAAATAGCACACAGTGTGAATACCCCAAATATATTTATATTATACATTACATTATTTATATTTGTATAAATTTTCAAATTCATTCGAACAAAATTTATTCGAATAAAAATTACTCGAATAAAAATTACTCGAATAAAAGTTATTCGAATAAAAATTATTCGAATAAAATTATTGAAACAATAAAAGTATATAAAAAAATAATAAGCACAAACTGTTATGAAATTTTTATTTGACATATGATTGTCACAATACTATTTTAAATTAAATTTATTTGCACATACTTCTGAAAACCATCTGACAATTCACAATTTGTAAATTACAAACTATTTTCATATCGAATATAATTTATTTGTTGGGTTAGTTTTGTATAAGTTTCAAGGCCTACTATGGTTATTCTGTTGTGATTTTTGAAAAATGTTTGTACAAATTGTGAATTCTCAGATGGTTTTCGGAAGTATGTGCATAAGATAAGAGGTTTTTTAACTTTTCAAAACTGTGGTTAAAGTCTACAGATGATTTGGTAAAGCACCAATGAAATGCATATATAAACATTGTTTGACCACCAACAAATAAATTTCATTTAAAAAGCACAAATTTAATTTAATAAAAATTATATTAATGCAAACTTTGGATCACATCTTTTGAACAAATATTAGTTGAACAAAAAATTATTTGAGCATAACTATATTAGGCGAATAAAATTTATTCGAATAAAATTATTCGAATAAAATTTACTCGAATAAAATTATTCGAATAAAATTTTTCGAATAAAAATTATTCTAATAAAATTATTTGAATAAAATTATTGAAATAAAATGTATTCTCCTAAAAGTTATACGAAAGGAAGTTAATTCAATAAAAATGATTCTCATAAAAGCCATTCCTTCCAATTTACTCTAACAAAAATTATTTCAACCAAAATTATGCTCATGAATCAAATCATTTTAAATTTACATACATATAACAATATTTAAGCAATATCCGATAAAATGATCGGATATAAATTCTTTCAGACTTCTAACCCAAAAAAGTATGAAGTGATTGATGTAAAGTATTGATATTAATTCTAAATTTGGGGATTTCTGAGCCTTTTGCCGACATTTCTGAAATACATGATCAAACCGAACGAACTCTCTATAAAATTTATTTCTATGAGAAAGCAGTAGCGACGTGGAAACTATTTTATTTCGAGAGTGCTTTTAGATACTCGTTCTTTAATTTAATTTCATACATTTCATAGACAGAATAAAACAAAATTAAAACAACATGGGATAGCTTTTGATAGCTCCTGCCGTCTACTTAGTTATGGGCATGGTTCAGGCAATGCCGAAGTCTTTTTTCTGATTGAGCAATAAGCATTCCAGTTGTTGCTATTGTATTGTTGTATTGTTAAAAAATTTTAAAAGTGCAACTAATTTGGCCGAAAAAAATTTACATATTTTGCATACTAAATGGCTCTTAAATCTATTTTCAAACACATTTGATCCGTTAATTTCCCATGGCAATGCAGGAAATGTGATATATTCATAAACGGGTGTGTGTACTTATATGTAAATTAGTAAGATAAAAATCCTAGGAACTGTTATGTCGTCGTACTTGAAAGCGTTTTCTACAAAGAAAAACAGTCGTATCTACAATTTCTATCTGTGCCGTGTAAAATTTATTTTCACATTTTTGTTTGTCAGTTTATATCTTGTGAGGCCTTAAATTTATTCATTTTTTTCAATGCAATTCCATGTAATTCGCAGTTCGCAGAAAACGAAAATATTTATTGAACATCAATTTTATATTTCACATCAGAAGTGCATGTGATAGTGGTATTTTATTACTATCTTTACAATTAAAATAAATTATAAGAATAAATAAATTTCTAGTTGATATTGTAAATATTTTCTACTGCACAATATTAAACTGAACTAATAGTTTGTGACCGATTGAAAACGTGCCGGCCGAGGCGCATGCGACTACGAAAATTAATTTTTCATACCAATTAAACAAAAAACGTTTTTGTGCTCCTTAAAATTATTGTGTTGATTTAATTTAAAGAAAAATATTGATTCTTTGCTAGAAAGCAGGTTTAGATTAATAATAATGTGTTGCACTGTACTTTTGCATAATAAAAAATATGCTCTACATGAGTTTTCTTAATTTTAGCTTAAATTCAAATTCAGGGCCTATTTCTCATTGTCGAACGAATTCTTTCTTTCGTACAAATATACTTAAAACAAAAACAAAATTTTATAAATTGTTTTTGTTTCAAATGTATTTATGCGAAAGAAAGAATTCATTCGACGATGAGAAATAGGCAGTCAATATGCGTATGTCGAGAGCCGATATCAAGGCGAATTCATACCAGGGCCCTATTTCACTAAACTACAATTCTACAAGTCTACAAGTTACAATTACAAGTCTAATTCTTACAAGTGATAATGAATTTTATTTCATCAAAATTTTCAAAACAATTGTAGCTTTTTGAACTTGTAAACTACAATTTCTAGAATTACAATTTATACAATTGTAAAAAAATAAAATATTTTTATAAATTAAATAAATGTGTGAATATATGTATATTAGAATACTCATGAAATATATGAAAATTTCAAAACTTATTTTAAATAAATTTACAACTATGGGTACTCTAATGGATAACGATTATTTGTTTTGATTGTTATGACACATATGTAGTTTGTGTTTGGAGTTATTTGCCACTTGTATTTAAAAAGTTGAAAATTATTATTTTGTAATGGCAAATCAACATAATAAAATTAGTGTGGTGCGGGAGATTTTAGCTGCCAAAGACGTTCTCCAAAGAGATGAAAATGGAAGAGTGGGAAAAAGTGCGTATGAGGTGTCTTGCACTTAGACTGGTGCCAAGTGAAAAAGATTCCAAATACGTGCGCGATGTTTTTTGGGCAAACATTAAAAGGATGACACTGGTAAGTTGGTTTTATAAAGCGATAACATTATATTATAATATTTTTTTAATTAAGGCCAAAAGAGACAACTCCCAAAAAGCTTACGGAGCTGGACAACCTGGTCTTGGAGGTTATTGGAAAGGAGTCACCAACATGTGATGACATCCGACCACAGGAGGCTAATGGTGAGCAAGTGTCATTGCAGAAATTAGTGAGTATCACTTTAGAGGACTGCAATGATACTGTATCATTGCTGCCAGACACAGAAGTGACTCCTATCAAGAACGCGGAGGAGCTAGTGTCGATACCTGAGAGCTCCCGAAAAAGAAATGAGTACCATTTAATAATATCTTAAAATTTTCTAATCTTTTTTTTTTTTGTTTAGAGCGATGTATGGAAAATGGATCACTCGCCCACGAGAAAGCCCAAGCTAAAAAATATAAGGAAGAAGAAAAGGTCGAACGACAAATTGAAAATTTAAAGCTGCAGAATACAAATTTTCAATTGAAAAATAAATCTCTGCAGCTTCAACTATCGGAGCAGAAATTTATGCGTTGTAAGGGGCTTTACACCCCGATATTTTTCTAGTTAAAATTTTATGTTAATATCATTCCTTTTTTTTATTACTTATCATTTCTTGTTTATTAAAACCTCTCTTTCTTATTTCCAAGTCATTAACTAATTAAAATAATTTAAAATTGTTTGCAGTTTATTGTGGCCTCTACTGTCTGCTAGGGTTTCATTCGCTTCTTCTTCATTATTAGAGTCGCTAGGATTAGTAATTCTGAAGTTTTCATATTCTTCAGTGCGTGAAAAATTACAAAGAGTGATCGCACAATTAAAAACATTGCTGGCCATTTCGGGGCTCACCCGTAAATAATTTAAAACTGGAAATTTTTCCTTTAAAATGCCGATTGCATTTTCCACAACCCTTCTTGTTGATTTGTGTGCATTGAGGAATCTTCTGTTATTTGATAATGGTGGAATTAGCCAATCTTTTCGCGGATATGCTGAATCACCTAAAATGATTCCGTTCTGAATTGGACGCCAGCCGTTTTCCATTCTGAGGAACAAACAACTATTACGCAAGACGCGAGAGTCGTGAGTACTCCCAGGCCAGTTTGCATAGGAGTAATAGAATTGGAGATCGGGTCCACAAACCACCATACATGAAATGGAGTGATTACCATGCCGATCAACATAAGCTTCTTTATGCTCTTTGGGTGCATCTAATTTTATTAAAGTGCCGTCCAAATAGCCGCAAACTAATGGCATGCCTTTTATGGCGAAGAATTTGGACACCACTTCATCCATGTTTTCTGGCCAGCGTACATACGTTGCAAACAAAGCGGAATTAATTGCAGTTACTACGCTTTTTACTACTCTGCACACACTGGCTTTGCTTACACCATGCAAGTCACCTATTGCATGGTATGTGGTTCCTGTTCCTAGCCAGCGTAACGTTATCAGCAGCTGCTGTTGCACCGTGAGAGAATGGGTTCTATTTGTCTCTCTCTTAAGTATTGGAGACAACAAATGTATCAGCAAAAGAAATTTGTCCCGTTTTAGCCTGAAACGCTCATTGTACCCCAACGTGGATTCCAAAAATTCGTATTCAAGACGTGGTCTAAATATTCTTCTTATTTTTAATGCGATTTCATTATCGCTTTCATCACTGGAATCATATAAAAGGTTCATTTTGCATTCAAAAAAGATATGAACAATTTAATAGTTTATAGTATGTTTGACTTGCACGTGTGTTTATTTGTTTATAAAACATGATTATTGGGGTTGCCGCTTATCGATAATTTGTAATAAGCAAACAATGTGACATAGTTTGTTTTATTATAATCAATTAATAAGTGCTAATTAATATTGGTTTAATTTTGTGTTTATTTGAGCTAGTTTTTATTAAAAAATAGTTAAAAATTCAATTTCAGTTCAATTTGTCATTCACTTGTAACTTGTAAAATTTTTTTTGAGAGTCTTCATCGACTCTAAGCTTTTTTTCTACAATTCTACAAGTGTACAATTGTAAATTTAGTTTGGTGAAACAAAACCACTTGTAGAAGTATGACTTGCAGAATTGTGAATTGTAAAAATCACTTGTAGCTACAAACTTGTAATTGTAGTTTGATGAAACACAATTATTCACAAGTTCACAATTTTACAGGCAAAAACACTTGTAATTGTAGACTTGTAGTTTAGTGAAATAGGGCCCAGGTGGCCTTAGTTCAGAAATTGGTGATCAGCTGTTACCAAGGCAAAATGATGGAACTGTCAAAGTGTTCTGGTTTTTCGTTTTTGTGTGCGGCCATTGTTTTTTCCAAAGCATTTCATTTGACAATTCAATAAATTTTACACAGAGTTGTATAAGTGAGTTCACCTTGTATGAATTCGCCTTGGCCGATATAGAGCAGCATCGTCATAGTATCGGCAAAAAGCCGTCACGTTTTATCTGTCAATCAAGATAATCAGTTTTAGAGATGTAATGCGAAGATTTTATAAATTTATATTTATTACTTAGCATTATCTTATTAATTTAACAGCGGGTTAAACAAAAACTTAATTTATATGGCGTTGAACACCAAAATTCCAGCGTCAACTGTTTGAGATATTGACAATTAAGGCAACAAAACACACACACACACAAAAACAAAATAAACGTGTGTAATAATCGCTTAATAGTAGCTGTTTTTAGAATAATTTTATTAAAAAATAAAAAGCAAACCACAAATCTAAACATATAAACGACACATGAGTCATATGTATATTGGAATAAAATATATAGAAATTGAACAAAATAAAAAACCGATTTAAAACACAAAAGGAAAGAAATAAATAAAAAAAAAATCGTAAACATTGATTGTAATTTGTTTTTGAAAACAGAAGCACGTGGTGCTGATTTAAATACTCGTATTATAAAAATAATAAATTATATATAAAACAATGACGTTGTCATTTTTCTTAAGCTTGATTCATAAATTTTTTCCAATCGCCACTCCAAGTATGTGAGGAAACAAGGGGTTACGCAATAATTTCTTTGGTCTTACAGAGTACAAAGTCGTGTCTAGATAAGGCTCACGGGAAGTTATCGTGCATAAATCTAGCGAAGAAAGTTACCGCACACATTTGCAATAATATTGTAGAATAAAATTGCCTGTGTGTATATAATACTAATGCTTGAAAGATTAATGTTGATTTCTTTTCTAGAAAAGAATGCTACATATTTTGCACTTTTCAATAAAAAATTTTACAACATTTAGAAATAGTGAATTATGACTGTACCATCTCTTGCGAAAAATTATTTTTATTTGCATTTTGTTCAGAAAAGAAATCACCATAAGTTATAAAATTTTTTTGAGATAAATAACTTTTTATAGAAAACATTTCAAACTAATACTGAATAAATAATACAATTAAAAATTCCAATTTTGTGACACTGCAGTCAAATTTCTCGAAATCTGTTACATATGTAATTGTAGAAATATTTTATAATTAAATTTTTTTTATTTTTATTTTAAAATATCATAAAACCAACTGTATTCAGGAATTGTGATTTACAAAAAAGGATATTAAAATATTAAGTAAAAGTAAGTAGTTGTCTGAATACATCTCATACTTGTTTCATTATTAGCCTGTGTAGAAATATCCTCATACAGATTTCAGAGAGTAAAAGTATAACCCCCACATTTCTAAAAAATTAAATGTATTTGAAATCATTTTGAGGAAATTTGTTTAAGGAAAATTTTTAATAAAACACATTTCAAACTAATTTGACTGCAGTCAAATATGTCGAAATCTGTCTGTCCTGTAGCAAACAATAAGGCGGCGAAGTAAAACGGTGGACATAGCTCCAAAAATTCTCTATCTCCTCGTCTTTCTTCATCTGTCCCCTCAATACCATCCCCTCCTTTCTAGTTCCCACGCAATGCACTGCATTTGTAGGGGTCATCCCCTGAGTGCTGGTCCGAGATAAAACATTAAATATATAAAAGTAGAAATGTTTTATAATTTAAATGCCCTTTTCCATTTCTTTATACAGACGTTAAAATCTTCATCATTTTTATTAATTCATACTTTGTTTAAAATAATGTAAGTTCTTGACATGTATGTGTGTATCTATTTTAAATAATATGTATAAAATCCAACCCCTGATTAATAACATTAAACTCTGGCCACCCTTAAAAGTATAATCAATTGCATGTTTTTTTTTGTATTATTTTGCTTTTCCTTTACTGCATTTAAACAACAAACGCAACAACAAATGTTAACATGGTGAGTGGAGCAACAAAATCACAAAAGCGGCAACTACAAAAACAAAACTAGCATTCGTACAAGAAACATCTATGTATGTATGTATAAACAAAAATGATAAATGTGGCAAATCTAATGTTAATAATTCTAAAATCATTTATGGATACATTGTACATAAATACATACATACATGCATACATTCATCTGTACACTCTTATGTATGTATGTACATAAACAAATTTATGTGTACATACTTTAAGAATAAATCCAATAAAATTATATGAAAATGTACTTGCAAGAATGTAATTTTGTTGTTGTGTAGGTAAATGAAGAAGAAAGGTGATTATGTAGACTTAAATATGTTGGTATGTATGGTTGTGCATAATAAGCATTAATATAATTGCTACTCGGTTTTGGAAGTAAACGTACTAAGTATGTATATGTACATATATGGCAGTCTTTATGAATGTGTGTATTTTGTAAATACATACGTAATGCAGCACAGAACGAAACACTCTCTCAGACACAATGTGAATCGTTATTTCTATTTAAGATTTTTGGTGTTTTTTTTTTTGGAATATCTTTATGTATTTTGTGGTTGTCTGTAAATTTGTGTGTATGTATGTATGTATTAGGTGGTAGATAAATTTAGAATTACGTACAAATATGCGTACGGATGTATCTACAATCTTATTTAACATTTAGACATGCATTATTAACATACATACAATCTAAGAAAATTACTTACATATGAATATATTTACATACATATATGTTGAAAAATTTATTTGCACATGGAAGTACATACATAATACATATATACTTGCAAAAGAAAATTATTCAAATAACCAAAAAATATTTTCAATTAAAAACAAATGATATTGAACATTCATGACAAACAATTTCTTACATTTTTCTTTAATAAATTACAACAACGAAACACTGAGAGATGAAGAAGTTGCCAAAACAAAAGGTTAATGAATTATTGCACAGCACGTTTTCAATCTAAACTGGAACACAGAAGTTTCTCATTTTTTCTTATTTTTTTTGTGACATTTATTTTTGGTTTAATTTGTTTCTTGCACAGACACACTCAGGCACACAATTTTTTTTTTATTTTTTTAACAATTCATAATTTTTTCAAAACCAATTATGTATGACCGGCTGAATTTCTGTGGATTTCTAATCAAATTTGAATGGATGATAAAACCGTTTGAATGAAAATAGCGTGAAATTAGAAAATCTTAAGCAATTGTCATAAATGAAAGCGCAGTACCGATGAGCGTTCAAAACATACTAAACGGCGGTGTAAAAATAACAAGCGACAGCTGTGTAAAATAAATTTTTGTGTTTTGCTTAGAAAAAATAAAATAAAATACGAATGCGAATAATTGTGTAAAACAAAATTGATAAGACAGAGAGAAAACATAAACATTGGGTGAAATGATAAGAACTCTATCATGGTTGTACATTTTCGTAGGAAAATGTTTTGGGTGCAATTTGTTTGAATTAACGTTATTATGGATTTAAAATAAATTTTTAAACTGGCAATTTATACTGCTCGAATTTCGTAAATAACCTTGCGTTAACAAAATTTAGGGCCTACTTCTCATGGTCGAACGAATTCTTTCTTTCGTACAAATATACTTAAAACAAAAACAAAATTTTATAAATTGTTTTTGTTTCAAATGTATTTATGCGAAAGCAAGAATTCATTCGACGATGAGAAATAGGCAGTTAGAGCAAAGTAAAAACAAAATTTTTTAAAAACTTAAAAATTTTTTTTTTCTGTTTTGTACACAATTTTGCACAGAAGCGCATGTATTGCTTTATCTTCCAAAATTTTTAAATACAGTCGACTCTTGATAATTTGAAGCTGAAGGGACCAGAGAAAAAGTTCAAATAATCGAGTTTTCATTTTAACGAGACTTCAAAATATCGAAAGAGAGACAGAAAAAATTCAAATTAACAAGAGTTTTCATAAAAAAAGCAAAACCATTTGCACGCAATAAATTCCGCGAAAGCAAAGCAAAGAAATTAAATTTTTTATGTTAGCAACTGTCGATGTAGTGGTGTATACTAAAATCGTGGCACAGAAACTAATGCAAACGATTTAAATTTCTTTCAAAAACAGAAACAAAATCACATTAGGAGTTCAAATTAAAGAGTGTAGAATAACCGAACTTCAAATTATAGAACGTTGGCGAGCAAGATGTCATTTTTGTAGCACATCGCAAAAAACTAAAATAAATGGTTGTTTTATTTATTTTATATTTTGCATAAAACACAGCAATTAAAATAATTCAAATTATAGAGCGTAGAGCCAAAAAATTCAAATTATAGCGAGTCGGCGATCAAAATGCCATTCAAATAATTTCAAATTATTGAGGGGACCAAATTACATAGATATTTTTCAATTTATTGAGTGTTTTTCAAGGGACTTGGAAAACAGTTCAAATTACCGCGAGATTCAAATTAACGAGTTTCAAATTATCAAGAGTCGACTGTATTTGAAATTTTGTTTTAGTGTTTATATAAATTTCACTAACCCAAAGTTATATACAAATTAGGTCCTAAGTTTATTAAGAATACAACAATTAAATACAATTTAAAAACGTACATGCGCCTTAAATAATTTTTTTTAGTTCTTTCTGTTCCAAAATATAGATACATATATAAATACAGCAATTTGTATACACCCTTCTAATGGTCCATAATCGGTCATAAGCCAAGTACAATTTAAGGTTTCATCATCAGTTGCTCATATTCATGGCAACACTGTTGTGTAACAGTTCCGGTATATGGATCACAACACGATTTTATATTCATACGTATAAATTAAAGCTAAAATATCGTTGGATCGTTGATTTTAATTTTAATATTTCTGCTTTAATAAATGCAATTCTTCTTTGGCTTAAATCCATAATAATTGTCGCCATCCGCAACATTCTCCAATGCACTATAATTAATGTATAGCAGGCATGTTTTGATTTAAATTATTTCTTGTTTACAATGTGGTCAAATTACAAGTATGAATACACCTACTTATATACACCTACTTATATACATGTATGTATGTGTATACATGTGTATGTATGCACTTTTATAATAAAAAAAATATATATATATGTATATCAAAAGATTTCCATTAAAAATAAAAAAATATCCGCCTTTTCAATGCATGAAAAAAGTATTTGCCTTCAGGCATCAAAGTCAAACACCCTATGGCAATGCAAGCACAACATCAAACCGGAAACAAAAAAATAAATGCAACTACATACGTTCGTATAACATACAGTGCTGCCATATGAGACGTGTTAGTGATGTCGACATTATAACAAAATCTAAGCTATATTTTAATTTAAAAACGCAAAAAATTTAAAATTTGTAAAATATTCAAACCGGTTATTTCAGAGGTCTCCGTTTGCATTTTACTGTGACTAATGCAAATCGGCAGGATACCTTTTCCCAAATTTCCTTAGAAGATCTACTCGTACAGAAATTACTTTAAACATTTTGTGTGTAATAATTTTCTTTAAATAACTTTAAATTTATTACGAAAATATAATTAATGACGTACAAGGACTTTATACAATTTTAATCTAATGTGATGTCAGCCAATTCGACTTCAGTCGATTACCACAAATTAAAAGAATTAGTATTACCCTATTTTTGAAAGATATTTTATTTAAATGTACTCAAATTACCAAAAGCAGTGTTCCGCACTATTTTGCACCTGAAAATTTCCTAGGGTTTCTTATTGAAAATATCATCTATTTGAATCAATTAATGCAACTGTCGTATATTTACATTTATAGTCTAGCAGTGCTCCACTCCAATATAATTTTAGTCCTGTCGATTCCTTTGATAAACTTTTTTATGGTCATACTTCACATTCTTTTTAGTTTTATTTGATATTTATTTTATTTATTTTAAATTAAAAAGAAATTTAAGCTGAACGATATTTGAAGCAAAAAAAAATATCTAAACCCATATTCATAGCATTTAAAATGGTTTTAAAATGTATTTTATTAAAAATTTTTCATACAAAATATTTTTAAAATAGATATCAAATACATTTTATTCTTTTAAGAATATGGGGGCTAATATACAAAATATTCATAAAATTGGAAATGGATTTGAAAAGTATTTTATTGAAAATTTTCTTAAAATAAATTTCAAATATATTTGATTTTCTTATGAATATGGAGGGAAAAAATATGGCAGCTCTTGTCTCTCACACATGCAGGTTTGTGCATGTGTGCTTGCAACCATTTATCAATACACGTGCCGAGTTTGGTCATTGCAACTGTACATGTCGGCTTATGAGTTTAATTAACCCTGAACTTGATTGTGATTTTTAAACTGTAATGCAGACAGTCAGTCCAATGCATTTCCATAAAAGGAAAACTGCACAGCAACAAGGATATTTTTATTTTTTTACTACAGACGGTAATACTCAAACTTGTATTTGAATAGAACAATCTGAATTAAAATACAAAAGAAAATTTAAATTACTGTACTTGACTAAATTCTAAAGTAAGTCAGCCAGCCAGCCAGCCAGCCAGCCATTTTTGTGTTCTGTGTAGTCTATACACACATATGCACATACGTCTATGTATGTACATATATAAAACCTTTGCTGCAACAGAGTCACAACTCAAAGAAATTTATTTATTATTTATTTTTTTTTCTTAATAATATGGCATTAGTCTCTGCTCATTTTTACATTGTAAATATGAAAATGTCACACATGTACTCAACTCCTGAGTTATAAATTCGAAGCTTTGAACAGATTTTGTGTGTAAAAAAATTTTTTTTCTCAAGTTATCACTATCTTGCAGCAATGGCTTAATGTGTAGTTGTAAAATCATTGATTTTTTTCTTCTTCTGTGCTTTGCTGCGGTTTCATTCAAATGGCCAGTAAATTAAAATTAATAAAAAGATGTACTACCTGCAAATGCAGCAAGAAGTTGGAATTGATAACAGCGTAAATTCTTTCAACAAAGACAGCAAACGGACTAACAATTCTGCTTTCATTACTTTGAGCAGCATATTAAAGGACGATGAGCATACGTATAGTACTTAGATGTACATGAAAACACACATTCATGCATACTATATGTATATTTATGTAAATGAGATGTGTTAATTAAATAGAAATTCATTATGAATATACTTTTTTCGGTTTTGAAAATTCCACAACTCCGCTATTTTTCCAATAAATTAAATTGTTTGTGAAATACCCCTTTTTCCTGATTTCCGCGAGTGTGTTATTCCGGTTGGCTTGAATCGAAATCACTTGTTTACCCTACAATTGGTCCTTCAATGCATTAAAGCGCTTTCTTAAACTATTGCTAGCACATGTTTAAGGAACGCTTAAACATATCCACAATTTGATCAATTTAAGGACATGTAACTTTAATATTTTCTTATATTATTTACAGTGTAATTCATAAAAAAAAAACTTAATGTTTATTGTTGCTGAGATAAAAGCTGAATTATTAGAATTAGGACACCGAGTTCGTAGTATAACTAATATTAGAAGTCGACTCACTAAGGAACCTTTGCCAATGTTTTTTGTTGATTTGGATCCTAATTCAAATAATAAGGAAATTTACAACGTCAAACATATTAATTATGCTATAATAAAAGTTGAAGCCCCTAAGAAAACAATAGATTTGATTCAATGTCATAGATGTCAATTTTTTGGGCATACGAAGGCCTATTGCAAAAGGCCATTCAACTGTGTTAAATGCGGTCTTAATCATCCGACGGTGGATTGTAAGAAAAATGCAGATACACCACCTCGCTGTTATCACTGTTTAAAAAATCACACTGCAAATTATAAAGGTTGTCAGGTATATAAAAACATACTTCAAAAAAGAATGTCCCAAGGTAATAGATTCCATAATCAACAACAAAATAACGTCCAGCATGGTAAATTACCACAAATCAATAATAATAATAATAATAATAATAATAATACATTCAATTTACCTCAACATTTCAACAACAATCAATCTTATGCAGAAGTTTTAAATAACAATATTAATAATAACACTAATAATATTACTATGGAAAGAATTGAATCCATGTTAGCAAACCTTCTTAATATGATAACAATGTTGATCTCTAAATTATGCAAATAAATCTTCGTATTGCAATATGGAACGCCAACGGTCTTTTAAATCATTTAAGAGAAATTGAGACTTTCATTCATTTACAACACATAGATATTTTCTTAATATCTGAAACTCATTTTACAACAAAAAGTTACTTTAAAATAAGAGGTTATGATATAGTTTCTTGTAATCATCCAGATGAAAGAGCTCATGGTGGATCAGCAATTTTAATAAAATCTAATTTGAAGTACGTTCCCCTCGAAAATTATAAAATGGCGCATATACAAGCAGCTGGTATTGAAATTAAATTATGTAACTCTAATATTTCTATATACTCTATATATATTCCACCAAGGCATCCTGTTAAGTGTCAAGATTTTAACAACTTTTTTGAAACACTTGGAGATAAATTTATAGTTGGAGGTGATTTCAACTCTAAGCATCAATGGTGGGGATCTCGGTTAGCAAACCCAAAAGGTAGAGAACTATACAAAAGTATAATAAACAAAAAGTTTTCTGTTCTATCTACTGGAAATCCAACGTACTGGCCTAGTGACAACAGAAAAATTCCAGATTTACTTGACTTTGTTGTTTACAATGGGATATCAAGTCATCTTTTAGATATCCTAGATTCAGACGATCTAAGTTCTGATCATTCACCACTTATTGTAAATTTAAGTACATATTGCTCAACTTTAGATAAAAAATATAAAATTGTTTCACCTAAAACTGATATAAATTTGTTTAAAAATTGGATAGAGGACAATATAAATCTAAATGTTCGAATTAAGGATGGAAAAGAGCTTGATGATGTGGTGGAAGATTTCACAAATCTGATTCATGAAGCTGGTTTTCAAGCAACTCCTTCTGCAATCCATGAAAATTCTCGAAACCAGATTATAGTGTCTGCAGAAATCAGAAATCTGTTAAGAGATAAAAGAAGGTTACGGAAAATATGGAAACAAACAAGGAATCCAGCAGATAAAACCAATTTTAATCGAGCTACAAAAGAATTAAAAACACGTTTAGATGATAACAAAAATGAACAGTTAAGTCGATATTTGGAGAACCTTACCACATTATGCGATAGAAGGAATGAATATAATTTATGGAATGCCACAAAATATTTAAAAAGACCAACTAAAAGAAATGTACCTATAAAAGATCAAAACGGTGTCTGGTGTAAATCGGATCAACATAAAGTTGTTTCATTCTCTGAATATTTACAGAACATCTTCACACCATTTGCCTTAAGTAATTCTGAAGATGAAATTACTACTTCTGCTTTTATAGACATACCTTGCCAAATGGATCTACCTATTAAGCATATAACCCCAGTTGAAGTTAAACGAGAAATTTCTAAATTGAATAACAGAAAATCTCCCGGTTATGATAAAATTTGTTCACATGATATTAAAATTTTACCTAAAAAAGCCATTATTTTACTAACAACAATTTATAACTCTGTACTAAGACTTAATCACTTTCCAACTCAATGGAAATGTGCAGAAATAATGATGTTTCATAAACCTTCTAAGCCAGAAAATGATATTAAATCGTATAGACCCATAAGTCTTTTAACCACATTTTCAAAAGTTTTTGAAAAATTATTTTTAAAGAGATTGCAGCCAGTTTTACAAACCAGAGATATTATCCCTGAGCATCAATTTGGATTTCGTCATAAGCACGGTACACCAGAACAATGTCATCGAGTAGTAAATATTATCAGAAATGCCTTAGAAACCAAACAGTACTGTTCTGCTGTATTTTTGGATGTTAAGCAAGCATTTGACAAAGTCTGGCATATAGGTCTTTTATATAAATTAAAAAAATTGTTACCTGCACCATTCTATTTGGTCCTGAAATCTTACCTAGAAGATCGTTATTTTTATGTAAAAATAAATGATGAAATTTCAAATATTTGTAATATAAAGGCTGGTATTCCTCAGGGAAGCGTACTGGGTCCTGTTCTATATACAATATATACATCTGATATGCCTTTGAATGAAAATGTTACTATTGCTACGTATGCGGATGACACAGCGTTAATTGCAACCAATAATTGTGAATCAGAAGCCTCAAGACTAGTTCAAAATCATCTGGACAGAATGTCATATTGGTTTAAGAGATGGAATATTTCAATTAATACAGAAAAATCTAATTATATAACATTTACATTAAGGAAGGGTATATCTCCTCCCATTTTTTTAAATAATGAAGAAATTCCAAAATCTGATTGTGTAAAATATCTTGGCATGTATATTGATAAAAGGCTAACGTGGAAACAACACATAAAAGCTAAAAGAGATTGTTTGGATATTAAAACAAAACGAATGTACTGGTTACTAGGGAAAAAATCTGAACTTAGTTTAGAAAATAAGGTACTATTATATAAAACAATTTTAAAACCAATATGGACGTATGGAATTCAACTTTGGGGTACGGCAAGTAACTCCAATATAGAAATACTTCAACGATATCAATCAAAAACTATTAGAATGATTGTAGATGCCCCATGGTTTGTAACAAATGATGCGATTCACAGAGATTTATATATACCAAAAATTAGAAATGAAATAAATAATTACAGTTTAAGATACCTTGACAGACTTAGTTATCATTCCAACCCTTTAGCTATTATTTTATTAGATGATGAAGAAGAAGTACACAGATTAAAAAGACAACACGTGCTTGACCTTCCATTTAGAAAATAGTGTATAAGTCCTTGTATATATACATATATGTAAATATATTATTTATATGTTAAATAGAATTAATGTAAATAATTATGTTTTAATCTTAATGTAGGTTAAAATTCATGTTAATATATATGTATTAATTAATTTGCTTATTATTGAAAAATAGATTGCAAATAAATATGATATGAAAAAAAAAAAAAAAAAAAAAAAAAAAAAAAATGTTTATTGAAGCTTTTTTTTGAAAAATTTTCCATTGAAATATTTCCCTTTATTGTGCTAGAATTACAATTACAAACAGTGTTAATGTTTTAGTCTTTGCTGGTCCTTCTTTTAAAGTACGAAAAACGCTATAATTTTCGTAATAAATTATTCCTTTTTATTCACAAAATTTTATAAATACAATTCGGGAACGAAACAATAAATAAAATTCCTAAACGAAAAATAAAATTCCCCATAAAAGTGAAATCGCACAATATTTCGCAAGCATACGTTTATGTTTACACACATCCACACATGTATGCATGCTTACATTTGCACAAACATCTGTACTCCAAAAAAAAAAATGAGGAAATAATTTTTCTTTGAAAGTCAACATCAAGCCTCGTTGGCAATTATTTTTTAAGTGCAACCAGACCACTGATCATTTACTGCCATCCCTAAATACGGGCGGCAAGCGTTTTTTAGCTGTCAAAAGTTCTCATGTCCATACATTTTGTGTGGAGCATACCGAAATAACGCGGCGGCAACGCTTTGCTATTGGAAAATCCGATTTTGACAGAGCGTTTTCTAATGAAGTTAGTTGCAAAAGAAAACAATTGTAACCAGAGAAAAAGAGCAAAAATTTACAAAAGTGAAATAAATAATAAAAGAAAAATTTGTGCACTTCGTATTAGAAAATGGAGGTAAGAAAATATTTACAATATAATTATATACATACATATGTATGCACGTTTGTAATTTGTACAAAATTTCAATAACAAAATCACAAATGTCGTCTGTCCAGGTGTTAAAATAATCAGGGTTGTTTAATTTGTTTGTTTGATAACCCTGTTTTTATTGCTTTTTTGACATAACGTTGCCGCATTTCAGCGTTAAAGCTCAGCGGAAAAAAACGTTCCGCTTTCCGCCTGTATTTAGGGATGGCTGTTACTCTCTTTCGAGAGTTTTGCGTCTCACTCGCATTAGTTAATTTCAACACCTCAGATAACTGTATAGATTTACAGTTCTTCTGAGGAATATTCCGTGGTTAACTACGTTGGTACTTCCTATGTGAAGGCATAGGTCGTGTACAGTCAGTCACAGTAACGAAAAAAATACGGGTTAATAATATCGCCGACATATGGTCTAGTCACTCCGTCGGCATCTGTGCACCAATACTTTGCAAATTTACTCTGTAAATTATTCTCCGGATAATAATAATAACAATAATAATAATAATTTTTCTTTGAAAAGCTATTGTAACTTTTCGTGTACGTCTGCCTCAGTCATTTCTTCTCTAATTTTCAGCAATAAAATTGTTTAAAATTTAACTGGCGTCGTCTATAAAAAATTTAATTTTAGAATTTTATTTAGCAGCACAACAAAGCAGATTTTGCTGGTCGCTGCTCGCTGCTCGTATTTATTGCTAAATAAACAAAAATATAAATTAAAAACTCATCGTTTCACAACATAATTTACATACTTATAAAGACTTTTTTCCCTTGAAATCCTATTAAAAAAATTTAATCCTTTTATATACACGACACAATTAGTTTCCTCTTTTTTATTTTATTCACTTCGTTTTTTTTTTCTTTACTTATCTGATAGATTTTAATTTGATTATCGATTAAAACACTAAATACAAAAAGTGCTGACAGCCTTTATAGTTAGCAGTGACGTACTAAAGTTACCCTTCATTATAAATACGTACCACATACATAGTCGAATATTGCTAAGCTCTCAAATACATAAACATATGTATGTACGTATGTGTGTACATGCATATTACCACCATAACTATATAAAAAAATATATATATAAAACATTTCTTTGGAATTCCTTCAATTTCGCAATATGTAATTGGCTGCAAATTCAAACCGGGTAGAACTCGTTTGGAAAATTTATATTGACGAAAAATGCTTGCAAAAAAATCCTTACTAATATAATAACTAAGAATTATGGACGAAAATTTGTATGGGCATATGAAATTCTTAAACTGACAACTATGAACATTTTAGACTTTGATACAGTTGACTTAACAACTTATGTATTTATTTGTTTTTGGCAATGACTTCATGAGGGGTCAAGGGTGGTATAAAATTTCTAGGGATATATGAAATTATGAAACTGATAACTACGAACGTTTTAAACTTTCATCTAGTAAAAAAACAACACATTATTTTATAATGAGTTGCACTTTTTATGATGACTTGCATTTTTATAATGACTTGCACATTTTATGATGACTAGCATTTTTATGATGACTTGCACTTTTCATAATGACTTGCATTTTTTTATAATTACTTGCACTTTTTATGATGACTTGCATTTTTATAATGATTTGCACTTTTTATAATGGCTTGCACTTTTTATGATGACTTGCACTTTTTATGATGACTTGCACCTTTTATGATGACTTGCAATTTTTATGATGACTTGCATTTTTTTATAATTACTTGCACTTTTTACAATGACTTGCATTTTTATAATGATTTGCGCTTTTTACAATTACTTGCACTTTTTATGATGACTTGCACTTTTTATGATGACTTGCACCTTTTATGATGACTTGCACTTTTTATGATGACTTGCACTTTTTATGATGACTTGCACTTTTTATGATGTCTAGCACTTTTTATGATGACTTGCACTTTTTAAGATGACTTGCACTTTTCATATTCACTTACACTTTTTATGATGACTTGCACTTTTTTCCTTACTAATATAATAAATACAAAAATAACTTTGTGTCACTGTCTCTGTTACCTTTTCATGCTCAAACCGCTGAACCGATTTATATGAAATTTGGCATAGAGATAGTTTAAGATACGAGGAATAGCATAGGGTGCTTCTTAATTGCTTTTCAGAAATTAAGAAGGAATTTCAAGCGTTCTATCTTGATAATCCTTAAATGCATACTAAATAGATTTCAAAATATTTAAATCATATTTTTGAAAATAACTTCAACACAATATTCAAATATGCTCGTTAGATACAAAAATTTGCAAAAAAGAAATGCTTTATAAACTGACACATGCAAAAAACTAGTGCGAAGAACAAAATATGCGCTAACACTTCGATGTCAAAGTTTATAAGAAAAATATTTTATTATAAACTTTTTATTTATAACCTGCAATGGCATATTTTTGGTTCCCCTGGTAGTTATCGTACGCCTGATATCGCTGTAGAAATAAAATAAATGATTGCAAATATATATGTATATATAAATATAATGGGAACAGTTCACAATAAGAGTTTTATTATTAAAAATGCTTTAATTTCAACATATCAATGCATTTTAATACAACACTGTTTAGCAATAAGCGCACTGCATGTAGGGTGTTCCAAAACAAATGCAGTTTTGCTGTAAACAAATATCACAATTTTATTTTAATTGCTATTAAGAATGCAAAACAACAACAAGCATACAATCATTGTAAACATGCATATTTGCTTAACTATAACGGAGCTTTTGCTATAATTTAAAATTTTCTATATTAAAAAATTAATCAAGCAACGGACGCTTTAAAACATGTAAATTGCTCATGTAATTTCGGAAAGGCTGAATTTGTGTAACGCCAAGTGTCTTTTTTTTACTGCTGATGTTTTCTTTTGCAGTTATACTGACGTACTTTTTATACATGTAGGGAAATAGCGAAGCCTACCATAACCGTAATAGGTCGCTTTTCGACCTCCTCACAGGCATCAGTAGTTGATTGGTCAGTCTACCAATTCCATTCTCATCACAGTATCCTTAGTAATTCTTAACATCGGACTTAGTGTGAGCTGTTCCATAGCCGGTAGCTTTCAGTCTAATACTAACCATAGCTGGACACACACACTATGTGAGCTGCTGTCTCAGGTTCTTCCAGGCCTAGTCTTCAAGTATTATCCGGTACAACTTTCAACTATTATTATACGGTACAATACCTGAACTTTCCATGATCTTAAATTAACACAGTCTACCACACTAAAATTATATATTCAAAAACTCCAAAGTCATAGCCCAAATCTTGCCATATACCAGTGCGATTCTGAATTTTGACCCGCTAACATCTCCAAGGACAAGCATATGATCAGTGTTGCCACAATTTAATGATCTCTTCATGACTACGATAACCGTAAGAAATATATAAAATATATAGAATTCCTTTTTTTGAAGTCGGTACGTTCTGTTTATATTACAGTCATTAAAAAAAATTCCATCACCACATAACGCACAACCTTTTAATAATAGGAACAAGATTTTTGGTTTCTTTAATTAAAGGGGTTTTCAACAAGAAGTTTATTTTTTCAATTGTGGCAACATCAACAACATGATAGTTTTGACATTTAGTTTTTTGACGTATTAGGAATAGATGCATTGGCAATTGTTGCAATGAACTCAATTTCGCTCGAAAATCGCATTAAAATAATTAAAATCCACTATGACGTTTCATAAAATTCGTAATATTTTCGGACACCTTCTGTCACCAAGCAAAATTGCCGCATTTGAGCTTCCAAAAATCCCAGAGCGATTATTGCATCAAAGTTTGGTGTGCTATGAGGTCTGAAGGCGTGACTGAGCCGGTTTTTTTTTCAAAGATGAAACTGGAAATGCGGCAACGGTCAATGGATCACCCTATAGCGAGATGTTAACAACTGAATTTTGACCTATTATTGATGACGTGGATATCACTGACATGGTGGACATTTACGAGATAGCATTTTGCATTCATAATTGCCGAACTTTTCTCTTCGTAGTACAATAAAAATTTGAATTATCTCCATCGAAATTTGTTGCTTCATTTTGTTTTAGAACACAAAGTTCTTGTTGAAAACCCCTTTACAAGCGATACGATAAAGACGATAAACGTATAATCTGGCCAAATGGATCCGTAAATAGGCAATTTAACACCGCTAATCTACTTTTTTTTTTTTGTAGTATGTGAATTTCCGGTCTAATTTGAAAATCTCGACATTTAAACGCGCTGGCAATTCGACAAGCATATTTACATACAAATTGTTTGGTATTCAGCTGACTAAAATCAACGAGTATTTGCTTACATATGACCAAGGCGAATTCACTACTTAGTAGTGAATTCGCCTTGCATATAACCGTATAAATGTGGTGCCATGGTTTCAGTGTTGCCTACTGTAAACGAACTTTATATAAAACTTAAAAAAAACTCTTATATTAAACGACATTGAACTTTAACTTTTCGAAGTTTTTCAACAACATATTTTGTATGTGTGTACATATACATACATTTAAATACACACACATGTACTACATACACAGTTCTTAGCAAAAACAAAATAACAATAAGCATTGCAGATTATGTCACACATTGCGTAAGGATACTTTTAAATAGAAAACTTGACACATTTATGTAGCCCCAACAATAAGGAAACACACTCAAAAGGTATGAAAAATGGAAATAAATATTTTCGAAGGACATGAAAAACAATTAACTACAGCAACCCACATGCCAAAAAAATATGAAAAAAGAGCAAGTTCAACCAACAGACATTCACTTACACGTTGTCGAAACGTTGCATTGCCTCAACTTTAAGTTGGTGGCCAAGTACGAGGACAAGCATGTTGAAATCAAATAACAACTCAATGATACCAAACATTTGTAAATAGGCTTGCCAAAAAGAAATTGCACACATACATTCATGCACAGTCACACATATGTACACACATACGTAAACCGGAAAAGGAAAAGCTAAAACTGTAAAAGAAACAACTTCTAACAAAAACTAAGTTGAGATGGTAACAAATTTATGGTGATTGTTTGCGTTTTTGCTTTTGCTTTTCTTTACAACATGTAAATAACAACAAATCAAACATGTAGAAGAAGACAAAAGGAAAATTTTGTTTTTAACTCAGCAGGCGCGTATCCAACTGGTCTTTTATTGGAGCAGAAACCTAAAATTTTTAAATAGTGAATATTTTTCCAATGCAAGCGGCACGAAGAAATTATATGTAATAAGTGTTTCATCTTCCTCAAAACACTAGCTTTTAATGCAAAAATTTAAGAACGCAAGGCATTAAGTGATTTAAATTTTAAATTATTCTTTTTTTATTGCAGCCTTGCGATTGAATCAAACAGGCTTTAAGTTTCATATCTGCAATAAAAATTACAAATATTATTTTGAAATGTTCTTGCCCCTTTTTTTATACCCTCCAAAAAAGAATTTGGAGGGTATATTCACTTTGTCATTCCGTTTGTAACGCATCGAAATATCCATCTCAGACCCCATAAAGTGTATATAATCTTGATCAGTGATGAAATCTAAGACGATCTGAGCATGTCCGTCCGTCCGTCTGTGGAAATCACGATTCAGTCCAAACGAAAAGAGCTAGACTCTTGAAATTTGGTATAAATATATTTTAAAGCTTAGAGCAGGTTAAGTTCGGAGATGGGCTAAATCGGGCAAGGGGGAAAAAAGTTCCCCTAAGAAGAACTAAACCAATCCAGAAAAAACAACATAATTGTTAAAGTTTTTTGGTTATTTTGTTAAGCAAATGATATATTTTTATGTCAAATATGGTCCAACGGCTTAAACTGGATCCATAAAATAAAATAAAATTATTTGTGCACCCCGACCACTCTAATGGGCGTTATTATATGCAAAAATAGCATAAAAATTTAACAAATTGTTTTACTTAAGCCTACATTCCTTAAAAATAACATTTTTAAGCTTTAATAACGAAGCTGAGACGGAACCTGGTACTACTCTGCTCTACCCCCTCCTCGCCCTTCACCCCCTAAATGACCCTACCGAAAAGAAAATTTTTTTTTATTTTGTATGTTCATTTATATCCCAAGCATTTATTTTTAGAGTTTTATGACTGCCTGTTTCTGCCCTACCCCCTCCTCCCCCTTTGCCCCCTAAATGACCATATAAAAAAAAATTTTTTTAATTTTGTAAATAATCATCCCAAGCATTTATTTTTAGAGTTTTATGACTGCCTGTTTCTGCCCTACCATCTCCTCCCCCTTTGCCCCCTAAATGACCCTATAATAAAAATTTTTTTAATTTTGTAAATAATCATCCCAAGCATTTATTTTTAGAGTTTTATGACTGCCTGTTTCTGCCCTACCCCCTTTTCCCTGTAAATGACCCTATAAAATAAAATAAAAAATTTTATTTTGTATATAATTATCCCAAGCATTTATTTTTAGAGTTTTATGACAAAGGTGAAATGTTTCCCCCACAGCCCTTGCCATAGCGACCCCGCCAAAATACAGTTTTTATAAAGAGAATTTGACCCTATAAAGTAAATATGTATATTCTTGATTAGTGATGAAGTCTAAGACGGTCTAGCAATGCCCATACGTTCGTCTGTGGAAAACATGATATTGTCTATTTTTGAACCTAGCCCCCTTTAGTGGGCGTTGACGTACTATATTATATAAAGGAACTCTGTCCCACCAAGTTAAATATTTTAAATTCACTTACTAAATATTTAAGATTCGACCCGGTCGAATATAACGTTTGGATCAGCTGACACATTTACCTAACATTTACGATTTCAACGTTCGGCTAAGTGAGCCTTAAAAGCCATTCAGTGATCAGCTGTTTTATATAACCTGCGAGTTTTTGAAATTTTTCCGTTCGCGTAGTTTTTTGAGAAAAAGCCATTCCTGAGAGTAAAATTTTCAAATTGAGCAAAATTTACTCAACTACTGGATATTACTGGAAAAGTAAACGAACAGACCTATTATTAATCCTTAATTGAGATTGCAAAATACTATAACGCCACCATATGATTTTTGTTTTCATTTCGTAATACAAACAATGTGCTATTGTGTTGACATTTTATATCTATTAGCATTTTGCTCACTTTGCAGACGTGCCATATACAGACGGAGAGAAATTCGGTGCTCCTAAAATGTCAAAAAAAAAATGTAGGAGCATGCGCCCCTAACATGCCGTTATTAGTGAAAGCTTTTCTTACAACTTGTCATAATATTTTACATTGTTTTCTTGTTATTTCCTTTGCTCATCTTGTATCTTGCTTTATTTTTATCAGTTTTAACAATCGAACATTTTTAATGTAATGATTTTTTCTTTTCTTGTTAAAGGGTTTCAAAACAAAACTTGCAGCAAAAAATTTAGACAAAATGGCCGAAGTAGAAAAAGAATAGCATTTTTACTTCATTCAGTGTGTGTAGGTGCATCCTCCAACACTATTAAACAAGTTTTGATTTGACAGCATTTGCTTCCTGTTATCATTGTTTTTCCTTGATTTTTATGCGACGTATATAAAATTAAACTAATTTCCTGGGTCATTATATAACAAGATGAAATATGGGGGAGAAGTAATTTTCATATTTTACGATTCGTTATGGCACCGCAGTCTTTCTATAGTTTGAAATAGGCAACAGCAATAGTTTGCTCGCTTATTCCGTAACTATTTTGTCAATTTCGAGTGGTTTCCTGTAAAGAAATTTCCATAATATGTACGAGTGTTTTATTTGGTATACTTCAGTTGCTGCTGCCTTTAATGCGACACCCCCACTTTATAAATACATGCACACACACACATACTTATACAAAATATTACCAAATCACTTCATACATGAATGTGTATATGCATGTACATACACACATTTGTACCCGAATATAGCAAAGAGGGAGCTATAAAAATACAAGACACATAAAAAAATTACCTTTTCCATTTATGTAGGTATTCCCATTTTCTAAGCAATAAAAATTATATAAAATATTCTCAATAACCTTTACAATTCAGCCATATTTAACATATTATTTTGATACTTTTTAATCAATTTCTGTTGTTTTTTACACTTCCACATTTGTTTTTTAGCAAAAAAAATAAATAATTTTTTTTCCTTCTCTATTATTACAAGCTTTATTTCATTATATAGATTTTTTTTTTCTAATTTAAATTGATTTATTTTTGTTTGGTTTCAGTGAAGAACGCTTTGTTTAGAGGGATCTTTTGAGCACATTTGCATTTTGCAATAAACTTGCTGTTTTCATAAAAACAGCAAAAAATTTTATATTATTTTTATGAAAATTTACAACTATATTTTCATAAAATTTACGCGCTGCCATTTCTTGCTGAGACGTCTTTAACGATGACTGAATTTTTCTGTACTGATTAAAAATTTTTTCTTGTTTCTACCATCAGCAAACTTTCTGGTATTTATTGTTAAAAGGATTCTTTTGCAGATGTTTTTCTATAACAAAAGTTGTGCTAGGATAGTTGTAATGTTCAAGTTTGAAAGCTTTCTTCATTTTTTTGTTTTGGTACTGAAATTATTTACGTTACGGTTTGAATTACTCGTCTACCGGACTTTTTGGAAAATCAAATGAAAAAAATAGTGTGATTTCTTCCAGTTCTACAAAAAAAAGTTTGAACTACCTATTTCCCGATATTTGGGGGGCTCACACTGTAGTCATAACGTCATAAGTCATAAAATAATAGCACGAAAAAATATTACTAGTGTGAACAACCCGTCCTAACTTAATATGCTAATTCAAACATCGATCAGCTGATAAGAAAACAACACATTTGTAATTAGATATTATATAAGCAAAAGATAATTAAGATAATTGTAATAAAGTTGTTTTAAAGTGCCAAAAAGTCTAAAAACTCCATTTCTATTTAAAATTATGAAATTTGTCTTCTGGTGCATAAGAAATTTTACAAAAATGAATTTGTATGTATAAACTAAAGCAGCTGCTGCCTTGATAAGAGCTGAATAAATTTTTTGGTGGCGGCATACGGAAAAACGTTCAGTGTCTGCCAGCTACATAAGTTAAACCAGAAAAAATTTTCACTTGTATATATTCAGTATTTGCGATTTAGTTCTCTTTTAATATTTTTTATGTTATAAAAATGTGATTTAATGTACAGACAAGGAGGTATGAATAATTTTTTAGCCGTGAATCATTTATAAGTAACGGCGGCAAACATATACTATCGCCGCCTCGCCTAAAGATTTTCAACCGTTCGACTCAGATCTCTAGAGCTATTTTATAACAAAACAAAAACATACCTGAAAGTGCTATTATTTTATGACATTTTTGTATGCAGCACAACAATAACAACTTTTTTAAACTGGTCTAAAATATTATGACTTTATGACAATATGACTAAATAGCACGAAGTGTGAATACCCCAATTGAAATAATTTGCTCTTCTGTAAATTTACATTGACAGCAAATAAATTTTGATCAAATAAAAATTGTACGAAAACAAGTAATAACGTTATATTCGACCGGGTTGAATCTTAAATACCCTCCAAGTATATTTAGTAAATAAAAACTCTCTTTTCTAGTGGTCACTCCGGGAGGGGCCGTGGGGGAGACATTTCACCTTCGCCATAAACCACTAAAAATAAATTTTTGGGTTACTTAAGTGTAAAAAAAATTTTTTTGATAGGGTCATTTGGGGGACAAAGAGAAGTTAGTAGGGCAGAGGAGGATCAGGTTACGTCTCATCTTCGTCATAAAAGCTTAAACATTTTCTCCTGCTGACGAAGATCCCTTACACTCTTAACATGCTGATATTTATGCTTTTTGATTTAACTGCATATTATTTAAGATTATTGTGCTACAGAATAATTTATATACATATGTACATATGTACTTATATATGTATGTATGTACCTGTGTATATAAGCATTATCAATTGGGTTTCTGCTACCTTATTTGTGTATTATATAAATGATTGATGTTTTAAGATATTATTTTAATGTAACAAAGGTTTAAAATTGATTTTTCTTTCATATTTATTTCGACGAATAAATAAAAGCATTACTTTCAAGTTTAAACAATAGTTGATTTTAATGGTGACGACCTACATTTATAAGTCAGCACCTGATGGCCCTTGACGATCAGCTTTGACTTGTGAGCGTTGACGTTTAACGAAAAGGCGTTCTCGCGCAGCCTTTTCTTGCCTAAAAATAAATTTATTAGATCTCTTTTAGGTTAATATGTCTTAGCTTATGCTCAATGTAGTATATTAGCGTTTGATACGCTGCTATGCACTTATATACACACAATTAATTGAGATGAATAATATGGATAAATAGCAACACACACTGGGTTATAAAATTAAAAGGTCTTACTTATACTGGTTATTAAAACTTATTAATATTTCCTGACAGAGATGGCGTTGATGTATAGTAAGAAAGAATGAAAAGACTTCTTACTTTTACATAAATTATACCTTTTTTTACCTTTTTCGTATTCTTTCCAAAGTATCTTGCGATGTAGCTGGCGCCTCATACTCAAACTCCCTTATAATAGTTCTCAGTTTTTCCAGCGCATCAGCCAAATTCATTTGCTGTGATCTGGTCAAATCACTTTTAATGACAAAGTAACCTTCTTTGGTGATTTTATTTTGTAACTTGAAACATATTGGAAATAAGATATTAATGAAGAAGTAAATTAAAACATATTTATAAAAACAGACTTACACCATTTAATAATTTATCTCTTGTTTTATCTGGTATCCAATCAGCTTCCGACAACTTAAAACGTAAGTCCACTTTAGTATTTACTGTATTAACATGTTGACCTCCAGGTCCTGTACTTCGACTGTATGTAATTTCTAATTTATTTATGGGTATAAATCCGGAAAATTTCTCTGCTTTATTAGTGGGCTGCAAGATAAGTTCGTATGGATTACACATATAAGTTTCCCAGTACTTTTTACAATATTATTTAATTACCGGTGCAGGTGTATAGAGCTGTAGACGACTATTGGGGTATATTTTGTCGAGGGCTAAATCACTTTTAAAAGACAAATTTCGTCCCACGATTGCAGCCGATGCATAAGTCTTTTCAAAACTCATGTGGCTTAGCACAGAAATGAAGCTTCTGCAAATTTTATTCATTTCAGAAATTTAATTAAAAAAAATTGGAAAACGTTCAGCGTTTTCGTAACGTTAGTAAGAAGCGAACATCTGTTTGATAACAATAGAGATGCCACTTAACTACAATCAGATGACAAAAAATACCTCAAGAAGGGATTCTAGTTCACGTATATAATTTTAATAATGAAAATGTGGTATTCTTGGAATATAAAAACAAATTTATTTCAGCCCAAAGCGAATCACTATTAATTCGCCTGTTATTGAAATCATGATAAACTTATATGCTATGCCTTGGCATGAATGACGCAACTCACCTTGGTAAAATACATATAACATATCAATGCAGTTGCTCTTGCGAATTCTCGATCTAATATACGCTTGAAAATGGTTTGGAATATTTTAGCTTGATTGAAACAACAATGCAACTCAAAGGGAATTAAAACCAGTTGAACTCATGGGCGAATACCCTGCAAGTTTAAATATCAAAACCGTTTGGAAGTACATTGAAAAAAGTTTTGACAGACAAATTTGCTAAAAGTTAATATAGCACAAAGTAGCAATAAACCCGGGAAACTGCCGTGGAGTTCACCTATTATGAATTCGCCTAGATGCAACTTTAGAATACGGAAGCGCTAAACGGTTTTCCATATCGATTTATATATGAAAAACGCCGCTGTAGCATCACTCTATTCGCATCATAACAGCTGTAACAAAAACGTGATACCTGATTGAATTACAATTTATTATTTACAAATACGCAGAATTTAACGTAATTTTTAATAAAATGGATGTTGATAAAGTAGACAATAAGGTAAAATATTGAAAAATAAATATAAGTTTTTGTTTATCTGTGATAAAAATTAGTTATCGTTGCGCTTAAAACTCAAAATATGAAGGTCAAAGATTTATATATTTGTCGTTTTCATAGTCAACTATCAATAACCCTGTAAACAAAATAATTCGCGAACGCTCAGCGGAAATTGTATCTGGAGGCAATGTCTTTTATAATCCTGTGCAGGAATTTAACCGTGACTTAAGTATTTCCGTAATAAATGTGTTCTTTAAACGTTTGCTCAGGGAACGCCAGGAGAAACATTTGAAAAAATGCAGAAATGATGCTAATAAAAATTGTGTTAATGTGGATAGTAATGAAACCTCAAACACTGGCAAACAGTATGTCGCTGGAACCAAATATGATGATGGTTTAAGAATTTTGGAAGCTCTTTCAGCTACTGGTCTGCGTAGCATACGTTATGCCAAAGAAATATCAGGTGTGAAAGAAATAGTCGCGAACGATTTATCTAAACAAGCAGTAGAGGCCATTAAAGAAAATGTCAAACATAATCAAGTGGAGCATTTAATAGAACCAAGTCATGCGGATGCTATGTAATCATCTTCTTCCTAATTTTTTTTTTTTTACCTTGCTTAATTAAAACATGTTTGTTTGATTTTAGGACTCTTATGTATCTGTCCACTTCAGGTGACAAACAATTCGATTGTATCGATTTGGATCCCTATGGTTGCCCTAATCGTTTTCTTGACGGTGCCATACAATCCTTAGTAGATGGTGGTCTGCTGCTGGTCACAGCCACTGATATGGCAGTTTTGGCAGGCAATGCACCTGAGGCTTGTTATGTTAAATATGGGTCGGTACCATTGCGCATGAAATCATGCCATGAAATGGCTTTGCGTATACTCTTACACTGTATCGAAACCCATGCTAATCGTTATGGGAAATATATTGTTCCTTTGCTAAGCATTTCAGCTGATTTTTACGTACGCATTTTTGTACGCGTGTACAGTAGTCAAGCGATGTGTAAATATAGCATGAGTAAGCAATCGATGATTTATCAATGCTGTGGCTGTGATTCATTCACTCTTTTCCCTCTGGGAATCATCAAAGCTAATCCTTCGCCTTCAAATCCCAATCAGGTGAAATTCAGCATTCCGACGGGACCGCCGGTAGGCATGAACTGCGATCATTGTGGCCAAAAACATCATGTAAGCTCGTTGGCAGAAAAGAGGGGCATTTTATTTTTAAGTTCTTAATTTCAGTTAGGTGGTCCGATTTGGTCTGCTCCAATACATGACAAGTCATTTGTAAAAGAGTTGTTAGAAGCCATCAATGATGAACCCTTATGCGAATTGGGCACACAAAGACGTTTGATTGGCATGTTGACTGTGGTGCAAGAAGAACTAGATGATGTCCCACTTTACTATACACTGGATAAACTTTGTTGTGTTTTAAAATTAGAAATTGTTCCCATATTAAAATTCCGTTCAGCGCTACTAAACGCCGGTTATAAGGTTTCATTTTCGCACGCCTTTAAAAGTTCCATTAAGACTGATGCGCCTACGTCTGTGTTATGGGATATTTTGAGATGTTGGAATAAATGCCATCCTGTAAAAAAAGAACGTATGATAGATGGCACGCCAATAAAGGCAATATTAAGCAAAGAATGCTCGCAAGAATATGATTTTGATAGCATACATCCGGATGCAAATCCCAAAAGCAGAAAGCAGGCGTTGTCAAGATATCAGGCAAATCCAACAGCATATTGGGGTCCCGGCACCAGAGCCACTATAATGTGAGTTTTCCGTTTATTGCTATTTGTTTTTTTTTTTCATGTATGCATTTATATTTTCTCAAATACAGGGTAGGAGAAGATAAAGTTGCCAAAAGTTTCCGTAACCAAAATAAAAAACAAAAACATAAAGCTGAGGATGCGCATGATATAAATGGGAATGCCGACGACAGTAAGGAATGCAAAATCAAACAACCCAAGATTGAAATTACAGAAAAAAGTTGAATTAAATGTAATTTTTATTTTCTAAAATTGATTGTATTTAATAACGGAAAAAGTTGCCATCGGCTGGCTGGCGCGAAAAGCCATTATTGACCAATTGGGTATGAGGTCCACTATTGATTAATTTGACACTATGTGGTGAAATCTTTTCTTTGATGCCGCCTTTAAAAAATGTACAATTTACTATTATTTTCAATATAACATGGGTTTTAAATGTTACCTATTTTTAAGGGATGTCCAATTGGTTCCGGTTTTTCCAATGCTATATCACGAGTATTTCTTAAAACTCGAAATGTATTTGGTAACTTTTGACAAGTTTCCACTTGCAATACAAAGTCAACTTTCTCTGGAAAGTACTCACGAGAATGAACGTACCGGGATTGCAATTGAAAGTCCAATGAGTCTTTGGGTATTTTTGCTGAAGCCTTAAAACGCCGACATCCCCGAACAGATGCTAAAGTTTGATGATAGAAAAGTCGTTCGTGAGGCTTTAAATTAGTATACCAAACCCATGTTTTTCCGATTTTCGGTGGTTTTGGCATGGGACATATAAGATGACCTTCTCTTTCCAAATAAGGAGCATACGAATAATTTCGAACTCTTAACATGTTGAACCAAGACTTCTTGATGTAAAATATGTAAAATTCTTCCACAAACTTTCAAAAAAAAAAAAAAAAACTTATTTTTAACCGAATTTGTTTGAGTTTAGTAAACAAAATATAAACATCGGTTGCTAGGAAATATAAAAATACACAATCCCACATGAATTTGTACATATTTGATGTTCGCACAAAAATAACCTACCCCGTAAATTAAACGTCCTATTCATATGAATTGGGAGACATCAGTGAATAAAGCCATCGATTTCCAGTGTCACGTCAACGTCACGTTTACGCAATTTAAAAAATGGGCACTTACATCCTTACTAACATTTTCCACGTCCTGCAAAATAGCAAGGGTCTATTAAAAACAGTCAATAGCCGATGGAAAAATATTGACATTCGTCCGCGCTATGTGGAAGACATACATATGGGCGATTCTCATGACGTGAGGTTGTGTACAGATAAAGGGGTAATATTTCCTATTTCAATGGATTACCGTCATTCATGAGAAGTTCTAGTTCGCCTCTTATACGTTTCCATTTCTGTAATATATTCTACTACTACCATAAATAAAGACACCATACATTTGCTTTCCAATATATTTTATTTTTTATTAAAATATGTAATTGCCACAAGGAAGTTCTAATGAGCTGAAAATTATAAAAAATTAATGAAAGAAGAATTTACTTACTTTATTTCCTAGAAGACCTTTAAAGTTGCTTCACGAAATATCCTGGATTTATGTAGAAGTTCCAATATATTTGTGTCTGCCATTTGACACATAAACCTGTGCTATATTAATTTTTTGTGATAAAAAGAACAAAACTCGAAAGCAAACAGCTACTAAACACCAACCAACCAGACAGCAATTACTGGCCATACATATTTTCCTAAGTTCTCGTCGAAGAAAGGGAATAAAATTCATTTGCAAAACTGGAAACCTGCATTTGTTATAGTGAATGTTGAGTACAGCAAACTCTAGCTAAGATTAAACACAGATCACAACTCCCAACACCATAACCGCACCACAACTAGACCTGCATTGTTCGTTGTACACTTTACGAGTACGATGAAACGCACGAAAATCTTTCATTGCTGTTCTTACACAGCACAGCTACCATGCAACACGATATATGCAAAATAATTTGGACGGAATGCCATGTGTTGTATATTTCAGAACAAGACGGAAAATGTTGCTTTCAAAAAACTACAATACACCGAAAACTGCCGACTACTTCTGCGCCGAATGCTGCTTGCACGGTTGTAGCCATTAAAAAAATGGTAAAAAATGTCAAGAACCAGCTTATGAAATCAGCTGTAGGAGTAATACACTTATAGGTAAGTTGCAGCAGACAACATAATCAGCAACCGCTTCAGAAGATCTAACAGCTTTTGATACCAAATTAGCAACAACATACAGCATTAATCATTGGTGGTTTTTGAGTTATTTCGAAACAGGTCTAAGCAGCACGCTCCCTCAGCTCACTTACTCTGCTCTTCATCAATTATATTTAATTTTCTTATTTTTTATACTGGTTAATTTTTTGACAATACACACACTCTCATCCTGCCTGACTGCTTTTCTGCTTAAAATAACCAGCCAACAAACCGCTTTAATGCCTGTATTATATAAAATGATTAAATGTTATTATAGTTGTTTTTAATTATTTTTTTTATAATAGCAGCAAATAAAAATTAATAGAAGTAGAGTAGGAAAATATGATAATA
Organism: Linnaemya tessellans; assembly: GCA_951800035.1. Taxonomy (NCBI): domain Eukaryota; kingdom Metazoa; phylum Arthropoda; class Insecta; order Diptera; family Tachinidae; genus Linnaemya; species Linnaemya tessellans. Next base: position 124,287,967 of record OX637533.1, read on the forward strand.
ACTCATTAAATAACTAGCTGTTTGAATTTCCTGACAAATTAATTTTTAGAAAACTTTTCTAACAAAAACTAATTTCAAATAGTATTTATTCTTTTAAGTTTTATTAAATACATTTATAAGGGATTTTGATAGGCTCAAAAATGACTGCTAAATAATTTTGTCAACTAAATTGTAATCGAAATGTTACAATTTTTATTGATGGTTTAGTTTAAGTGTACATTGCAGAGTAATACCAATAGAATGTAGTAGAGGTGGCAAAAGTTTTTTTTTTTTTATATCTCCAAAATTTTTGGAGACACTATATTTTATGTGATAAAATCAATTTCACCAGTTCTTCCGAGTGAATTTTCGTTATAATTTTGATATACTAAATTATAAGGAATAATACAGAAAGCTGAACACTTACAAATTAAAGAATGTAATTTTACGGGAAATGTTTAAATGTAATCTAAACATTTTTACAGCTTTACTATGGTTTATAAACCTATACGACTTTTTTTATAAGATTCCAAAATGTTTGTGTTGATATAGTAAAATAAAAGTAAAATATTAGAACTAAATGGGTTATTATATACCTGCTGATAGGACAGCAACGTATTCTTAAAAGTTAGTGTAAAATACATGTCCCCAGAAGCCATTTTCCGTAACGGTTTTATAGAGACCTAATGAAAAATGTTAAGAGAAGTAGCCCTTTTTAAATTCGCATGCTAGTATATAATGCAAACCCCTTGAAATTACCTTTTTGCACGATTAGTTCATTTTAATGTTTCTTAAGATCTACTGCGACTACGTGATACACTGCGACCTCTATCTGCTGCAGAACCGCTTCCTAAAGCGCCCAGACCATTTCGACTGCCACTGCGACTAAGAGACCGTCTGACAGGACTGCGTGAGAACTTGTTACGTCTTATAGGGGAACGACTTTGCGCAGAACGTGAACGCGAGTATGACCGACGACGTGGGCTCCGAGAACGACGACGGATGGGAGAACGAGAACGTCGGCGGCCGCCACCACCACCTCGACGGTTGTTATTACGTCTGTTGTTGTTTGATGGCGAAGTGGGACGACCATAGCGTGCCATTTGTACTCGCAACTCCCTGCCGTCTAACTTGCGCCCATCCATGGCCTCAAGAGCCTCTTCAGCATCACGTTTGTCATAAAACCTGTAAGAAGACCACAAATATTACACATTTAAATATTGATTATATCCCTTTATTACATATATTTTAGTCAGTATAAAAATTGTGTCGCTTTCGTACGTATGACGCCTAGTAAAAATGCGTAGGCAACTGTTGCAAATTGAAAGCAATTATTTTAGCAATTTTTTTTGAAACACCACTTAAGATATTTAAAAATGGAATTATATCATTAAAAAATTGCATACACTATATTTTAAATAACGATCTAACCACTTTTAGATAGTTCTTGGGAGCTTTTATCTAAATCTTTGAATCAACGAACGAAAAAAGGAGCATATGGACTTTAGGGGGTGATCCTGAACAGTTAAAAGTAATAAAGGACGTATTTTCTCAACTATATTTTAATATTGCAAACAAGACGTATTTTTACAATAAATCAACGTCTTCATTAAATTACGTTTTAATAAAACAGTTAATAATAACATATGCGGACGAGACGAACTTATCGATACTCGCCAATATTTTTTGAGTCCCCCAACACATAACATTTATGAATTTCAGACAATAAATACATTTCCACTAGCTATATAATTAAAACCATAATTTAGTCAAATATTTGTAGCTTTCGTACGTATGCCACCTAGTAATTGAGCGTAGGCAACTGTTGCAAATTAAAAGCATTACTCTTGCATTTTTCGTTTAAAAAAATAATCCAGCAGAAATACTAAAATATTTCATAAACTTGAAAAATGCCGGAAGTCCAAATTGAAGAGAAATTGTATATTTCAAAAATTGGTTTAAAAAAGATACATACATGTCACATCTGTCCTAATATATTTTACTTATTTTAACTAATTTATTTCGGTTGTAATGGTGAACGAGACTTCAAGAGAAAGCATTTCTATTTAAAAACATTCCCTTAATATATATACATATGTATGTGTTCATACGTTAAAAACTGTTTTTAGGGAAACGGCAGGAGAATATTAATTATCTTGGAACCTTCCTTTCAAAGAAATATTTATGATCTCTAAAAATAATAAGACATTATTCTGCAATTACTGGAAAAAGAGAATTTATAAGAGCCGAGACGGTAATCCTAATAGCGTGTATAGTTCATTCCAACACACAAAACATGCCTAGAGAAGCAAACCACTAATTCGTTTTAAAGGATTTTTGGTTAACAATGAAAAACACAGACAATTGCACAAGCAGCAAATATAATTAATGCTTCAGCAAATGTGCAATTATTGTTTCAGATGATATTACACTAATAATAAATTGAAAAAATTTGTTTCCCTTTTGGTCATACATAATTACGTACGCCATATTTTTTGTTGAAAGATCTACTGTACTTACCTAACAAATGCAAAGCCGCGACTTTCACGGGTATAACGATCTCGAGGGATGTAAATGTCTCCAACATCACCACACCGTTCAAAGACACGTCGCAAATCCTCCGGTGTAGTACGATAAGTCAGGTTATCCACCTACAATTCATACATACATTTTTTATTCGTTTTGGTTTTACATATCAAAGGTACTTTAATTATAGAAAAGACGCCATTTTGTTTTTGGTATCAGAGTCGACAATTGATATAGAAGTTTGGAAAAAACCTACCTTTAAGGATATCATTCCGTCAATTCGCGGCGGCGGGCGTCCGCTATTGTTATTATTGTTGTGGTTCATCTTTCGGCTATTAATTTTGACGGATTTATCAATACAATTAGGAAAAAATATTATCTCGTGGCTTCTTTGTGGACCACGTTAATTGCAAAAATGGCGGATCGAAAACACGTTCACACGGCAAGAAATCAAATACAAATGAAAGCACTTATATATAGCTGCTAACACAGAATATAGTTTAGAATTGCCAGCTGCAAAAAATTCCAGTTCTTTTGTGTGGCAGTATCATCCCTACAAGAAATGAATGACTAAAACTAATACACACAGAACTTCTTCACTAACACTATTGAACATATGACTGACAATTCTTGAATTTTTGAAAATATTTTTAATTCAGTTTTTGTTTATTTCTGGTGTTGTGATATCAAGAAAGAAATCCTTTATATTTGAATGGATAAATATGATATGTAAGTATATTATTATTTAATGTTACACATAATTATAATAAAAAGTTATTTGTATAGGTTTAGTGGCTACCAATATATTTTTGGGGATGGAAGAGTCCGGTGATTCACTCAGTTGTAGGTAAATATCATTTTATTAATATTGTTAGTAGTTTTTTTTTCATGTTAGGCATTATAATTCCTTGCAGGAACGAAAATTGCGGTGCAATGAAATATGAATTCCTTTATTTTCAAACTTAAATAGGATATGTATGTAAGTATGTTGCTTTATATTACATATAAAAACTATAATAATAAGTTATTTTACAGGTATTAGTGATTCCCAATATACTTTCGGGTTAGTGGAAGTATTCAGCTCTCAGAAGAACAGTCCCAATGTCCTGTAATTTGTGTGATACTAGGAAACTATCGCACCATAAATACAGAAATGAAGGTAAACGTGCATTTATGTATATTGTATGTAGGTAAATCTAATTGGATTGTTTTTTATTTTAGGTATTTGCAACAACAAATAATGCGAGTAAATCAAGAAGATGTAACTGTCTGGTTTTACTTTTTAAAATGGTTTTTCTCTTTTTTTGTACATATACATATAAATAAAAATTTTTAATTACATTTGAAATTAATTTTTATGTTTGCACTGAAGAATATAAACAAAACATAATAGAATTGTCAGGCTTGAGTAGTCATTTGATTCTTCAGTGCTGAGCAATCAACTGATGAGACATATGTGTGTACAAAAAAGCACTAGAGTGAGCAGGTGAGCAATATATTCTAATGGCGGCAGAATTAATAAGTACGACAGAGATGCTAGCTCACATGTATACAATTGTATACATCAGTTTTTTCATATTGCCCTTAAGAAAATGATAGCAAGTTTTGTATAGGCAATGAGGTATTAAGCCCTCAGCACTATCAAACAAATGACTAGTCAAATGTTCGGTAGTGTTCTTGTAGGGATGTAGTGCTAACGCTGCCAACCTACATAAAATAATAAGTCGCCGTCCAGACTTGCAATTTTTGTTGCTGAAATTCTGCTGCAGAATTGCACTAGTGCCCACACTATGAAATTCTAATTTTGCAATTTTTATATATCTTATGAAATCTTCTCTCTTCTTATTATTATATTTTGACATTTCTAAAATTAAAATTTAATTGTATGCTAAAGTTTGTATAAAAAATGAAGATGAAGATAAAAATATCTTAATAAGCCACAATAAATTTTTGTTAAGTTCTAATGCACCACAAATTAATGTACTTTTCGTTTTACTTTGTTTTTCATACAAGTGACGAAATAAAATAAGGCAAAATGTGATATATACCTACAGCCAACTTCAAATTGACAGTGCGAATTTCAAAGCAAAAGAGAATTGCAGAGCACATGAAACTGTGTACCCCTCCCCAATCTTCTCACATCTCTCACCCATAAGCTCAAGAGTTTCTTCAACAAAAATTTCAAGTCTGGACGGTGACTAAACATACATATAATTCGATGATAAACTGCATTATACGAAATTGAAAGGCAGACAATTTTGTAGTTCTGTTTTCGTCACGCTGTTTCTATTCGCAACACCAAAATTAATAGACAAACGTGCTTGTTTACTTGATGTTTGTTGTATATATTGCGAAACGCAATCCTTTGCCCAAAAATTTCGTCTGTCAACTCTGCAATTTCATTCTTGTAAGGCTGCTTTACCAGGTGCTCTCTGTAGCAAGGCAAATTCATTGATATAACTTGAATATAAGTCTGTTTTTACACACATCAGTTTTTCTTGAACCAAGTCTGAGTTTATGGGAGAGAGAGGAAAGAAGCAAGAAGAGGGGTACATACTTGATTGTACCGGAAAGTTACTTCAATTCTCTTTTGTTATTTTATTCTCATTAATGGCGTCATATTAAGAAATTGAACACAGACTGTCTGTGTGTAAACAAACGGGCAGTTTTAAAAGAGAACTGTAGAGAACTGCTTCAAGAAAAACTGATGTGTGTAAAAGCAGACTAAGATGAGAGTGTCAAATTCAATCGCACAGCGAATTACGTTACGTGTAGACTTCAAATTAGTGTTGTCTCAATCTTATAAGATTTTTTCATCGAAAATTTGTAGACGTTTGTAAATGTTTATTTTACAATTGTGACACAATTATTTTACAATTTAGTTCACTCTGCAAACAATTAAAAAAAACACCAATAATTTTATTAAATTCCTTGGCAAATTATAAACACTCTCACCACGGCTGCCAATGAATTATGAATTCTTATAAGAGTAGTATTCCCCTTGGCAAACATTAAGATTAAGATGCAGAAATCCCTTCGCTCATTCTGCCCACGTTCTCACAAATATTATGTCAGAGTTAATCGCAATTGTAGACCCTATATTATATCAGAAAATGTCGATCAGCTGATACCAAGGCAAAATTTCCGGAATGTCAAAATCTTCTTTTTAAGAGCTATTCTTCACGCCATAAATAAAACAAGACAAGAATCGCGAAAAATTTTGTGAAAATTTTTTTAGAAACAATAATTTGGAACTAGAAGTTGCTACTCATTGTAAAAAACAATCATTTTTATTTAATAAAAATTGTTTTGTTATAAAAAGTAAAACAACTTCGAGTCTTGTAATTTTTGTTGCTTATTCTTTTCCGATGGCTGCAGTATGGGTGTAGCATTTGTAGATCATCTTTGGGGTAAAGAAACTGGCCGTAAAGAGGCCTGTGTGTTAGGTGCTACAAGGTAGTTCCACCTCCAGTGATATACATAATTTTGGTATCACCTGAATTTGCTGAGCCAACTTGGGGTTGTGTTGCGAAACCTACTTGACCAGTTGCACTGTAAGTTATAGCAGCGGCTACCATTTGTTGTGGAGTATTATTAGGATTATTATAAAATAAACTGCCCGCGGCAACCGATTGGTGTTCAACCAAATGTGCTTGAGCAGCATAATTGGGTGGTTAGGCGGGCTTGCATTTGGGTCTGCAGATTTTCTTTATAATACATTGCATAAGTTCTGCTTCAAGCATATCTGGATCTGTTGGCATCAACATGGATGGAAGAGCCTGACTTTGTTGCTGCTGCTATTGCATATGCATCTGCAGCTGTTGCTGGTTATGAGCTATATGCTGGGTGTCCTGTTGAGAACGTCGCTGACTTGAATATCTCTAGGGTGCACTCCTCTGTTCAATTGCTTTTTTACTTTGTGGCTGCTGTTGCGGTGGCTCCGCCATTACCATATTAGCAGTACCTAATGATTCTAGAAGGAATACAAATGTATAAAATAATAATTTTATATATTATTATTAGTTATTGGGTACACAAATGTATTATATACATATACTGCCGTATTCATAAAAAATATTTTAGGTTTATTAAGCGCTTATTTGACATATTTCAATGGGAAACTTGTCAAATAAACCTGTAATAAACCTAAAACATTTTTTATGAATACGGCAGATATACTCTACCATTTTCTTACTGAGTTTCTGTGTTGTTTTGTCTTCAGTATCGCCATCACAATCGACATTTTTCTTATTTCTTTCTAGTTAATTATATTTGACAGATAGAAATATTTTACACAAACAAAATACATGTAGTTTCTGCAGGTTTGCAAGACGAGTTCACCTAGTAGTGAATTCGCCTTGATCAGAGCAAAGTAGCAAAAAATTCTTAAAACAGCTGTCGAGGCTACCTGTTATGAATTTGCCTTGCCTTGTTCATTAATAAGCTTGACAATGCCACACTAAGTATAGACAACGTATTCCTAGATAACAACCAGCAAAACATAAACATTATTTGTTTTATAAATCTATATAAGTAATATAAATTTGTTCAAAATTACGGAAAAAGTGGATAAAATGGGTTCCGACGATGCTAGTACCATTTCTAGCGACAGCGGTGAACGAGGGGAACGTATTCAAAAGGGTTTCCAAATTAACTATATGATTTTACGTGATGCTGACACAGGTAAGGTCATCTGGCAAGAGAATAAAGATTTTTCTTCGCCGGATGCCGAACATGAAGCGCGTGTACCAGTTAAAATTTTAGATTTAAGAGCGGTATCACGTGAAATTAATTTTAGTACCATTGAGGCGATGGAAAACTTTCGGCTGGATCAAAAAGTTCTATTTAAAGGACGCATAATGGAAGAATGGTTCTTTGAAATGGGTTGGGTGGGAGCAAATACCACCAACACTTGGCAGTCCACCATTGAAGCCGCACCCGAATCACAAATGATGCCTGCTAAAGTCTTAAATGGTAATGTCACCATTCAAACCAGTTTCTATGACAACGATACACTCATTACCAAGTCCGTAGTACGACTTTATTATATTTAGGGTAACTATACATAAATTTAAGTGGATTAAATACCAATATGGAGCTAAAGATGACAAATTAGAGCAACTATGTTAAAAGTACAAGAAGACCTCGAAACCAACACCCACACAACATTTTCCATATTCGAAATTTTTTGTCATCAATTTTAAACCATTAAAATCTACAGAACCTTAAAATAATTAAAACATAATATAAAAAAATGTTAATTATATTCCAATTGAGTTTTTTTACTAATGGAATTTTTGTTAGTTTTTAATTGCATTGTTGAAATATAAATTTTGTATTAAACTACAACTTAAGTATAATGACATAAAGGGTTACTCCGTAATAGGATACAAAAGGAATTGCTTGCGCATTGTAATGTAAACAGCACATATAAATGCGAAAAGTTTTCTTTCGATATCGTATTACAGTGTAACTCATTGCGCAAATTGTGCACATAGTTTCAACACAAATATGTGCTGCCAATGTAAATGTAAATGCTTTTACTTCTGGTCGCTGAGCTTTTAAAAAACTTGTATTTTTTTCGTATATCCAATAATTTCTTTAAGCATTTCTTAAATATAATCAACTGTATACCGTATTATAGACTAATTATAACAATAAATAATATTGCATTTTTCAAAAGATCTAATAACTAATGTCCTAAAACAAATAATTAAAATATATACATATATTTGCTTCAGTTAACACAAACACCACATTTATAGACTTAAAAGAATTGTTATATGTTGTGCGTTACAAGGTAGTCTGTATGATTAGGATCTTCAAGTATACATATATATGTTTTTATAAGAGCTCTGATCGAATGCAAATTACTAAGATTTAACCTTAATTATTCAAGAAAAATAAATAAAAATTTATATCGTATTGCGGTTGAAATCCTCAAGCATTTCATACATATAATTATAGAAAAAAGAAAGACAAAATAATAAAACAAAGTAATAATGAAACCAATTTTGGAAAAAAATATATAATTTAATTCAGATTTACGTTTCTTCTGGGGAATTTTCCGTGGTGAAATACGATGCTACTTCTTATGTGATACGTAACGGATAAATATGTACTGGTTAAAAACATGTTCTCAGTTATCTCGCCGGCACCTGTGCACCGATACTTTGGGAAAGCCTTTTCCCGATAATTGTAATAACTTAGTTCATTCGAGCCACAGGTAACCAAATTGAATTTAAATGCAGACTAATTTAAACCTACAACAAATAAAAAAATTTTAAAGCTAACTTATTTATAAAACAATTTTAATTTAATTATTTTTAGTGAAAGAGCTGATGATCCTTTGTTGCTAATGTTCTATTAAACTAACTTAGTAATAATTAATTAAATAAACAAATAAAAAATTAAAGCTGATTGGAATGATGTGTGAAATAAGCATAATTTTTCTAATAGTGAAATAGAAGTAACGTGTTTACATATTTTGAATAGATGAAAATTGTGTCGAAATGTGATAATTTTAATTGTAGAACAAAGTTAATTTTCATTATTATTATCTTGCTTAAATCTTTAAGCAATTAATAATAAATTCAGACAAATAAATAAATGCTATAACTATTTACATTGATTTTATTATGAAAATGGAAATTTAGTGCCCATGTTGACTTACAGCAAAAGTAATGATTTTTAAAAATAGATCCTAAAAGTATCATTTGAATATAAACGGCTTTCTTAAAAGTCCAGCAGAGTTAAGAGCAAATCATCCCTTAAAATATGTAAATACATAATGGTTTGTATATCAACATAAAATGCATACTAATTGATGTTGCTTTTTGAGGACATTCGTATTTCTCGTAGGAAAGATTTTCGAGAGAAATTTCTGTTAATCCATTTCATGGGAGAATTTATAGTTTCTTAATTTTTTGGTAAAATATATGGCAAAAACTATATAGAAAAATACCAAGGTGAAAGATGAAATTTAATTGAAACTGTAAAAAGCCGGGAACACTTTAGAACAAATAGAGCATCTCACTTATCCTGATGATTTTTTAGAGTGCTGCGTTTTGACCGTTAAGCGGCATGGCCACACATCAAGCTGACGCTTCAAACTATGCTTTTCTTTGATAGTGTTAGTGAAAAAAACTCACACGTATGGTTTGATGTGAATTTGAGAATATTAAAACAATTTACAGCAATATAGTAGACTGATCAACATTTTAAAATAAATTTTCTATGAAATTTTTACTTTAAAGCACACTTGAAGTACACATTAATTTTTGTGAATACAGCGGTTTGATTTTAACTGCTAAACACAATTTTACCAACACACACAAGTTTGAAGTATCAGTTTGATGTGTGGCCATACCGCTTTAAGCATTTTTCACTGTGTCAAAAGTTGTTTACATGGGTATGTTTGTTTAGTTACTCGCGTGAACTTAACATACTCCAAATACAGTGTGAGTAACAAGGTCCCCACACAAATCGTGCTTTTTGCACAGTTTTAACCGTACGGTTCAAACTGTACGGTTAAAAATGCTAGTGTGTGGGCAAAAACCGACGTTCTTTTGGAACTTGCAAAAAATCTGTATCGTCTTGATTTTAACCGGCGGTTTTCACACATGTTCGTTCAAAACTGCTTGTGTGTGGGCCAAACAGTATCGAAAGACAGCTTATCACTACAAACTACTACCCACTAGATAAATGTATTGATTCTGAGTTCTGATTTAATATAAAATAGTAACGAGTATCTTGAATACGTACCATAGCACATATTACGGTAGGTACTGAATTCAGGAACGCCTATGCTGAGCATAACATAAAGATTTAACTTTAGATGGTCAGCTTATTGATAATAATTTGACAGTTTCTTTGACAGCTAAAAATTAGTGATAAAAATTTGGGAAATTTAGAAAAAATGTTTTCCAAAAATATCTTGGACTGATTTTATTAAAAATAAAACAATCAAGAAAATTAATGTGATTATAATATCAAATTCTTGGATTTACATGTGTATTCTCTGCAAAATTCCTGACGATTAAAGACTAAACTTTTAAACGCGTAGAGGGTATATATATGCATGCATACTAGGTAATCTTCTGGAAAAAAGATATAATATCTACTTAATATCAACTTTTTCAAATGCGTTCTTCATTGTACGCGTAATTTATAAAGCGGAAGAGGTAAAGCAAAAGCAAAATGTCACGCCCGGACTACGAACAAACCATTTTACATCATAGTTACTTATTAGTTTTATTAAGAGGAGTTGGGCCATCCAAACCCAGAACATTACAAAAAGCTTTTGACAAAGTTAGGGGAGTAAACAATGTCAAGATAACCGGTATGTTAGTACTATTGGATTGATCCTAATTTATTAGCTTAATCTAAATACATTTTATACATACATACATTCATTGGTATATGTTTTTTTAGATTCTAGCGGTAAGACTAGGGATATATGGGTACGTTATATCCATGATCATCCAGTGGAAAATAATGACTGGGGAGATTTTCAAACACATCGTCGTTTGCTAGGCCTAGTTACTATAGGCAAATTTGATAGTCAGCAAGAGTTAAATGAATTATGTCGACAGCATGAATCGCTTAAAGTTCGTTATGGTAGCACATTATATGATTCGAGAACCATATTTTTTGGTCCAACCGAATCCGAGGAAGGAAAAGTAAATGATGAAGATTTTGCTGCTGGTTTACAACAATTACATAATACAAAAGAAGAGCAAACTAAACGTTTGCAAGATCTCTTTACAACACCTTCCAACTTTAAAGCACAAGCATATTTCTACAGAGAGAATGAAATGTGTTTGGATTTAGAAGCACATATTGCTGATTTTGTAAGTGCTTTATTCTGGATATTGGAGTCAAGGCGTTTGGAGTTCACCCGATCAAAAGTGGATAAACTTTCACTTTTAACCGCACCCTTCGAAAAGCGGGATTTTGTAGGCTTAGATATGGAATCAAGAAATAATAGAAAACGTGTTACTGGCAGAGTAACAAAAAATTTAGCAGATCTTTCTTTGCAAGCAGGCTTAGTTGAAGACGCTTTAAACCTGTACCATGCTGCCTGTGACTCCTTAAAGTCAATTAACGATCTATTATGGGAAGGTGCAGCTGAAGAGGGCTTATGTTCTGCTTCAGTATGTTTACTATATCCTCAACTAAGAGCTGATGAAACTCTACATCGCAACGCTTCCTTACAAGACGGAACACCCTTGAAAGGTACTCCCGATAGGTGGCGGCAGAGTGAAATCACTAAGCGCTTTAATGCTTCAGAGAAAACTATACAGGAAAATCCAGAAAGCACTTCTACGTCACCTACTCACCAACAACAGCCGCCACATTCGGCATCAAACTCGTCGTTCTCATCAATATTAACGACATCAACTTTATCTCAAACTTCTACCAACTCAACGTCTTCTTCCTCATCTACATCTACAATATCAGCAGCAAATCATCGCTCTGGGCATCATTCCGATTTACCTGGCAATATCTTAAAACCCGATGAAATTTTGAATCATTTTAAAAATGCCATAATTAACTACAGCAAATATCGAAATGCTGCTATAATAGAGATTGAGGCTGCTTTTAAAGCAGCCCGAGTATTTATAGAGCAAAATCAACCTTTAGACGTTGCCATGTGCTTGCAAAATATTTTGCGCATTAACCATTCTATGATCGAGTCAGATCGTAATAAATGTTTCGAAGTAATGACGACACTGTACCAACAAATCGGTTATAGACGTAAGGCGGCTTTCTTTCAACGAATAGCTGCCTTAAGACATGTTGATCAAAAAATCTCTAAAGATCCTGATTGGTCGCAAACATATCGTCTTATGCTATCTAGTTTTCCAGGGTATGCACTATCTTTAGATCCCTTGGAGGTATTAGAAACACAATCTGGTTGGCCTTGTTTACAAATTGATTTACTGCAGTCCCTTATAACATCAGCTAAGAATTTGGGCGATTCCACATTAGCCACCAGGCACATGACATTTTTGCTGCAAACACAATGGCATAATATGTCGCCAATGGAACAAAGCGAAATGGCAATACAACTTCAGGTTAAATACTTTTTAATCTATGTTGTTTCTTTTGAAAATTTATGTTATGCTTTTAGAACTTAAGCGCTCAGTGTGAAGGATCTCCAGTTCCACTTGTTTTGGAAAATGGTACTATCATACCTCCCGCAAACCTTACAAATCTGCCATTGTGCTTAGACATCTCCGTTAGAGATTTGCCAGCCCATTTGAAGCCACAGCGTATCAAAATTGCTCAGACTGACAGTGGTCCATTTTTATTTACGCCCCTGCAGTTTAATTCAATTGATAGAAGAGATAAAAATAAAGATAAACATAAAATATGTGAGTATATGTATATGATTTTTAGCGATGTATGTAGTGGGTAGTAAGTAATTATATTAAACCAAAAATTAGATTTAGTAAACTTATTGATAAAATTAAAGTAAAAATTAATTTATTATAAATATTATGCTACAAAATCGTAACACAACAAAAGATGATATATGAGAAATAAAAATCTTCATAGTAGGCCTTGAAGTTTTCAAAAGTATGTGCATAAGATAAGAGGTTTTTAACTTTCCAAAGCTGTGGTTAAAGTCTACTGATGATTTGGTACAGCACCAATGAAATGCATATAGACATTGCTTGAACACCAACAAATAAATTTCATTTACCTATAAAATAGAATTTTGACATCAATATGTCAAATAAAAATTTCATAAAAAACTTTTTATTTCGAACCCTGGAATCGAATTTGTTTATTAATTTTTTTAATTACAAATTTAATTCTTCCTGAAGAACAAAAAGTTTTAATTAACAAAAAAAAGCAAAGAATTTATTTTTGGAAGCTAATTTTATGTTCCAAAATATGTGCTTTCCAGCTCTGGAACCGAATTTTGGATTTTGCCGAATTTCAATAGTACTATATTTCCAAACCATCAGTCTAAGAATGAAGTCTCTAGCTCTTCTGAGTGGTTGGGAAAACCAATTTCACGTACCCACAGTACGTCCCTATTCATAAGGACCCAGAATATATTATAACTTGTAGGATCGTATATTAATATTGGGGAAATGAAAATTGGAATTTAACGAGATAATTAAACTTTTCATTATTTTTCCCGTTTACCTTCAAATTCAATATCTTAGATAATCTAGCCTAATGCTAAATAAATATGTTGAAATTATCTCTTGAAGAAGAATATATTAAATTATGTGTACTCTTTAAGTGGAATTCATCCAATTGAACTGTTTTATTGATTTAATTTTCTTACACATGAAAATTAATATTATGACAGATAAAAGATGACTATGAACAACTTTTTTAAATTTTAAACATGTGCCACGCTTTCCGAAGATGCGGACAAATGTAAAGAGGCTATAAGTATCCATTGATGTCTATTCACAAATGTCCGTATAGTATATGCGACGTAATCACGTTGATATATTTTTAATTTCCGGGTCTTTTCTCTTTTTGGGAATCACTTAACTCTTTTTCTATAAAAATATTTATTATTTTAAAATTTTGTAAAACTAAGTATTTGTTTGCAATCTGCCGGTTTTTTATACAAATTACTTATATTTAAATTTTTACAGCATTTTTCTGGGTACAAAATAACATAAGCGAAGTAACGGTGCGACTGCGAAATCCATTACCATTTGAGTTGACCGTTTCCGATATGCGTTTGCTCACTAATGGCATAGTGTTTAAATCTCTACCACAAACTATTGTTTTACTACCGGAAGTGCCAAAATCTGTAATGTTGCGTGGAACTCCCATAGAAGTTGGGCAATTGGAAATTCAAGGTTATAGTACCCATACATTGGGCGTAAAATCCAATTGCAGAACAAAAAACATGAAGGATAGGAAATTTCCACACAATTTTTTAGTCGATGTAATACCAGCACTGCCAACAGTGACTCTGAAGACATCTTTACCACAAACAGCAACATTTAGCAGTATGGCAGGAGCTGAGACTGTGGTCACAACAGCTAGTTTGACGCTTTACAACGGCGAATCGTCTACGTGTGTTATTACAATAACAAATGATAGCGATATACCGGTGGAGCATTTGGAGATTAATATTACATCGAATATTGAGCATGAAATGCAAAAGAAGACATTTCAAATCAATGAAGATCTGCAGGTAAATAACCAAATAAAGTTTTAAGTTTATACATACCACATACACTCATGCAAGTATATATTTTCCTTTTTTACAAAAGTCTATATTACCTATACCTGCGAAATGCAGTAGGGATTTTGTAGTTAACATTTTTGCTGAAGCTGATTTTATATGTCCCATAGTTAATCAGCATAATGTATCTTCTATACATTCTACAAATATTCACCCATATGATAATTCTCATACCCTACAATATTCCTCGAACTTTTCTGGAACAAGCCAAGCAAGCTTGCCATCACGCGTTGGCTCTCCAAGTCAGTATTCATCGACGCGTCGTAATGATACAGCTCACAGCAGTTTTCGTTCAACAACATCCACTTCTACTGTTCAACAGTCGTTGGCGGCTTTAAGTCTGACAACGGCAGAAGCAGCCACCAATCAGCTACAAAATATAGAAGCTCAATTTCGTATAAAGTACTCAGGTGGTGAAGCCATGCAAGAGGGATATTGTCGTCAATGCGCTGTATATTTCAAACTAGAACTTATACAAAGTGTACAAGTTACCGGTTGGGATGTGCTTCCGGCTGAAATGTAAGCCAACGTAAAAACTCGTATAAACTAATAAATATTGAAGTTCTTTCATTTGCACTTTAGTCCCTCGCAATTTTATCTAGTTTTGGATATAACAAATTTAACTGCTCAAGAAATGACGCTCAATTATACAAATAATAAAAATATTTCTATGGAGGCAAAAGACAGTTGTAGGGTTCCCATACCTGTGGATCGTTGTTCAGTTGAACAAGTTTGGGCTGCCAGAGAAGCTGAAATTGCTGAGAACATGGAAAAAGGTTTGTAGTTTGGTTTAGTTAATGCGAACGAAAATCAATGTCTTTTTAAATTGTATTGAAAACAGTAAGATATTAAAACGTACTAGGCTTCTCATAAACATCGACTGGCAAATTTTTCATAAAATCGGCCATAAAAATTAAATAAGCAAGCTTGATTCCATACACCCAGCTACAGCAGGGCATAATGAAATTCGTTATCGAACAAGACTTTTACAATAGACGAAACTAAATGAAATATTTCAAAGTAAGAAAATTTAACCGAGTCAACATAGTTCGGATACCAGCAACGAAGTCTATGACAAAATATATTTTGAAAGGTGGCCACCTTTTATGCGTCAATCCTCTTGGTTCCTCTTCAGCCTAGATCTTTCCGTCCAGAATGGGCATCAATAAATAATATTGTTGGCCTCAAGTAGTTGTTACTTTACAGAAAAATGTAAAAACATAACAGTAACTGTATGTATAACAATAGAACAGTAATAATCAATTGCTTATAAAGCTGTTATTTTTGATGCCAATGCATCAAATTTTTGGGACCAGATGTATTTGTGTGAAATGTATTGCAATCACTAAAAATCTCAATTTCGGAAAAACATCGAACTTTCACATGATCAAGAAGAGATGGTATGCTGCACACATCACACATTTTGATTCACATTAAATTAGAAACTGGCAGTGAGATATAGCATTACCAGTGAAATGACTAATCATGGAGGTGCTCAGTAGACGGATACAAAAGAGTGTCACTCGAATATTTGATTAGCTCATTGATAAATGTGCGGCACTCAACTAGCACTTTGGATGTAAGGCCAATGCCCGTTTTGCCCGATTAATATCAGAGAGTTGCAGACGTCCTGAAGTGTATACATCAGATACCAAACATTGAATTTTCCCTTTATTTGAAATCGATGTGAACATGTTAATCGGTCCTTCCCATGGTAAGAGTGTTGGAATTAAGCGAATGAAATCATTACTCCCTCTTATATTGCAAATACTTGTCGTCATATCGATTTTAAACTAATTTCACATATTAACCAGAGGCGTTAAATTTTCAACATAACTCAGAACTAGTGTATATTCTGCATTTATTTTTGAATAATTTATAAAACTTTTCGATTGTAAATTACTTTTACGTTTTTCTACTGTACTGATATTTTCAATATGTAAAAGGAAACAATATCCGAATTAGACACTTAAATATTCAACATAAGACAAAAGTGAATGATAATGTAATAATGTATGATCACATGATTTAAATTCTAATAAGTTGCCCAACATAAATTTCAACGCATATTTCAAGAATATATCGAATCTGTTACAATGGTATTTGTACAAAATATCTATAATTGCTTGAGCTATTTTTGTTGAAAACTTGCGGTATTGTATTTCTCTCTTTGCAACTAGAATAATGTATCCCACTAGTATAAACTATTCTATAAATTATTAAAATTTTATTACAGAACTGTGTTTTCGTACTGATATGGGCTCTTTCAATGACTCTGTAAGCCGTTTATGTTCAAAGCATATAGCGGAAAGAGTAAATATCAACTGGTCATTAACGGGTACAGAAATACATGGTAAAGCTTCCTTAAAAGGTATTATTTTAACAACTACGATGATTGATTTGTGTACGGTATCACCACTTCAGTGGAGTAAGTTGGAAATGAAATAAAAATACATACATAATTAATTATTTAATCTTCTTTTCAGACATTTCCTTTAAAAGTCAATCTGTACAGCCACAATCTGAAGTCATTTGTACAGCAGGACAAAGCTCTATTCTTAGTGTGACAGTTTGCAATCAATCTGTACAACCTTTGAAAAACTTAACACTTACTATTAAATTTTATCAGGATTATTTAAATGGCATAGAAAACTACAATTTAGAAACCAGAGTGGCAATTTCAGGACCTAATAGGTATGATAGAATTTATCTTTGATTATTTATTAAAAAAAAATTACATATACATATTTGTTTTACAGAATACGCATACCACTTTTGCGAAAAGATGAAACTGTCAATCATGAGTGTACTGTGCTATTTTTTACTCCCGGACGTTTCAAAACTAGCATTCAATGTCATGCTAAACCCCAAAATGCTTCAGATTCAAAGAATAATTATCTCTCTCGTTCATGTCCAATGTCTCAACTTGCTGATAATAGAATACACATTACTCTAAATGATATAACAGTTGGTGCACAAAGTTACCACGAACAACAAGAACATGTTTGGAAATTTATTCCACCCATTGAGGTGACCGTTCTTGAACAACAATAATGTATGAATAATAATTACATTACTATATTTAAGTTATTTGTATAAAAATATTGACGCTAGAATTATACATACTATTTTCGGTGTAAGTAATTAAAAAATTTCTTATATAAACGTGTATATGTACATATATATATATATATATATATATATATATATATATATATATATATATATATATATATATATATATATATATATATGTGATAATAATAGAGAAGCGCTTAAGTCGATATAAGATAAATGAGTCCATATAATTCTTAGAATATCCATATTTAAAAGCTCCTTTGGGGCAAAGTTTTATTTATTTTGTGCGAATTTTAAGAAATTTGTAAGGCAATAACTAGTTACCTATCTTTTATTGTCTCACATAGAATGCTAGGGGCAAAGTACGGCGTTCTATATTTCGTGCGACATCGAGTGCCGGGTTCAATCCAGTTGAGTGCTTAAATGATTTCAAAAAAGTTGCTATATGTGACTTAGCACTTTTTTCTTATTATCGCAAATATCTGTTACATTTTAAAGCTTTTCTAAATTTTTTTGAATGCATAGGAGGTGAACTCTCCAACAACTTTAAAATTAACTATGAGGGTACTAAAAGTGATATTTTTTTATTAAAAAAAATTAAAGCCCAAAGCAATTGTTAATAAAAACATATATTATACATATAAATACATGAAAACGTATAGTTATATTAGCAATGTAATATTAGCACGCTTGTATAAACATTTTGAAACTAAACAAAACATTAAACATACTTACATATGTGCATACATTTTTTTATTAATAATATTTCAGATAAATACAATTCATTCATTTGCTTACAATACATACATGTGTGTGTATGTGAATATTATTATTTGAAAAGCATCTTGCAGTTAGAAATCGTTAGTTGCTGAAGATGTGTATAAAGATGTCTTATTTTTTATTTCGACTTTTGGAAGGTAGGACATAATACTGCATAATAGCTAAAATATTTGGCATGGAAAAAACAAATTATCTTCAGTTAATTTAAAAATGTTTCCCATTTTATTAAAGAAAATTATTTTTCTTCCAAAAACTTTACTACGTTATACTTATATTTCACTTATTGTAACATATCTCGAAAATAACTAATAACACTGAAGTAAATATTATTCTCAACGTCCAGAAAGAATGCATCGTAATCACAGTCAACTTCAATATGAACTAATTTTGCGGCAGACTTTAGAGCAGCATATTTTGTGATACGAGGCGTAATCTTTAAGGATCGAAAAAGCTCCATTACTTGTTCTGCATCATTTACGCCATATATAGTACTATTGATAATTTCTAAAGCTGATTTTTTTAAATGATTATGAAATTTTAGAAAATAATTGTGGCGATCGCATAATAAAACCCCCGGTAAAGTGTCTCCCAGACTGTTTTCAGAAAGTTCACGATAGGTTTTAAACTTTTCGTATCGTTCATATTCCACATCCTCTATTGAAGTATCCATTGGTGCAACTTGCATCTGATGATCCAAAGATTGTGTGTTCTATAATAAATGAAAATATATGTATGTATGTAAACATATATTAATAGTAAATTCCTTTTTATATGGCTGTGGAGCCTTTAAATGATTTCATATTATATACTTGTTTAGATATCGTATAAAAGTACTTCATAATTTCTAGGAATTACTTCTAATTGCGTAAAAAATAAAAAAACATAGTAAAATATGAAATTACATCAGATATAACATTCAACATAGCCATAGCAGCTAGTTGTTTTGCATCTTTCTTCTTTTCCGAAACTCCATATCGCTTAATAGATGCTAAAGTACACAAAGCAATGAACTCTGGGGTGTCTGGCGTACCACCTTGCTGTATAATTTCAAAAATCGGCAATGGATGATCATGTTGTACACAATAATCCCGCAATATTACAATCATATCGGTTGCTGGTGGCTTGACATGTTCAACCTTTTGTATTTCATCTAAGCCTGGACACTCTTTTCGCAATTTTTTAATCAAGTTGTGGGCTGCTAAATGTTTTGCATCTCTTTTAGATCTTCCAGTACCATCAGCTTCAAAATCCATTACGCTAGCTCTGCACACAAATGCACCTCCTTCTTCCGTATCAATGTAATCATAGACCGGTGGAGATATTTTATATTTCGAGCAATATTCCTGTAAAGCCGACACCGACGACTTTGGCAACATTTGGTATTCAATTTTATTTCCAAATCAAAGCAGCCCGAATCACAAATTTTCAATAACAAAGTGCAAGAGAATTTAATAATTCAAAGGTACAACAATTTGCATTAATGCTATCCAATACGAATTAATAACTCGCCTTGACAGCTCAGATTACAATTGTTTGCTGCTTTAACCCTTTACGGCGTCATGTATTTCTGCAACATACCCTTACATAGTGTCTATACCTGATATTAATTCTGATATAATATGAGAGAGAACGTCGGCAGCACAAGGAGAAAAATGAATTAATATAAATATTAATATCTATGTAGGGGAAAACGTACCATTGAAAATATCATAATATTTCATAATTATCATGCAACCGTGCAGTAAACATCTTCGTTTACTTTAATAGTAGTTTGTTTTATATTATTTATATTTAGATTTTTATTATTTCTATATATTTGTTTAATGCGATTGTTTAAAAATTACTTTTGGCGTCTATTTTACTACACGAAATTCTTTTCTTGTGTCTACATGTGGGTATGTGTACGTTTTCTGACAGTACATATCATGATATTGTTTTCTAATATATACTATATAGTATAGTTTCACATGAAAACAATGTTATAATATCTGATATAATACTAATATCGCAACAGTTTTGTATTCATTTCATTCAAGTGACAATTGTGTACCAGCCTCACAGACCCAACCAAGGCGAATTTAAATGAAATTATTTGTGTTGAAAAGTAAAACTATTTGTTTAAAACTGATTTTTTCAAATAATCAATATATATGCTTTTGCTTAAATCTATATATGAAAATTTTGTTTTAATAATACGAGTTAGGACCTTTACATATGTACATATACATACATACATATGTACTTCGCTGGCTGAACACACAAAGGCTATAAGACAACTTTTTTTTAGAAATTTCAATTTAAATAGTAAAGGTGTATTATTAGCTTTTTGTTTTTTTATTTATACGAGGTAGGTTCAAAAAATAACGCGACTTTTAATTGTTCTCAATCCAACACCTCAGATAACTGTATATGTTTACGGTTATTCTGAAGAATTATTTCGCGCTTAACCACGATCCTACTTCCGGTGTGTAGGTACAGGTTGCATGAAAATACGGTTTAATAACATCGAAGACATAGGTACATATGGTCTGAGTCAACCGTCAGTACACCAATACTTTTCAAAAATACTTTGTAAAATATTTTGCAAATAAATAAGTAAATATTTGTTTATTCATCAATTTCTCTTTCTTTCCCTTCAGATATAAAGCAATTGCGCCAGCACTTATTCCACACGTCGAAGCAGTTCTGATGTATATTTTTAGGTTTGTTCTGGAGTTTTCACGGTGTGCCGGGGTTTATCTCAATCATGAGCTGGCTTTAGTTGGATTTTGTTTGTATATATTACAAAAAATCGAATATGAAGCTTCACAGGGTATAACATTTATGATGTAGTTCTCTTCACAAATATCACATATTCCAAAAAAAGTTTGGCCGTAGAATATGAAATTATGATTTTTTAGGTTAGGCGAGAATAGTCCATCAAAAAAAGATAGCGAGTATCAAAGGTGTTTTCTGCATATTCTTGTTGGGGTATATTCATGTCTCAAATAAAGATCTTTGGATACATATTTGGTTTGGGTCACTTTATCATTTCAACGGCACTTTTCATAAAGTGGAAGCCAATACGTAATAAACTAAGTTTAGTATTAAATAAAACATTTTTATTGGATAAAATATTTTTTATGAATGTAATAATTTCTCTAATATACATCATATCCATACATGGGGCCTTCCATGTAGGCTCTATGTTGGTCTGGAGAATTACGTCTTATACGACGCCCAATGGGTTCCAAGTCATTATAGCATTTAGGAAATACCCTTTCCACTGCTTCCACAGCTTCCTGTTTTTTAACGTTACGGACAGCCAAAACAGATGCTAATGCTTTTGTTTTAACACAATTCTGTAAGTTAAATACAACATTAAAAGATTTGGAAAGTGTGTTCCATCAAAATTTAATGTACATTTAATTTTGCAGCCACTTGAGTGGGTTGGTTTTTTGTATATTACGATTTTAATTTATATAACATTTGTTTACCTCGTGAGATTGTTTGATGTCGAATAGGGAAGCATCACCTTGCATCATTGCACTTAAGAAAGAGCAATGTGCTAAGTTAGCTGCTCTTATCTCTGTGCATGCCAAATGATCAATATTGCGAAAATCCAAGTCATTATTACAATAGTCAAACATGTGAATCATTTCATGTGTTAAAACACCCTGTACCATGCCTTCTTTTTTGGCCATGTTCTGACAAACGACGACCTGATTGAGAACGGGATCATATCCTCCTGTAACTGAAGAATCACAAACTTCGCATGAAATATGTCTCCTTAAATCTATTGGACAGCCGGAACTTTTTAAAGCGCCCATCATCAGTTTAACAAGGGGGCTGTTTTTAACACACCAATAAACGTTACGTTCACACTTCACTTTATCCATATTTTCGTGACCCTCAAAACCAAGTAAAATGCGAGACCATTTTGGTTTGAATGATTCTCCACGGCGTTCTGGATACAGATCATACCCCCATTCCTTCTTTTCATTAACCCTTTCTGTATTATCACTTTCAGGTGCCTCAGGCGATTTTGGCTTTTGTGAAACTGATGAATTAAGAAATAGTTCCGAAATTTCATCCTGAGATTTTGCTTCAGCTTTTGTAAAAATCTTCATTTGGTTTTAAACGATATTCTTTTTACTATACAATTTGTTTTCATTTCCCTTGTTAAATAATATGTTCAACAGTTGATGAAATTGGAAGAGATTACAAAGCAGCTGGTAACATGACAGAATTCACTCAACTTTTAAGTTTAGTCTGGCAATGCCCGTATGACGAAAGTCTGGCAGCCTTCGGTACTATATGTTTTCACTGTACAACACTGTTTTTATATCAGCGCAAAAATTAAACGCCATTGAAAAACATTGAAGACGATTTTTAAATTAATTATTACGAAGACATCCCTTGTGCTTATCGCAAAATGTCTCAATTTAATTTCTTTAATGAAATAAATAGTGCGCTTACAATGGACGGAGAAATAACTAGAGGTCCTGCTCCACGGTGGCAAAAGAAATTGGAGGCTTCCGCCGCCAGCTTGAACGGCAGTATTAATGCTACTCGTTCCGTATTGTCGGTTT
Source organism: Linnaemya tessellans (assembly GCA_951800035.1). NCBI lineage: Eukaryota > Metazoa > Arthropoda > Insecta > Diptera > Tachinidae > Linnaemya > Linnaemya tessellans. Next base: position 124,311,133 of record OX637533.1, read on the forward strand.
CATACAACACAAGTTTTTCTGGTATAAATCCACCTACAAAAACTCCAGGCAAAAATGCTGACGGAAAAAATAAAAAAACGCCTACTCCAAATAAGGGTTCAAAGACGCCAGGTGGTGGGGATAGGTTCATACCAAATCGTGGGACAACAAATTTTGAATTGGGGCATTTCTTGGTGAGGCTAATTTACATATAATTTTGCATTTAATTTAAAGATTATTTTAGATAAAACAAGAGCAGGATAAATCTGAAAATGACGAAGAAAATGATGGCAATTCAAATACAAATATATTGACTCCAGCTAAGACTGAAAGACAAAAATTAATATCGGACTCAATGCAAGTATCAGATGTTAAGAACATACGGATATTGTCATATAAAAATAAGGCCCCTTCTGCTCCTGAATTCCACACCAATCCGTTGAAAGTAGTTTATTCAATTAAAACTCCTGTATCTACAAAAAGCGGTTCACGTTATATACCAACGACTTCAGATCGTATTTTAGATGCCCCAGACATTATCAACGACTATTGTAAGTAAAAACGAAACATGGCTTAAGGAAATAATTTTAAATAATTAAATAATTTTAAATAATAGATTTAAATCTTTTGGATTGGAGCGCCGACAATATAGTAACAGTGGCCTTGGGTAATGCAGTTTATCTTTGGAATGCAGCTACTGGTAATATTGAACAGTTGATAGAATACGAAGAAGGAGATCATGCGTGCGCCTTAGCCTGGATTCAGGAAGGACAGATATTAGCCATTGGTAATAATACGGGAGCTGTAGAGCTGTGGGATTGTTCGAAAATTAAACGTTTACGTGTAATGGATGGCCATTCCGCAAGAGTCGGCTCCTTAGCATGGAACTCATTTCTGGTATCCTCAGGAAGTCGTGACGGCTCCATAATACATCATGATGTTAGGGCCAGAGATCATAAAGTTGGTAACCTATCAGGACATACGCAGGAAGTATGCGGACTCAAATGGTCAACAGATTTTAAATACCTCGCAAGTGGTGGTAATGATAATTTGGTTAATGTTTGGGGCGCTATTGGCGGAGGTGTCGGCACCAGCAATGAACCTTTGCATGTTCTTAACCAGCATCAAGCTGCTGTACGTGCGTTATCCTGGTGTCCTTGGCAACCACATGTTTTAGCTTCCGGAGGTGGTACAGCTGATCGATGTATTAAGTTTTGGAATATTAATAACGGATCACTTATTAATTCCGTGGACTCCAAGTCACAAGTATGTGCTTTACTCTGGTCTCATAATTTTAAAGAGCTTATTTCAGCTCACGGCTTTGCAAACAACCAACTTACAATATGGAAATACCCATCTATGGTCAAACAAGCCGAACTAACTGGACATACATCGAGAGTTTTACAAATGGCTTTGTCTCCAGATGGCAATACAGTTATTAGTGCTGGTGCTGATGAAACCTTACGCCTGTGGAACTGTTTTACTCCAGATCCTCACACGGCGAAAAAGTCTAATTCGGCTGCCAATAAGGCTAAACAAAGTGTATTTCGTCAGAGTATACGTTAAAATCGATTCAATATAACTATTATTTTTTTTTACCATGCAAAAGTATTTTCGGTCTTCATGCTTTGCTAGATTTACAAGATAAATAAAGTGAAAAATTTTTCTTATTTTACGGCAGCATTTTGGAACAATATCGATTTGCATAAATCTCTGATTAGTTATACATATGACAATTACGTATCAGTTTACTATATACATATGTGCATATGTATGCATTTTATCTTGTAAATTTTTAATAAAATGTTTTCATTCATTATTGGCTATTTGACTTAGAAATAATTTTATTCAAAATTAAATTCTGTGTGTATGGGTTATTTTATGTATGATAAAAGAGTTAAAGACAATTTTGGTTTAACAACTTAAATAAGCGATCAACAAGAAGTCTTAAAATCTTCACTCCTACCCACTTTTAAATCAAATTGGTTTTATATTCGAAAAACTTGGTTTTTTTTCTAATTTTCCAGGTGTTCGAATATTTAATACTACAAAAGTTACTCATTTACTGTAAATTGTTAATTTTCTGCTGGTTTGATGATTATTGAAAATATTCTTAATATTCCAATCTTAATATAAAAAATAATAAATAGAATTTGAACAAATTCATTTATTAATAAAATAATAAAAAATCATTTGCAGTCATGCAGATTCGAACTTAAGCCCGTTGAAAAAATTAACAATTTACATAAGAAAGTTCGACTAATGAAAATTCATACGTTATTCATTTACGCTTTGAAAACCGAGCGATCTGTTAACGTTTTACTACTTTTCTTCAACTTTATAGTCTCTTGGTAACTGCTTCCGCCAATAGCACCCACCTCAGTTAAAACAAAGTACATATCGCACTCGTTCAACAATACTGTATTAACTCAAAAACTTCAAAGTTTTCAGGAGAGACAAAAAACTGTTTTCCTAACGCTTAAGGAAGTTTTCATTAACAAAAGTTCGGTAATATTTAGAAAACCCATCAATTATTGCATTGCGCTGCATAACCTTTTTATTTGTTCATTGTCTGCAGATAGAAAAGGGATTTTTTTAGTAACGTATCATTTTCTTCAATTATTTTTGTTTATAAGAAGTAACTATTTTGAGTTGTGTTTTTTTATATGAAATTTATTGCAGTATTTAATACATTTTTAATAAAACAGATAAACACGAAACCAACAAATAAATTATATTCGATATGAATCTATTTTATTTTTCATATCGAATATAATTTATTTGTTGGTTTAGTTTTGTATGAGTTTCAAGGCTTATTCTGTTGTGATTTTTGAAAATAGTTTGTAATTTGCAAATTGTGAATTTACAGATGGTTTTCAGAAGTATATGCATAAGATAAGAGGTTTTTAACTTTTCAAAACTGTGGTTAAAGTCTACTGATGATTTGGTAAAGCACCAACGAAATGCATATAGACATTGCTTGACCACCAACAAATAAATTTCATTTAAAATAGTATTGTGACAACAAAATTTCATAATAATTTTTTTACTCAATTTTTTAATATTTATTTTTAATGAATATTAAGAAATGGTACCGTAATGATATGAAAAATACATTTTGCTTAGTTAGTTAGTACAAAATCAAAATATCCATTTCCCATCCCTGATTCTTAACCTCTATTTTAGGCCTTCATGAGACTTCCTATTTTCCTTACCTATTTTGTTCTATTTTTTTTAGCAGAAATGCTAGAGTTAATGTCGACGTCGTCGACGGCGTCAAATGTCAAAAAAAAAAGTTGAATCTTATGAAATTGTATGGGAGCAGTTAATCTCAACGCGTTGCAACGCCGTAAAAGTTCAATCTATTTCAACTTTTTCGGCGTTGAAACGCCGTCAACGGCGTCGACATTAACTCTAGCATACATAAGTGTCTCGATTTATGTTTTAAAATATTTAAGTAAAAAAGGGGACATGTCATTAAAACACACTGTTACATTGTTACATATGATACAAATAAGTTTACTTGTTTTTGCTATATAGTTTACCCTATTTACCCTAATAACGGATTCTTTAAGCTGGTAATACTACCGGCACAAAATGAATGACTTGAAAAAGTTTAGTTTCATAATTAAGTCTGTAAAATTTTATTAAACATTTTCTAGACAATATTAACAAAAAATGCACATGAGTACTGATGAAGGATGAGTAGCGGTTTCCGAAACTACCAGTTCTAAAAAAAATTTCAATGTTGTATACAGAAATTGTGAAATAACCAGCTTATAAACATAATATTTTTTATGAATTTTCAATTCTGCTGTTTCCCACATTCAACTAGTGGTAGTAAACCTAAACAGAAATGATCACTGATGACAGAAGTGCGGCAACTTCTTAAAACGTCGTTGTTCTGTTTACAGAGGCTGATTGATGCAAATATTAACTCACCAACTTTAGCCAAATAATATATGCAACTATGGAATGAAAATACATATATTTGAATTTAACAAATTTATGTTCGTTGATCGTGATGACTCCACGAATTGCCGGTTGGCACGATTTGATATTACAACAACTGCACTAAGTCGCGTTCAGTACAAAACGCAACAACGTAACAGAAACAATTCAAAATTATACGAATTCAGAATACGATTGTTAATAATTTTTAATACGATTAAGAGCATGAGAGTTTATACTTTATCTCAATATTTGATCCTCTTTCTTCAAGTTAGCGAGTCAGTCTTGTTTTAGCTTGAAAAACGAACAAACGTGTTAATTGTTGCCGCATAAAACATTTTTAAGAGAAAACTTAAAATGCGAAAAGCTCATTGTTAGAAAATAGAATAAATAAAAGCAACAATAAACCAATAATAAAAAGACTATTAAACAAATTAAAATATCGAAGAAAAACAATTACAATATTATAAATATATCAACAAACAAATCAATTGTAAACAAGTGACGTCAAAAAAAACTTTTTTTCTTTTGCAAATAAAAATAACCAACAACAAATACCAAGAAACGCTTGGTGAAAATCCTAAAAGGCAAAAATCGAACGACTGTTCAATGAAATTAAATACTGGAAAAAAATATTTAACAGCTGCAGAACACATTTGTTGGATATTATTATAAGAACTACAACTATTTAAACAACAACAGCTAATGCAAACAACGGTCTAGCAACCAATATAGTATATTTTTTTTAATTTTATGTTGTTTTAACTACTTTTGAAAAATGTTGTGAATGATACTCGAGTGTTATTCGCAAATGCGTAAGCAAAACTCAATAATATTAACTTTCTAGCAGATACTTAAAACGATCAGTTCATTGTCTTGAATATTTTTCAAAGTTTTACTTAAATACAATTAATTACTACAACAGTTCCTGATTGTAAAAAAATACATTCCATAGGGGTGTCTTTTAGATTTAAATCGATTCGGTATTAAAAAATAGTTATAAAAATTTTCATTGGTATTCATAAATGATTATGAAACTTAAAGTTGGTTTCAAGTGTAAATTTTTTTTTTGGATTCTATATATAAGATGGACAGTGGTAAGAGACCAAAAAGCCAGGGTTTCATTCTAATTAAAAACCTATTTATTGTACACGACCTATGCAACGTGGTTAACTACAGAACATTCCTCAGAAGAACTGTAAATCTATACAGTTATCTGAGGCGTTGAAATTAACTAGTGCGAGTGACACGCAAAACTCTCGAAAGAGAGTAAACGATCAGTGATCTGGCTGCACTTAAAAAATAATTGCCAACGAGGCTTGATCTTGACTGACTCAAAGCTGCTATGCGACTGGTACGATCTTTTAAGGCCCAACACCGATGGGTCATCATATCAAAATAATTTGCATTTATAGAATGTGAAATTTCGCTTATAGTGCTTACACACTGACATGGTTTTAATATATTCTTGTTTTAACGTTAAAACCTGGTTTTACCATACAAAATGTTTTTGTTAAAACCAACTTAAGATCACTTTCGAATTGGTTTTATGTAGGTGTTATGAAATGCAGCCTTGTTTTTGCCCGTTTATGTCTGTGCTAAGTTGAGTGCTGCCAAGTTATATGTATATTAGAAACAGCTGATATTGTTTATGTTAATAAGAATGACGCCAGAAATATATTTTTGTTTGGTTTTTTCCTTGATTTTGAAGAAGTTCTTCACTTTGTATAAGTGGTTCCATGATTTAAAAAATTTTAAGATATTCATTCATAAAATGTAAAATAATTTATATTTAGAACGCATTGTAAAACTTTTTCTTTTTTTTTCCTTCAAACAAAAACTTCTGTTGTACAGGTTGTCAATTAAGTGTTGTAAAAATAGAGAACAAGTACAGCAACAAATTCACACATTTCTAACTTGTACAATTAACAATTAATTCCTTTAAGTTTGTGATCGTGCTTCAATATTGATCTTGATCTTTCATTGATTCTAGAAAACAAATGTAAAATTTGATTTGAATATTACAAAACTTTTTTTAATTTAATATTTGCTGATTTATTAGCATTAAATCATATGTATATATATATATATATATATATATATATATGTATATATATATATATATATATATATATATATATATATATATATATATATATATATATATATATATATGTATATATATATATATATATATATATATATATATATATATATATATCGTCGTTTTGTATAATATATTATTTCTTATAATTTTTATTCGATATTTCGTTAACAGCTTGTTAACATCTTCAGGAAATAAAAATTATTAAATATATATATATATATATATATATATATATATATATATATATATATTCGTATATATGTATATACATACATTCACACTTACATATACACAAGTATATCTACAGGATGGACAAATTTGAGATTAGGAAATTGACTGTCAAATGATGAAATGTCAAGAATTGAGCTGTCATTCTTTGACATTTATTTAGTAAAAAGTTGGGAAATTCAATCAGAGAACGCCACAGTTTTGAACAAATAATTTTAATTGTGAAAATTTAATATCAAAAATTCGAGCAGCTTTTCCTCGTAATCGAGCTCCTTCTGACACCGCTGTGCGTAATTGAATGGTACTGTTGCTGACAATAGACCAAAGTGTTGAGAATGAGACTGGAACATCAACTCGTCGGCGTCGCAATAATTGGGTACCGTAATTTCTCTATTTGGCGATGGCAATTCGCCGCCTTGTTCTTGTGACTTAAAGCAGTTAGATATTTTCTCTGGGAGCCATTTGAAAGACCAGGCTTGTTTTCTTGGACCAGCACTCAGGGGATGACCCCTACATATGCGATGCATTCTGCCAGAGCTAGGAAAATTGTTTGTGGACGTTCGGGTTACGTGAACAAACTACAAACAATTGACGCTTTGAAAAATTAAATTAGGGAGATAAGCGAAGGTTTTTTTTTTGCAAAATGTAGTTTAAAATTTTGTGGAAAGAGTAGACGTTTGCCGACGTGCAATAGGTGGACATTTACCCGATATCTCATTATCAAATAGTTTTTTAAAGTACTAGAAAAAATGCGGAAAATTGTTATTTTAAAATTTCCCGATCTGACCAAAGAATATATTAAAGTTTAACAGTCTGTTCAGCGATCGTACAAATAACATGCTTCAAAATTAATATATCTTTAGGTTGAGAAAACTAAATATTGTTAAGTTGGTTTACAAATTGCTATTAATGAGTACATGTGAAGTAGTTTTACACTAATGGAATATTTGAAGGGTGACACCGAAAACTGGAACTTATTTTTTAGTTGATAGGGTCACCCTAATGAACATCTATATATGAATGTGTGTATATTTATTGTGTGGTATAGAAAACAACTATTTTTCCTTACAAAAAGATATTGCTTGACCTTTAAAAAATATGTCACAATAACACACTTTAAAATGAAAAGTTGCATTTTTATCACAGCTGGATGTTGAAAAGATCGTTGCGCGAGAATAAATATGTGTAGTAATCGTACATAAATAGTGTTAGAGAATTTCATAGAATCAGAATTACAAGTAAATAATAGAACGTGCTTTTCTCATTAGACACGTTCATAAACAATTTAACAATAATTATTAATATATTTGTATTATTAATTATTAAAAATATAATTATAATTAAATCAATGTATTACAAAAAATTGGCGAATTAAAGAAAATTTAAAGTATCTGAAGAAAGATATTTCAAATTGTACCATATTATATAAGATATTCAATCGGTTCCCCGTTAATCGTGATCAATTAGTGTTATCGATCCTTTACATAGGATTCGAAGAACTATATCAATCACCATATTCATCACGAGAAAATCGGCTGATCCATTCAAAAGTTATAGCAGTTTGAAAAATAAAACAATAGTGTTTTTTAGCGATTAAAATTGGAGGGAAGTTGCAGGGATGGTCTTTAGGGTTAACCGTTTTCCATATTTTCTTTTGGGTTCAAACATATTTTGAAAAGAAATAAATTATTATTGAACATAAAAAAGTTCCAGGGTTGGAATGAATGTGTGCATATTCTCCAGACGTACGCCGGTAAAGGGTATATAAGATTCCACACAGCCGAATTAGCACTTTAACTTATTAATATTAGTATAGGGAAAACAGAAACTTGCTTATCTAACTGGCTGGTAAACCTAATTTCACAAATCATTAATAATTACTTTAGTGTGAGGCGATGCACAGCTTTAAACACATTTTTATCACGTATTAAATGAGAAGTTTCATGTTCGAAAAGGTAGTGTTATTATCAAAATTATTTCTTTAGCGGTATATTGCTTTGTAAAATAGTAGAATGCATCTTCTTGATTCTAAGTATCTTAATTTTAAGCTCGCACATGGACCAACTAGTGAGATTGCACTCTCATCTTGCTGGAGACGCATTAACGCTGCGCTTCTTGAATTAGCTCAGGACAGGTGATTTAGAGAATGTACTTGCGAGACTCTAAGGATCCGCCTAGACTGTAATAGTACCAAGAATCTTTTGAATTTTACAAAAGGTCATCTACGCAATATAGTGGCTGCACTCATTTTCAGGGACGATGCGAAGCGCATAGGCCTCCCCTACAAAGGCTAGTGCTCCAGTTGAAACGACGAGGAGGCGCTCTACTGTATACAGTTCCTGGGCAGAAAACATTTCAGTGGCATATCGAAGATATCGGGAACTGAACTGAAAAACCTGTACCACTTTATCCGGAGCAGCGGCTGGTTCGGCTGCCGACTCCCTTGAGACGTGCACGACAAAAATTTTTCAACTACTCCTTTCTCTCTATACTTTTCTAAAAAATTTCTAACCTATTCTTTCCTTCTCAACTAATACTATTCTCCTCCAAGTGAGCTGGTCTCTTTCCTTTTTCTACTAGCAACCTGGTAACCTGACCTAACCTTGAGAGGACATATGAAGAAATATGAGAAGATTGGAGCTTTTCTTAATATTATTTATTGTACATAAATATTTTAGCAAACACAAACAATTATTTGGGATATTCACCCTGTGTTCTATTTAGTCATATTGTCATAAAGTCATAATATTTTAGACCAGTTTAAAAAAGTTGTTGTTGTGCTGCATACAAAAAAGTCATAAAACAATAGCACTTTTTCAGGTATGTTTTTGTTTTGTCATAAAACAGCTCTACAGATCTGAGTCGAACGTCTGAAAATCTTTAGGCAAGACGGCGATAGTATATGTTTGCCGCCGTTACTTATATATGATTCACGACTAGAAAACGGCTAAAAATTTATTCATACTTATATGTCTGCATATTACATCGCATGTTTATAACATAAAAAAAAATTATAAGAGAACTAAATCGCAAAAAATAAATATATACAAGTGAAACATTTTTCTCGCCGCCGCAAAAAAAAACATCTATTCAGCTCATATCAAGGCAGCAGCTGTTTTAGTTTATACATACAAATTCATTTAGATACAGCGTGAATACCCCAATTGTGAAATTGGTTTATATTAAAAGATAATTTTGCTCGCCTTCCTGATAGATAAGCTTTCCAATTTACATGATGAGACCCCTATTACTGTGAGTGGGTGTATGAAAAGTAATTTAAAAATCGATTTCAAGGCATATTAGTTGGACTGAATCGATAAAAAAGAAAATACATATATGTAGTAAACATATAAAAATACAAACATATTTTAAAAAATTATTGGAAACATTTCGTTGCAATACAATTAAGTGAATACAAAGTAAACCGGATTTTAAATAAATTTTAACGTAATGCAACAAAGTTCTGCTGATGTGTACTCAAAATTAGCCAGATCAGCTGAAAATGCCGTACAACAGTCAACTACAAGCCCATTACAATTTGTTAGAATGACAAACAGGCCTAAATTTGCTGTTACACCTGAGAGCATGGGCATGACTTTACCCTCATCTACAAGAGAACACCAAGTGCACCACGAACCACCTTTAGTTGATGTTAAATCTTATAATGAACGTCATAATAAATCTTCTATGGGAATGCAGCCGGATGGCAAACATGAATCAAACATTTCCTTTCACAGTTCGCACTCTAATACCGCCGCAAATTCATATGCCCCAATTAAGAGCGACGGCCTGTGTCAGCATTTATCACATTTAGCAAACAGTAAAATAGATTTTATGACACAAAGTCCTTCGCCGAACAATTCGCCCAAAACACCATTACAACAATGGAATTTTGAACCTTCATTAAACAATTATCCAATTGTTGATAATAAATTTGAGCGCACGCTAAGCGGCCAGCTGTCTACCAGTCCCAACGCTGCATCTCGTATCCATGGTGCAAATTTACAAAATATTACATCCTTGCCGGAAATCCCGAAATTATTCCCCGAACAACAGCTGCATAAACACAGATCGGCATCAGACGCTTATGGCGATGATTCAGCCAGATTGAACTTTGAAGCGCTGAATAAAATGTATATAGAGAGGATAGAGGATATTGATGAAAACGCTTGGGGAGATAAAGATGTAAGTAATAGAATTTTTAAGATATATGCATTTCTATATACTTTTTTTCGCAAATAACAAAAGTTGGTTTGTCCAAAGGATTTATGTGAAAAATACATGAGGTCGTTTCATTATTCGAGATTTCTTCGTTTGTGTTGTAGGTCTAGTCTTGAACTTATAATACATCCTATTTCGAGGACACTTACTTCTCTATCATATTTTGGTTAGTTTTCTCTTATTGTTATGATGCAGAGATTTTAGCCGACTGTATTGCTATTGCCATTACTTGTCTGGATAGCACAATAGATTCATATCGGATATAATTTATTTGTTGGGTTAGTTTTGTATGAGTTTCAAGGCCTACTATGCTTATTCTGATGTGATTTTTGAAAATAATTTGTAATTTACATAATGTGAATTCTCAGATGGTTTTCAGAAGTATGTGCATAAGATAAAAGGTTTTTAACTTTTCAAAACTGTGGTTAAAGTCTGCTGATGATTTGGCAAATCCCCAATGAAATGCATATAGACTTGCTTGACCACCCAACAAATAAATTTCATTTTTATAATAGAATTGTGACAATATGTCAAATAGAAAATTTTATAATAGTATTATACTTTTTGTTTTAAAATAGTTCGAGTTTTGAAAATAAAAATTAACGTTTTTTTAAAATAAACATGAAATAAACTTAGTTCTCCTTTAATATTGTCTCTTCGTGATTTTAAAATGTTAAATGGGTAGAACATTTTGGAATGTTTTTTGGGGGATTTAAGGTTAAATTAGTCGTGACTTATCCATAACACCATACCCATAACAGATAATGCAGGTTCGAACCTAATTTATAGATAACACTGTATCCGATTATACTTCACATAACCATAGCCATACTGCCATACCTAAATACGGCCGGCAAGCGTTTTTTAACTGTCAAAAGTTCTCATGTCCATACATTTTGCATGGAGCATACCGAAATAACGCGGCGGCAACGCTTTGTTATTGGAAAATCCGATTTTGACAGAGCGTTTTCTAATGAAGTTGGTTGCAAAAGAAGAGAATTGTAACCAGAGAAAAAGAGCAAAAATTTACAAAAGTGAAATATATAATAAAAGAAAAAATTTGTGCACTTCGTATTAGAAAATGGAGGTAAGAAAATATTTACAATATGATTATATACATAAATATGTATGCACGTTTGTAATTTGTACAAAATTTCAATAACAAAATCACAAATGTCGTCCGTGCAGCTGTTAAAATAATCAGGGTTGTTTAATTTGTTTGTTTGATAACCCTGTTTTTATTGTTTTTTTACATAACGCTGCCGCTTTTGTTTAAAAAACGTTCCGTTTTCCGCCCTATTTAGGTATGGGTGTTAGAAACCAAATGGATTTTGGTTGTAGGTTATGGCGTTTAGCACTGTCTTTTTCTGGCAACTCTGCTCTATAGTAGTTATTGTAAATAGCAGTGATTTCACTTCCAAATAAATCTATTCTCTTGAGCATATCGCACAGAAATAGACAACCAGCGTCGTCTAGTAGTATGTGTAAGAGATCTAGGCTCGATTGGTAGAAACACTTTCCTTTATTCTTCAACAATTTCTTTTAACTCGGACCAGCACTCAGGGGATAACCCGGAACTCGAAAGGAGAGGATATTTTTTTTCGACCCGTTTTATTGTTAATGAGGTCCCCAAAATTAAATATGCGATATTTTTTTTATTTTTTTAATAATAATAAATCTAATAGCATTAACTTAACTTAAACATGACTTGACATATTTAGTTTTCTTTTCACAATTTAGGTTCTAAGTCTCGACTAACTTTGTTTAGTGAGTTGTGTTTTGCTCGCTAAACACAGGTTTTAGCAGTGCTGCATTTGTAATTTTACTTGATTTTATAACAATTAAGTGTTAATTGAGCAATCACTTAATTATAATTTTTGTATGGTTAATTGAGCTCAATAATGGCGTTAATTGGGATAAGCTCAAATATGTCTGCTACAATTATGTAAAGTGTACATTTTAAAAAATTAGTCCCGAAAATCTCATTCTAAGACTATGATGAATAAATCCATTCTCTCTTTTTGTTAAAATTTTCTCAGAGTCACAGTTAATTGCAGTTAATTATTATGCAAAAAAATAATAAAATTTTAGAGATGAATCTGGAGCACAGTTATTTTGAAATATTTTAATTCTCCATAGTTTTGTTTTCCTCAGTGATAACTTTTGATGTGTCTTTGCAGTTGAAAATTTTCACCTACAAAGAATGGGTGGGAATTCTGACAAAAATCAATCAAGACTTCATTAAAAACATGGAAGACTTGGAAAGAGAAGTGGCCGGCCGTCTAGAATTGGTGCAGAGAAGAGTCAATAGTAATTGTCGTCACAGTCAAGACAATGAATTGATGAAGTATCGTAAAGATGTTTTTACGCTGGTAAAATGTATAAGAAACGCACGTATCTTGAATAAGTTGGATCTACAGGGTATAACATTTGAGACCATATCGCCAGATATGCTACTGGATTTGAGCGAAGGTGATAATTTAACAATTGAGGATAGTGGCGGTGATGAAATAAAAGTAAGTTTTTTTTTTTTGAAAGTGCAAAGCATCAAAGAAATGTTAAAATTTTTTAATTTAAATTTCAGAATTATAATGAGGCTGATGTTGTACAAAAAAACAAGGTTCGTAAGGGATAATTTAGTATAAAGCTAAGCTAAGAGGCAAATGTTAAGTACATATCTCGATTTCCTGCTCTATCATACACGATACAAACAAATATGGTGGCAATATATTTAATTTCAGAGAAATTAGTTGTAAAAATACACACGGTTGATACGTCAATGGTGGCTTCAACGTTTGTAATTAAACGTGATGGCTTCTTTGTTTATTTTTGTATGTTTTATAAATTACTTATTGTAATTATTTTTAACTTGTTATTAAATAAAAACCTTTACTTAATTCATTTGCCTTTAAAATTAAATTAACCTCGTTTTATTTATTTATTTTTTCTTTAGTTGTATGCCAACATGAAAGCTTTGGCTCACGAAGTGGCCGACAAACATGATGAGGTGAGAGAGCTGAAACGTCAGCTTATCTGCTTAGAAGATGAGATACAGAAGGCCCAAAAGAAAATCCAACTAAAAGATGATGTTATCAAGGAGCTAAGAAATGATCTCAAGTCGGCCCATAACAAGGTGTCTGAAACAAGTTTTCTTTTAATTTTACTTCAAAATTAAAATTTATGTGAACAAATTTTTGAGTTCAAAAAAAAAAAAACTAAAATTCAAGTAATTTATTCAAAATGTGAAAAACTTTGTTTCTTGGTAGTTAATAACTAATGCGCATACTTCTTCATCTCTTTGCTTATTTAGGTATCTGGGGACCCAAGTCTGGCTATGCCTCCCATTAATTTTGAAAATCAAACCTGTCGCAGTGAAACTACACAAATAACAGACAACACTCCCACGGTAAGATATGAATAATAATTTTATTTGGCAATTTTTTGATTCTACGATGTCTGTGTAGTCCCAGGTTGACAATGGCTCGCAATTTGATTCCTTTAGCCAAACGGAACATGAAGAACAGCAAAAAATTAAACTTTTAGATGAGGCAATTAACGATTACTTTTCAATGAACGATGATTTAAATAAACAGAAGACGGAATATCAGCGTAAACGTATGAAGGTTATAGAAAAGCTGGTAAATGCTAAATAAAAAAAAAATAAATAAATAAAATAAAGTTGGTATTTTGATTCCTCTGATTTTAGGAATCGGAAAAGGCTGAAGCTTATCGTAAATTGGACTATATACGCCGCCAATTAATCGATTTAGAGTCTGACTCTACTGAGCGCAATAACGATTGTGATTCTGGTTTTCATTCCAAGAGCGAAAATGATCAGGATGCTAAAATTTTAGATGCGGTCCGTAAACGTTTGCGTAATTTGAATGATACGAATTGTGCGTTAAAAAAGAGAATCCAAAAGTTGGAAATGGAAAATGCTGGTATGTGAAACACTAGGTTATGATATTTGTTATTCTTTGAAATATACAACCGTGGCACAGAATCCGATTCCGTACGGAAACAGAATTGATTACGTATTTTGCATCATCTGAAGAGAAGAAAGCAAACATTTCGGAATGAGGCATCAAAATACAAGAGCAACTCAGTTTCCGAACGGAATTGACATCTGTGTCAAGGCTGATAATTACAAATGAAATTTATTTGTTGGGTGGTCAAGCAAGTCTATATGCATTTCATTGGGGATTTGCCAAATCATGAGCAGACTTTAACCACAGTTTTGAAAAGTTAAAAACCTTTTATCTTACGCACATACTTCTGAAAACCATCTGAGAATTCACAATTTGTAAATTACAAATTATTTTCAAAAATCACAACAGAATAAGCATAGTAGACTTGGAAACTCATACAAAACTAACCCAACAAACACATTATATTCGATATGAATCTATTTTATTTTTCTAAACTGTGCTTAAAGTCTACTGATAATTTGGTAAAGCACCAATGAAATGCATGTAGACATTGCTTGACCACCAACAAATAAATTTTATTTAAAATGGAATTGTGACAATATGTCATATAAAAAATTTTCATAGCTGATAATTACAATTATTTCTAGAATTGATCAACAACTTTCAAACGGATAAATCGTTTTCGGAACGTAATGGCAACATTTTGAAGCAAATAGCCGATTTATTATGCGACTTGGTAGGTACTATAATTATTAATAGATATTAAAAATATTTGCAAGGACAACGATTTTAAATACGATAAAGCTAAAGATTAGTTAGAAAGTTTCCTTGGCCAGTTAGTCATGATTTCTTCAAGGATTTCCAGACACACTTTTATACTTAGAACCAAGAAGCAACATCAAAAACAATTATTGCAATTATTGTAAAATATTTATCTCTTTTCTTAGGTAAATTTTGTATAAAATAATTTTGGCACACAAAATTTATTGATATTAAATCTTTATTAAAAAACCCTTCATAGTGACGTTTTGTTATATTTATTTTCCTTAGTTAATCCTCCCGATGTGGTCGTTTTGTAAAGTTTTTTTTGTACTTTTGTTAAAGCTGGTAAAAATATTGATGAGAGAGAAGAAAGCCTCATAATATTACTCCAAATCCGTCGGCAAAAAAAACATCGTTAATTAATTTCAGTATAAGCAGCAGAACATAAAAGCGTTACATGCAACAGCAGAAACACTTCCTCAGTGTTCATGTCCATTTCATATATTTTTGTTGGATATATTGGCAAATCCCTACTGCAACATTCCAACTTACTGGTATTGCAACTCTGTTGTTTTTGACACTTTGTTTTGTAACTTTTCTTTATTACTTTTTCATTCTGTTCTTTTCCGGTTTTATATTCTTTCTTTAATTCTTTGCTAATAAAAGAGACTTGTTTGATTGAGTTGAATCAGCATTTCTGTATCAACATCACTGCGTTTTTCTACAATTTTACCTCTATTTAGGGTGGTAATTGTTTGTACCAAATATATCGTCACCCAAAATACAAAAGTTTTACAGGAGAGATAAAGAACTTAATCCCACTTATTCTGTAACTAATATTTGTAATATTTTGTTATAGTAACAACCATTCATTATAATAACCCATATTCTGTAACTAAGTGTCAACGCCACGTAAAGACAATTTCTAAATTAGGATACTTATGCCCAGTTTTTAACTTCAAAATTAAGTACTATTTAATCTTAAAGTCTATTTAAATACAAAATTTTCTTTTTCACTTCAAAATTATATAAGATTTAAATGTGCCACATGTACATTTAAATTCAATTTAAGTTTTTCCTGCTACCATGTGTTTTTCATAGTTTGTTTACATTCAACAACTTGAAAATTGGTAAAGCAGCTCTTCTTTGAAACAAAACGTCGGTAAGAAGGTAGTTCATTTGTATCATTTGCAGTATTTTTCTTACCATTTATTTGTGCTGCCATACTTTTATCACAATTAAATACCAAAATTAATTTTAGACTGAAAAACTGAAAGTGTATTTAAACACAACTTAAGTTTATGGAAAAATTAACTAATTTTGTACTTAAATAAGAAGTAAAAAACTGGGGGTTAGCCACTCCTCGTGAACAATAATTAACTACTTCTGACATCCTGTGGCTACTCTCTAAGGTCTTGAGAATAGCAAGAGTCTATTAGAAATTGTCCATTGCTGAAGAAAATTTGTACGCAAGTGCGCTATTATTGATATTGCCTTGACGTGACGTTGACAAATAGTTATAGAATATGGAGGAATATGATGAAAAGTCTTGTGATTATAACAAAATATTACCATCCAAATATAATGAGTTTAAATTTCTACACAAAAATAACCTCTTTACTTTTTTTGCAAGCTATGAGGGTTATGACCTTTTGAATCCTTGTTTTTTAATAACCAAACAGAGCGGAAATGCTTTAGAAAAACATTTCGACCTTTTTAACTTCTCGCCAAGAAAAAAGAAAATTTTATATAAGACCAAAAAGTTATTGGTTTCTCATCGTCTTGCAAAAATGAAGTTTTCAATAAATATCGACGTTCTGAGTTTCTAGGAAGCTTTCCTTAATACTCCCCAGAGAGAGTGACCATAGATCTGTTCCATGTGCTTACCAAACAGGTAAAACTCGCACAAATCAGTTCAAAAGAGTTTCAAGGAGGGGGTCATAATGTAATTCGATTCGAATCGGAAATTTTTCGAAAACATATGCTTTTAACATGAAGCTGCTTTTTCTTTCGAATCGAATTACATAATAGCCCCCCAGGTAAACATTTTTGTGAAATTTTGGGAGAAAATAAGAGTATTATTTTTTATTTCCTGTAGAAAGTTGTACGAACTTTTTCTTTGGTTAAGTGCAGACTAGAATTCTAATATCAGCTGTTTTTTGTTTACATTTAAAACTGGAATATTAAGCAGAAATTTTGCAAAAAAAAAATAGTTTTTCAGGATGTTAATTTTCCCAACAGGCTATAGGTTCAAATCTGCCAAACTGCAAATTATTTTTTATTTTATTTTTATTTTAATAAATGAACGTGATTACATTCTATTAATTATTTTTGAGAGTGGAATATTAAGAATATTTTTCATAGTCATTAAACCAGCAGAACGGATCAGTACTGATTTCGAGGCCGCTACGCCATCTCGTCAGCGTTCTTTGTTCAATTTTTCCACTGTTTCAAGTGGTGCTAGTTAGTAGGAATATCAGCTATTTAACCAATGTTTTTAACGAAAATTGAATATGAGAAGTTCCCACATTCATATTTTCAAGTTGTTACCTTTTTGGATAGTACGAAATTCCCCAACCCTGACGATTAAAATTCCCAAAAAAAAATATTCTTAATATTCCACTCTCAAAAAATAATAAATAGAATGTAATCACGTTCATTTATTAAAATAAAATAAAAAATAATTTGCAGTTTCGCAGATTTGAACCTATAGCCTGTTGGGAAAATTAACATCCTGTAATACAATTTACATAAATAAAGGTTCACTATTAAAATAGAAATTCATACATTAATTGATAATAGTTTTTGTTTGCAAATTTATTAAGAGGCAAAGTGAAAGGTTTTTTTTTTGTTTTTCGTTTTTTAAAGAGTTGAAGTTATAACTAAATTTGTGCATATTTCTCCTTTTCTTTAACATAAAAAGCATGCAGCTTGTGTAGCTTTTACTATATTTCAGTTAACTTTTATTCAGCTTTTGCCAATGATGCGAACTTGTTGTTTTCAAAATGTTATGCAAATCGCTAAAATGAAACTTATTTCAGAAAGTAAACAATTTTGGCAAATTCAGAGAGTAATTTTCTTTTTACTCTCAAAAGTCTGGACTGGTTCTTTATGCTCATGAAACAGACCTTATGTCTGTATGTGTTTATTGTGTTTAAAGTATGTGAACAGATTATAACTTTGGAACGAGTAGCGCTTTTTTCAATTCGAACGGACTCGAGTGCGAAGATTTCGAGAAATCTCAAAAAAACTAACAAACAATATTTTTCAGATGTGCTGTTTTTTTAGCAATAACTTTTAAACGTCTACAGATCGATTCCATAAAAACTTTTTCAATTGCCACTAACCGGTTCAAAATCGGTTGAAGCGTTCGTGGGCTATCGCGAGCGAAAAAATGAAAAGAAATGATTTTCTTTTAATCACGAAATTATATATCTGATTAATTAGTGTTAGCGAATCTTTTATAGGACTTAAAAATTTACATTAATCACCACTAATCACGTGGGAATAAGTTGATTTATCCAAAGTTTTTTGGCTGTTTGAAACCACTTCACAATAGCTTTGCGGTTAAAATTAGCGGGAGGTTTCAGGGATGGTCTTTAGGGTCAACCATTTTTTTATTTCTATTTATTTCGTATATGCAATATTATGAAATGAGGTAAATTTCTTATAAAAAAATTGTACTTCCGAAATCTCGTATTTATAATTATTTCGTAAATTATTAAGCAATGAGTTCAGTTTTTCATTTATATTGGAAACAAAATAAGATGTATTAGAAACTGACCTCATTGTCTAATAATTTGCGAAATAAATATACATAAAAAGGTCGATGTACATTTTATTTGTCGAACTTTTTAATGAGATAAGAATTCCTATAAAATCGGGATTAGTTTTTATTTTAATTTCTTAGAAATTTCATAACCGACTTTTATACTTAAAAGATGGAACAATTGTATAAAACTGTTTTATTTCCTTTCATATTACGATTTAGTTTTATTTATATAGCATATTTTTAACAAACACATTAATTGTAATAGCTGATTATTTAATTTTAGAAGGGCAAACTATTTTCCTACACTGAGATCCATAATCCGGGCACAATTCAGGAAAATCCTTTCTGCGTAGCCATAATGGAAATGCAAAGAGAATTTGAAGAAAAAGAAAGGCAAATGTTGAAGGCATTAGGCATGAAAAATCAACTGGTAATTAATTGATATTTTAAATTTCACAAACTTTTCTATATTAACAAAAAAGAAAAAAAACATTTGCAGAATGCAGAACTATCACAATTATTATTACAAAACGAAAAGAACTTTGACGCAGAAAGGACACTACGCTTGGTGAGTATTTATTGGAATTATGAAAAGCATTTAGTATTTGATTTAGAAAATAAATGCAAAAAGATATTGAAACTACTCTAATATTTATACGTAGGAGCATACAAACTTAGACGACATTGACTACACATCTGCCGCACTCCCATCTACATCATCACAACCAACAACTGCTAGTACTTCTGTTTGCCCAGTGCCTCCACAACCACCATCATCAACCTTGTCCACATCATTGACTGGCCATGAGCTAGACACTAAAACAGACACCTCGTTGCACTGATTGCTTAATGAATAATTATTTGTTGAAGGATTTTAATTTAACACACTTTTACACTATTATTAGGAAGAAGAAGAAAAATCAATATTTTAAAATAAAACTTATCAAAACTCATTCATTGTTAAACAACCATAAAAACATTGTGCTTAACCAAAAAAGCAATTATCTTAAATAAGTAAAATAAAAGAAATGGGAAAGGAACGAGTCAAGCAAAGGCTTTCGATTAAATGGCTTGAATTGTGACACAAATTGACAATATAAAATGTAGAGGAAGTATCAACAATTCAGATTAAATCAGTAAGAGGAAAAGTGTTCAGAAGTGCAAAAAAGCGGGTTGTTTATTTCTTTGAAAATGGGAATGTTAGACTCTTTCACACAACAGATTGTGGCTTTTAATAAAAACAAGTAAACACGTTACATTCGACCGGATCGTATATCAAATACCCTTCAAATATTCAGTAAGTAAATTTAAAATGTTTAATTTGGTGGAACAGAGTTCCTTTAAGACATCTCTGTACCCATTTTTGCATATAATAGCGTACGTCAACGCCCACTAAAAGGGGGCGGGGTCTAAAAAATTACTACATTATGTTTTCCGCAGACGAACGTATGGGCATTGCTAGATCGTCTGAGACTTCATCACTGATCAAAAATATATATACTTTATGGGGTCCAATTCTTTTTGGAGGGTATCAAAACTGTATTTTGCTGGGGTCTCTCTCTCGCAAGGGACGTGGGGGACATTTCAGCTTTGCCATTAAACTTCAAAAATAAATGTTCGGAATAATTAAATGTAAAATTTATTTAAATTTATTATATTTTTTTTTTGATGGGGTCATTTAGTTGGTAAACGGGGAGGAGGGGGTAGGGCACAGGAGTACCAGGTTACGTCTCGGATTCGTCATTAAAGCTTAAAAATGTTATTTTTAAGGGATGCAGGCTTAAGTAAAACATTTTGTTAAATTTTCACTCTATTTTTGCATATAATAACGCCCACTAAAGGGGGCGGGGTCCAAAAATAAAATTTTTTGATTTTATGGCTCCAAGTTTAACGCGTTGGACCTTCTTTGACTTGAAAATATATCATTTGCTTAGCAAAATTACAAAAAAATTTCAAAATTATGTTGTTTTTGTGAAGTTAGTTTAGTTCTTCTTAGGGGAACTTTTTTCCCTCTTGCTCGATTTAGCCCATTTCCGAACTCGACCTGTGCTATCCTTCAAGATACATATATTTGTACCAAGTTTCAAGAGTCTAGCTCTTTTCGTTTGGACTGAATCGTGATTTCCACAGACGGACGGACGGTCGGACATGCTCAGATCGTCTTAGATTTCATCACTGATCAAGAATATATATTTTGTTCTGGGGTCTCAGATGGATATTTGGCTGCAGAATGGCAAAGTGAATATACAGTACAATTCTTTTTTGGAGGGTATAAAAATTAATTTTTTTTGTTTATTTCGTCTGCAATATTTCGCTACAAAATAATAAGAAATTTTGAATTATTTTTTTTATAGAAAAAGTGTATCTTTATGCTAACAAAAATTAGAGAATATAATTATAACAAAAAGATCGAAGAAATATATGATAAATTAATAACAATGATATTTGTTAGTATTTATTTTGTGTTCGGCTCCACTGTGTATTATACCGAACAGACATTTTTAAAAGTCATTCGTATGGGTGAAACAAATATTGATGCACTGGCATAATATTTACATATATCGAGTAGCAATGTATGTCGTATATATTCTTTAAATATTTTGTATATATTGCAAATGTAGGTTATCGATTTGAAATTAAATTTAAATTTTATTTTCATTCCTCTACGAGACATATAAGAAACGAGTGTGTTTATATGCATATGTGCGATTGTTTACATAAACTTTTACATAAAAACATTTCTAAATTTATGCAAACGAGTGAGTTTCGTTTTCATGTGTCAATAATAGTAAAAATTCTTATTTCCCGCCAAATTGTTTTAATAATTTGAGTGTATAAAGGGGGCCCATAAGCACACGCTGCTTACCCTGCAGGAAATGTAAATACTGTAGTGACTTACGATTGACACAGTCAGCAGTACTAGTGATGTATAATACCGCAGGCAATGATATTCACTATAGACATTTAACATGTGCGTGTCATAGAAAATCTACTATTGACATTGGTACTAGTGATTCACTAGTACATTTTGGTAATTGCAGTCTACACTTTTGCTACTTTTCTGAAATAGATGTCTATTATGAAAATCCCTTGCTTGTTACCTTTTGGGGGTTTTAGTTAAAAAAAAATATTAAAAGACTAAAAGCCACTAATTTGTATAAGTCGTTTTAATAAAGCGTGTTTTTTTTAAAGTGTCACAACACCAGAGCAACGCGTGCAAATTGTTAAAATTTTTTATCAAAATAATTGTTCTATACGTCAAACAAATTGTGCACTTCTTCCATTTTATGGCGTACATAATCGTCCTTCAGAACGGCTAATTCGTAGAACAATAGATCGTTTAAATCATATTTAAACATTAATTTCATAAAATTTTCTTTGCAATAAAGCCCGTTTCATTGATATCAAAAATATATTTCCTTGTCTTATGATGATTTAAACTCGTGACACTCTATAAAAACAAAATTATTAAAACCCCTAATTATTAAAACAAAAATGAGATACTAAGTCCCGGTTTACACTATGCAACTTTTGTTGCAGCAATTCTTATTTTGTGTCAGATTCCTGAAATAGGAATATATACCATTTGTATTCCTTTCTCGCTCTTCTTCAATAAATATCAAGAATTGCTGCGATAAAAATTGCATAGTGTAAACCGGGACTAACTCATTTCAGTCATCTGCCGCAGCCACAAATTTCTTATCTGGTCAAAAGCAAGTTTAAAAATGTAGACACTGTCGCCAAACAGTCAGCAAAATAATAGACAAAAGTGGTGATTTTGGGACTTCCTTCAGTGTACGCTCATACAATACGAATGTGTTGGTAAATTTGAATTTTTTGCTTAGGGACGTGCCACACAGACAATACTGCGTTACACACGGAATAGTGAAGTGAATATACTTTCCTATTATTTTTTGCAGGGTATAAAAAAGTCAATGTTTGGTGGCGATCAGTTATATTAATCGTGTTTGTTCGTTTTTTTCCCTGCTTCGGCTGTAATTTTCGCCAGTGCTCTCTCAGATTTGATGAATATAAACACATGGCAAACCCATATAATGTTTTCCATTAATTTATGAACACTTAAATTTCAGATAATTCATTTCAGAATTTCAGATAGTATAGAGTCGTATACTTATTTTAGTCATAACCAAAATAATGACACGAAAATGTGCCACAGATTAATTTGTAGCTCACTAAAAACTATTACCGGCAGAAGGCTGCCGACAGATGGCGCAAGCTGGACGCGTGTAGGGTGGCCAGAAATATGTGGCCCTGCTACAACGACAGGAGGACAGCACAGCTGATCAACAGGAACCGTAGGGACATCTCAAGACTCGTCGCAGTAGTGACGGGACACTGGGCAATAGGCAGACATGCTGGTAGAATAGGTCTCTCCTATAATGCATTCTATCGCAGCTGCCGGGATCAGGGCAAGGAAGAGACAGGTTCACTTCCTTTGTGAATGCCCGGCATTGCACCATACGAGACACACGATCTTAGGCAACAGTATAATATCCGACCTTTCGGAGCTATCATGTATAGGTCTAGGTGACCTTATTAGATTCCCCGATGCGACAGGTTGGACCTAGCATCCATCACCGTATCCGGGATCTGGATTCGGTTCTACACGGGTTGACACTGACGAGTGAATGCCCGGCATTGCACCATACGAGACACACGATCTTAGGCAACAGTATAATATCCGACCTTTCGGAGCTATCAGGTATAGGTCTAGGTGACCTTATTAGATTCCTCGATGCGACAGGTTGGACCTAGCATCCATCACCATATCCGGGATCTGGATTCGGTTCTACACGGGTTGACACTGACGAGTGGAGTGGTCTTTCAAAACGGGATCTCAGAGATCCTACTTGAATGCTTGTGGGTTACAGGCAGCCACGTATACCAACCAACCAACCAACCAAAAACTATTTCTTATTACAAAACCTTTTATTATACTATTTGTTGTTGGGCCGCATTAAAAATTTTTGTAAAGTTAATTGACGAATTCGTAATTGTAGAGCCCAAAATAACGATATGATCTTCCATAGTCCTGGTATCGACATAATAATGCCTTACAAACACTTATTATCATTTGATTTAAAAAAATATTAAATAAATAATAAATCTCACTATAGCATTAAAATAACTATCGTTTTCCAACTAATCACACTTAATTTTTGAGCTTAATACAAAACACTTAATAAACAAAAACTGCCACAAGTAACAATAATAAAGAAAACTTCAAAACTTTCGCCAGCACAATGGGGTTTAAAAAACGTATTTAGGAAAGGGAAAGAAATTTAACACGCCAAATAAAAATCCTGTAGCTACCGGAACGACCGACATAAATGGGAAGACCAATGACTCCTTCTTTGGATGCATTACTATGTGTGTGTGTGTGTGTGTGAAGTAAACTTGTATGTTTAGTATCAATTGCAAATATGCTTACAAATAAAAATAAATATATATGTATGTATTTATCAATACATGTCGAACAGTTATTGTAAGAATACAATTGACAGGAAACAACACAAACTCACATTTCCTGACTGCTTGCATTCGTGACAAGACAGGCAATAAAATAAAACGGAATTTTTCGGTTAAATTCAAAGGAAAAACTTTCATACATTCAATAGTAACAGCAAATATAGAAAAAGAAACTCTCAAAGAATTATAAAAGTATAATAAGAGAAGAAAAAGTGCAATTGTGTTTCCTCAAGAAAAAAAAAACAGTTGAACAATTAATGCACAAGTATTTGATTTCGACAGTATTTAATTAGTGTAAAAAGTTTTAACGAAAATTTTATTTAGAATTGTAGCCAAGAATTAAAGTACAAATAAGAACACGAACTTAGCCATGCATAAATAAAAGAATTAAATAAAAGCATGAAGTGCGAATTGTTATCTCAATTAAATATTTATGCAAAAGTCTCCAGTTTGCCCAATAAATTTGTTTAAATATTATTCCAGTTACTTGGGAATAGTTGTTATTTTTTTGTAAATTAAATCAATATTTATATGAGTATTTTGGAGCTGATAAACATTCGCTCTCATGCAATTGTAAATAAAATAAATTCAATTGTATAACGGGAAAATGATAAAATACACTGGAACTCGGTTCACAGGGCTGCCAGCAGTTCTTTTTTTTTTTTTTTTTTTTGCCAAAAACCCTTTAATACGTTGTATTTTTAATTGAGTCAATATTCACTTAATTGACATAATTATATTTCTGTTCACTTACGCAAAAGCTGGTTAATTAAATTAGGGTGTGACTGCTAAAAAAATTTGTTATGTGCTTAAGGACCTCAAGTTCAAATCTGGAATTTTTTTGTTTTGTTTTTTTTTATTCTCTAATTAATAATAAATTTAATATCATTAACTTCCATTTGTATAGCAAGCGATGTTCGCTTGTAAGTCAATTCATGGTTAAATTATGGACCAAACTGAACATGTTTAACAGTAGCATGTTACACGAAAACAGCTGAGCTGCTAAAAAGAGTGTTGCCAGAAAGCAAAATTTCTAAAAAATCACATATTATTAGTCGCGAATACGAGAAATAAATAAATTTCCGCTTGGAATACAGTGAGAGTTTTGGCTAATCAAAGACAGACCAAAATCTTAAATAATACTCCCCAATAAGCATCAGTGACCATTTTAGAGCCTTCCAAAAAGGAATGAAAATATAGTGGCCCAATTAAACATCTTCGCTTTTTGTCTTCCCTGTAGTGGATCTCCACTCTGAATGGCTGATCAAAATTCACGACTGGGATCATGTAGACGCTTTGTCTTCCTGCTGTGTGGTCCTGCTGCATTTCAAAAAGCTGTTGTTTGTCGTAAACACGTATACCCAAATTTCGTTACATGGTAATGGCATTTCAAATTCTCTACTGCCTATTAATTATTTTTTACATGTCAGTCTGACAGTAGCGTTAAATGTTTACCTTTAATAACGTTTTTTATTTACATATTTGCAAGCGCATGTTAAAAAAGAATTCATATATGAATAAAATATTTTGCACTACTCATTCCTTTAACCGACTCAATTCATTTGAATAATTGTTTGCTTAATAGGCAACCTCATCGCACATCATTCGATTAATTATCAATCAAATATTGAATACCCTATAGAGTACAGAAGTATAATATGTAAATACAATTGCTCCAGGACTTAAGCAGACATGCTTATGCCACGTCATGTAAACAATTTTATTTATTTTGGATTTATTTACCCAAATTTTGTTCGGCTTAATAAAAATTATTGCATGCAGTCTCTGAAGTGGGTTAACTATGTATTCAATACTTTTACAGCCCATTTTAATACATACACGTACTCAAGAGCCGAAAATTTCAATATATTCCTCCTAGTGTATTTCTTTAGCCAAATACAATAATAAAAAACAGACATAAGAATTTGAATGCTTTCGAACACGAATCCACGAACTTGACCTGCGACACATAAAATATCTTTGCCTTGTATCATATGAAATAAGTGCCACCACACACACCTTCTATGCCAGGAGAATGGGTGCGTGAGATTAAAATATAAGAAGACGTTTTAAATTATATATCGGGTGAATTTTTTTTAGTTACGCAAAACTCAACCCGAAATTTGAAAATATGCGAGATAAATTTAAAAAAGCACTTACCTTTTTATTTACTTTGGAGCAAACTCAATGGTCATCGGAATCAGTTTATAATTGCCTGTATGTACATTTCTTTTAGTAGAACCACCACCCAGGGAATGACCTCTGCATATGCAGAGCATTGCATCGGAACTGGAAAAGAGAGGAACGTGTTGATAAGATAAATGCGAAAACAGAACATTTTTGTAGCTATTTTTATTGACAGGAAATGAAGACTTACAAAATTAATATTTTTCTAAAGAAAGAAAGATAGGAAGTAAGAACGTTATATACATCCGGGTCAAATCTTAAATATCCTCCAAATAGTTTTTTAGAAAGGACGAATAGCTTAAAAAAAGTTTACAGATTTCTTGGTTGTGTGTCATTGCCTTCTGTCTGTCTGTAAGTTTGTTTTGTAAAATTAACATTTTTATTCACGGATAGTGTGTCTTAATTATCGACTTTATGTTGGTGTGTTTAATATTAAAGTATAACAAGTAATAACAACAACAACAACAGCAGCCTACAACGTAACAAATAGAAAATTGTTTGAGAGAAAGAAAATTAAGAAAAAAACGTTTCACACGCAACTGCATTTTATTTGATTAAATTTTTAATCAAAATTATGAACAACATTTGCCACGCAATTCGAGTTGTACTTATCAGTGATACAAATTGTGTGCATGTGTTGGTGTCTATCGGTCTGTCCATTTTAACGACGTTGTGCTATCAAAATAGCGATTGCATTGTAATGCATACGAATACAGAATGAGTTCGATTAATAACAGCAAGAGATAAGGATTTTTCACATTTTTTTGTGTTTTATTCCACAAAAATTTCCATATTTTCAATAAAATTTGATACCGTGGTCATGTTGAGTGCGGAGATGAACTCAGGATTTTCGACTTTTTAGTCTCCGGGCAGCTAGTTCAAGAATGTCCTTCTAAATCCTAATGTAAAGTTTGTTCATAAATAGAAAAGGAGAGAAAGATCCGATGTATCATGTATGAAATCATTAATTTGACATCAGATCGAAAAGTCACCTGAGGATAAAATGAAGCTATAGTCTAGCCATGTTCTACGATATGTTGATATCGGACTTTAAATGGCGGCTCTAAGTAAAAAAATTAAAATTGCTGTGTTTGAAGGCGTGCCAAATATTTTTTCCCCATTTTTTATCGTGGACCAGCACTCAGGTGATGCCCCTATATATGCAATGCATTGCGCCGGAACTGAAAACGAGGGGATAGTATTGGGGGGACAGATTAGGAAAGATGAGAAGGTAGACAGTTGTTTTTGTAGCTATTTCAACATTTTACTTCGCCGGCTAATTTTTGCTACAGGGCCGACGAAGGTGGGTGCTGTTACTCTGCTTTTTTAGTACATGATGGTGTCAGTCGCTGCCAATTATGTTCAGTGATCAGTGACTATGCCTTCATCATTGAAACAGGCTGGCAACAACTACCACAACAACTCACTAATGCTGATCACAAGAATTCAACACAATATTTCATGACTCAGCGCGGGCTCGAACTCACGACCCTCCTCTTCATAGTCTCGTGTTCTACTACTTCAGCCAACAGCACCCACAAAGAAAAGAAAGATTAGGAGAGATGAGAAGATAGACAGTTTTTTTGTAGCTATTTCGACCTTTTTGTACTTCGCCGGCTAATTAGAAACTTTATTGATTAATCTTTCATTCTAGTGGATGTGACTGGCACAACTTCTTTTTTTTTTGTATGGACACCGACCCGCTCTAAAGCCCGCACTATAGTCTATATTCCCTTCCATAGCCAAATTTCCAATAAAAATCAAAAGAATACGTAACAAGTAAGAACGTTATATTCGACTGGGTCGAATCTTAAATATTCTCCAAATATTTAGCAAATAAAGATCCTTCCACCAGCACAAAAGCAATCCACTTTATTTTTGCAATTAATATTTTATATCAAAGCGCAACAAAAAAGACGGAGTTAAATTAAAAATGTTTAACCTGCTGGATTAAGTTCCTCTTAAGGCATTTCTGTGCCCAATTTTTAAACTGTATTTCGGAAGGGTCTCTCCGGGAGAGGCCTTGGGGGAGACATCTTACCTCCGTCGTAAATACTTAAAAAGTAAATTTTTGCGGTAATTAAGTGAAGAAAAACGATTTTTTTATAGGATTATTTAGGTGTTTGCCTTGTGTTTGTTGTTATGTTTGTTGTAAATAGGATAATAACAAAGAAAGTCACAGGTTGTTTTGGCGTTAGTTCAAATTGTAAATTATTTAGTTGATTGTTTTGCATTTGAAACATTTCGTGACAAAGTTTTTATTGCAAGATTATTGAATTCAAAAATTATAATGATTTGTTTATAATTTTTTGATATTCACAAACGTCACACGAATACAAAAATTATTAAGAAGGAAAAACTAAATTCAAGGCACTTAACAATTCTACATTAACTCCTTCCCTTACAATGCAACAAAGAAAGGAATTTAAGACTTGTTGAAAAAATATTGCAGCAAAAGACTTCTACAAAATATGGTAAGCATGACTTAGATTGTTATTAAAACAATTTTCTTGAGAAAGTTAAAATAAATTCATTAATTTCAAAAGGCAGGCGAGTGTCCGCACGTCAGCCTTCTAGAAACAGCTTTAAGACAATGTCCCGGTAATTCACCTGTCACGGCCAGTACACACGAATCATATTTAAAGATTATTGATGATTTGAAAAATGATCTGGAACAGATATCGTGCGAAGTTATAATGGTACAAAACGAATGCAGTAACCAGACTGACGAAGTAGATTTGGAAAACTTTCTTACAGAGTTAGAAACACAAAATGACCGGCTAGAGCAGGCCCTCAAACGACAGACACAAATCAAGGAAACCGCCTTGACGGAGCTACAAAACAATGTGTGATACTCTTATTATTTCATTCCATTTTCAAATAAGATTTTTATTAAAAAAAAAATTATTTGTCTTTCCATGTGTCAGAATGAAACCCTCAAACGCCAAATAGACCACCTGCAACACACAGTCAACGAGAAGGACCGACAAATTGTTTATCTCTCCAGTGTGCTTGAAAATATCTCTCAAATACAATCCATCGAACCTAAGCAAGCTGCTTTGGAATATGTCACCTCCCGTAATAACTTCAGCACAGAGCTAGAGAAGAAAATCCAAACGCTCTCCGAAAAGTTGGACAAATCAACAAGGCAGGAGCAGTTTTTGCACAGAGAGACGAGAAAGCTAACTGAAGAGCTGAATGAGAGCAGACGAAAAAATAGTAACGAAATTATTTCATTTTTTTTTTCTCCAGAAAGATGTTCTCTACTAATTTTCTCTATTTCAGGAGACTTGATTGCCCAAGCTCATCGCTTGAGTAGTCTTTTGAAGTGTCAGGAATCCCATCGTATGGAATTCGCTGCCAAATATCAGGCTTTGGAGCAAAACTATGAGGACCAGGCAAAGAAATTGCGTACCGCTAACAATCAATTGTGCATTTTAGACGAACGATTTCAATTGATGGAGAAACGACAAATCGAACATAATTTAGAGGTAATGATAAGTTTTTTGTCCGACTCGTTTTCAATGTCATTGAAAAGAGGTTGAATTTTGATGATTGGGTCCATGTTACAATTATATATCAAGTACCCGCAAGATTACAACGAATCAACAAAAACTAAAACAACAGGGCGTTTTATTGTTGTAAATGAACTGGAACTGTCAACGAGCACACAAACAAACAAGAAAAATAGCACGTGCTCTTGTGTTTTCTGAACGCGCTTTTTTTGTTTGTAGACAAACTTGTTAAGGTGGTTTTAATAGTTTGTGTGAATGTTTTTTTCTACCTCAATGGAAAAAAATTCAGATGTCGCTTCGAGACTACCTGGTATATAATTGTACCATAACTAGGCGTTATAGCTGTTGTGGAATCGATAACTTGATTCGAACTAGACATGGCAGATTTACCAGGTACTCTCACTACTACAACAATTAACAACACCAAAAACCATACGTATTTTGTTGGTAGAAAATTACGAGCTAATGTCGAAATGAAGAAAGAAGAAGGTTCATTAATAGCCATACCTAAATACGGGCGGCAAGCGTTTTTTAACTGTCAAAAGTTCTCATGTCCATAGCCCACTTTCAGATTAGGCAACTTTAATTGCGCTAGTATAATTTTCATTTTTATTTATTTTCTTTTGAACTTGCTTTTATGTTCACATTCAGCAACTTTGTTGAGCAAGTTTAATTTTCTTATGCTCGAATTTTCTTAATTTGTTGACGTTTTGTTTCATTTCTGCATTCATTAAATGATTCCGCCTTTTTATTGTATTCATTTGTCCAACTAAATTGATTAGTTGTTCCGTTTCATTTCGCTTCCAATTTCTCATAATTTTTTAACTTTTTATTCACTTATTAACAAATATAAAATTTTCTTAACACAAAATTAGACAACACAACGAAGAAGAAATAAAAGACAATGTCAAAAACAAATAAATATCCCAAGACAAGAATGACAGCAGAAACAGAATTGCCAAGTACAAGCAAGTCTGTACTCAAATCTCGGCAATTCTTTCCCCTTCAAACCGACCTTTCCTCTCACACCCACAAACACAAGACTTGCGCAAGTAAAGTTGCCTAATCTGAAAGGGGCCAAACATTTTGTATGGAGCATAGCGAAATAACCCGGCGGCAACGCTTTGCTATTGGAAAATCCGATTTTGACAGAGCGTTTTCTAATGAAGTTAGTTGCAAAAGAAAACAATTGTAACCAGAGAAAAAAAGCAAAAATTTACAAAAGTGAAATAAATAATAAAAGAAAAAATTTGTGCACTTCGTATTAGGAAATGGAGATAAGAAAATATTTGCAATATGATATGAAAATTTCAATAACAAAATCACAAATGTCGTCCGTCCAGCTGTTAAAATAATCAGGGTTGTTTAATTTGTTTGTTTGATAACCCTGTTTTTATTGTTTTTTGACATAACGTTGCCGCTTTTGTTTAGGTATGGCAATTCAGCGTTAAAGCTCAGCGGAAAAAACGTTCCGCTTTCCGCCCGTATTTAGGTATGGCTGTAACAAGGCAGGTTTAAGAAAAAAAAAAAAAATAAACTTTT
Source organism: Linnaemya tessellans (assembly GCA_951800035.1). Classification (NCBI taxonomy): domain Eukaryota; kingdom Metazoa; phylum Arthropoda; class Insecta; order Diptera; family Tachinidae; genus Linnaemya; species Linnaemya tessellans. Next base: position 124,342,816 of record OX637533.1, read on the forward strand.
GACAGTAGTTCGATACGTACCAAGGCAAATCTAATAAGACAGCTGCGCTACTCAGAATACAGCAAAAATTCTTTCGTATTTTTTTTTAATCTTTAACCAGCACTCAGGGGATGACCCCTATATATGCAATGCATTGCGCCGGAACTGAAAACGAGGGGATAGTATTGAGGGTACAGATTAGGAAAGATGAGAAGATAGACAGTTGTTTTTGTAGCTATTTCAACCTTTTGCTTCGCCGGCTAATTTCTGCTACAGGGCCGACGAAGGTGGGTGCTCTGCTTTTTTAGTACATGATGGTGTCAGTCGCTGCCAATTATGTTCAGTGACCAGGGACTATGCCTTCATCATTGAAACAGGCTGGCAACAACTAACACAACCACGCACTAATGCTGATCAGAAGAATTCAACACAATATTTCATGACTCAGCGCGGGCTCGAACTCACGACCCTTGGCTTCATAGTCTCGTGTTCTACTACTTCAGCCAACAGCACCCTCAAAATCGGAGAGCTATTGCGGAAAAATTTTTGATTTTTACGACATATTTTATGGAGTACCCTATATTGTAAAACATAACACAAAAAATTCAATTAAAATTTAGAGGCTATTGCTGGTAAAATATTTTGATTCAGAAATGCACAATAAACATTCAAGGGAAAGCCTACATTAATTTAATTATCCAACTAACGCAGAAGAGCTGGATAACCGTTTTTATTATTTATACAAATTTTATTCATAAATTGTGAAATTGCATACGAGAACTGTGTAAAACCGCTATGGTAATGCACTTTTAGTTCCGGTGTTGCCGTTTGGTCATTAGCTTCTTGTTCTATTTTCAGGATTTTTGTCCCATACTTTTATAGATTTAATTTTCTTTTATATTTAAGTACATGTGAATGTTGTTTTGTTATTCGGATTCAGCGTCTTTATATATATGTATATAGGTTGGTGGATCTGGTCAAACGTACAGACCACTTTTTACTTTTTCGCAACTTTAAATGGCGAAAATCACCTTTATTTATGTTGCACCATTTCTGGAAAAAATATGTTCTTTATTGCACCCAATTTTGTTAATTTATTTTGAAACTACCCTGCAGGAGATCGAACTAGTATTAAATTAGTATTGCACTAGTACAAAAATCACCAGTACTAGTTCCCAACTGTGAACTTTCCTATACCATGTTAATGCTCAAATTAACATTGAGTGTGTTTGGAAAATTACTAGTACCACTGGTACTAGATGGAAACTAGGGGGATACTAGTACTATTAGTACTAGATGAGTACTAGTATAATTTCTTTTAGTCGGATACTAGTACAATCAGTAAAAAAAATCCATAAATTTATTGGTTTTTTAAACCCAATGAAATTTGTTAAGTCTTTGTCATCACAAGCAATTCTTGGTTCATCAATTCTTAGTTTATAAGAGGAAATGGAAAGTTCCTTCAGGGCACACTCAATCCACTAGCATCTTGTACAACTTGAGTTACGTTTGGTACTCCACCATATATCAAACACTAATGAACATATGATATATATCAGTTTTTATTATTTTAAAAAGATCGCTGATTTTACATATGAACATAGATATTAACAAAAAAACACATTTAAAAAATTTTAAAATTAGTTTTTAATTTTATTTATTTTTTAAAGTGTCACTTTTTTACCACAAGAAAACTGCGGCTTACTTTCATAAATTATCGAATAAATAAACTGATATGCAGGTGGCAAAGTCTTCTAATACTATTCTTTGTTTCAAATTTGAATTTGTTTAAAAATTGTAACAATTAAAAATAAAATAAATGAAAATGCGAATTAGCAATTCGCTTTAAAACAGGATCAAAAAGTAATATGAAATTCTATTGTACAAGTCAAATCAATCAACAAATGAACTACTTGAAGTACTAGTGCTTTTCTGTATATGTTCAATCACCTTTTGAACTAGTGCTTGCTATACTAGTAATCGTACCAGCAGCTTAAAGACAATTAACGCTTATCCTCCTGCAGGGTAGAGCCTACTTAATACTTTGATAGTAATGGGTTTTTCAACAAGAACTTTGTTTTTCAATTGTGGCCACAGCAACAACATGATAGTTCTGACATTTAGTTTTTTGACGTATTCGTAGCAAATGCATTGGCAATTTTGCTGGAAAATTGCATTAAATGCGACCCCTTTTGAGCACATTCATTATTTGCAATTTTAGCGCAATTTGCTCCGTGAAGAGGTATTGTCGCTGAAGGAAAAGCATGCCTGTGCAATGGGTCATCAGAAAAGCATACAGGAACAACAAATCAAAACTGAAAAGGAGCTGTACATGGCCCACGATGTTATTAAAGAACAAAAGCTTATCATGCAACGGAATGAAAGCGTGCATAGTGAACAACAGCAAAGACTGCAAGAAACGAATGTGCAACTCAGAAGAGAACTGGCAGATCTTGCCAAGGACTATAAAAAATTACAGGAAGAACACGAGTGAGTTGTTTTTAATGGTTTCATAGCAACTACTTTATTGTAGTGCAATACATTCAGACTAACATATAAAAGTTATTCGACTACATTGCAGCAACCAGAAAGAAATCGGTTTACAGCAGGAAAAACTACTCGAAAACTTTCGCAAATGGAAGGAACAGCAAATAAAAGCCGAGAATTCCACTCGTGATAGTCTTAAAAGCTATGAAACGTGTATTTGTAATATGCTGGAGCACAATCAAATATTATTAAAAAAATTTCACGACCTATACAGAGATCACAATCAGCTGCAATATGAATTGGAGCGTTTAAAAATGTGCCCCTTAAGGTAGGGCTTTCTTTACAACAATTTATATATAATTATTTTCTTATATGTTTAAATCTTACATTTACAGTCTTCCTTATTCAAATAGTTTCTCTAATATCTCTGAAAGATCGGTAAGTGCAAAAAAACTGGCGAAGATCACAAAACGCACAACTTCAACATTATTCTCCTCCCGTCACACTAGATTGCCGACCGTTTGGAAATTGTACGCCGCACAACGAATCGTGTATCGGACCAAAACTCTTCACTCAAAGAGGAGCCAAATGCTTCGCGAGAGGATTCAACTTCAAATTACAGACCAAGCGATGAGCCACTCTAGATCTACTACAAACACTTCCAAGTGATTTGTTTTTACAATTAATGTTTTTTTAAATAGGTTTTATGTACATACATACATACTCACTTAATAGTATATATTTGTAATAGAATATATTTTTAGCAATTTTTGTTTATAACATTTTCTCTACTGCTGATCTTTTAGATTTATCCCTTCTATTTGTGTCTAGCCATTATTAAATAATATTTAAGATTGTATTATATTTCTTTAACCCGCAAATTGTAGTATTGCAGCCGTTTACAAATTGATATAAACTGAATTATTTTTTAATATTCCGTAGAAGTGGTGCTTAGGTAGAAGCAGTTTTGTAAGAGAGACAAAAACGATGTTCGCTTAAAAAGCTAGTGGCAACATACGAGAATTTCATTCGAGGACTTTCCATTTGGAGGCAGTAGCGTTTGAAAATCATATAGACCTCTTACACTATGGCTTCTACTTTTTATCATTTATTAACTTTATTTATCTAATTGGAAACAAATAAATCAAATGATTTATATAGATTTATAAAAAATATTCAGCCTTAAAGTGTTTGGCGTTTTACGCCTTCAAATTCGACAAATTGTAATAGCTTAAACATAAAAAGCAAAAATTTTCTTTAATCTATTACAAAATGTCGTATCTGAAAGAGAAAAACGCCAAACAAAATAAGGCTGATTATTTCCTTTTAAATAATATACATTCCAAGTCGGTTACATTGTGTACGGACTTGCATTTTTAATTGACTCAATTATTTAGTTTATTGGCATAATTATCTTCCTGTTCTCATATACAAAATTTCAAGGTATTTAAATGTTTTATTATACCATGCCAAATTTAGTCCATTCAATTATCGTATGGCAACTAAAAGTAAAAATTGTTTATATTCATAATACTGTGTTCATATATGCGTTTTTAATTGAAACAATATTCAGTTAATTGACAACAAGAATGATAAAATAAAGATTACGCCAACAAGCTGAAATAAAAATACTTTTCTGCGCATGATGGAACTCTGACGTCACTCAACATGTGTTCTGATTGGCTAATAAAATTCAACTGGAGAACTATTATGTTATTATAAAAACTGGACAGTGGGGCAAATTGCGATTTTTCAAATTAAATTTGTTTCATTATAAACAATTTTAAAAAATTATTTTATTTTCCACTTTTTTTTATTTGAAATTGTTAATTTATAGTTATTTTATATAAATATTGAACGCAAGTGCTAATTATTTTTCTTTTTTCCGCATTCAAAATAAATTTTTTTTGCTTGCAAAATATCAGCCATAACTTCCTTTGAGCTTCATCTCTTGGAAAACTATAAAATGACACAGCTTTTCGAAAACAAACAAAATTTTAATAATAATATTACATTTTAACACAATTATTTCTCACTTGTTTTTTTGCTGTCACTTTGTTTGCAATTGCCCACTGCACATTTCATGCTTGCTCTTTTTGTTCTCTTTTCTCTTTAATTTAGGTTTTTTGTTTACAGTTTATGAGCTTTGAAAATCAATTTTTAATAAGTTTTTTACACTTTAAGTTATTAATAATTATTTTAATATATTTATTTTAAAATACAACGCAATTTATTATAAAATATAACACAAAACTCTCATAAATCCGATTTAGTTTGCTTGTTGGAATACTCTCTTAGTAAATTGGAAATCTCTCTGAGTAAATTGTGTGAAGAGTTGCCAAATTTAGCATCAAATATTAATTTTGTACGAGAAAGTATTAGTTTTGCATATAATAAACGTTTGGCAATCTCTTCGAGGGAACAAATACGTCATCAAACGGTAAATCATGCGCAAGGCGTAATCTTTATTTTATCATTCTTGATTGACAATATCTTTTTGCTACGACAATTGGAATTTGACAGCTGAAAACAAATAATTGTTTACATTTTTTCTATGAAAATTTGGTTGTTTTTTATCATAAATATTCATATCAATATTCATGACTCACCGCGGAATTGAACTCAGTGTCCTCTGCGCTATAGTCTCGTGTTCTACTACTTCAGTCAACAGCACGTACGTTTGACTAGTCACATTTCAACAAAGTGTGTTCAATAAGTACTTTCGTTGTAAAAGCTTGTTCATTTAGTATTTTTTTTTTCACTGAACACAATTCTGGCAGTGTTGCATTATTAATTTTACTCATTATTAAAACAATTATCTCTTAATTGCCAATAAGTTAATTGTAGTTTTTATATGAAAATATGTTCTCAATAATGGCCTTAATTGTTATAATTTGAATATTGCTGCATATATGAACACCATATAAGGATCTGAAATTCAAATCTGGGAAGGTTTTTTTTTTTCTTAATTTCTAATTAATACTAAATTTAATGTTAATAATTTAACTTCAACATGGTTGGGCATATATTGTTTACATCTTTACACCGTCCAAAAAGGAATTGTCATTCCGTGTGTAACGCAGCGAAATATAGAGGGAAATCCCATAAACTATAGATATTCTTAATCAGTGTTGAAATCCAAGACAATCTACCGCCGTCCGTTTGTGAAAGTCACGATACACTCCAAACGAAAAGAACCAGATCCTCGAAATTTGGTTTAGATAAATTATAAAATATAGCACAGATCAAGTTTATAAATGGGCTGAATCGGGCCATAGGGAAAAAGTTCCCCTAAGAAGAACTAAACCCACCTCTAAAACACAACATAATTTTTAAAGTTTTTGAAGTGAAACTTCTTTGCTCACATTTTTACGGATGGAACGCGACACGAAAATGTGGGACGTTTTTGTGCAAATGGTTAAAATTTCTTTAATTACCGACCTTCTTATTATGATATGATGCTTATACGAGTATATGGTTCTTTTTCAGAACATCAGGCTTTCAAGGTCGCACAGAATGTGTAAAACAAAACAAGATTACTTATTTAACCTTTCATTTTCATCCCCGACGTTTCGTTGGGATTTATCCAACTTCCTCGGGGATGTTTATTGGGACGTTTTTGTTTCTATTTACATATATGTTTAAGACGTATTAGTAATACGAATCCATACGAACAAATATTAAACATACGCAGCCATACTGTGACAGAATTCAATTTCGTTTGGGAACAGAATTGATTTTGAATTTTGGTTGGTCAGCGAAAAACCAAATTTTTTTTCAGAACGAATGAAATCAAAAATGATTTCAGAAAAAATTTTTTTTTCATTTTTTAAGTAAAAATTCTTTGCGAGCATAAGGGTAATATTTTTACGGATGAAACGCGACACGAAAATGTGAGACGTTTTTGTCCAAGAGGAGGGAGAAAGCAATTGAGAACGACTGGGAGAGAGTGAAGAAGGGCGAATGTAACATGAAGCACATAGCGATGGACCGAGAGCAGGGAGCAAGTGAGTGAGAAAGATTCATAGAGAAAGGGAGATCGAGAAAAAATACCCACTATTAGCGATGTATTCGATTAGTAGTCAAATATTAGAACTTCAGATGGCAATTCTGTCGCATGACTTCTTGTACTACAGTAAACGCTGATCCTTTTTATTTATTCACATTATCATTTGAATGCATACAGTGCCTTAACAGTGAGTTAAATTTATAAATAAAGATTTTATGATAAATTTGTCAATCGTCCAATACTATAAGCAGTTGTTCAGAGCAAAGTACATACATATATAGATATCAAGTATATGCAAGAGCCCAGCTGACTAAAATTTTTTTTATTTTTTACCTGAACGTATGTCAAAATTTGTTTACTTTTGTAGCGAGCCATATTTGTTTATCCCGTTGAAAAACTAATTTTGTCAAATTGTGAAAAACATTATTAATTCAACAAAAGTAGCAAAAAAGAATTGTTGTGGAAAATATTTTTGTGCAAAAGTGCGCAATTTGAATTGTTTAAGAAAAGTAACAAAAAGAAATTGTTTTAAAAAAGTTCTATGCGGAAAGTATTTACATTTTTGGAAGTCTTTGTGAACAAAATATCTATAATATAAAAGTTGATTTATTTTTATTGACCTTATCAGTTTATTGTAATATTTATCAAGCTTGTGGTCGTTTTTTATAATATATTATTTCTTATAATTTTTATTCGATATTTCGTTAACAGCTTGTTAACATCTTCAGGAAATAAAAATTAAAATATAATATAAAAGAAAATTTCTGACATAAGATTAAAATTTTACACAAACAAAATGTACGTTGGTTTTTGTAATTTTATGTTGTTGTACTCTTGCGACTACTTGATATAGATATACTTTGGTTAAGAAAGTGGATCACGCACTTCTTCCCTTTTGTGGTCAGTTTTAGGCGACCTTCTGTGGCGGCTATTTAACATCTCCTGACGAAATTTCTCACCAAATTTATTTGTCTGTCCGATTTTTTAAAGTCTATCAGACTTTTAGAATATTTTCCAGTGAATGAATCGTACAATTGCTTAGGATAGTCAGTCACGGCTTCAAGACAACTGCCGCAAACGACATATATTTCGCAGCGAATAATTGTGGTGGAAAATAAAGCCCTTTTGTATATGAATATGATCACTTCTTTACAGCGCCCGTTCACAAACTGAGAAAAAAATTAAACTAAAGTTTTCAGGTGAGTTTTATGTTGCCAAAATTTAATAACGCTTTCTTCTTGCGTACGGAATCACGAAGAAGGCGGCCGCAAAAACGTTGCACACTCATCTCTACTGCTTAAGCAAAATCAACAAAACTTTATCAAGTTGTTTGTTTTTTTATTCATATTTTTTTTTTACTTTTTCAATAGTTTCTATAGAAATAAGAAATAACTTGCTAATTAACAATTATTTATAAAATGAGCTATTAGAGAAATTAGCAGATACAACTTAACGTTTTTTGCCATTTTTTCTTAAATGAACTTGCTTCTCTTGCATATTCATGTTAATTGAATAAAAACAGTAGCCAGTGAGTGACCACTGAAACTGGCAATCGATTCAAGAGATTATGACGTTTAATTACCACATGAAGATGTAACAAAATTTTTATGTATATATTTTTACATTTTGTTTGCTATAAAATCTTCAATTTATTTTAATGCCGCCAAAAAGAAAAAGCTCTTACGACTGACTGCACGTTGCAAGTATGTAATAAGTTTATTAAACACTTAATGTCCAAAAATACATTTTCATAAATAACACCTCTCACTTCCATGAAAATTAATGCTGGACTTAACTTCTTCATTTACTATTATTGCGCTTGATTTTTAATCCCACGCAGAGCTGAAATTATAGCACATGCGTGTACAGCAAGCAATTGACTATGGAACAGTTGGCCGTGTTGCGCAAGAGCAAAAATTACATACGAAATTCCCCTTGAAATTATTTGTCGTCATATGTAGATATAGAAGTATGTCACCCTCACATGTTGTTAATGGGTAATAAATAATGATGTGAAGATGACTTTTACTTTAAAGTTTTTAATCAGCGTTTAGCGGGATACAGATTTTGTGTTTGAAGTGAATTGTTTTTCTATAAACCGGTGAATAAGGTCAAGAGTTCAAGCATCCAATTTTATTTAATTTTATAGTACGTTTTCATATACATACGTGATTTCGACCAAATCATTCGACTAAATTTGCGACATCATGTCCCATACATTTTTCGTATGAGGGTGCCTCTGTGGCTGATGGATAGCAATGCTACCTGTCAGTCCAATGGTCGTGGGTTCGATTCCCGCCGGAGACTCTGGGTGTTTTCCGCAGACAAGCAAATAGCTTTGCGGGCTGTGTTTGTTTTAAAAAAACAATACACTTTTTCACAAAAATCTTTTCGGCAACAATTCTTTTTTGCTACTTTTGTTGAATTAATAATGTTTTTCACAATATTACGAAATTATTTTTTCAACGGAATAAACAAATATGGCTCGCTACAAAGTAAACAAATTTTGACATACGTTCATGTAAAAACTGAAAAAAATTTAGTCAGCTGAGCTCTTGCATATACTTGATATAGATATACTTTGGAACTACCTTTTCACTACATTTATATATCTGGAAACGAAAGTTTGGCCTTGACTACATTGTCAAAGAATTTTTACAAAAAAAAAAAAAATCGATTGACAATTTCAAAGTCTGTACTTTTAAAAGAAATAGAAGAAAAGTTTATTTTCACTACCAAAATGATGTCTTTCATACAGAAGAAATCTTTCTTAAAAGCCAAAAATTGTTTGAACTTAAAAATTCCATCGCGTAATCTTGATCCGGTATGTTCTCCACCTCGATTTCCAATGACGACGGCACAAAAAGTTATACTAGGTGGCGGCAGCATTCTCCTGATGATGGTCATACCAATAGTAGGATTGCTAAGTGTGCCCTCATGGTCTGTTAAACATCAAAATCTGGGCAGAGCTCGGAAAGAATCATAAACGGTGCAAATTTTATAAACATGTTTTTTTTTAAATAAATATCACGTTAACAAAACTCAGAAGCCTTAACTCATTAAGTGAAAAAAAGAAACTGACCAAAAACCCTTTTCCTGGAAGTAAGACAAGTACAAGAGGTTTCTTTAAATGTATTTGAATTTTCTTCCACAAAAACAAAAAAACAACTACGGAAATGTTTTATTATTCGGAAATTTGCCAACAATAAAAAAATGCAAATTTTTGTTTATGTATGACGGCTACTTGCCCCTAGTTGTTGCTACACATTTCTTTCCCTCTGGTTGTGACTTCTTGCATGTGTACACGCACAATAATCGCTCCTCTTTTTGCTAAGCCGGGACGGACAGACAAACACACACGTACACTCATAATCATTGTATCTCAGCATCGTTGCTGGAAACTTCAGGTGATTTGTTGCCTAATTGAAAGCCAAAACAGCAAAAGAAAGATGATGATGAAGAAAAAAAAAACAAAAGTGAAAGACAACAACTTCCCAAAGAGAGTGAAACCAAGTGCCAATACAAAAACGCCCCATGTATCCAATCAAGCGGCAACGAAAGAAATAATATTAAATAAATAAAAAAAATCAAAGACCATATGCGGCATGCGGCAATTGCATGAAAAGTACATTTTCTTAAAATTCCCTTAAGTATAATTACAAAATAAAAATTAACTGTTAATGAATTTGAAGATTTATTTGAAACATTTTTGTGCAGCAATTCGTGCGTCTGTCCGAATCCCCTACTCAGTGCCAACAGTGACTGGATTGGCGTTGCATGTGAGACGTTTTCGAATGAACCAACAATTTTTTATTTACCTCACGACGCGGTAGATTTTTTCATTCACACACCATTTTCATTTTTGAATTAAGATTTTTATCGGCTAATTGTTCGAAATTTGTTATTAAATCTCAGAAAGACATGATGAATATTCCAAGGCACAAAGGCAAGTCAACATCAGTTTTTGTTATTCAACTTACACAGCAGAGCAGAGCAGCTGTTTTCGAGAGCCGCAACACTTTCATCATCAGTGCTCATATGTATTGTGTTTATCACCACTTATTCGGTGGCTTAGTTGAATGTGATAACAGTTCCTATTTACACAAATTTTATTGTGAAAAAGGATACGAGAACTGTATCAACCTGATGTTTACATGTTGTTGTTATAATACCCGTGTTACCTTTTGATTATTTTTTCTTCATGTCTCATTTTTCTGAATTTTTTGTTCCATCATTCTTCTTGAAGTATAAAACAGTTTTAATTCACAAAAAAAAAAAAAAAATATTAACCGACTTGTTTGCTTTTATGTAACATGAAAAATTTAATTGTCCAACCCTGGAAACATCTTTCTGATTTTTAATATCAATTAAATTCCTCTGGAAGTATGAAATAGTTTCATTTAACAAAAAAAAAATTATAATAAAAAATTAAATAAATAAAGAAACAAAAACCAAATCTTTTACTTTTATGTAGCAAACAAAAATTCATTTGTCCAACTCTGGAGGCGTCTTTTTAGATTTTTAATACCAATTTAATTCTTCTTGATATATAAAATAGTTTTAATTCAAAAAAATAAAATATTAACCGACTTGTTTGCTTTTATGTAACAACAAAAATTTAATTGTCCAACCCTGGAAACATCTTTTTGATTTTTAATACCAATTAAATTCCTCTGGAAGTATGAAATAGTTTCATTTAACAAAAAAAAATTATAATAAAAAATAAAATAAAGAAACAAAAACCAAATCTTTTACTTTTATGTAGCAAACAAAATTTCATTTGTCCAACTCTGGAAGCGTCTTTTTTTATTTTTAACACCAATTCAATTCGTCTTGAAGTATAAAATAGTTTTAGTTCACAAAAAAAAAATAAATATTATTAACCGACTTGTTTGCTTTTATGTAACATGAAAAATTTAATTGTCCAACCCTGGAAACATCTTTTTGATTTTTAATACCAATTAAATTAATCTGGAAGTATGAAATAGTTTCATTTAACAAAAAAAATTATAATAAAAAATAAAATAAATAAAGAAACAAAAACAAAAACCAAATCTTTTACTTTTGTGTAGCAAACAAAATTTCATTTGTCCAACTCTGGAGGCGTCTTTTTTGATTTTCAATACCAATTTAATTCTTCTTGATATATAAAATAGTTTTAATTCAAAAAATAATATATTAACCGACTTGTTTGCTTTTATGTAGAAAACAGCTGTTTCGATTGTCCAACCCTGGATTCATCTTGTTGATTTTCAATGCCAATTAAAATTTTCTTGAAGTATAAAATAGTTTTAACTAAGAAAAAACAAATAAATACATAAATGATTAAACGATTCGTTAATTTGGTACATGAACCAAACAACCTGTTTTAAAAGTCCAACCCTGTAATCTTCTTTATGATTTTAAATACCGATTTCCCGAAGTGTAAAATAGTTTTGTTTGTTTGTTTGAATGAAATACAAATTAAATTTGCAAAGTATTTGCTGCACAGATGCCGACGGGGTGACTCAGACCATATGCCGGTGATGTTATTAACCCGTATTTTTTTCCGTTACTAAATAGTTTTAATTAACAAATACATAAATTTAGTTTGTGTGCCAGAAAAGTGTCAAATTTAATTCTTTCTGAAGTATAAAATAAGTTTAATTAACAAAAAAAAAGCTGATATAAAATTTTTATTTGACATATTGTCACAATTCTTTTTTAAATGAAATTTATTTGTGGATGAAAAATAAAATAGATGCATATCGAATATAATTTGTTTGTTGGGTTGGTTTTGTATGAGTTTCCAAGTCTACTATGCTTATTCTGCTGTGATTTTTGAAAATAATTTGTAATTTACAAATTGTGAATTCTCAGATGGTTGTCGTAAGTATGTGCATAAGATAAGAGGTTTTTAACTTTTCAAAACTATGGTTAAAGTCTACTGATGATTTAGTAAAGCACCAATATATTGTTCTATTTTTTCAGCCTTTGATTATTTAATTTTATTTTAATTAATATTGACCTTGAGGCTTATTTTTATAAAATAATAACTATAAAACTATTTATTTTATAATTATATCAATATTTCGATATCCTCTGGATATCTTCTTCAAAATAACAATTTAAAAATTATTTATAATATTTCAACAATAACAAAATTTTTAAATTATATAAATTATATAATTATAATAAATTGTATAATTTAAAAATTTTTTTATTGTTGAAATATTATAAATAATTTTTAAATTGTTATTCTGAAGAAGATATCCAGAGGATATCGAAATATTGATATAATTATAAAATAAATAGTTTTATAGTAATTATTTTATAAAAATAAGCATCAAGCTCAATATTAATTAAAATAAAAGTAAAGCACCAATGAAATGCTTAACCATCAACAAATAAATTTAATTAAAACAAGTAAAAACGTTATATTCGACCGGGTGGAATCTTAAATACCCTCCAAATATTTAGTAAGTGAATTTAAAATATTTAACTTGGTGGGACAGAGTTCCTTTATATAATATCGTACGTCAACGCTCACTAAAGGGGGCGGGGTTCAAAAATATACAATATCATGTTTTCCACAGACGAACGTATGTGCATTGCTAGACCGTCTTAGACTTCATCACTGATCAAGAATATATTTACTTCATGGGGTCCAATTCTCTTTGGAGGGTATAAAAACTGTATTTTGGCGGGGTCGCTCTGGCAAGGGCTGTGGGGGAAACATTTCACCTTTGTCATAAAACTTTAAAAATAAATGCTTGGGATAATTATATACAAATTTAAAAATTTTTTTTTTGGTAGGGTCATTTAGGGGACGAAGGGGAAGGAGGGGGTAGGGCAGAAACAGGTAGACATAAAACTCTAAAAATAAATGCTTGGGATGATTATATACAAAATTTAAAATTTTTTTTTTTAAGGGGAAGGAGGGGGTAGGGCAGAGGAGTACCAGGTTCCAGGTTTCGTCTCAGCTTCGTCATTAAAGCTTAAAAATGTTATTTTTAAGGAATGTAGGCTAAAGTAAAACAATTTGTTAAATTTTTATGCTATTTTTGCCTATAATAACGCCTTCTAAAGTGGGCGGGGTCAAAAAATATTTTTATTTTATTTTATGGCTCCAAGTTTAAGGCGTTGGACCGTATTTGACATAAAAATATATCATTTGTTTTATATATTAACAAAATAACCAAAAAAATTTAAAAATTATGTTGTTTTTTCTGGGTTGGTTTAGTTCTTCTTAGGGGAACTTTTTTCTCTCTTGCCCGATTTAGCCCATCTTCGAACTTAACCTGCTCTAAGCTTTAAAATATATTTATACCAAATTTCAAGAGTCTAGCTCTTTTCGTTTGGACTGAATCGTGATTTCCACAGACGGACGGACGGACATGCTCAGTTCGTCTTAGATTTCATCACTGATCAAGAATATATATACCTTATGGGGTCTGAGATGGATATTTCGATGCGTTACAAACGGAATGATAAAGTGAATATACCCTCCAAATTCTTTTTTGGAGGGTATAAAAAAAATTATAATAAATTTTTGCTATTAAATACCAAAATAATTAACAATTAACAATACCAAAATAAGTTTAAACTTTCCTGCTCTGGAAGCGTATTTTGGATTTTGCTGATGTTTAATAGAACTTTTTAGCTCTTCTGGAGGCTTCGGCACAACCAATTTCACTTATAGACAGACGCAAATCGCTTAATTGTCTTCCCTATGCATAAGAAACCGAATATTTAAATTTTTCCAAACACTTTATGGGGCCGCATATTCGCATATTCTCTAAAATATCCTTTCACCATTTTTGGGGTGAAGAGTATAAAAATAGTATAGTGCAACAATTTCTCTGAGGTTATTTATTTTTTCATTTATTTTTTGTAAAAAATATCCTAATTTCAATACGATGATTTTAGTATTCAATCAGTCCATATTAAACCTCACAATAAGTATTTGAGGTTCTCAATGGAGAGTTATGATGGTTTTAAGGCACTCGCATTTTGAATAAGATTAATAAAGCGTGTCTCATTAAGAATGCACTTGTTCATTTTAAAATAAAAACCCCCCTCTTTAGATTGTTGCGATTTTTTGATTATTATAAAAAAATTATAAATAAGACATGTTCTGAATTGGTATGGAATAAAACATAAAGAGGAAGATCGGAAATTAATTTTCCAAATTAATTCGTCATAAATTAATTTTCTAAAGAATGTAGGCTTAAGTAATATTTTTCCATGCTATATGTTACTTCAACGCCCACTAAAGAGGGCGGGTCCAAAAATGGATTTTTATAATTTTCTGGCTTCAAGTTTTTGATATAAAAATATATCATTTGCTTAACAAAATCACAAAACAACTTTAAAAACTATGCCTTTTTTAGAGGTGGGTTTAGTTCTGCTTAGGTGAACTTTTTTCCCTCTGGCCCGATTCAAACCATTTACGATCTTGAGCTGTGCTATCCTTCAAAAGTTATCTATACAAAATTCCAAGGGTCTGGTGGCTCTTTTTGTTTGGAATGTATCATGTTTTCCACAAGATGGATGAACGGACGGACGGACGGATATGGCTAGATCGTCTTAGATGTCATCACTAATCAAAAATATATATACATACTTTATGGGTCCTTGGGCGGCTATTTCGTTGTGTTTCACACGGAATGACAAAGTAAAATGTGCATTATTAAAGAGAAAATATGCTGCAACACTTTTGTTGTCATGCAATCGCATGGATTAATTATTTTCTGGAATTCCTAGTAGAAGAAGTAGGCTTTTTCTATACGCCATTGAACCATAACATCAGCTGGCAATTAGTTGAGAAGGCAACATATAAGGTCTGTCTGCGTACTTTTCCAGTAGCAAATACTCAGTAACTTTTTTTTGGGAGAGTAAACCAATTTTACTCTGTCGGTTGAAAATATCTCAAAAAGTACGGAGACAGCATCCAGTGAAATCTTGCAAGAAAACAGCTGATCGGTTAGTAAACTATTGAAATATCAAAGCAAACGAATTTTAGCATATGTGTACGCAAAGTTTGTCTCACAAAGTTCTGCTGCTTCTATCGGTTCTTCCATCTCCAATCCACTTACATCACGGTCGCACTGTATATTTGAACGTTTCTGGCATGAAGTAAAATGTTTTGTTAATTATAATTTATTATAAACGTTAAAAATCAACACAATTCTAACTACTTGCCTCTGCCATTGCTAAATTTCAGTTTTTATTTTTATTTCACAAAAATTATTTCATTCAAACAGCTGTTCAAACTAGTTGCAAAATCTTGCAAGCAGAAATTTCTCCAGCAACATTTTGCAAGTTCTCTAAATTCCAACTGTCAAAAAATTCTCTTTTTGGCTCTCTCGCTGCAAGAGATTTGGAGTACGCAGACAACATTTTGCAAGATTTTGCAACATTTTGCACAAAATAATGCAAAATATGTGTACGCAGACAGACCTATAGTTAATTTCGGTTTAAGTTACGCACACAAATGACATGTTCTTTTCTGGACAATATGTAAAATTTTCCCACTTTCTTTTGAATTGTCAATAAGATTCGCCTTTAAAAACTAAAACTAATCCCCATAAGTGGTAATTAAATAATTTCTACTAAATCCACTATTTCCAAATAATAAATATACAATTGTTGAAAGTTTTCATTAAAAAGGGAAAAATAAAATCGCCACAACCCGCGCAGCCAATATTTAGTAGAATTTAAGATTAAATGATTTAACGAATGCATGGTGATAGTGATTAAGTAAAAGTGACATGATCGTTATTATTTATACCGGCTCCGGATCACTGCTTAAAATAAGCCAACAACAACAACAACGTAAACGGCAACTGCAACAATTGCTGGTTGTTCAGGCAATTGTTGTTGCCGCTGCATTCGCCGTCGTTGTTTATGAGATATTCTAGGTCATCAGAGATAATAAAATTATAGGAAAAAAAGCATTGACTAAAAATAATTTCTACCATTTTCGGTTGTTTTTATTTTTGCATTTTTTTTTAATATTTTTTGTTGGCTGCTGCCAACTGACAGCCAGACCAACTGTTTTTGACTGATTACAGGCTGCACCTTTAATACGTGTATCATTTAAGTTCACACACAATTATAGTGTTGGCAGTAGTTTCTTGTTGTTGTTGTTGTCGTTATTGCAATTTTTAAAAGGATCGAAAGGCCGACTTAGAAATTCTTCATTGGCAGTGTACGATTGAACTGAACCTGTTTGGCAGAGAAAGAGAAACACAATTTCACCGTCGAATAAAATGAAATAAAAAGAAATAAATATGTTGTTAATAAAAGTAGTTGGTGTACTTGTGCACAGGTTTCTTTTATTTATTTTCGAAGCAGCTCTACGGCAAGAAGGAAAACTGATTGAGTTTTCAAACCCATGGGAGACATCTAGGGCCACAAGTGTGCCAGCATCCTCTTAAAGAGGATGGATATAGACTCTAGCAGTCATCGCAGGAGATTGTTCTTAAAAAAATTGATGTTTGAACAAATCAAAGTTCTGTGATCCGTCCTGTGCGCTAAGAAAACTGAAAATTTTCAAAAAATCGGGAAGTTATTGGGTTCACACCGTTTTCCAAAAATCGAGTTTTCGCCAGAGATCGACGTTTTGTGTTCCTAGGAATCTTTCCCTACTACTCGTGAGAGGGTGTCAGTATGCCTCTATGTATGCATATGTGTGTTTAAGTATGTTAACCGCTTATAATTGACCGGATCGAACCAAACTGGTGAAAACTTATTTTTCAATGGTGTTTAATTTTTTTAAAAACTACTAAACGGCATTGAGAAACCACGACGATCGCCATTAACCGGGTGAAAATCGGTTGATGCGTTCGTGGTATATCGTGAACGAAAAAATTTGGAATAAGTGTTTTTATTTTAACTCCGAAATTATATATCTGATCAATCGTTGTGCTCGAAAAACTACATCAATCACCGCTTATCACATTATAATCGGTTGATGCATTTAATGGCTATACAAGTTTGAAACTCTTATTAAACTTTTGAGTTCGAAGAGCTTAAAAGCACAGAAAGCACAACAGATCACATTACAATAGCTTCTTCGCTAAAATTAGCGGAAAGTTGCAGAGATGGCCTTTAGGACCAGCATGGGCATTGTGGGTGAGCGCTCTTCACATGTATATAAATTCGCTCTTGAGAGTCACACGTATTTGTAGTTACTCACAAATCACAAAAATTGTGATTCACAATCAGGGCTGCCAGAAATGCCGATTTATCGGCATTTTGACGATTTTTTACTCCAAAAATTTCAATATGCCGATTTGCCGATTTTACCCCTAAAAAATTCCGATTTTTTAATAATAGTGTGGAACATCTTTTATTATATAATTCTTCTTTTAATAACAA
Source organism: Linnaemya tessellans (assembly GCA_951800035.1). Taxonomy (NCBI): domain Eukaryota; kingdom Metazoa; phylum Arthropoda; class Insecta; order Diptera; family Tachinidae; genus Linnaemya; species Linnaemya tessellans. Next base: position 124,360,655 of record OX637533.1, read on the forward strand.
TTCAATTGCCTTGTTTTAGCTGTGCACGAAATTCCGATGTTCCTTAGAAAATAAAACTTTAAAAGAAGGAATTCTTTATTCTAAAGATTATTTGAAAATGAAAAACTCTAATTGCGAAATAAATAACGATTTAATAAAAATGTCAAAATCTAATATATATGATTGATTTATGAAAACCACATTATTTCCAATTTTTGTATTATATTTACGAATTTTGTTCAAACATTTTAGGATAATATTCTAAATTTTTAATTGTATATTGTAACTCCTATTTTAGAACCTACGAGTAGAGTTAATTTTTAGGAAATTCTGAAATATAATAGCAAATTTTTTAAATACTATTGGAAAAGACGTATATATATTAATTGGAACGAAGTTCCTTATGAGACGTTGCGGAGGGGTACCCTAACCGGGAAGAAACGTCCGTAACGTAAGATATTTTGTTTCTAACTCAATGTTTAAGACGTATGAGTAATACAATTCCATACAAACAAATATTAGTCATACGCAGCCGGGCAGTGACAGAATTCAATTTCGTTTGGGAACAAAATTGATTCTGTATTTTCGTTGGTCGGCGAAAAGAAAAATCCTAATAAAAAATGTATACCCGAATAATTATTTTCTTTATACCTCGAATAGAACTTAAAATTAATATTTTTATAATAAGGAACTGCGTTCCTATCCGGTGTCCCACGACACCACACATCTTTTTTAATTATTTTATACTATTTTATAAAAAGCAAGTTGATCTTATGTATTTTTTTTAAGTAAAAGTCATTCTAAATGAATAAAATAATAAATCCTTTCTTTTAAATTGCCAATTGGGAGATTAAACGAAACCCCAAAATAATTTCAAAACTTGTGAGGTGCAAATTTATTGATCTATACATGCTGTTTTATGTATAATATTTAATAAATTATATTGAATTGTTTTTGTTTATATGTCAAAATAAGTTTTTTAATTAATGCCGATTTTTTGCGGATTTTAAGAAATGAAAGTGCCGATAATGCCGATTTTTTTTGGGAAATTTGTTGATTTTTCACGAATAATTTCTGGGAGCCCTGCTCACAAATCACAAAAATTGTGATTCACAATTCAGTCTATCACAAGCTTGCAAGCAAGACGGTTGTTTGGGCGCTTGTTGAAAAAGTTTATTTAAGGGTGGGGAGAATGCTCTTATGTTTGCAAAATTTCTCTCACACACACAAACTCAAAATGTTGATGTATTTGTGTCTATGTCTGCTTTAGGGTCAACAGTTTTCCATTTTTTTTTCTTTTTGAATTTGATTAAAATATTATACGTATTTATTAAAAATTAATAAATTTTAAACAGGAATGTAAATTTTTACTTTTCGATCTTATTAATTTATTATTAAGATAAAATTATTTGTTCAGACTCAAGTTCAAATCTGCTATCTGCAAATAGTTTTTTAAGAATTTTTACTAAATTCAAGTTATTTAGAATGTTTTTTTTTATAATTATCAAGCTAGCAGAATTGATCAGTACTGAATTCGAGGCCGCTACACCATAAGCGTTCTTTGTTCAACACTTTCCACGTTGGTAGTAGAGATTGATAGGCCAATTTTTCGAAAATTTGAAAGGAAATGTCAATATACAGCAGAGCCAAAAATTAGCCGGTGAAATAAAATGGTTGGAATAGCTACAAAAGAAAATTCTCCATCTTTTCATCTTTTTTCGTCTGTCCTCTCAATACTATTACCTCCTTCCTAGCTACGGCGCAACGCACGGCATATATAGGGGCCATCCCCAGAGTGCTTATCCGTATTAAGAATAAAAATATAAAATAAATAAATAAAAAAAATCATAGCTGTTTTCGAAAGCCGCTACAAAGTAAGTTTGCAAAGTATTTGCGGCGCAGATGCCGACGGGGTGACTCAGACCATATGCCGTCGATGTTATTAACCCGTATTTTCTTCCGTTACTGTGACTTACTGTACACGACCTATGCCTTCACATAGGAAGTAGCAACGTAGTTAACCACGGAATATTCCTCAGAAGAACTGTAAAACTATACAGTTATCTGAGGTGTTGAAATTAACTAGTGCGAGTGAGACGCAAAACTCTCGAAAGAGAGTAAACAATCAGTGGTCTGGCTGCACTTGAAAAATAATTGTCAACGAGGCTTGATGTTGACTGACTCAGAGCTGCTTTGCGACTGTGATAAGTTTTTATTTATGCTTTTATTAGGAAATTGCATACAAGAACTGTATCACACCGATATGGTAGCACACTTTTAATTCCCGTGCTGCCGTTTGCTTATTTTTCTGCATGCCCCATTTTATGATTTTTTTTTACTCCATTTCACTTAAGAAAACTTTTTTTGTCTGAAATATTTTATACTTAAATAACTAATTATGAGCGTTTAATTTTTATTGTTAGCTCAAGTCAGTAGCAAAAATTTGTGCGTAAGTATTTTGTATTGAGCTTTTTTATTGCTATACATATTAAATTCATTACAAAACTAATTATCTTTCAAATATTTCCTTATTTATTAAAGAGCTAAAATCGTTTTGGTTAAACAAAAGTTACAAGAAATAAAGGGTCCGCCATTTAACGTTTTTTTTTCAACTAGTGCTTATTTCGTGAATACTTAGCTCATGTCTGATTTGACAGATAATTAGTTTTATCCTTGCGCTGCACGAACATGGTTGTGTATACGCTTGAACAACACTGGGAAATATTGCGACATTATGCTAGGAACACAACTGGGACGAACGACGAATTTCGCTTAGTACGACGAATTCGTTGGTAAAAAATCGCTCTATAAATTCGTCGTATGAAACACAATAACGACGAATAAATTAAAATAATAAGCAAACAAAATTTTAATATTTGTTTTTTAAATCATTGTAACCTCTGATGCCAGTCAGATTGTTTACACACTCAATAATTATTGAAATTCCTTTTTGTAATTATTTTCTGAAAAATTTTTTGTCTGTAAATAAATTATTATTTTCATTTAACAGCTGATGGGGTGACCATATGAAAAAGTGAGAAATAGAAAGAAAAACTATATTATAAAAAGTGTTCAAAATTAATAAAAAGTCGTCCGAATGATACATTTTTGTGAATTTGTGAATGCATTTTTAGTATTGGGTGTTTTTTATTGAGGTATAGAACTTTAAGTTGGCATCACTTTTTTAACTGGCGGCCATTTTGTCAGCTGTCAAGTGATTAATATTTAGTTTGGTTTGCCATTTCATCATGAACAGGTTGACAAAAGAACAACGCTTGCAAATCGTGCAAATTTATTTCGAAAGTAATGGTTCAGTTCGCGAAGTTTACCGCAAGCTCCGTCCATTTTATGGTCGACATAATCGTCCATCAGAGCAATTAATTCGGTTAAACATGGATCGTTTTCGCACTACGTTTACTCTATGTGATAATACGCATCCGCAGAGACGTCGAACAGTGCGCACCGAAGAAACAATTGCCGCTGTAGAGTAAAGTGTTGAAAAGGACCCGAATGAATCGATTCGCCACCGTGCACAGCAATTGGAGCTTTGTCCATCAACTTTATGGAAGATTTTGCGCAAATGAATGTGGATGAGTTGTGGTTCCAACAAGACGGCGCTACATGCCACACAGCGCACGTCACAATCGATTTATTGAAGGAAACATTCGATGAGCGCATAATTTCGCGGAATGGACCTGTCAATTGGCCACCAAGATCGTGTGATTTGACACCATTGGATTATTTTCTTTGGGGATATGTGAAGTCGCTCGTCTACGCCAACAAACCAGAAACGTTAGGGGACTTGGAAGCCAACATTCGTGGCGCTATTGCCAACATACGGCCCCATATGCTCGAAAAAGTGGTTGAAAACTGGACCTGTAGAATTGGCTTTATTCGAGCCAGCCGCGGCGGCCACATGCCCGAAATCATATTTAAACATTAATGGCATAAAATGATCCTTCCAATAAAGCCAAATTGATGGACATTAAAACGATTTTCTTGTGTTTTATTTCAATTCGAAGTTCTATACCTTAAAAAAAAACACCCTGTATGTACTGAAAATTTTAGTGCTACATGCAACAATACAGTAGTGAACTATGTTTTTCCACAAAAAACCAGTTTGAGTATATGAAACCTGGTCACTTTATATTGATTTGTTCGTCGTTCGTTGACGAAACAATTAGAAATAAATGTATTTCAACTTTCGCTGAGTATGACGAACTTCGACCAACGCCACGATTGTGTGCATTTTCATATACACCAACGTGTTTTATTTTTGGTGACGAATATTCGCGACCAAAAATTCGTCGTTCGTCGCAGTTGTGTTCCTAGCATTACTTTGCAAATCATGGTAATGTTGCGGAGTGTGTGCGAAAATTGCGTACGGATTTTGGAAGAAGAGAAGCACTGTCAGCTCGATATGTTCGTTATCTTGTGAAAAAAGTGAAAGAAACTGGCATCCTCATCGATAAACCAAAGCGTGAAAAGCCAAAAACAGTGCGTACACCCGAGAATATTGCTGTTGTGGCAGAAAGTGTGCGTGAAGCGCCATCAACATCAATTCACCGTCGTTCTCAACAATTGAACATTTCGGAGATATCATTGAGACGTCATTTGCATAAAGGCCATGCAAAGTCCATTTTCATTATTAACCGCAAGGATTGTAGTTTCAAATAAAAAACGAAATTTGAGAAAATATTCAGTAGTTTTTTTTAAAGCATTTTCAAAAAAAAAAAAGTTATTTGGCGGACCCTGTAGTTTTGCAACATAAGAAGAGAGATTGCTGGTGATTTTTTTATGGCAATAAGTAAATTTGTAATAACGGTTATTTGGCAATTGTAATAAAAAAACATTTTTTTTAGACACAAAATACACTTGCCTAATATGCAACACAGTTTCCTAATTAATTAATAAATGGAGGTTTTTAGCGCAATTCAAAAATGTTTTGTTAATTGCGGCTACTAAGCTTCTTAAAAACGACAGCGACAAAGTAAAGCTGCTTTCATGTTGCAGGGCGTTTCGTATGCGTTTTCTTTTCACCAATAACTTTTACTTGCATTTGATCATTCAGTGTTTTTTTCTTTGTTACAAAAACAAAAAAAGAAAGACATACAAAATATTTATTGGACACATTGAACTTGCAATTAAGTATTGGCTTGAGCATGATTGTGGGTTTACTATGCCACAGCAGCATCGGCAGCAGCATCAATTGTAAATGAGTACGTACGAGTAAAACAACAAATTCACTTTCTTCCTCGGCCTCTCTTTTGCACAGCAACTGTTGCTGGCTGCATGCAACTGATGATAATAACTTGAAGCTTGAACATTTTTTATCTGGAGGATGTTTTATTTTAACAATTCGTTTGTTTTATTAGTGGATGGAATATATTTTTGTTTTGTTGACTATTAATGAGCATCATAATGATGTTCAACACGATGATGATGATGTTGCATTCGTTGGCTAAAGACGGACGGCTAAAAGTGTGTTTTGCTCTTGTCGCTGGCATGTGTTTTTAGGCAAAATGTACATTAAAGAAGGTCAATACAGATCATGGTATTAAATACGAAAATAATAAAAAATTTCGTTTTTGTTGTAAGTACGGTTGTCTGTTTGTCTGTCTGTCTGTCTGTCTGTTTGTTTGTTTGTTTGTCGTTGTTAATGTTGCTGTTGTTAAATATTTTGGGGTGTTGGAAATTGTTGCAATGAAAGTTGAAAAACTGTTGAAATTAAGATGAGATCAAACATCTCAAGTACGAGGGTTATATGTAAAGTTATTCGGAAAATAGACTTGATTTGTTGATAAAAAGTACGCTGATGATTGCTCGAATAGAGATGTAAGTGTATTTTTAAATCGTGTTGTGCTTTTGCTATTGTTGCTTCCACACGCTTTCGTAACAGAAATGCAACTCTGAAAGTACTGAGTAGCTACTTTATATGGTGTTCAGACATGCATGTTTAATTGAGTCAATAATAAGTTAATTGAAAAGTGTTCATACATACTCAATATAGCTAACTCAATTAGCGTTTGACAGCAGCTGACAAAAGGTGTTGTTTACATTTGGCTTGTGAAAATTTGTGATTAAAATTTTGCGAAAATGGAACAAAGTTTGACTTTTAAAAATAGTTTTCTTTTATTGTACGTAATAAAATTTTTATTTTTCATTTGTTTTAATTGTTAATTAAAAAAATTTTATTTTAAAAACTCACCCTCAACTTGACTCGCCATTTTTTTCTGTGAATTTGTTTACACATGAGTTGTCAAATTTCATAAAGTTTGTTCAGCGGGCATTATGGTGCTCACTAAACAAACTTTTACAGTGCTGCATTTTAAGCTTTGCTCAATTTTATAGACAATTAAGCGTTAATTGTTCAATTAGCTAATTAACATTTTGTATGGGTAATTGAGCTCAATAATGCTGTTAATTGCGATAAACTCAATTAAGGCGTATGTCTGAACACCATATTACACTATTGGGTGCTCAAAAATATATTTGCATACATATAAATATACAGGGTGGCTCAGAAAGACCGAAATGGTGTAAATTCCTTATAACTCTTTTATTATAACTTTTTGTTCTTTTCTTTTCAGTATTTTGTAAAGAAGACTTGGAAAATTTATAATGCAGCAATACACAACTGAACAACGTGCCCAAATCGTTGAAATTTACTTTTCAAATCAACGGGCCATTGTGTTGACTCAGCGTGCATACCGTCGTTTCGAGTAGAAGCAATTTTAATTGACCTCCGTGTTCCCCGGATTTAATCGCTCCAGACTGTTTCCTTTGGGGTTATTTAAAAGGGAAAGTTTATGTTAATAAGTTTAGGACTATTGAGGAATTAAAAACCAATATTAGAGACGAAATTAACAACAGAACACCGGAAGTTTTGCGAAAGGTCATGGAAAATGTGTTAGAAAGAGCACATTTGTGCGAAGCAGAAAATGGCCACCACTTGCGGGATATAGTTATAAGGAATTCACAGCACTTCGGCCTTTCTGAGCCACCCTGTAGATATTTTATTAGATACACGTGATTTGGGCCAAATCATTTCATTTGTCAAAATTAAGTAATTTGCGACTTAATTTTCCAAATATTTTTCATATAAGCAAATTATCTCAAATTACTTAATTTGTTCCAAATTATTTCGAAATTTGTCTATGCAACATTGCGCGACTGCTCTTCTTACAAATGCAACTTTGGGGCGTCCATTATTAGTGAGTTACAAATGCAAAAAAGTGACAGTTAAGTGGGAATAAAATGGCGCTAATTTTATATCTTGAATATAATTTACTAAACACTCAATTTTATTTGGAATTTTTAGAACTTTTATTTTTATTTTGCCACTTCAAGTTAACAATGAACAAAATCTTTGCTTTTTTCTTATGTCAAAAACCAAACAAACAATACAAATGTCAAATTGATTTCGAAAATTCGAACACAAAATTTCTTACAATATAATGGAAACACTTTGACATCATTTCCTCAAATCAACTTAATTTGCTCATAATTGTATTAATTTTAAAACGCTTTATATATTTTCCTTTTTTGCCATATATATTTTTATTGTGCGCCAACGCACACTAATTCCCTGAATGTAGCAAAATAAAATAGACTCGCATCGAAAACATTTTTTGCTTGTGATTTTTAGAAATTTCAAAGCTTTTTTGCTTGTGTAATTCTCAATTAATTTTTGGAATTTTATGTATAATCTAAGAGAAGAGGTTCATTATTTTTAGAGTTGGGTTAAAGCCTACTGATGGTTTATTGTAAGCACCGATGAAATGCAGGCATAAAAAAGGTTGGGCAAATTTGAGGTTAGTAAGAAAATTGGCTTAAAAACCTAAATAAAGTTTTCTTTGATAAATTAAGTTTTCTTGATAACAATGTAAAGAAGAGATATGGGAATTAATAATAGAATGTGATGTGTGGTAAATTTCATGTTCTGATTGGCTAATAAAATTCAACTGGAGGACTATTATGTTGTTATAAAAACTGGACAGTGGGGCAAATTGCGATTTTTCAAATTAAATTTGTTTGATTATAAAAAATTTTAAAAAATTATTTTATTTTCCACTTGTTTTATTTGAAATTGTTAGTTTATAGTTATTTTATATAAATATTGAACCCAAGTGCTAATTATTTTTCTTTTTTCCCCATTCAAAACAAATTTTTTTTGCTTGCAAAATATCAGCTATAACTTCCTTTCAGCTTCATCTCTTGGAAAGCTATAAAACGACACAGCTTTTTGAAAACAAAAAAATTTTGGTAACAATATTACATTTTAACACAATTATTTCTCACTTGTTTTTTTTTTTTTTTAGGAGTAGGACCAGCACTCAGGGGATGACCCCTACATATGCAATGCATTGCGCCGGAACTGAAAACGAGGGGACAGATTAGGAAAGATGAGATGATGAGACCGTTTTTTGTAGCTATTTCAACCTTTTTTACTTCGCCGGCTAATTTTTGCTACAGGGCCGACGAAGGTGGTGTGCTGTTACACTGCTTTTAGTACATGATCGTGTCAGTCGCTGCCAATTATGTTCAGTGACCAGTGACTATGCCTTCATCATTGAAACAGGCTGGCAACAACTAACACAACCACGCACTAATGCTGATCAGAAGAATTCAACACAATATTCATGACTCAGCGCGGGCCCGAACTCACGACCCTCCGCTTCATAGTCTCGTATTCTACTACTTCAGCCAACAGCACCCACAAATTCCAAATAATGAAATGGTGTTCCGTTTATGGTTCCTTTTCTGTATTAGAAACCGAATGCAAAGTTTCGCTTAATGTTCCCTCGTGTAAATGCAATTTTAGTATTTTCTAAATTCGGCTTGAAAAATAATTTTTTTTAATTTTGCTAAACTCGTTCACATACAATTTGCAAAATTTGAGTAAATCAAAGACATGAAATAAATATTTTAAAAATAGATAAATATTGTTATAAAAATAGCATGAATATATTTGAAAAAAAAAATTGCATAACATTTCTAACTCTGGGCAAAGTGTCTGGTAGCCAGAAGAAACGCAGTAAAAAAAAAGCAGCCACAACAATAAAATATGCAGTCAATCAGCCAACAAATTGCACTTATTTGACTCAGCCATCTAACAAATACGCCCACGTTCACCTGATCTATTGAATAATAATACCAAAACACAACAACGAAATATTAATGCATTTGAAATAGAAAGACAGCCACTGCCATGCTCGCAAATGTGTGTCTAAAGTCGAGATGTTAAGACTTGATTATAACAGAAAGAGCCTCCAAACATGTGTTGTTGGCTGGTTGCAAGTTTAAATCACTTTATAGACAGAACGAGCTCGCCCGAAAGTCAACTTCTTGGCAACACCAGACGCACAGTAGGTGTAGAATGCCAGAGGGGCAGAGCAACATTAGGCAGACATGTTGTTCTTGTAGCACAAGTAAAGGCTACAAGATGTTAATGTTTGTTTTTGTTATTTTGTTTGCTTTAATTTTAAAGAGCATTATAATTATAAATGAAGGAAACTATTTTGTGCGTAAATTTAAAACAAGAATACCAGGTGCTTCTCTAAGAGGTAAAAGTATTATTTCATATAATCCACAAACGGAGGACTTTTTTAATATCCTCCGAAAAAAAATTGGAGCGTAAATTCACTATGTCACTCCGTGTGGAACCCAACGAAATATCCTTTTAAGCAGAGCTCCGAAATCTTCGCTCGAATTCGAGTAGAGAGTGAAACTCGCTCGAATTCGAGCGCGAGTACTCCTGCGAGTGAAAAAAAATATCGAGTGTACTCTATTCTTCTATGCCACTCGAATAAGAGCGCATATGCTTTGCTCGATTTCGAGTGCGAGTAAAATACGCTCGAAATCGAGCAGTCTTTCAGTCTTTCTCATACAGTGGAAAAATAGAAACTGTTTGTTTTTGCCGATTTGTGTGTGTGCGTGTGTGTGTGTAGTAGCAAGTATAGTATTATTTATGTCTTTATTGTTCATTATAATATAGAAAATATAAGTAAACTTTTAAAAATATAATAAAACTTTTTTTATAAAACCAACTAATTGCTCCGCACACGCGCACTGTATGGAACGACTGAAAGAGTACACAAAAACCACACGCACACACAAGTCAGCGAAGACCAGCAGTTTCTATTTTTCCACTCGATTTTACTCTTAAGAGTAAACTCTCACTCTATTTCGAAGATTTTTACTCCCACTCTTACTTTTTAAAAAGGAGTACTCGCGAGTACTCCCACCTAAAACAAACGAGTGGAGAGTAAACTTTTTGTAACACTCGTAATCTTCGAGTACTCTTCTTCGCGAGTATTTTTCACTCGCGAGTAAAATCGAGTAAATCTGAGCTCTGCTTTTAAGACCTCATAGAGTATATACGAGTATATTCCTGATCCTGATAATGAAATCTAGGACGGTCTAGCCATGCCCGTTCGTCCGCCTGTGAAAACCACGATCCAGTCCCAATGAAAAGAGCCAGACACTGGAAATTTTGTATAGATAAATTTTGAAGGATAGCACGTGCCAAGTTCTTAAATGGGCTGAATTGGGCCAGAGGGGAAAAAGTTCCCCGAAAAAGAACTAAACCAATCTCTAAAAAACAACATAATTTTTTAGGTTTGTCATTGTAATTGTGTTAAGCAAATGATATATTTTTATGTCAAAAAAATTAATTTTTAGATACCGTCCTCTTTAGTGTGAGTTATTATATGCAAAAATAGTGTAAAAATTTAACAAATTTTATTATAACTTTTTTTTTTTTAATCTTGGACCAGCACTCAGGAGATGACCCCTATATATGCAATGCATTGCGTCGGAACTGAAAACGAGGGGATAGTATTGAGGGGACAGATTAGGAAAGATGAGAAGATAGACAGTTGTTTTTGTAGCTATTTCAACCCTTTATTTCGCCGGCTAATTTCTGCTACAGGGCCAACGAAGGTGGGTGCTGTTACTCTGCTGTTTAGTACATTATCACAAAAATTTATTGTTAATTTTATCAACGGGCTTAAGTTCGAATCTGCAAGACTGCAAACCATTTTTTTTTTATTTTATTAATAAATGAATTTGTTCAAATTCTATTTTATTAATTTATATTAAGATTGGAATATTAAGAATATTTTTCAATAATCATCAAACCAGCAGAACGGATCAGTACTGATTTCGAGGCCGCTACGCCATCTCATCAGCGTTCTTTGTTCAATTTTTACATAAGAAAGTTCGACTAATAAAAATTCATACATAATTTACAAAAATTTATTTTTAGTATTTCATGGCAAAGGTGAAAAGTCTCCCCCACGGCCCTTGCCAGAGCGACCCCGGCAATATACAGTTTTAATACCCTCCAAATAGAATTGGACCCCATAAAGTATATATATTGTTGATCAGTGATGAAGTTTAAGACGATCTAGCAATGCCCGTACATTCGTCTGTGGAAAACATGATATTTTTTGACCCCGCCCCCTGACGTACGATATTATATGCAAAAATATTGTAAACATTAAACAATTTGTATTACTTAAGCCTACATTCCTTAAAAATGCGATTCATAACCTTTTCCGACGAAGGTAATCTGTTCTGATTTTCACCTGCCCTAATCCCCCATCCCCTCCCCTTGGCCCTAACAAAAAATTAAAATTATTATTTTAATTATTTTTCAGGCTCTTTTATACCCTCCAAAAAAGAATTTGGAGGGTATATTCACTTTGTCATTCCGTTTGTAACGCATCAAAATATCCATTTCAGACCCCATAAAGTATATATATTCTTGATCAGTGATGAAATCTAAGACGAACTGAGCATGTCCGTCCGTCCGTCCGTCTGTGGAAATCACGATTCAGTCCAAACGAAAAGAGCTAGACCCTTAAAATTTGGTATAAATATATTTTGAAGCTTAGAGCAGGTTAAGATGGGCTAAATCGGGCAAGAGGGAAAAAAGTTCCCCTAAGAAGAACTAAACCAACCCAGAAAAAACAACATAATTTTTAAAGTTTTTTGGTTATTTTGTTAAGCAAATGATATATTTTTATGTCAAATACGGTCCAACGCCTTAAACTTGGAGCCAATAAATAAAATAAAAATATTTTTTGACCCCGCCCACTTTAGTGGGCGTTATTATAGGCAAAAATAGCATAAAAATTTAAAAAATTGTTTTACTTAAGCCTACATTCCTTAAAAATAACACTTTTAAGCTTTAATGACGAAGCTGAGACGAAACCTGGTACTACTCTGCCCTACCCCCTCCTTCCCCTTCGCCCCCTAAATGACCCTACCAAAAAAAATTTTTTTTTAAAATTTTGTATATAATCATCCCAAGCATTTATCTTTAGAGTTTTACGACTGCCGATTTCTGCCCTACCTCCCCCCCCCCCTCTCTTCCTTTGCCCCCAAAATGACCCTACCAAAAAAAAATGTTTTTTTAAATTTTGTATATAATCATCCCAAGCATTTATCTTTAGAGTTTTATGACTGCCTGTTGCTGCCCTACCCCCTCCTCCCCCTTTGCCCGCTAAATGACCCTATTAAAAATAAATACAAATTTTTTTTAATTTTGTGTATAATCATCCCAAGCATTTATTTTTAGAGTTTTATGTCTACCTGTTTCTGCCCTACCCCCTCTCCCTCTTTGCCCTCTAAATGACCCTATCAAAAAAAAGAAATTTTAATTTTGTATATAATTATCCCAAGCATTTATTTTTAGAATTTTATGACAAAGGTGAAATGTTTCCCCCACAGCCCTTGCCAGAGCGACCCCGCCAAAATACAGTTTTTATACCCTCCAAAGAGAATTGTGATGAAGTCTAAGACGGTCTAGCAATGCCCATACGTTCGTGTGTGGAAAACATGATATTGTATATTTTTGAACCCCGCCCCCTTTAGTGGGCGTTGACGTACGATATTATATAAAGGAACTCTGTCCCACCAAGTTAAACATTTCAAATTCACTTACTAAATATTTGGAGGGTATTTAAGATTCGACCCGGTCGAATATAACGTTTTTACTTGTTTTTTCTCTTTTACTTAAGCCAAATACTCGTACATAAAAATTGTAAATTTTAATAAGAATAAAAATAGAGTTTTTATTTATTAAATATTTAGAGGGTATTTAAGTTTCGACCCGGTCGAATATAACGTTTTTACTTGTTTTTTTTTTCATAGCATGAATATCTTAGTCCTGACAATCATGCTTGAAAATATTCCGAAATATATCGAACCACCGGTAAGGCAATAATAAACTTTGGTACAAATTTAAAAAAAAGCTCTGATGTTTATCCCCACGGTTTCTATTTGTAAATTTTATTAATCGCCCATAATCCACAAGAGGGCAAGGTCAACCTGAACGAACCACCAACAGACCCAACAGACGTGTCACCTGGCTACCGACGAAAATTGTGAATAGATGTGTAATGTTTACCTCCGTTTTGATTACACTATCAAAATTGTATGCTACAATTGATCATAGAACCAAACACGAAACTTGATTTGTTCAAACACTTTGCAGATGTTGCATCAAATTAGACACAAACAACCGTGTCCATACAATAGGCAACACTAAAAGCGTGAGAAAGTTGTAACAGACACAATAAATTGTGCATTATAGTTGTATTTCGCTTCCTGTTTCCCCAACCAAAGCACTTTTCTAGTGGTAGAAGCGATTGATTGACTTAAATTTAATGCCACTGTTAATTGCTTAAAGTGAAGTGCTCGTAGTTTAACAGAAACCCGTCATGTAAACGTTCAACTAAGTTAAAATAAATAAGTTAAATAAGTTAAAAAAGGCCCAAAATACCGCATTTGATATCGATCGAAATGCCTATACAATTTAAATGGAAATTTCAATCGATATCGAATGCCGTAATTTACCCCCAGGTTCAAGCTTTCCAGCTCGGGCACATACGACAAACGGACTTCCCTTATTCGACTGCTCTATTTATAAGGACTCGGAGTTTATATACTTTATGGGCTGGCATATTAATAGGGAGGACATTACACACGGAATGACAAACCAATAATACCCTTTCACTATTTTTGGTGAAGGGTGTAATGAATAGTTATTGGCTTACTTTTTGAACAGACCTCGTATGAAATGTTTTTAAATACTTTTATAAGCAAGAAATTAGGGATTTTCTTAAAGAGGTTTCATTGTCATCGATCGTTGCACATACAAATTTGTACCAAACCTGTGAATAATTAAAATGTTTTTTTTTTAAATACTCTTAATTAAGGTTTGAAATTTTTTTGGAAAATAACAAGCGTTTGGCTAATTTCGGCTATCGCTTTCAATTGGAAGTGCTGTTTAGTTGCAGTTGCAACAACGTGTAGTCGTAATTCAACTTGACATGGTCGATTTAAATTTTTCTCGCTTCTAAGGTGTGGGAAACTCTATTCATACTGGCACTCACTGAAACAAAATTGTTATCGATTTCGTTCATTTCTTTGTTAGATTTTCCAGCAACAAACATTTTAAATCAAAATATTTTTATTTATGTATTGTGTTTAAATAAAATTTGACCCACATTTTAACGTGGGTTTTGTTTTTTTAAATCAAATTCAAATATAAAAAAAGAAAAAAAAAAACAAAAGCACAGAAATGAAAAAAAGTGCATTTATTTTTTGTTTTAGCTGCCTCTGAAGTATTATGTAGTACCGGTGCCTGCACTCTAAACACTCGCATTAAACTCTTTGAGTGCTACGGCTGGCTCACACTTTTCTAAAGATGTGTATGTCCTGGAGCCCCAGCCCAAATAGGCATATCATTTTGCATTTTACTTTTTTATTGTTGTTGTTTCGCTGTTTGCTTTCCTTTTCTCTTACGTGTTCTGTAATGTGGCTGTTTGTTGGTTTTATTAACGTGTTTTTATACCCTCCAAAAAAGAATTTGGAGGGTATATTCACTTTGTCATTCCGTTTGTAACGCATCGAAATATCCATCTCAGACCCCATAAAGTATATATATTCTTGATCAGTGATGAAATCTAAGACGAACTGAGCATGTCCGTCCGTCCGTCCGTCTGTGGAAATCACGATTCAGTCCAAACGAAAAGAGCTAGACTCCTGAAATTTGGCATAAATATATTTTAAAACTTAGAGCAGGTTAAGTTCGAAGATGGGCTAAATCGGGCAAGGGGGAAAAAAGTTCCCCTAAGAAGAACTAAACCAACCCAGAAAAAACAACATAATTTTTAAAGTTTTTTGGTTATTTTGTTAAGCAAATGATATATTTTTATGTCAAATACGGTCCAACGCCTTAAACTTGGAGCCAATAAATAAAATAAAAATATTTTTTGACCCCGCCCACTTCAGTGGGCGTTATTATAGGCAAAAATAGCATAAAAATTTAACAAATTGTTTTACTTAAGCCTACATTCCTTAAAAATAACACTTTTAAGCTTTAATGACGAAGCTGAGACGAAACCTGGTACTACTCTGCCCTACCCCCTCCTGCCCCTTAAATGACCCTACCAAAAAAAAAAATTTTTTTTAAATTTTGTATATAATCATCCCAAGCATTTATCTTTAGAGTTTTATGACTGCCGATTTGTGCCCTACTTTCCCCCCCCCCGCCCACCTCTTCCTTTGCCCCTAAATGACCCTACCAAAAAAAATTTTTTTTTTTTAAATTTTGTATATAATCATCCCAAGCATTTATCTTTAGAGTTTTATGACTGCCGATTTCTGCCCTACCGCCCCCCCCCCCCCACTCTTCCTTTGCCTCCAAAATGACCCTACCAAAAAAAAAATTTTTATTTAAATTTTGTATATAATCATCCCAAGCATTTATCTTTAGAGTTTTATAACTGCCGATTTCTGCCCTACACCCTCCCCCCCTTCTTCCTTTGCCCCCTAAATGACCCTACCAAAAAAAAATTTTTTTTTTAATTTTGTATATAATCATCCCAAGCATTTATCTTTAAAGTTTTATGACTGCCGATTTCTGCCCTACCCGCCTCCCCCCTCTTCCTTTGCCCCCTAAATGACCCTACCAAAAAAAAATTTGTTATTTTAATTTTGTGTATAATCATCCCAAGCATTTATTTTTAGAGTTTTATGACTGCCTGTTGCTGCCCTACCCGCCTCTTTGCCCGTTAAATGACCCTATTAAAAATAATTATACATTTTTTTTATTTTGTGTATAATCATCCCAAGCATTTATTTTTACAGTTTTATGTGTATCTGTTTCTGCCCTACCCCCTCTCCCCCTTTTCCCTCTAAATGACCTTATCAAAAAAAAGAAATTTTAATTTTGTATATAATTATCCCAAGCATTTATTTTTAGAGTTTTATGACAAAGGTGAAATGTTTCCCCCACAGCCCTTGCCAGAGCGACCCCGCCAAAATACAGTTTTTATAGCCTCCAAAGAGAATTGTGGTGAAGTCTAAGACGGTCTAGCAATGTCCATACGTTCGTCTGTGGAAAACATGATATTGTATATTTTTGAACCTCGCGTTGACGTACGATATTATATAAAGGAACTCTGTCCCACCAAGTTAAACATTTCAAATTCACTTACTAAATATTTGGAGGGTATTTAAGATTCGACCCGGTCGAATATAACGTTTTTACTTGTTTTCTTCTTATGTTGCAACAAGTTGCATTTTTGCCGCAAAAGCCCATAAATCTTCTTTTGCATTTGTTTTGCATTAAAGTAAAAACTTTTCTAGAAATATGTAAGTGAGTGTGTGCCATACGAATGGGCTTCGAGTACATATACTCACATCAGTTTGGTGGGTAAAAAAAAACAAACAACTTTTGTTTCTTTGTGCCAAGTAAACAAAAACAAAAAAAAAGATATTTATACTTTATCTTGAGAAATTTCCATGGGAAAATCTTGCTTCTTAAGTTTGAAAAGAAATTAAAAAAAGTTGGAAAAAAACTTAGAATAGACCACCAGGAAAAACAGTCAGTTTTTTTTTGTGTAGAGAAACTGTTTTAATTTGTGTTGAGAAGATTTGCAAATGCGAGATCCGCTAATTATGCCTCCATTTTACAGAGAGCAAGCTTTTTTTAACAGTGAAAAGAAATATTAAATGCTAACGACACAGAGAGCAGCCGGCAAAGGACTGACATTTTCTATTGCTACCGATTACACCTGAATTTTATAACAAAAAACCCTTTTCGATAGCAATAAAATGTTCTTTAGAAATTGCTAATGTCATGCTTAAACACATTCACGACTGCAGAATACCGAATGCATGACTACAAATGCAGCAGTGCTGTCAACTACTTAGTTATTTTGGTTGCGGCAGCTACAACGTCAACATCTAATTTTAGTGGTGCCACTTCCAAATATAGAAAGAAAATCGCCTGTTCTAAATAAACTCATTAAAGCGTTTATCTCATTAAAGCGATAATTAAAACCCTAATAAATAGTCTATTTAGCAACTTCAAATACCAGTTGCCAGATATGATAAGTAAAATAAATATTTTTGGCAACTGGCAACTACACAGAAAAAAACTTGACTTGTTTTCATTAATTGACCCATTAAATGTGTTTTCAAAATCTATTGAATAGCTTAAGCTTAAAAAGGGGCAACAAGGAGAGGTATTTAAGGTTGTTGCAGTATATTGTAGAAAAAACGTTTAATATATTTCCACTATTGCGTGTCCCTTCAAAATGTCCTCAAACATAAAAGCAAATTTGTTATTAATAACACATTGCAAAAGCCGATTTGTCTGCTAGACAAGCAAAACAAATCCAACTACAAAAAAATAAGCATAAGAAAAAAATATGTTTGTTAAGCTCTTGTCTTTAATATTTTTTACGAAAATACTTAAAATTATTGTCCCAGAAAACCAACTGAAATGTTTATTGCCGCACACTAGCGATAGATCTGTTGCGAGCTTCACATCAGAGATGACGAAACATCAAAGGTAAAAACAAAAAACAAAAAAATGGTTTACAAATTTTTTTTTTTTTTTTTGCTTTTTGTTGTCCGGTTTGAAATAAACCAAAAAAAATTTAATTGAATATTTTCCCCCAACCCGACAGCCGAAATCAAATGCAGCCTGAACCACTTGTTGATTAAATTGTGAAAATCTGGACAATTAGTGAATAACGCACCCAAAAACAAACAAGCCGATACAATATTTACAACAAATACTAAAAATACACCAAATATCTATGTGCTACAATAAAAACAACAACAGCAACAACAAATACTAAATAATGTCATAGTTTTTGGCGGCCTCCGATAGCGACAAATGAAGAATTTTTACAACAAACAGAATGGAACTTTTCGTAATACATATTTTTATTTTTATTGTTGTTTTTTGCTTTTGTTTTGTTGAAAAAAAGAATTACGACTCTCAACAGAACGGAAACGCACAAATGCATGTCATCCAAGCCACTGACTGCATCTGGTGGTTGGAGGGGCACAACGCGTATGATTATTTTACATTTGAAAATTTCGTAAACCATTAATTAATGGCTGAGTTTCAAGAGTGTGACAGTTTTTTTTTTTTTGTTAACAATTTTCGTTGTTGCTGCAGTTAACGATAAATTTTCTTGGATTATAGTTTCGCCAAAAAGCTTTTGACACAAGTTCACACAATAGTTTCCAAAATACAGGCAATTGAGTACTTTAGAACATTTTTATAGAAATCGTTAAAAATAATCTAGTGCACAGTTTTTAACTTCAAAATTAAGTACTATTTAAACTTAAAGTCTATTTAAATACAAAATTTTCTTTTTCACTTCAAAATTACATAAGATTTAAATGTGCCACATTGTACATTTAAATTCAATTTAAGTTTTTCATACAACCATGTGTTTTTCATTATTTGTTTACATTCAACAACTTGAAAATTGGTAAAGCAGTTCTTCATTGAAACAAAACGTCGGTAAGAAGTTAGAAAAATACCATTTGCAGTATTTTTCTTACCATTTATTTGTGCTGCCATACTTTTATCACAATTAAATACCAAAATTAATTTTAGACTGAAAAACTGAAAGTGTATTTAAATACAACTTAAGTTTATGGGAATGTTAACTAATTTTCTACTTAAATAAGAAGTCAAAAAAGAATATGGAGGGTATATTCACTTTGTCATTCCGTTTGTAACGCAGCGAAATATCCATCTGAGACCCCATAAAATATATATATTCTTGATCAGGGATGAAATCTACGACGATCTGAGCATGTCCATCAGTCCATCTGTGGAAATCACGATTCAGTCCAAACGAAAAGAGCTAGACTCTTGAAATTTCGTATATATATATCCTGAAGGATAGCACAGGTTAAGTTCGGAGATGGGCTAAATCGGGCAAGAGGGAAAAATGTTCCCCTAAGAAGAACTAAACCAACCTCTAAAAAACAGCATAATTTTTTAGGTTTGTTATTGTAATTGTGTTAAGTAAATGATATAAATATTATTATTGAATTAAAATTTTTATGGGCTAATTGTTCGAAATTTTAATTTAAATCTCAGAAAGACAGGATAAATATTCCAAGGCACAAAGTCAACATCAGTTTTATTCAACTTACACAGTAGAGCAGAATAGCTGTTTTCGAAAGACACAACCTTTTCATCATCAGTGCTCATGTGTATTGTGTTTGTCACCATTTATTAAGGGCCATTATTACAACTTAACGATAAAGTTGCCAATAGTTAACCTTAACATTAGCTAACGTGAACTATAAAGTGACCTTTAAAGTTTTTCCATTATTACAACTGTCAGATAAAATAAAACATGTAATTTATATATTGTGGCAACATTGCGGTGGATACCGACTACTATTAGTGATTTTAAAAAAGCGTAGTGGCAACGATTTACTTTTGTTTATTTCTTAAATTGAAAACGTTATTATCTTTTCTGTGTGTTAAATTATTTTGCTACTTGTGTTAAGTGCTTTTGTTGTTTGCGTAAATTGTGTTATTGAAAATAATGTCGAAACTAGATAATACGACTGAATCGGAAAGAAGAAAGCGAAAAATATGTTCTAAATTATTTAAATAAAATAAACGTTGTCTATTGTCCATTTTTAGGTTGAAAAGTTAGAATTATTTGACATAAAAATGTTAAAGTTACCATATTTTCAGAAGAAAATATGGCAGCTTCATTTGCTTAAAGTTAACTTTGAAAGTTATCATGAGGATCAACCTCCTGTTAGCTTATCAGTTACCATTAAGGTTAATTTTAACTTGTAATAATCAAATAACATTTATAGCATCCTAATGTTAACTATTTGTAAGTTGTAATAATGGCCCTAAGTGGCTATATTTTTATGTCAAAAAAAGGTTCAACGCGTTAAACTTGGAACTATAAAATAAAAAAAATCAATGAGTGTTCGAACTCACGGGCGATGTGTAAACACCTTTTTGTTTATTTATTTTATATTAGAGTTTAATAATTAAACCCACAAAAAACAAAGAGAATGCAAAGCAACAGACAAATGTACATACATACATTGTTATGTTTGTACATAAGCTACATACGTTGCTGTCTTGCTATCTCATTTTTATATATGTATGTACGTATAACCACGTCACTATTCTCTTTGCTATGCATAAGACAAAACCGAAGATCAACATAAAACACTTGTTTAATATTACTCCAAATTAATACTCCGAATTAAAACACTGAAATCTCCGCTCGCCGATATCGAATCGCCTTAATTTTTGGCCTAAACTCTTCGTCGAAACCCGCACTAGCGTTTTAATCCAAAAATTAATAAAATCGGCTATGAATTTCCGGAGAAAATCGCGTGGGAAAATTATATGAAAATCGCCCAATAATCACTTTCAACAAACTCTTACACTTACACTTGCGTATGTATTGAAACTGATAGTTTACTGCCCTAGAGGCGCGCGTATAGATGTTAACACATCAAAAAACATTTTGGACCCCGCCCCCTTTAGTGGGCGTTATTATATGCAACATGAGTGTAAAAATTTAACAAATTGTTTTACTTAAGCCTACATTCCTTAAAAATAAAATTTTTAAGCTTTAATGACGAAGTTGACATGTAACCTGATCCTCCTGTGTCATACCACCCTTCTCACCCTTTGCCCCCTAAGTGACCCTATAAAAAAAAATTTTCATAAATTTTACATTTAATTATTCCAAACATTTATTTTTGAAGTTTTAGGGCAAAGGTGAAATGTCTCACATACAGTTTTAATACCCTCCAAAGAGAATTGGATCCCATAAAGTATGTATATTCTTGATCAGTGATGAAGTCTGAGACGATCTAGCAATGCCCATACGTTCGTCTGCGGAAAACATAATATAGTAATTTTTTGGACCTCTCCCCCTTTTAGTGGGCGTTGACGTACGATATTATACGAAAAAATAGTGTAAATATTGAAAAATTTTTATTCCTTAAGCCTATAAGAAACTGAGATGTTCTCTGATCTTGCAGAGGTGAAACGTCTCTCCCACGGTCCTTCTTGGAATGACTCTCTCAAAATAGAGATTTAAAATTGGGTATAGAGATGTCTTAAAGTTAAACATTTTAAATTTACTTACTAAATATTTGGAGGGTATTTAAGATTCGACCCGGTCAAATATAAAGGTTTTTCTGTATTCTACTCGTACATGCAAAGACATGTACCATTTCCATTGGGTAAGAATCTCTCAATCACTCGCATCTTGCCTCTAAAGCAGCGGTCATTTCGCCATTTATTCTTTTTTTTGCTTCCAACAATTTCTGTTTGTAACGAAACCGGTCGGTTCATTGCCACCAACTGTGCGTTAGGGCCTTATATATTTAAATTTATTGCTTGTAATCAAAATAAAGACATTTTTTAGGGAAAATTTCTCAATTATCTAATGATTTCTAAGAACTCCACACATTTTAATAATAAAAAAAAATTTAATGTCAATGGTATCGTGAGCAAGATGATTTTTTTTTTGAACTTGTTTGTTTTGTTTATTATTATTTTTTTCAATAATTTGATCTTTATTTTTTCAACTATTTGTGTGGGCTTGTGTCTGCATGGTGCTTGTGGATTTTTATGAATTGATACATAAAATTAAAGTTCTTGTGTTAGTGAATAGAATTATTGCTCAACCAAAAATGTTCTTAGTTTCTAATCTGTGATAAATTGCATGCCATTGATTATGTTTTCCGGCATCGTGCTGGTTTAAAAGAGTCAAATACTTTGCGCCTATGTTTTGTTTAAGGGCTTTTGTTTACTTTGTTATTATTAATTACTTTAAGTTTTGTCATAAAATGTTGTTTATTTCGGTGTGAACTTGTGATACTTTTGCGCAGACTGTGAACTAATATTTCAAGTGCTTAATGGGGCAAAGGTGCCAGGTTGTTTGGCTGCCAGACTGATTCTATAGATGGCAGTTAGTCATCAAGTTTTTATTCTATTTTAAGATTTTTTGTAATTTTATAGAAATTAATTTTGTGGTATTTATTGTTGTTGTTGTTGTTGCATCGCTTGTGTTAGATGATGATTTTGCGTTTAGTTCATTTGTTTTATTTTGTCTCTTTGTTTATGCTACAAAATCACCTGAGCATGACACAAATCAATTTTCTTCTTTTTTTATTTACTTTTTTTTAAGTTTTATATCTTTTTTGAAATGTCATTTGAGCTGTTACGTTGATCACGAAATATTTAGAATTTCCTTTTCTTTCAATTTTCGAACAATAATTTCAAAAATCATTCTCATAAAAGTTGCTTTCAAAATGATTTGGAATGTTTTGCATCTATAGAAGATATTAAGAATGAACAGTTATTTGAAGTCAATTACTGGAACTTTCTTTTTTTTTGTAAGGTTAATTCATTTGTTGAACTAAATGAGTTGCATTCTTGAACCAAAAAATCTCCCATTAAAAAATTCTCATTTTAAAAAATATGTACTGAAGGGGTGCTTAGGTTTTGGCCGATACTGTATGTACATATTACAAAAATTACTTCAACAAATGGAAATATTTCCACATGTGGCTAGTGGAAATATCCAATTTTGAAACCATTTAGCACTGGAAAAATTTATTTTTTACGTTAAATTTTGGTGCTGTAACAACAATTATTTGACAGTTGGAACGTCCTTAAAAATCAGGGAGAATAAAAATTTGCGTGGAAAAAACGTTTTCCAGTAGGTCCGAATCGAATTACAACTTCAGTTTCTAATCAAAAATTATGTTTTGAATTTTCCTCAATACCGCTACTATTTTGATCTATTTTGGAAAAGAAGATTTATAATTTTACTTCACACTATTTTTCTTACTTTATTTTATACAATTATCTTCTTTATTTCCTTTTTTCAGACTTTAATGAAGTTTACTCAAACTTATTATAATTTAATTCAAGAATTAATATTAAAATAGAGTAAAGCAATAAACAATTGTTATAAACAAATTTCTATTATAATGAATACAGACAGCCCTTTGAAAAATTAGTGTTATTGTAAAAAAAAGGAAGAAATAAAGAGCAGCAATAAATCAATTATATTGAGGAAATGCGACTTCAAACGTGTAGGCCACTGTAATACCCTTAAGGCTATAATGAAATATAATGCCAATTATGATCAAGACTGAGTGAATGAGTGGCTGCTGGCTGGTGGCTGCTAACTGACGTTGAAAGAAGTGAATTTAAACTGACACAACAACTGACAACAAGGGACAATACACAACATAGTAAATAAAAAAAAATAATAATAAAAAAAAAATATCATCATTATAAACAAATACCAGTACGATGATCATGATCAATATAAACCTAGATTAGTTTCCAATTTATTTTTTTTTTCATCTCTCGTTCATTATTCATTCACTTCCATTCATTGTCCGGCAAATTGGATCACGTTTATTTGTCGATTACACACACATAAAAAGTTTTCAATTTGCTTAGCATTATGAAATAGGTAAATGTCAGTTTCCATTTGTCTTCAAGTCACAAAGTAACACTGTGCCACAATGTATCGTGGAACGGTTTAAGTTTGTTTACTTTTCAAGTTTGAGGTTAGACTATTCCAACAGCCAAATCAAAATCTACTGATTTCTCAAAGTTTTAGCCCCTCTAGACACCCCGCAGCAGAAGACGAATTAAGTTCTCTAGGTCCGCCAACTAAAAACCATTATAATCCTGTAGAGCACAATGGGACTTCAAAACCTACGGCTCTAATAATAACCCCGGAAGTTAATTTTCACCGCTACCACTTTTAGTATAAGATATTTAAAACGAGAAAGACCGAGTCGAATCTCAATTATCCACCAAATATTTATTATATAAACTAAAAATTTTTAACCTGCTGGGTAAGAGTTCCTTTAAGACATTTCTGTGCCCAATTTTAAAACTCTATTTTGACAGGGCCACTCCGGGAAGGGCACGGGGGAGACATTTCCCTTGGTCGTAAAATATTAAAAAGTCAATTTTTGGGATAATTAAGTGTAGAAAAACATTTTTTTGATAGGGTCATTGAGGGGCGCAAAAGGTGGGTGCAGGGGTAGGGCAGGGGAAGATCAGAGAACGTCTCAGCTTTGCCGCAAAAGCTTAAAAATTTAATTTTTAAGGAATGTAGGCTTAAGAAATACAATTTGTGAAGTACTATTTACACAATTTTTCCATGTAATATTTACTTTAACGCCCACTAAAGAGGGCGGGATCCTAAAATTCATTCTTCTGCAAGTTCAACGCTTTGGAACTTCTTTGGCATAAAAATATATTAATTGCGGTTGGTTTAATTCTTCTTAGGGCAACTTTTTTGCATCTCAATCAATTCGGCCCATTTACAAGCTTGCCCTGGGCTATTCTTCAAAAATTTACCTATACCCTCCAATTCTTTTTTGCAGGCTCAAAATAACATCATTTTATAAAAATAACGTTTACGAATTTATGAAATTAAGTCACAGTTACAAATTACTTTGTCCAAAAATTTTCTTATTTCCCTTCGAGTGGAGCTTTCTCAGCGATTCGGTTTTTATTTCCTCAATCGTGTTGAATCGCCCTCTTTTGCAAAATCTGTTCAATCTTGGGAACAGGAAAAAGTCGAAGGGGTCAAATCCACTAAATACGATGTCTGAGGCATGATTTTTTTTTTTTTTTTTTGGAAAAAAAACTAAAATTAATAAAAATGTTGGAAAGAATTTCATTGCCACATCGAAACTCTTAAACAAGCTCGAATGTTAAAAAAAATTCTTTCTAAATAGTAGCCCTCTTATTGTGAGTGATTTAATAATCGCAATTATTCGTTGTAAAATATTTTTCAATACAAACTTTGCATTATAAAATTTTGAAGTTCTGAAAATTTTTCGCCCTCTGAATAATGCCGCCTTAGCCCGGACCTCAAGGACCCATATATTTTCTTTTTCTTTTTTAGTAACTGAAATAATTCTTTGCACACGAGTAAAAACTCGCACGGTTGCGTTCGAATGATCGATGGCTAACGAGTGCTGAACAAATTTATAGTTCTCAAACAATCGTGAAGGTACTGATTTTACCCCTTTATGAAAAAATCCAAGTTTCACCAGATCTGGACGTTTTGAGTTCCTAAGAAGCTTTTCTGATTACTCCTGAGAGGCCGTCAATATATCTGTATGTGTGTGTATGTTGATCGCTTATAACTTCTGAACGGATGAACCGAATCAAATAGTTCTATCAAATTTAGATATAGAAATATAAAAAAAAACCTACAAAAAAATGTTCTTTAATAACTTTTAAACTAATCAATCGGGTGAAAGTTGGTTTATATGTTCGTGAGATATCGTGAATGAAAAATGTGTATTTATTTTTCAAAAAATCAGAAATTATTTACATCTGGCCAATTAGTGTTCTCGATTCTTTTATAGGAGTCTAAAGCTGCGCCAATCACTTAAAGCACTTTAAGAATTAAAATAATGTCGGTTAAAATTAGTTGGGTATTGCAGGGATGACCTTTAGGTTAGGTTAGGTTAACAGGTTTCCGGTAAGAGGAAAGCAAGAGTCCAGCCCACTTGGGTCCAATTATTTGATCCCTTTGTGTTACCTGCATAGGAAGAAAGGTGAAAGGTGTGAAGTTAAGATAGATGAAAAAGAGACGAAGGAAACGATAGTCGAAGTTTTGTAGATAGAATAGCCAGAAGATAGAATAAGGGAGAGAGAGAGAGAGAATTTCTTGGTCGTGCACCCACGCCGCGAGGGAGTCAGCTGCCGAACCAGCCACTGCACCTAATAAAGAGACTCAGGTTCCTCAAATCCACACCTGACATCTCCGAAATGTCTCTAAAACGTGTGCTGCCCAGAGACCGTAAGCGCTGCAGAGCAGGACAGAGACAGAGGAAGTGTGCAATGCTCTCTTCCTTCTCCTCGTCATTGCAGCTGGAGCAGTAGTCGTTGTAAGGGAGACCCATGCGCCTAGCATGAACCCCAAAAGTGCAGTGACCAGTAAGTGTGGCCACCATATTGCGCAAATGACCCCTTTGCCAAACTCAGAAGATCCTTTGTCCTCCTAGAGTCCAGGCGGGGCCATTGTCCTCCTAGAGTCCAGGCTTTCCTCCTAGAGTTCAGGGATGACCTTTAGGGTTAACCGTTTCTCAACAATTTTTTTTAATAGAAAACAAATATCTCATTAGAGTTTTTAAATGAGAGTTTAACTAAGTAATTGATATTATTCTGCTGTAGCACAGTGTAGCCAATGAAAAAATTGGCATCATACTAGATATTTATTTATTAAAAAAAAACAAATAATAACAAATCATGTGTATAAATGTAGCTTATATAATTTTTCAATCAATACAATTCTATAATCGAAAAATCAAAGAAACGAATTAGAAAATATTAGAGAATAATAGTCAACATAAAAAGGGTCTGACTGACATTCACACGATTACTTATGGATATGGCTCAAGCAAAAATGCCGAAAAAAGTGTTAATTTATATATGTATGTATGTATGTATGTGCTTTTGATTTATATGTACTTTTTATATTTATGCAAACGATTGTAAATAAAATGTGGCATGCAATTACATACACATACATAATGTGTGTATGTTTGTCTGCTTGTTTGTAGAAAACATTGTGACATTGTGCCCTGCGTTGTAGCATTTCCGTTCTACGCCCATGCTCGTGCTGCATGCAGCAACAACTTTTCATTGTTCCAACAAAAATATATGCGCTTTTTGTTCTCTTCTACACAATTCTAATACGAAACTCAGTACCCTGCAATACGCGCACAGAAATAAGGTTATTGATCGACCCCATGTAATACTTTGCAGTAATTTTTTTTTATTAAATATACAAAAGTTTTTAATGGGATACGAATGCGAGTCGAACAGAAAAAGCTCAAAATGCTACCACAATCAACGAAATGTGATAGTAAAAAAATCTGAATCATTCTCGATACATTTAGAAAATTAAAATGACAAATAAGTAAATATCGAACAAATAACTAATGAACGGTAAAACGAAAGCCTGAAAAGATCACTTTGAATCAGAGCTCAGATTTACTCGATTTTACTCGCGAGTGAAAAATACTCGCGAAGAAGAGTACTCGAAGATTACGAGTGTTACAAAAAGTTTGCTCTCCACTCGTTTGTTTTAGGTGGGAGTACTCGCGAGTACTCCTTTTTAAAAAGTAAGAGTGGGAGTAAAAATCTTCGAAATAGAGTGAGAGTTTACTCTTAAGAGTAAAATCGAGTGGAAAAATAGAAACTGTTTGTCTTTGCTGACTTGTGTGTGCGTGTGGTTTTTGTGTCTTGTCTTTCCATACAGTGCGCGTGGGCGGAGCAATTAGTTGGTTTTATAAAAAAAGTTTTATTATATTTTTAAAAGTTTACTTATATTTTCTATATTGTAATGAACAATAAAGACATAAATAATGAAACGCGAAAATATTTTCGATATGACTTTGAAGGAAGCAACACAATTTGTGAAATTAACAATTGTGGAAAAATATTAAGTGGAAATTTTTTTTGTATGAGAAAGACTGAAAGAGTACTCGGCAAGAGTATAATCTGCTCGATTTCGAGCGTATTTTACTCGCACTCGAAATCGAGCAAAGCATATGCGCTCTTATTTGAGTGGCATAGAAAAATAGAGTACACTCGATATTTTTTTTCACTCGCAGGAGTACTCGCGCTCGAATTCGAGCGACTTTCACTCTCTACTCGAATTCGAGCGAAGATTTCGGAGCTCTGCTTTGAATTTCTTAGA
This sequence comes from Linnaemya tessellans, assembly GCA_951800035.1. NCBI lineage: Eukaryota > Metazoa > Arthropoda > Insecta > Diptera > Tachinidae > Linnaemya > Linnaemya tessellans. The sequence continues at coordinate 124,388,722 of OX637533.1, forward strand.
TCAAAAGCATTTAGGTGTGTGTAGTTAAATTTCGAAACGTATAACCCTAGACACAAACCAAGTACATTAACAGACCTCTGTTTACATGTTAACATTAGACTTGTGCCCAACTAGCTCTTTTGCTCAGTTTTGACAAGAACCTCTGATCAAACCTATGTAATTTAAATGGGTTTGATCAGAGGTTCTTGCCAAAACTGAGCGAATGAGCTAGTTGGACACAAGTCTAGTTAACATAGTGCTGTTAAGCATGAAAAATCTGATTGTGTGTATTCCTAATGGAAGACCACGATGAAATTTCTATTCGTCCTTCTCGACTTCGTTGGCTTTGTTCTTCTACTACGTGGAAAATTTTACGTAAGGATCTTGGCTTTCCTGCCCATAACAGCTTGTACATGTAAACCAGCGACACGACTATCGTTTGCGTCGCAATTTTCAGATTGGGGTCCGTTGAAACCCGAGCATTTTTTTTGTATAAAAAAAAATTGTGTTTAAAATGTCTACGTGAATCCTCTTAAGATCTGACCATGAGCACACTGTAGCGTTCCCAATTCATAGTAACGTCCAATGATACCAACGGTCTTAGTTCACACTAAACAGTGTATTTTTCGGTATGCATCGCCAGTTCTATCAATGCTTCTGGCAGCTCTCTACACTAACTACGTCAATTTTGCTTCTTCACGTATCCATTCAAGCAGAAATGAACTACGCCGCTGGACACAAGAAGTGTCCGATGCACTTTTTTAACCGAGCAGGAATTTTGGTAATAAAATTCAATAACCTGCAAAATTGTTCGTTTGTAAGTCGATTGGTTGATGGTTTAATTATAAACCAAACTGAACATGTTTCACAGTAGCATGTTACACGAAAACAGCTGATCTGCCAAAACAGTGTTGCCAAAAAGAAAATTGGTAAAAAAAAAATCAGTCTTAAATTGTGGCACATACGATTTCAATTAACCGCAATCGTATGGAAATAAAGTCTAAAGGCCCAACCATAATATGCATAAGCTGACTTAAGTAAATGTAAATAATTAACGAAAAGCCTGTCAAATGCATAAGTGAATAAAAAGAGACTTTTAGCTATCCATATTGTATTTAAATGGTTGCGAATTTATGTAACGTTTCTGCTTTTTATGAGAGTTTCATTTTGAAAAGTAACAAAAACAGCAGCAGTGTAGTCACATGCTATTGCTACTGCTACTTCGCTCCATGATCTTTCCTTAACATTTTTATTATAGCAAAAAGCATCATTCTTATCATACAAACATTTATTTTTTTTTAACATTTTCTATCAAATTGTACATAAATAAATTTTCATCCGCGCCTTCCATTTCAAACAAAATATAAAATAAAAACAGCTGATTCCGTACGGAAAGTGCGCTCAGTTTCGCATCTTGCTAAAGCAAATGACATTTGACGAAACTTGACGAAAAGTTGCGTTAAGTACATTATGAGGTCTGTTCCAAGTAATTTCGGACAAGTTTGGGCTAATGAGAGTAAAAAGAAAATTACTCTCTCAAAGTGCAAAATTTACCAAAATTTGCTGGAACGCAAAAAACCATAATTATATCTTTTGAAAAACTAGTGCTGCTTACTTTTTAAATTAATTTTTGTTTTAGTGGTTTTATACACTGAATAAGGCTCAACATCATGAAATGAAAGATTAGCATCATTGTAAATGTAACATGTCGTCTTCATCAGACTCACTTGATGTGTCCATAAGTTGTTCACTAGTCTGAAAAAGCATTTTTTTATACTAAACAAAGGGGCAAATATGCGCAAATGTACTAACAACTTCAAGTTTTTTTGAAAAATCTTCCATTTTACTTTTAACCAATTTTCAATTAACAACTTCTTTTTTTTATTTGTAAATTTTCTTTTTACTTTTTTATTTTCAAATGTAAACAAAAAACAGCTGATAATATAATTCTTGCCCAAACTTACCCAAAGAAATAGTTCGGGCAACTTTGTACAGGAAATGAAAAAAATTACTCTCTCATTTTCTCTCAAAATTGCACAAAAATTGTTATCTGGAACGCATTTGGGTAACTTTGGGCAAGTTCGGGCTGTTTCGGGCTGCATCTGGAACACAGCTATGGTTGTACTCATTTGTTTACACATGCTCGCATTTTGCATAAGCCAGCATATGCACATTATGGTTAGGCCTTAAGAATGTTATTATTATTATTTCAGGGATAACTCCAATTTTCCCAAACAAAACAGCCGTTTAAAATATTGCGTTGCCATATCTGATGCATGCTATGCAGTGTTACCACATCGCAACACAAACATCTTAATAAATTGCGAATAACATAATTTTTTAATAGCCAATCTAATGATCAAGCGAACAAGAATAGCAAGAACTTTTTCTCTCTGTGTACATTCTCGCAATAACTCTGCCTAAGTAGTACAACTACCATTATTTTTCTACTGTTGAAGTATGTATGTGTAAATTTACTTACATTTCGACGTGTATATTTAATTTTAGTATGTTTTCATTTAGAAAAAGAAACATAAAAAAGTGGTCATGGATCGCTGCATAAGAAACTCATTCTCTTGCATGCAAAAGTTCAGTTGAAAAGTGAATATTTTATACTCATAAAAATTAGAATCTCAACCGATTTTCATTACCTTTTTCCATATGTGATTATGTGTATACAGAAAATGCTAAGTAATTAAAGTTTAAATAAATAAATAAATAGTTAAGGTTAAATGAAATAATGAAAATACAGTTTAACCTTTTGTATAATACACTGAAAGCAATTTGTTGATAAAATTAAATTAATAAAAGGAAGAAAACCGAATTTACTGGTATCGATGACAATATAAGTCTTTCTTAATCATGAGCAACAGATGGAATATTTCATTCTGCTTTCAGATCAAGAGAATGGGGTGCAAAGTACGATATCGATCGAAATTTGTATTTAAATTGTATAGAAATTTTTATCGATATTGAATGCGGTAATTTGGCCCCAGGAAACAGTCAATTCTAGAAAAACAATAATTTAATATTTTTTTTTAATTTTTTTTTATTTACTTATTCACAAAGAAAATCAAAACTATATATAAAAATATATATGGCTTCAGCATTTAAATAATCTATTAGAGGAGCCAATCGTTAAAATTCTATCCCAGGAATGAAAAAAACATTGCATTTCGGGATTGAATAAAAACAAGTAAAAACGTTATATTCTCGACCGGATCGAATCTTAAATACCCTCCAATTATTTTGTAAGTAAATTTAAAATCTTTAACTTGGTGGGACAGACTTCCTTTAAGACATCTCTCTTGCCAATTCTAAATCTCTATTTTGACAGAGTAATTGCGGGAAGGGCCGTAGGGGAGACGTTTCACCTCTGCAAGATCAGAGAACATCTCAGCTTCTTATAGGCTTAAGGAATAAAAATTGTACAATATTTACACTATTTTTACATATAATATCGTACGTCAACGCCCACTAAAGGGGCGGGGTTAGGAATGAAAACGTATTCGATAGTTAGAAAATTTCTTTGCGTAGCCTAGAATTCGCCCTTTTCTTTATGCTAGAGTTAATGTCGACGGCGTCAAATGTCAAAAAAAAAGTTGCATCGTATGAAATTGTATGGGAGCAGTTAATCTCAACGCGTTGCAACGCCGTCAAAGTTCAATCTATTTCAACTTTTTCGGCGTTGAAACGCCGTCAACGGCGTCGACATTAACTCTAGCATTAATCTGCATTTCAAATAATATATTTATTTAGTTATAATTTCTTAAAGTGTAGTTTACACGTAAATAAGAAATTGGCTAGATTATAACTAAAATAAAATAATTTTACTTCCACTGATTCAATGCGTACCTTTAAAAAAGGTGTATTAATTATAATATTTAACAAGTCATGGTTTTATTTGTTTTCTTTTAAAACAAAGAGAGTTTAAAAGAATTACACACTTAAAAACTTATGAGCGGCTTAAAGCGTTCTTTAAAGACAACTTACTTACACTCGTTAAAGGCCACACAGTCAAATCAAACCAACCATAAAGGAAATAAAAGTAAAAGTTTAAAATGCATTAATGAAATAAATTGTAGGAATTACAAAAAGAAAAGAATTTAATCTGCATTTATTAATGCAGCCACAAAATTATGTAGAAAATTTAAAAGTCGTCAACAACCAAGAGATTGAATCATATGCAGATGATGTTTGTTTTTTTGTTTTGTTCAGGAAGAGATTAAAGAAATTTTAAGAATAAATTAATTTCCTTAATCCCAAGGTCAGAGACGTAAAAAATTTTAAAACGTTGTTTCATATTTCAAAATTTCCTGCTGCCTTAAACACAGAAAACACAAGATGTGTTAGCATGCTTATCGATTATTAATTATGTATGAAGAATCCGCCTGATTGTGTAAGGCGTTGACGTTTACGACGAAGGAGTTTTTTGTACCAGACTAAAGAAACACACAAGCAGTTTTCTTTTATCTACTACAAAACATGTCTGAGATGTAAACGCCAACGCCTTACACAATCAGACGGAATATCTTTCGGTTAGAGAGAAAACGAAACATTAAAAACTAAACAAACGTGTTCTAGTACTAAAATTTGTTTTACAAAAATCACCCTTTTGTAAAAGGTGATTTGTTTAGCAACGTTCTCTTCGGCAACACTGTTTTTGGCATCACAGCTGTTTTTTGTGTAACATGTTACTGTTAACATGTTAAACATGTTCAGTTTGGTTCGCTTGCAGATCATTAAATTTTATTATCCAGATTCATTCTCGGCTAAGAAAGTACATTCTGCTCATTTCTGATTGAATGGACACGTGATCAAGCAAAATTGCCGTATTTGGTGTGAAGAGCAGCCAGAAACGTTGCAAAAACCGGCAATAAATCCAGGAAAATTTAATGTTTGGTGTGGATTATGGCTCGGTGGCTTCGTTTTTTAAAGACGACGAGAGCAGGAACGTTGCTGTGAGTAGCGAGCACTACCGTGCGATGATTAAAAACTTTTCTTTTCCTAAATAGGGGAGCTAAACTTGGCAAGACGATGGCACATGCCACACAGCACGCGAAACAATGGCCCAATCGAGAGGTGAGTCTAGGGTTGCCAGTCGGGCTTGTTTTGGCTGGATTGTCCAGCTTTTTAATGGCCTGTCCAGTTTCAAGCTAAAAAGTAATTTGTCCAGCTAAAAACAATTTTCCACAAAATGCTCTTAATATTTATTGCTGCTTTAAAATAATTTTTATAAATTTGCTATAACTTTTTTACTTCAAAGTACAAAAATTTCTAGTAGCTTTTTTTGTTTTGTTTTTGTTTTTTTGGTATGATTTTTTGTTTTCGTTATTTAATTTGAATTCTTAAATACATATCGCTCATATGCTGGAAAAGGTCATAATCAAAGTTTTCAATTTGCAAAGAAGTCAATGGGAAAACGAAAAATTATATTTCTCTCAAGACTTGAATATGCAAGATTTTTACATAAATTTTTTACTTAAGATAAATATAGGAGCGATAATTAATTCTACATTAAAATAAGAAACTAATTTTTTGAGTTGTGACGTTGTTGCAGCAAATGAGAGGTATGTAGATATAATTAATTTTTTGTACAATAAACAAGTAACTTTTCGTGAAAATGTTATTTCAAAATGTCAAGCTTTTTTTTTAATATCCAGCATTTTTAATTCACATGTCCAGCTTTTTAATAATCTGGATCTGGTAAGCCTATGTGAGTCCGATGAATAGTTTTTTTCAACTTTGACCGTCTAGATCCTGAGATTCAACGCCAAAAGACTACATGAGACTATTTAACAAAGAGAAAACCACCAAACATTGCCGAAAAAAAGTTTCACAGAATGAATAAAGGATTCATTAATTTTCCTAGTTCCATCACCTGCCATTCGAACCCAATGAAAAAATAATTTATGCTAAAAAATCTGCAGCAACAGCTATAGCTTTTTATGGAGAGCTTCTACCTGCAGAAATCAAACAATATTCAAGAATTACTTGACCATAAATAACAGAAAAGCTTTAGATATCAGCTGCCGATGGCTATGGAAAAAGCGAAAGAGATATATGGAATATTGGGAATATTAATCGTCAGGGTTGGGGAATTTCGTACTAACCAAAAAGTAATAACTCAAAAAAATTAATATGAGAACTTGTCATATTGAATTTTCGTTAAAAACATTGGTTAAATAGTTGATATTCCTACTAACTAGCACCACTTGCAAAAGTGGAAAAATTTAACAAAGAATCAGTTTCGCAGATTTGAACTTCGAGCCTGTTGAAAATATTAACATCCTGTAATATAATTTACATAAGAAAGTTCAACTAATAAAATAGAAATTCATGCATAATTCAAAATTCAAGACGTTTTTCCACAAACGGTAGATGTAAGCACTTGCATCAGGACAGGGTTCGTACAGCTCTCTAATGTATGGAAGTAACTGCTCATCTCCAAAAAAGAAGCAAATTTCACTTCATCTCTGCCACATCATTGCATTTAGTTTTCAGTCAAATAGTATTCGTACGTAACCATCGTGTTATAAAATTTATAATTGAAATGATGTTCATAACTTGTAAATACAATAACAATAACCACAGCGGGAGCGGCAACAATATTTTTATTCAAAAATATTTCATTTAGCGTTTTGTTTTCAAATCATGTAAAACAAATGAAAAGAATATGTGGATTGTGCATTTTAGTTGATTGAACGTTGGATTGTTGTATGCAACATGCAAATATTTAAAATGATTGGCGCTCACTGACCGCAACTAAACAGCGAAAAGGCGCAAACGTTCGTACACAGCGGTATCGCAAACGCAACTGCAATTACGAAACCCAGCAAAGAAATTTTCGGTCTTTTGTTTTTTTGTTCTATTGACAGGGTAAGAAAATGTTTGCCCCTAAATATAATTTCTTTTATACCCTCAAAAAAAAAAAAAGAATAGGTGGGCATGTTCACTTTGTATTGCCATTTGTAACGCGATCCCATAAAGTATATATATTCTTGATCAGGTCAGGTCAAGCGTGTAAATGGACTGAATTGAGCTGGAGGGAAAAAAGTTCCCCTAAGAAGAACTAAACCAGCCTCTTACCACTTTTATACGCACGTCTTATTTGCAAATAACTAATTCACTGTTTACACGGGAAATTGCATACAGAACTTTTGTTATTGTTAGTGATGCCAGGTGACGAAAATGTGATTGTTTGGTAAGCTGCTATAAAAACACGTTCATGAAGTGGCAACGTCTTACTTTTTATTTGCAAATAGTGTCGTTATTCACGACTTGTTAATTGCGTTAATTATTTATACGGCAACATTTTTCTTTTTTATTTGCAAATAAAACGTGCGTATAAACGTGGCATCTGAAACACAACATTCTGAAACACAACATAATTTTTAAAGTTTTTCTTTTTTGTAAAGGGGAACTTTTTTCCCTCTTGCCCGATTTAGCCCATCTCCGAAATTAACCTGAGCTATACTTCGAAATTCATCACTGCATCGTGATTTCCACAGACGGACGTACGGAAATGGCTAAATCGTCTACATCACTGATCAAGAATATACATATGTATATACTTTATGAGGTCTCAGAGGGATGTATCGCTGCGTTACTCACGGAATGGCAAAGTGAATATACCCTCCAATTATTTTTTGGAGCGTATAATAATTCTTTACAATATGAAAGTTAAAATTCATTCGAATTAATTTAATTAATTAATTGCATACGCAGGCAAAAAACATTTCAAATTTAAAAAAAAAAGAAAAAAAAAACTTTTTAAATTTAGTGAAATTTGTTGTTGGGTTAAATTAAGAAACCGAGAAATACTTTTCATTTCATTTGCCACGAGGTGGCTGGTGCTGGCAATGTTTGGTTTTGGCTTGTTTTTTAATAGCGTTTGTTGTCCCAAAACATCTTTTTTAAATTGGCATGAAGAGTTTAAGCCAAGATTTAAATAATTTCTGTTGGTTTTTTATCCGTACAGAAATTCATAGCTATTTTTTTCATTAACCAGTTTCACTTTTCACATGCATTTCATACAGACACACACTTTTTCGATAAAAAAGTTTATTTTTGGTTTTTAGCAAATCTTTAAATAAAAAAACAAAAACAATGATAAATGCGATTTCCAAACAAAACCAAATATAACGAAAACCGAAAATATTAATGAAAAGTTTGCTCTAAAGTTTTTCGTCTAGAGGGCTTTTTATGGAAAATGTCAAGTCTGAAATATGAGATTTTTTGCTCATTGCCTTGCTTAAGCAGTTAAATGGGAAATTGCCGTTATAATTTGTTTGTTAGTGGCTTTTAGAAGCGTTTTTTTTTCGTTTTTGGCTTGAGAGCCAGCCAAAGATAAACTCAAACAATGTATGTGCATAAATGGCAATTTATCTGTTAATGAGCTGTGATTAAATATTCAAAATATATGCAGAGATGCTCGCTCGTTCGCTTTGTGGGTTTGAGAAAACCAAAAGAAGTCGTGTTTATAACATGATCATGATCTTTTTCTTCACCTTTTACAATAATGCATTTGATTTCTTATGCATCTACTGGTTTTTTTTTGTAGCCGTTTTTACCTTTAGATTTTAGTAATCAATTTGTGTTTATTAGCTTTTCTACTTTTAGTTTGTTTTTAAAGTGAATAGAAAGAAATTTATAGAAAATCTTTTGTAGCAAGAAAATTTACATTAACAAATTGCTACAATTTATGCCCATATATGCACATACAGGCCTTTGTAAGTTATTGATTTCGCTTATTTTTATTTCAAGTTGGAAATGTGTGCGAAATAATAAAAGAATCTCGGTTTATGTTCGAAATGTTATAAAAGAAATTTTTGGTGACAAAATTCGATTGAGTGATTCATAAAAATGAGAATAGAAAATGTTATGTGTCAGCAGAGATATAACGGGTGCCTTTCTTAGCAACGTTCTTTTTGGCAAACTCGGTTTTTGGCACCTCAGCTAATTTCGTGTAACATATTACTGTTACATATTCAGTTTGGTCCATAATTTAGCCTTAAATCGATTTAAAAACGAATAAGGCTTTCAGGGTATTAAATTTTATTATCAAAATCCATAGTCCATATAGTTATTTTTATTTTTTACAGAAATAATTGCTATTATCTGATTTTTATTTTCATTTTTCTATTTTGATTTTAATTTTTATATATTTTTTTATTATTATTTTTTGCAGAAATAATTGTTATCTTATTTTTATTTTGTATATTTTTTTTCAGAAACTACTTCTAGGTATTTTTTCTTTTTTGCAAAATAATTGTGAAATTTTTCAATGTTGGGGATAGGAGTCCAACCTCAATCTTTAACGCCAACCATTCACGAAAATACGTGTTCGTTGCTGCGATTGATCCTTAAAATCGTAAAATGTAATTCTAATAATTTTTGATCGGGCACCATATAGGTATGTATGTATACGAATTTCCTTTTCCATTATTTTTCTTTTTAATAAATAAATTGTTAAACAAAAATTTGTATGAAAGTTTTTTAATAAAATACATTTCACAACCCATCGGGGTATAGGTCTAATTAAAAATATTGCATGCAAATTCCTAAACAAAATTTGTCAAATAAGCATTTTATAAACATAAAATAGTTTTTATGAATTAATGCTTATGAGAATATGGCTGAAGATAATAACACAAAGTTTAAAAAAAAAACCTTTTTTACTTCAGAGATTTGAACATGATGAAACTAAACTGGCTCTGCTGGTAGCAATTAAACTCAGTTGTATTATGACTAAACTATAGTGACGTATGTAATAAACTTACTTTTACTTCTATTTATCCTTTTGATATTTAAACTTTTTAATACACTGCTTTATCTATATCCGTTTACATTAAAATAACAGCACTGTAAAATTAACAGCACAATTTAATAACAGCAAGCATAAATAAGAAAATCTGTTAACAAAAATATGGCGAACATCAAGAAGCCATCAACCACCTGCGTCCTCACAAAATATTACCAACACTATTTTCGTACGAAAACACAATTGCATTCATATAATTTAAAACACAAACAGTTGTATACGATTCATTTTAAAGATTTACACATAATATTTAATTATTTGTTTCAGATTGCTATGGGATTTTAATATTTTTCTTCAGAATTCCACTCACAAACCGGCATTTTTAATAATCAACTAACAGCATGTCAGCAAGTGTCAAGTTAACATTGTTTACATTTAATAACGAACAACTGTTGGAGTGTGAAGAGAGCAAATGCAGAAAATTGAGAGACAGACTCGTTAAGTTTTGCTTCTGCTCATGCACTTAACGAACAAACAGTTGTTTCCGATGGCTGGCAATGTAAGTTTATTTCAAATTGTATTGAATTCAGTCTGAGTTTTGCAAGTACATAATAAACATTTAAGAGCGGTTGTATTAAATATATTAAAAGAAAAAGCACCAAATAAACGTATTCCGGTGTTGTTTTTATTACTTCTTATACATATGTGTATGCTGCTACATTTTATGAATGAGCATATAAAGTATGTTTTTGCAACAAAGTGAAAAAATAGAAAAGTTATATTATATGTACACATGTACTTCGTTTGTGCTATAGAAAATTAATATATGTATGTACATACATACATATGTATGTAGTATATTGTTACGGTTGGTGAAATTATATGTGGAATAAGTTATAAGAAATTAAAACACATTTAATGCACATGCTTTTATGGAATTACTGAAGTGCAGTGTGGAAATTATATAAAACATAACAGAATTTTTAACGGCTAACATTAAATAGAAAAAACGCAATAACAAAATACCAAGAACAAAAACATCTATTATAAATAATGTTATAATATACAAAAAATTGATTTTGAACCAAATAGTAAAGAAAAGTCTGATAAATTATTTTTAAATATATATATACACATGCTTTTTTATACATAATATGTTCCCAAGTACAAACCAAGTGCTAGTTTTGTTAAAAAATTCACTAGATATCAACAAAAAAGCATCAATAAAAAAACTTAATATTGTATCCTTTCGAGTAGCCTTACATTAAATATTTGGCTATACAAATTGAAAAAAATAACTTTGTTTTATTCATTCTTATACCTGTTTCAGTGTTCATTCATTATTTGTGTGTGTGTGTGTGTGTGTGTGTTCAAATGTACTATGAGAAAAAAAGTTTTTTCCAAACAAGTTCTATGCAACATATAAAACCAGTTTATTTTTCTTAGTGCAAAGTTATTCTGAAAAACTATTGATATTAATGTCTGTGTTTTTGAATATTGTGTAGGATTTAAACTAAATGCTAAAAACTGTCATTATATAATGAATGCACCACTGTGCTGCACCCCATAATTAACTTATAAATTGATTGTTTTATGACGTTGAAGTGTTGTCTTTTATACATACATAAAAACATACATACATTAATTTGTTTGTTGCTATTCTTATTAGTTTGTTTTCATCACGTTTTTGTTGATTTTGTTTTATATGCAAACAGTCTGTTTAAAACAGAGTAATTTGTGGGCACGTGAGCTAATGAACCGCTATTTAAATTATGTGTAGTTTCTGTTTGTTTTTGTTCCACTCTGAAAGCAAGTGTCAATAATTAACAGTGCTGCCAAGCATATCAAATTATCAATAAATTTGCATATCATGAAAATAATAATTCTGTATGACATAACGTGATCGTTGCCGCTTATTCTAAGTCAAATCTGTCCTCCTTTTTAACGTGTTGTAGCTTGACGATAAATTTGAATCACTGAATTTAAATTCCAATTAGCTTCTCACGGCCAACCTGTTATATCACAGTAGTTCATTATAAAAATTTAACAATTATATATGTACTAACAATGTATATGTTACATTATTATCAAATCTCATGATATATGATACTAACTTCTATGTACAATTATCTTTAAAATACTTAAATATTTTAATTGATCATTCCAAAACTCCTCTACAAAATTGACTTTGTAAAAAAATTTAAAATCCATAAGCTCACTCAACATATAGTTTGTAGATAGCCCATTATATTATAAAATGAAAATTTGAATAATAGTCGCTGTCGCATTCATTATGCAAAGTGTTTTAAAACAAAATGTTCATGCAAAACATTTTAAAAATGCATATCAAATCCAAATTACTATTGCCATAATTTTTTTAATGTATAACGCAATGTATAAATTTTTATATAAACAAATGCACATCACAGAAATGTTTAGTACTCACAGCCATCAAAAATAACGACTTGTAAGTCATTTACAAGTTAAGCTATTCCAATAATATTTCCACACGTATAATATCTATTTCGAAATATATTAATAAAGCTAACGTACATGAATATGATGGGAAAACTTTAAGTGTATTATTAATATAAAAAATTGCACTAATGTACGTTGCACATAAAAAACATTTTTACTGCCCTTCATAATTGTAATGAGAGGTTTCATTGTTCACAATCTTCATCGGCATGTTGTAATATATAAAGTCCACGCACCGAAGAAAGTATATAAAAACAGATCTATGTTATATTCCATAAATCTATTACGGGTTTTGTTATTGAGTAAGAGTAATCCAGAAAATTTCATACTAATTCACGAATGTCTTAGATACGGCTTCGAGATTTTAATACTATGCCCTTTGCGTTTGTAGCATAATATCTGGCTTCATATACACCACAATTGCGCAAAAATTCAAGACACAGACTCATGCAAATATATATAAATTCAAAATAAACTGGTCCTCTTAAATTTAATAAACAGATCCTCTTAAATTTAATAATGATACCTTAAATGGTTGTGTTTTAAAATTAAAATGATGGGTAGACGGACGAAATTAGTTGGTAAGGGGAAGAAGAGGTAGATTGTGAAGTAATGACTCTCGGTGCTGGCCATTTTTCGTTTATATCTCCCACTTTCCGTAATATTAATTAAATAAGCCCACCCGTCTATTAATTTTGTGTTTGTAAATGGGGACTTAGTGTCAAAAGCTCTTTACATATTCGATTACGATCACATATATTCTTTACGCTTTACATATGTTGGTTTACTATATATTGTATATGTTGTATTTTCTATTGTTGCATTGTGAGATGACCTGACAGTTTGTCCATGATATGCAGCAAAATTTCGTTAAGCTCGTAAAATAATATGCTGGTAACACTGAAACTCTAAACGTCAGAATATTAATATGGCGAATAAGAAAGTTCTATTAAATTGTCTAAAGTTAAATGTGACTGTTTTAAAAATTCGGTAAAAATAACGATCTAAAATAAAAATCAACGACCAAGTTTACCAAACTAAATAATTAAAATTAAATATTAATAAATATCGTGTGTCTTTCTATTATAGATATAGGCGACAAACTTTTTTGTGTATATAAATTTGTGTTTTATGTTATTTTAAAAGTTGTCAAATTGCTGATAGAAAATTTATGTAAAATTACAACATATTTTTGTGAACAAATTAAAAATTTGAATGTACAATATTGGACGTCTTGTTTGGTCTTCCTTGCGGAGTGCTTCCATTAATCATAACTAACCTATTAAACATTTGAGAAACTTTAATCATAAATAAAAAATGACTACAGAAATCCAAGACTCATCTGGCGATCATATGACGGCCACAAAACTGAAAATGTCTGATGAAATTGGAAGCTGTCAACAAGCTATCGATGAGGGTGGAGGATCTTGCGCAACAAACGTTCCAAAACCACTAGCATCGTCTAACACAAATTGCAGCGGCACAACAGCTGATGACTGTAAAACCAGCAATAGTAATGCAGAAGAAGTGCAGCAAACTAAAGCTAATTTTACCAAACCCAAACGAATAATAAATGGCAAATGTTACCAGAACTCTGATGCCGAAGATGGCTTTCTATCAACCTCCCCGGACAGTGCCAATGAAGAATTACTTTCCAAAACTGGCGATCTTAATGAAATTCCTAGCACACAGTCTGCCGCACTACCCCAATCCATTTGTGCTTGCAATAATCCTAAGGACTGCGTTAGTGTTAAAAATATTTTGGAATCTTTCAAGGCGCCATTGTCCGAGGAGCAAGCTTGGTCTTTAATTTATCAATCGATTTCTGTATACCGTCGTATCGCAGCAGCCGGTAAGCGTCATGTTTTCAATGATTTAGAGATACCTGATGCTATGGATAATTTAAATTTACATCGTGATGGCTCTATTCATTGTTCTTGGACTGAATCAGAACGTAAGAAGAAGGAACACAAGCTTAAGCATCAACGGCAACAACAACTGCAAGCAGATCAAAGTGGGGGTAAGTTGCAGTTGTTTTCTTAAAATATAAATCGTTAGACAGGTGTGTGGAATATCGATTAATGAATTCATGCATCCACACATACATATATGCATATACACATACTTATGTGTATGTGTACAGTTGCTTACTGCTTCCAATCAGTGCACTAATATTTTTATTTTGTTCTGATAGAAAAATTAAAATTTTTAGTCGATTAGTGTACCGAAAAAGGTTGACTCTTATCTAAAATAATATATTCTACTGTGTGAGGGGTATTTTTTTTATTTAATTTGGTTAATAATTTCATGTTTCCCATTTAATATTTTTGAGTTGTATGTGAGATGGTGCGCTTTAAAAATTAATCGAAGAAAAGAAGACCTTTTTTATTTGGAAACAACTTACTATTCGATAATATATTATATGATCAGAAAATTGTAAAACAAATATCTTTTAATTTTTTAACTAATCAGAAATATTAAATAACGTAGTCATAAAATATAACGTGGATTTGAAATGTGTTTTAAGCAATTAGTTGCAGGCAAAAACACTTTTCAAGTCTACAAATATTTTTGCCAATACAGCAGTAGTTTTTAAAAAAAAATAAAATATTCTTTTATAAACACAAGAAGAAAATTTATGTGGCAGGTATATAGATGACTTTTTAACTGCCTGCAAAAAAAAAAAAAAAGTTTTCTACAAAATTGGGATGTTAATTATCTGGTTTTACCCTATTTTGAAAAAATAGAATTTTCGCCAGATCCCGAGTTCTCTTTGAGTTCTTAGGATGGTTTCCTGCCCACTTCTGAAGGGTGTCACTTTATCTGTATGTATGTGTGTGTGTGAGTATGTGAGCCGCTTATAACTTTTGAACGCATGGACCGAATCGAACCACACTAGGCGCGTTTCAAAGACTTCTGCCAAACTTGTGTAATGGAACCGATAGATTTCGAGAAATATGAAAATATTCCTACTGTTAGGGTAATTTATTTTTTAATAACTTTTTTTCTTTTAATAACTTTTCATACCATTCCAAAATATGAGCAATATTGAACATAAAAAGGAACAGTATTGGCTTTACTTGTTTTCATTTATCTGTACATTTTCGAGAAACTCTGGGGCCAAATTACCGCATTCGATATCGAACGAAATTTCCATACAATTTAAATACAAATTTCGATCGATATCGAAAGCCGTAATATGGCCTCTGAATTTAGAGGCACGAGTAACTACGATCGTTGTGTGCCTTCTATAATATATTTCAAATCGTTTTAAGTTAATTTTGATTCCTCATCGAATTAATACGTGCTAAGCGTGAAGTTCAAAGAAAAATTATTACTTTCCGGATTACAGTACCTTTTTGGGATTTTCTGTTACATTCCGTGAAGTTATTGTGATTTAGAAAATATGTGACACATTCGATAGTTTATTTAAATATGCTAAAGATTTTCGATAGAATTTTTAAAATTTTCCGCCTAACTCCTTTCTTCCGGACTTTCGAAATAACTGACTGTTCACCGAAAGAAAGCTATTGTTCGACATTGTTGAACATTCAGTAAGCGTTGCTTAGCTTTTTAAATAATATCAATTTTCTTAGTTCGTGATTTAATCACGGCATATATTGCAGGTTGATTCGAGATTTTTTTGAAAAGTATTGGATTTTAGCGTACGTATTAACTAAAACATATTGAATTACGAATTTTCCCTATCTGATAAGTTCCATTGTTTACAAATGTTCCGGTTTTTTTAAGTAAAATTACGTATTCTTGGTGTATATATTGAGAACCTATACCTATAGGTGTTATCTTTGTTGGTTTCTGGTCTTGTAAAATCTATGTATTTTGATTGGGTTGACACCCTCTTTCGTCGGCAATGTTGCAAAATTTAGCAGGCAAAGTAAAAAGTTAAAGTAGTAGTGGTAGTAAAAATCGTTTATCTTCTTATGTTTCTTCAACTGTCTTCTAGACACTGTCCCCTCTTTTCTAGTTCTGGCGCAATGCACTGCATATGCAGGAGTCAGCCTCAGATTGCTGTTGTTCAGTTTTCAATAATATTTAGTTTTCTATAATAGCGTTTTTTCTAACTAATATTAAGCATTTATTATGTCTGGTCTTTTCAGGAAAATATGTATATTTTTTTTTAGTGTAAGTTGTAGGGGAAAATTCTGCATATTGAAAACTCGTTGTTATCAAAGGGGCATGAGTGAAGCATCCATCATATTGACAGCTGACGAAAATTTTATTTTTTTGTAAGCGTAAAATATGCATTA
This sequence comes from Linnaemya tessellans, assembly GCA_951800035.1. Lineage (NCBI taxonomy): Eukaryota > Metazoa > Arthropoda > Insecta > Diptera > Tachinidae > Linnaemya > Linnaemya tessellans. The sequence goes on from OX637533.1 coordinate 124,405,210, forward strand.
CTTCTAAAAGCCGGGTAACGACTTAAAATGGGGCAAACATTTCTTCCTTGTTTATTAAGAAAACTCAAAAAAGTAGGATTTCAATACGCCAGAAAGAATTCAGGTTGTTTTGAATTGCATTTTTTTTTTGTTAATTTTTTGCAGTTCAAAAATAGGTTTTGATATTTCGAACGTATGTATATGTATGTGAAAAATTGCCATTTACATTAGGTGTGTTCAATTACTTTACTAGTAAAAATTAGTACCGAGAGAGTAACAAGAAATTTCCCACAATTACTCTCAAAAATGTGAAAAAGTAAATGAACACTTTACTAGCTAAAATTTGCAAGTTAAAGTAGTGTTGTAATATATAGGTATATATGAGTACTCAATAACTACCTCTATATATTTTGGATAAATTATACATATATACATATTATTATAAAAATAATGTGATTATGGTCATTTATATTCAGCATTCTCGTGACTGGCGTTTTAATACGGCTTGTAATAGAATAATGAAAAGGTTTGCAATTTTATTTAATCTAGTACTAGGCGTAGTCGAAATACGCTAAACACGATTAGGGTAATTAGCTACTTTTGAATAAAATGAATTAATAAAATATCTTTTTTTTAATTAGTTTATACTTTATAACAGTCTGCGCAAGCAAATGTGAGTTAAAAAGGAGAATTTTTGTTAGTTGTTGTTTAACATCAATACCCTGCCTTTGCAATCGTTTCCCAACATTTGAACAAAAAAACGTATAGGCTATAATAATAAACAGCCGGCGAGAAACGGGTAAAATATATATATTAAAGGAAACAAATTTAAGCAATATAAATTTTTATTGTAATAAAAAGCTTTATCCAAAATAAAATATCATGTTGCTGACACGATTAATACCCCAAAAGCAGTAAAAAAGTAATTTAATAAATTATTTGTTAATTTAAACTTATTTGCAAATATATACCTGAACTAATTGAATTATTTGCCTGCTTAGTGTAAATTACCGAGTAGCTAGGTACTCATAATGTTTACAACACTAAAAATGCCGGAACATCCTTTGCCACTGATGTACCAGATACTGTGTTGCTTAGTTCAATTCCATTAGACATCTTATTTTGCTTCTGTAGTTCGTAAGTTACACAAAAATAAATTTGTTATCTTTTTAATACTTTTTATTGTTTTAAAAGTTCACATTTACTTACAATTTCATAAATTTTCCAAAATATTTTTATTTTCAACTTAATTTAGAAATATTGTTTTATAAACACAAACACAAAACAGCTGTTTGAATAATTATTACAAGTAAAAATTTTACTTGTAAAAACTTGCAATAATTTTTCTGTATCCCAATTTTTTACGCTCTTTCGCCGCTCTCTCGTTGCAAATTTTTTGGGTTAATGAACGCTTTCTAGTAACAATTGTTACAAATTTGTAAAAATTTTTAGTAAATGAACACAGCTATTAACTACAAAATATGTATAAATAAGTTTGACTGTGTTCGAATCATGTAAAGACTGACGCTGGCGCGCAATTAAAATCACTTCTATGAAAACTAAACAAAGTTATCTTGCATCCAAACAATTTTTCTTGCGTATCCAACTTAACACTTAAAAGATGTTTAAAAATATTTTTTCTAGGTTTATGGAAAAGATGTAAATTTCAAACATCAATAAATTCTTAAGCATGTACCCACTTGCATTATTCTTAAAAATTTTCTATTAAACCAACAACAATAGAATATGTTTTCAAATCGTTAAATATTATGGCAAAGAAAAAAAGTGTTAATAGCACTTAAGTTTACTACCACTATTTTTATTGCTATTTGGCGGCAGCATCTTAACAATTATTTGGGTTAAAATTTAAAGTTAAACGTCTTTACTCCCTATAGCAGTTGAATGATTATAAAGAATATTTTCCTATTCACAACTGTGTGGAGGTTTACTACTCCTATTTACACACACTCGTAATAATTCAGTCTTACATACTTATAACTTATAACTAGAAGTGTTTGGTTAAACGACCTTTAACGTTTTCATTTTATTGTATGTGATTTCAAAATGCCTCCTAACAACGTTTACAGCTTTTCTATATATTTTTATTTATCACTAAATTAATGTTTATTAATTTTTCCTCTTAAAAATAAAACTTAGAGATTTTGAATTTTTAGTAACTGCACAGAAATAATAGAATAATTAATGCTTCAACTGAATTCCATTTAAAAGGAAATAATTTTGGTATATTATCGTTTAACTGTAGTTTAAAAATACATATATTTCTAATTAAAAACAGCTAAAGGCATTGGTTTCTGTTAGGAAGATGAAAATGTTTGTTAATTAATTTAGTTATTCATTGAAAATATGCCTTAATTGATAACTGTTTAAAGCTTTTATGTGAAAGAGAAAAAAAGAAAATGAATTGGTTGAGTTGATAGCCATTGTTTAAAACACTGCAACACAAGAAAGTGTTATTATTATTATTTTTCTAACTGTTGTTGTTTGTTGAAAGTTACACTTCTAAAATGTTGAATATATTAAACAAATGTAGATTTTTCATTTAATCAAATCAAATGTTTTTTGGGTCTAGCATTTATACACCACAAATTTTTTCATGAACTTGGTTCATTTAAAGTTTTTTTTTTGTTTGTCAGAAGTTATTTAAAATTCCATGGAAACTATTGTTTTGGTTTTAGGCCATCTAGTTTAAACTCCTCCTCTGCTAGAAAACATGAAATGTTACAAGCTACAAGTTTCTTTAAAAAATTATCGATTTAAATATGGTATGTTTTAAAAAAAAAACTGAACTCGTTATAATTTGTAAGAAACAATTGTTTTGGAGTGATTCCAATCGAACTTGAAATTTCTCTCTTACAAAGACTTCATCTATTTATTTTATCCTAAACAATAGCAAGAAGGTAAAAGATGTTTTTCAAATGGAATATTAAAAACAGCCATCAGTTTTTTCCCTTCTTTATTATATTTCTTATGAATAAGTTTTAATACAATTTCCTTTTATGTAGGGAATTTTCGTATTGTTGTGAAACAAGTTTTTTCAATCTTTTTTTTTTGTTCCAAAATTTCAATATTGTATTGACCTTTCGAACAATAAGTTTTTAATAAATTTTAATGTGATATTGGAATCGTATGTTGAAATGACTATAGAATCTTCGAGACCACCCACTTGTGTGCCTTAATTAGTACTTTTTATGCTGCCCTAGAACCATGTGACATCGTGCCACATGAAACCGTTCTGTATCCATTAAGAGGGAGGACAGTCTTTTAAGCTCTATATTCGCCATTCTTTCAACGTCTGGATAAAAATTACAGCCCTGTACTTAAGCAATTACGATGATCAGCGGTGGATATTAATATCATCCTCCTCTTCATCTATATTGTATTAAGATTAAAAAAAACAGGTTAGAACGTTATATTTGACCGGATCGAATCTTAAATACCCTCCAAATTTTTGGTAAATAAAAGGTCTATTTTGTAGAGGTAACACCGGGGGGGACCGGTAGGGGAGACATCTCACCTTTGCCAGAGGTTTCCTACTTTTTTTATAGAAAAAAAACCAGAAAATTCAAATTTAATGGAGAATGTTTATTGTCATTTGAAAGAACATTCTTTGGCATTTATTTTTTGAAGATTATGTCTATCAGATGTTGGCCGTTGCTACGTCACAGATGGTCCATCCGTTGAGTCCAATTTTCGATGACTCGTTCGAGCATTTCGACACGCATTATGTTTTCCTCCCAGGCCTGAATCGAAGCGGGTTTGTCCGCATAAACTTTAGACTTTACATAACCCCACAGGAAAAAGTCTAACGGTGGGATATCACACGATCTTGGTGGCCAATCGACCGGCCCAAAACGTGAAATTATGTGCTCACCGAAATATTCTCTCAATAAATCCATTGAATGATGCGATGCGTGGAAAGTGGCTTCGTCTTGCTGAAACCAAATGTCGCCGAGATCACGAGCTTCAATTTCAGACATCAAATAGTCGGTTATCAAGTCCGAGTGGCTGCAAACGGCGCCGAATCGACAGCGTGCTAGACGTGGTCTATTCGGTCGAATATTATCCAATAATCAATGATGGGTCTCAAAATGGGTGATGGTGTTGCGCTCAGTAGGTCGATTATGTTGACCATAAGTTGAGCAAAGTGCACGAAACACATTCCTCACAGAACGTGAATTTTCGTAATAAAGTTGAACGATTTGTAAACGTTGTTCAGGCGTAAGTCTTTCCATTATGAAATGCCAAACAATAGCTGTGTTCCAGATGCAGCCCGAAACAGCCCGAACTCGCCCAAAGTTACCCAAATGCGTTCCAGATAACAATTTTTGTGCAATTTTGAGAGAAAATGAGAGAGTAATTTTTTTCATTTCCTGTACAAAGTCGCCCGAACTATTTCTTTGGGTAAGTTTGGGCAAGATTATATTATCAGCTGTTTTTTGTTTACATTTGAAAATAAAGAAAAGTAAAAAGAAAATTTACAAATAAAGGAAAGAAGTTGTTAATTGAAAATTGGTTAAAAGTAAAATGGAAGATTTTTCAAAAAAACTTGAAGTTGTTAGTACATTTGCGCATATTTCCCCTTTTGTTTAGTATAAAAAATTCTTTTTCAGATTAGTGAACAACTTATGGACGCATCAAGTGAGTCTGATGAAGACGACATGTTACATTTACAATGATGCTAATCTTTCCTTTCATGATGTTCAGCCTTATTCAGTGTATAAAACCACTAAAATAAAAATTAATTTAAAAAGTAAGCAGCACTAGTTTTTCAAAAGATATAATTATGGTTTTTTGCGTTCCAGCCAAGGCAGATTTACCAGGTACTCTCAGTACCGCAGCTGTATATTGAAATTTGTTGAGCTACTGTCAAAAGTTTATATACAAGCCACATAAAATGTTTTTTTCTTAAATCTTCCTTGTTAATGATGCTTCTTCTTCCTTGATTTTGACATTAGCTCTACATTTTCTACCAACAAAATACGTGTGGTTTTTGGTGTTGTTTCATTGTTGTGCTAGTAAGAGTACCTGGTAAATCTGCCTTGGTTCCAGCAAATTTGGGTAGATTTTGCACTTTGAGAGAGTAATTTTCTTGTTACTCTCATTAGTCCAAACTTGCCCGAAATTACTTGGAACAGACCTAATACTAAACAAAAATAACATGACAGCATGACACGACTCACACGTGATCTGTCAAAAAAAGGCGATTGGAAAAAAGTATCTCTACTTGAATCACCCATTAGAATATATGTAGTTACAATCTTATGCTATCAGGATATGTAACGTAAAATTGTGCGATAAAATTTTATTCTAAATTCATGTTAAACTTCCTGTTGTGCATTAAAATCTTCGAAATTATATGTGCATATGTATGTATGTAGGTACATGTGTATGTACTATATTGGAAAAAAAAATTGGTAATAACTTATTTTCCCAAAAACTCCAGTGGATTCTTTGTTATATTTTGATTTTTTTTTGTTTTTGTTGTCTTTTTTTTTGTAATTATGTACTACAGTTTTGGGAGAAAGTTATCTTTGGACCGAAAACAACAACTTTTCTCCGGTTTTTTGTTTGTTTGTAATGATAATGAAAAATTATCTTTCATTTGTTGTGGAAAATAACAATTTCATGTTATCGTGTAAAATTACACACATTGTATGTAATTTGTTTTTATAAAAAATACATGTGTATTTAATTCATTAAAGTATGCAGGTAGTATGATTACCACTATTGTTGTTGTTGTGTTGGATTTTTAGTTTTTTTTTCTTGTCTCTCCATTTTTCACTGGGTCAGTGATATAAACAATGAATGACCTTAACGGTTAATTTGATTATAATTTATAATACTTATTGCCGACAACAGCACAGCACACAATATTTGTGTTCATATTGACTCGTTTGTATACGACGTATACCCACAATCACAATTATAAAGTAATTTCCCTCATTGAACATTATCTCTTTTGTACTCTTCTCTTGCAGCATTGTTTGGCAGGTATATGTATATTTTGTTTTTGTTGTTGTAGTTGTAGTATTTTCTTGTTGTCCTCCCTCCTTATGGTGAGTGTTGATTATTAAAGCTGTTGTTTTGCTCTCCTTATCGAATTAATATAACGGTTTTTATTGAAGTTATAAAAGTGAAAATAAAAAGTTCATTAGCCATCTTAAAGATAAGTAGATGAATTAAATGATTTGATTCTAATTTTAAGTTTAAATTACTTGATGGAAGACATTGTGTTGGATTGTGGTAAATATATGGAGAACACTTGCTGAAAACAAGTTTTGAATAAGATTTGAAAAGCAATTTCATTGTTTGAAATAAGTTTCTTGAGTTGGCTGGCGACTAATTGCAAGGCAAATCTTTATTTTACTAAAATGTTGTTTAAATCAAAGTATATCTATATCAAGTAGTCGCAAGAGTAAAACAACGTAAAATTACAAAAACCACCGTACATTTTGTTTGTGTAAAATTAATATCTTATGTCAGAAATTTTCTTTTATTTTATTTTGTTCACAATTATTTCCAAAATTTTAAATACTTTTCGCATAGAACTTTTTTAAAACAATTTCTTTTTGTTACTTTTCTTAAACAATTCACTTTTTCACAAAAATCTTTTCCACAACAATTTTTTTTGCTACTTTTGTTGAATTAATAATGTTTTTCACAATTTTACAAAATATTTTTTTCAACGGAATAAACTCGCTACATAAGTAAACAAATTTTGACATACGTTCATGTAAAAACTGAAAAAAATTTTAGTCAGCTGGGCTCTTGCATATACTTGATATAGATATACTTTGGTTTAAATATTTACCAAAATTTCTCATTGTTGACTTCAATCTCAAAGTATATTTAGAATTTTTAAAACTAGCGTATGTTTGATATTTAAAAAGTGATATAATACTCATTCGAATTACAGTGCACTCGGGAAAACGTCAACACTCGTTTACGTCAACATCCCAAAACGTCAACCCTAATTGTTTAACATTGTCTACTCTAAAACGTCAACCAAACCACAAAGCTCTAAAACGTCAACTTTAAATAAAACAAACAGTTAAAATGCACAGATTTGTGTACACACACATTTATTTTATGAAATTAGTTGAGAAATTTGGGATTCCCCTTATAAGTATGTAGAGTAGAAAAGAAACTTCATCTCTATATACATATTGTCATTTTGTATGTTCAGTTGCTTTTTTGTTCTCGTAAGTATCAGATTACTAAAATGTGCTCAAAACAAGCGAAAGTGCTTAAATTACAAGAAAAGGCAAATATTTTGGATTTATTAGAAATTTTTTAGTTTTAGTTAGACTGAAAGACTTTTTTGTTCCTTTTTTGGATTTGTTATGTTTGGTTTTAATTTATAGTCAATAAAAACGTTTTAAAGCACACTATCTGTATGTTCTTTATTAAAATATTTTACATTCACAAACGACAACAATTTGTTAAACGTCAACACCCGCGGTTTTGATTAGTTGACGTTTTCAAGAGTGCACTGTACATATCTACAACTCTATTTGAAAAAAAACTAAATATACAGATTTTATTTACTTGCAACAAAGTGTTGAAAGTAAATAAATTCCCTCTTTTTGTATATGAACTGTTTTTGCTAATAAATCTTAGATCAATCTTGCTAGACAACTAATATGTACACACACAAAAAAAAAATAAAAATAAGAACTGTTTGTAAAAGAAGATTTCATGGGAATTTACTTAAACAAACCTCCAACCCCCATCGACCATAATACGAGTGGACGGACTCCTCAAAATAAATAACTCACATACATTACACCTGTATAAAACCGTTACCAGAGATCATAAGTGAGCTGTTTCTTGATTTCTTTAGAAAAAAATACATTTAGGACGCTTTTGCATGTGCCTGATTTTGTATGTAAAGTAAATCTTAGTTCCTTTCCAAAAAGTTCGACCCTTAAAAGTATTGAGATCAAAAAAAAAAAAAAAAAAACAAAAAGTTTGTGTTGGTTAAAATTACATTTCAATTCTAGACAAACTTGAATTCTATCAACAGAATTGTACAATTTTCCCAACCAGGGCGAATTCATACATTCACTTATGCAACTCTGTGTAAAATTTATTGAACTGTCAAATGAAATGCTTTGGAAAAAGCAATGGCCGCACCAAAAACGAAAAACCAGAAGAACACTTTGACAGTTCAATAATTTTGCCTTAGTAACAGCTGATCACTAATTTCTGAACTCGCCTTGTTCCCAACTCTATCCACTCCGGCATTCATCCAAAAAAATCTTAATAATAATCTCTATTATCAAAACAGGCGCACAGCACGCACTTGTGCATCACCAAACTGCATCCAAAATCAAAACAATCAAATAATTTACGTGTTGCCGTAAAAACAGGCTATCAATACTTTTGCTTTTTTTTCTTTTTGAGCTGAGTTGATCTATCGGCAGGCACATAAAGCAACTTGTATGTACGGGCAATCTCAAGTGGCGGCTAACTAGTGAATGCATTTCTTTTGAAGCTGTTAAAATTTATGAGTGCTTCTTTCTTCTTATTTTGTTTTTATTTTTTGGAAAGTCACCATCACCACCGTTCACAACATTTATTATTTTTTTAATATATATACATTTTTTTTCGGCTTACATTCATTTATACTCCCCAGCTTTTGGTCATTATTTGAACAAGATGTAAATGTTTTTGATTAAGTATAAATATTGTAGGAAAAAAAGTAAAAAATAATAAATAAAGCAATAAAGAAAGGCTATCGATAGACTACTTCGGCTACCTACACACAATACTTTATTCACATGCTCCTATCCACTGTTTGTTATTTTATTTTTCAAACATATTAATAACTTTTTTCATTTGTTTACATTTTATGATTCGTGAAAAGGTTTTATTTCTTTGGGTAAACAAACGGCACTTGTAGCGACCACTTCGAGTAGCTGGAAGTTTTGTTTCTTGCGTTTACGTTTTTCAAGTTGGCCCAGCCCCCTCTAAAGAAGCATTTGCTTATGTTCGTTTCTGAAAATGGAATTTATCAAGTATTTTTAAAGTCTACTTGCTGATGAATGAATATGTAGTTTTATTAAATTTTAAATCTTTCCTTATATAAAAAATTCTCCTACACAGAAAAAAAAGTAACCAATTTTTTTGCCTCAAGTATTTTGTTTTAGGTATAAAATCTATGTATCGTGAATTTTGCACGGGTACAGGCTTAAGTCACGACTCAAGTCGTGGTCTGCGAAAGGCCAAGCTCTTATGAGTGACATAAAATCGGCAGCCTCGTATTCTCCTGTACACTCTCAGTAACAGTGGCGACGTTTTCGGTAGGTCTTTCGTTTCGTCGATGTACGGGTGTTGGTCGATCGTTTATTAACCCAGTAGACTGAAATTTATCCACCACATTGTGAATAGTGCCCCCGATAGGACGATTATTTCGGGCATAAAATGGGCCAATACGCTCCATTTTGATAAAATAATTTTATTATTGATAAAATAATTTTATTATTGGCACAAATTGTTGTATTCTCTAACCGTCCGTGGTGACAGACTGCATAAATGACAACTAATTTGACAGATTGAACTTCAACGGACTTCCCTGCTAGACGATCCTTTATATAGAGTCTTCCAGAAATAGGCTTTATGTTCAAAACGCCATATAACGTTTGATTTTATTTACGTTTTATTTTCTTCTTTCTATGGATGTCTTTTCTACTTTCATCACGCCAAAACACTATTCACTTCATTTGTTCAAAATCTGTATATTTTCGATCTACACAATCTATTAAACCGCTGACAAACAATTCACAATAGCAATTATCTTTGCCAAATAATTCACAATAGGAAATTTTACTGCCAAAATATTCACGATACCGACCACTCATTCTCAAAACATTCACGATAGCGATGAATACTCGTGTTCTCACCACTTCTTTCTTTTTTCAGAGAAAAATTAAAAAACACTATTCGAAATTATAGGCAACGTGACCGTTGAGAAATTTCGAAAAAGGGGATTTAAAAAATAAGAGTGGTACGAAAAAGGGGATTTTTTTAAAAAAGGGACAACTATTTAAAATCCAAAAATTCAAAGTAAAAATACGATTTTAAGTTTATTTTATTCTTTTTATTAAAGAATAACTTTTGTTAATATATAATCGCCCCTATTATGAATAGCGACGTCGACGTCACATCAACTCGACAGTAAAAAATTATCACTTGTCTGCAACTTGTCGATAACAATTAATTACTCTTGACAATTTCTTTGCATTCTCTAGGGCACATAATATCGATAGAACATGTCAATAGTAGTCAGTTTCTATCGAAAAAGAGTGTACAAGCTGTAATTTTTTGTTGTCGTCTTGATACGGCGTCGATGTCGTCATTCATAATAGGGGCGAATAACTAAAAACGAAACGAAAACATTCACAAAAAAGTTAATTGTTATTACAACTTTTATAAAGTTTTATTTAAAATTTATACATCAAAAACAATATAACAATTCAAAAATATATAATTCTATACATAAAAATTTTTGTTTAGGTTTTTTTATATGAAATTTGACAAACACAGCATGAAAACAAAGAATCAGTTGACCTCAAGGCGAATTCATACAAAGTGGACTCATTTATGCAACTCTGTGTAAAATTTATTGAACTGTCAAATAAAATGCTTTGGAAAAAACAATGGCCACACCAATGTATGTGTTTACTTTGTTGCAAACACTTTAGCTTTCGTATAGGTTGAAATGCGAAATAAGCTGTCATAAGAAATAATGCTTACAGAAGCAGAATGATATCAACAGATATGATGGTATTTCTAAAAAGGGGCAGAGTATAACAAAAAGTAGCAGATTTAGCACATTTTAAAAAAGTGGCACTAAAAGTAGCAAGAAGGTCAGAAAAGTAGCAAAGTGATACTTTAGTACCACAGACGGTCACGCTGATTATAGGGCTCAATAACAAGAGAAATATTGCATTTGGCGCTTAACAATTTTGTTGCTTGACTTTGGGCACTATGGGAACTTTAGGCTTATATCTTTTTAGAACTAATGCCAAAGAAAAAAAAACCTTTCACAATTCATATTTCTGCAATTATTATTAAAATAAAGAGAGAAACAAGAGATCAACACCGCTTTACTTTTTTGCGGCAGTGGCTAGAAACAGATACAAAATTTTCTTTATTTTATGCTAATTATGAAGTGAAAATGTCTTGATTTCGTTTCGTTTTGCCTCTATTCATTATAATAATAGAAGTTGAATATTTTATAATATAAATATGTTATTGTAAAGCAAATTTATACTTTAATTCATTTCTAGTTGTGATAATTATTGTTTGTTAGTGCTTTTCATAACGTTGGATCATATTGTGAAATATTTATGATTTTCCGGTTTTATTTTGTATAAATTACCACTTCATTTTTATAATGAGACCAGCCTCTAGTATTTCTCTTTTTATTTTTATTTGCTTTTCTTATTATGTCTTTTTTTTTTTTTTTGCTTTAAAAGATAAAGAAAATCATCACTTCAATATATATATTTTCTTTGCCTAAGAAATAAACATTTATTTAACCGAAATGTAATAAAAAAAACACGCATGAAATTATTGTAACATGTAGTGGTCCACTAAAAAGATTTGGAATAAAATTGTGTGCTTTCCCAAAAAAACTGCCTGAACTGACATCTTCAGCCAGCAAAATGAAAGCAACAGCATTTGTTTTTAAGAGATTTGTATGTTTGTCCACTGCCCAGACTGCCTACAGATAATAGATGGTATGATGTCTTAACATAAATTTTATGGCCTACCAAACTTGCATACAGGCGCACGTACGAGGGCGGATTGATATTGAAGTTACTCGTACTTAAGTAGGAAAAAAACATTTTTTTTTTCAAAAACCATTTATTTCTCAACATATTCTGCTTTTAGCTGAATACACTTGCTAAAACGATATTCCAACTTTTTTTATACCATCTGAATAATAGGATTTTGGGAACCCCTCAAAATACGCATTAGTTTTGGGTAATCACTTCTTCGTTTGAGATGAATCTTTTTCCTGCGAGCCATTTTTTCAAGTTTGGAAACAGGAAAAACTCACTAGCAGCTAAACAACAATAAATACAATGTTTGAAGAAAATGCCATAGTTTGTTGTGTTGCAACTGGTTTTGATTGGGAAATTTATAGAATTTTCTATTGTAAAACATTTGTTGTTTAAAGTCAAAAAAAACTGATTTGACTATGAAAGTATTGTTTTATAAAAAACAGTGGCTTGCAGGCAACAAACAAAAAAAAATGCTGGCAACATTATTGGTAAAACTTTAAACAAAATCGAAGCTTAGAACAAATCGAATCCCAGTTAGAACACTCAAATAGAACGACATAATGATGTTATCTGAGGCCATAGTCCTAATGTGACTGATATTAATAATCACCCCTAATCGCGGAGAACTATTCACATGAAGAAAGTCCCAAGGTATCTGATTTGCTATTGTGAATATTTCCCACAATAAAGTCTGGTTAGCAAGTTCACAAAATTAATAAATATGGCAGCGCCACTGTGAAAGTGGAAGGAGGAAAAAGTCACTAGCAGCTACATCTGGACTATCAAAGTGGATGATCAACCAATTCGAAGTATATTTCACGTAATTTTAGCATCGTATCTAATGCTGTGGTGTGAACCGGTGCGTCGTCTTGAAGAAGGAGCATTTTTTTCTTCTTTAAATGTGGTCGTTTTTTCTTGATTGCATCAACCAATTGATCCAGTAATGCACGATAATACTTTCCCGTGACTGTGGATCCTTTTTCAAGATAATCGATGAGCAATATTGCGTGTGCATCCCAAAATACAGTGGCCATAACCTTGCCAGCCGATTTCACTGTCTTCACCTTCTTCGTAGCACTTCCACCAGCCTCCACCCATTGTTTCGATTGATTTTTGGTTTCAGGTGTGTAGTGGTGGACCCACGTTTCATCAACAGATTACGCTTTATCATGTCCAAACACCGCTGTGAAGTAGACTTGTGTCCAACTAGCTCATTCGCTCAGTTTTGACAAGACCCTCTGATCAAACCTATGTAATTTAAATGGGTTTGATCAGAGGTTCTTGTCAAAACTGAGCGAATGAGCTAGTTGGACACAAGTCTACTGTGAAGTGGTCTGTCGAACTCGTTTTTGTTCGACACTGAGCAAACGCGGCACCCATCTTGCCGATAGCTTTTTCAAATGCAAATGTTCATGGAAAATGTTGAACACACGTTCATATGATCTCTTTACCATTTCAACAGTCTCACTTAACTTGACTCGGCGATCATTCATAACGATATCGAGGATTTTCTTGATATTTTCTTCAGTAACCACCTCTTTTGGCCTTCCTGTTGATGGTATTGTTGCAGTGCTTGTTCGTCTGCATTTAAATTCAGCAATCCAATATTTTACCATGTAATCTGACGGAGCAGACTCAAAGTAATATTTATCGATCTTTTCTTTTGTCTCTTTCGCCGTTTTCCCTTTCATATGCTCGTAATAGTGTTTAATCACTGCACGAAATTCACTTTTTACCATTTTTCAAGAAACACAAAAATTGCTTACTTCAAGCGACTACAACAAATAGAATAATCGATGCATTTGGGTGAAATTTTAACAGCTGACGTTTGACAGATCGCAATTTCTAAAAAATTTTGTGTTTGTACTGCCATCTAACGCTAGGTAGCTTCAATATCAATCCGCCCTCGTACATATAAAGTAAAATTAAAAGTTATGATGAAAACAATTAAATATATTCATAAATCATTTGGCGTCGTGTTGAAAATGTATTTGGGAGTGAGTGCTTGTGTTAAAACAAAAACTGCACTTCATAGACAACAAATTCGACTGAATTGTTTAGGAATTAACAACGCCAAACGCCTTTAGTTTTTGTCTTTTGTCATTTTTTGTGTTTTTTTTTCTTCGATGCGTGATTAAGCTTGATTAACGCAGCCAGCCATCACATGTTATTGTTTACATTTTGCGTAATTGGTTGCTATTAGGCCAAGTTGGCTCCAATTGGGAATGAAGATAAACAATTTGGAAATTCAGATAAGTTTAAAATGCCAGCGACATGCTGCAATACAGCAAACATTTCTGCTTAATATTGAAATGAATAATTTTCAAAGCATTTATGCGATGGCGAGAATAATACAACTCTCATGTATGGGCCGGTGCTTCAAAGTCTATTTTGAAGTTGCTCGACCGCGTTCAGGAGAGAGTGAGGAAGCGCTCATCGGTGACAGTAGGGTAGCCAACTCTATTGACTCGTTGGAGCATCGACGCAACGTGTGGCGTGTTTTACTGTTCTATCGGTACTACAACGGAATGTGTTCTAGTGAAATAAGGGAGCTTGTGCCTGAAAACCATTTATTCTTGCGAGCTACCCGTACTTCACATAGGGTGCATCCTTTTGTGGTTGAGTTGCCAGAAAACCGCACCACGCATTACAGAGAGAATTCGTTCTTTGGCCGAACGGTTCGTATGTGAAACAAACTTCCAGCAGAGGTCTTTCCTGCCAATTTCAACTTGGGAAGGTTCAAATCGAACGTCCGCAAACACTACCCCCTCTGTCCTCCTTCCCGTAACCAACTTTCCTAGTTCTGGCACAATGCATCGCATATGTAAGGGTCATCCCCTGAGTGCTGGTCCAAGGAAAAATATAAATAAAATAAGCAACAGAATCCCATAAAAGGTTGTCAATTTTTTTCCGGTTTTAAAATTAAAGTTAAATAAAATACGGAAAAGCTTTGAAACTTTAACTCCATCATAATATGTAAACTTTGCCATTATATATATGAAATACTAACCCCTATTATAAAAAAAAAGAATGGAGGGCGTATTCCCTTTTTTCATTCCATGTGTAACGCAGCGAAATTTCCCTCTTAAGACCCCATAAAGTATATATATTATCTTGATCAGTGATGAAATTTAAGACGATCTGTGGAAATCACGTTACAGTCCAAACGAAAAGAGCCAGGAACTTAAATTTGAGACAGATAAATTTTGAAGGATAACACAGGTCAAGTTCGTAAACGGGCTGAGTCGGAACACAGGGAAAAAAAGTCCCGCTAAGAAGAACTAAACTAACCTTTAAAAAAACAACATAATTGTCGAAAGTTTTTTGTAATTTTGTTAAGTGAAAGAAAGTCCAAAGCGTTGAAGTTGGTGCCCGAATATCAGAAAAATCTTTCTCTTCCGCGCCCCCTTGAGTGGGCGTTGAAATAACATATTGTCTCTGCAATATAAAACGTTTGATTATTTAAATACAATCTAGCAATTAAAAATAATTTATTAAAAACAAACAAGAAAATACTTACCCAGCGATTGCAGCTCAAATGTTTGCGTACAAAATAAAAATGATGCGCGATTATGGCAGCTGATACTCATTAAAATGAGTTGCCAAACGATTAAAAAGATTGAACGTTGCCAGAAAGTTTACATATGCGTTTACGAAGTGTATGCATTGCAACTTGCGTTTAGGAAGACGGCCGTTCTCTGCTCTTCCGCTGCCCTACCCCTCCACACACCTTTGCCTCCTGTATGACCCTAACAAAAAAAAATTTTTTTTCTACACTTAATTACCCCAAAAATTTACTTTTTATGTTTTTACGACGAAGGTGAGATGAAATTATGAGATGAAATATTCGTGATGAAATTAATGAAATACCGCGTGAAATGTAATGAAAAATGTCCCTAAAAAGTGGTCGCATTTGTGAGGCGGACATTTATCTGATATTGTATTCCATACTCAACTGCCGACATTGAATAAAACATTTATCAATTCCCTTTATTCTGTAACTATTTGTCAACGTTACGTCAAGACAATATCAAAAATAGGTCTCTTACATACTCCTTGTGAGCAGCAATTAACTACTTCTGACAGTCTGTGTCTACTCTCTATGGCGTCTAATATAGCAAAAGCTGCTTAGAAATTGATAATTGTTGAAGAGAATGAGTACAGAAGTGCTCTAATTTTGATATTGTCTTGACGTGACGTTGACAAGAAGTTACAGAATAAAGGGGAATATAAGATCCATTCTCTTTCATTTAATCATTATAAACAGAAAAGTAGTATACCTTCCCGGCGTACACTCTGTAAATGACAACAAATGCTGGAATGTTTTCTAATGATCCGACTATTTTTCTCGCTATTCTATCTCTCTCTCTCTCTCTCTAAAGTTAAGCTCTAAACACATAGACGACAGCAGACAGCAAACAGCAATATGTCAAAAATAAAATCCATGTGTTTAAATGAAAATGATTATTTTGAGGGCAGCACAGCAGCAGGACTGCACAACAGCATTTGCTGCTGCTGCCAAGTTAGGCAATTTTCTATTTTGACAGGCAGCAATAAACAAATACAGTGTTGCCAATATTTGTATATATAAATTGGAAAAATAAGAACAACAACGTTTTTTTTAATATTAAACATAAAAGAACATTACAAATATACAATATAGAAATAAATTTATGTGTTTTTATAGTTTTTCGTGATATTATTACATTTTTTGTCAATAACTTTAATTTTGTTCATTATACAATATATATGCGGCATCCCTGTTGTTATGTTGTTGCTGTCTTCAAAATAATTATGAGCTGACTTCATAGCAGCATTTGAAGTTGGCAGCATTTGAAGCCGTGAAGTTGTGAAGTCTGCTGTCGTCTATGTGTTTAGAACTTTACGCATTGATCGATGGCCTGACATCCAACGTTAAAAGTGAAGTTAATTAAATTGTATGAATGAAACGCTAAGGTTATCATTTAAACATCTATACTCACTTAATTTCAAACTACACCAACAATAATCAAATTTTACTCTATCTGTAAGTACAATTTTTTTTGTTTCAATAAACTAGTTTAATTCTGTGAAGTACTTCACGGAAATGACTCATACTAGACTGCTGTTCATAAACAGCAAAGAAATATTGATATTAACGTAAAACACTGTTACGTAGATGTATAAATGTAACAAAAAAAAAAATAGAAAAACATAAATTTTGTTTACTGCCCGTATTACAAACGCACGTCTACCGCCATTGCTGTATTTAACAGAAGTTCAGCATTTCTTGTAGCGGAATATATCCGTTTTACAAACAAGAAACAGACAACAAATTTCTATGTGTACTTTTGCGTATACAAGATGTGGCTTTAAAAACATCTGTTCCTAAATACAACAATAATTCGAAAGTGTAAAAGTTGAAGTGTGTGGGTGTGTGTGTGTGTGTGTTTTAAGCTCGTGGTGTTATATTTTGAAGGTCATTGGACATGCGCAATCTAATCCTCTTTTGTGTTGATATCTATGGATGTGTACACTCCATCGCTCTCTCTCTCTCTCTCCCTCTCTCTTCCTATCCTGTTCCGTTTGTTTTGTTTATCTCTGCAAGTGCATAAAAAGGAAAATAACTGTAACATCACGGATGGAAAACATGATATAATTGTATTTTTTTTTGGTACAATTAAGGTACGTTCACACTTATCAAATATTTGCTCCGAAAAGCGTAACCACTAAATACTAATGAAAAATATTTTTGTTCAGATACGTGTTTATTTAGTAAAATAATTTCATAATAGACAGTGTCATGAATCCAATATTATTGGAAACTATTTAACTCAATAAATGCATTTTTGAATTAAGAAGTTTTTTATTAGTGTTTAGTGGTTACGCTTTTTTGGGCAAATATTTGATCAGTGTGAACATACCATTAGACTATGTTGGTACCGTGGTACTACCACGACTAATTTGGTACAATTGAAATGTCTCAATCAAAAGCTTACACCTAGTTCATAAAAACGTTTTATGCTTGAACATTTTTGTTAATTTCTCAGTGAATCAGTTAATAAACATAAAATATTTCTGTGAATTATACGGTTACATAATCAAAGATTTTGTGTCAACTTTTTATTCCATACAGTACGACTATTCCAGTCATCACTTCATGAAATTTTCGGATCGTTTCCTACTCCTCTGCTTGTTCTCTATATATTTATTTTGTCGTTTGTTTTTGAAAATGTTTGTTCTTTCGAGAGAAAACGGTTTTTTAGATTCGAATCTTTCAAAATATTGTCTTATGTCTCATATTTTTGCTAAATTATGGCTCATTTAAGTAACGGACTTACAATTATTTGCTATAATTTTTCGCAACAGAAACATTTTTCATCGTTAGGCTGCCTTATATTTGATTCAAAAACAATCACGTTGAAAAAGGGTATAATAATTGATTTCTAAATACCGAAAAAGTTTTCAATCAATGTCTCGTTGCCTCAATTTTAAACTAGCAGAAAATTTATTATCTTAAATTGTATGACTTTTTGAATAAAATTTAATCAACTGATTTGTAGATTTTTATGTATATAATATTTTTTTTGTTGTATACTTGTGTAGAGAAGTTTTTGAATTTCTATTTATCGTTAATTTTATCAACGGGCTTAAGTTCGAATCTGCAAGACTGCAAACCATTTTTTATTATTTTATTAATAAATGAATTTGTTCAAATTCTATATTTATTAATTTATATTAAGATTGAAATATTAAGAATATTTTTTAATAATCATCAAACCAGCAGAACGGATCAGTACTGGTTTCGAGGCCGCTACGCCATCTCATCAGCGTTCTTTGTTCAATTTTTCCACTTTTGCAAGTTTTGCTAGTTAGAAGGAATATCAACTATTTAACCAATATTTTAACGAAAATTGAATATGAGAAGTTCCCACATTTATATTTTCAAGTTATTACCTTTTTGGTTAGTACGAAATTCCCCAACCCTGACGATTAATATTCCCAATATTCCATGTATCTCTTTTTGCTTTTTCCAGAGCCATCGGCTGCTGATAACTAAAATCAGTACTGATCCGTTCTGCTGGTTTGATGATTATTGAAAAATATTCTTAATATTCCAATCTTAATATAAATTAATAAAAATAGAATTTGAACAAATTCATTTATTAATAAAATAATAAAAAATGGTTTGCAGTCTTGCAGATTCGAACTTAAGCCCGTTGATAAAATTAACAATTTACATAAGAAAGTTCGACTAATAAAAATTCATACTTAATTTAAAATTTCTATTTATCGAAATATAAAAAATATAAAAAAATGGTACCGTCATGGTACGAAAAGTACATTTTATTTAGTTAATTGGTACAAAATCAAAATAGCCCTTTTCCATCCCTGTGTCACATGCTCTTACATTTCCATTGTTGTATGTTAGCAATTTCGGTTTTGGTTCGTTGCTTGTTTGTAATATAGTTTGCCATAGAGAAATTTCTCTTAATATTTTTATTTGATATGCAGGCTGTTATATAATTGGACACACACACACACATACACATGAATATATATGCGTTTCACAAGGCAATATAGTGCGTATGTTAGTAAATGTATTCAAATCTGCAGTTCGAAGTTCAAGTTCATATTTAAAGCGTGTGCAGGATGATAATAAATAGGGAAACTAGAAATATGCTCTAAAAATGTTTCTTATGCGCATTAAATTTGCAACAAAAGCAAAAATTATGCTTTAAGAAATAAAAACTCTCTAAAGTTATTCAAGTTTAAAATTAGTGGGAAACTACACGGGTGTTCTTCAAGGTCAAGCGTTGGTCATATTTTCTGTTTCTTTTTGAAGAATGAAAACAGTTGAATGGCTGTATGGTGCGTAATTTGTTAAATTATTGAACTATAATAATAAAAACAAAATATGTTGTATTCTTTTATCTTTCATTAGTACAATTACCTAAAATTATTTTTATTAGTTTGAACCGATTTCAAAGCATTTTTATTCGGCTGAAAGAAAATCCAATTAGAGGAAATGGACTAATTTATAAGCAAGTAACAGAAACTTGCCGATAATTTTAACCGCTCACCTATAGCAACGTATGTTGTTATGCTGTCTTATGCTTTTAGACTCTGCGACAGTAAAAGTCTAATAAGATTTTGATAAAACACTATTATTATTTTAAGTTTTCAACTGCTATAACATTTAAGAAAAACAACCGATTCTCACTTGATTCATGTAGTTATTCGAGCCCCTTAATTGTTAAGAAATTTATTTTCGAAACAAAAAAAACAGCGTAAAGTAAAGGGTGTTTTTATAAGAGCTTGCTGATTTGAAATTTAAATAAAACACATGCCAACTTATGAAATGGCCAAAAAAATTTTTTATTTGGTAGATAATTTCTTGTCATTTAACATTTAAATATAATTTCGGGCATATGGCCACCACGACTATTTTGCACAAAAGTCATTCTGGAGGTCCAATTTTCGACCACCTTTTCAAGCATTTGAGGGCGTCTTTCAGCAATGACACGTTGAATACTGGTTTCCAAAGCGTCAATCGTTGCTGGTTTATCCACGTAAACCACTGATTTCAGGTATCCCCACAAAAAATAATCGAGTGGCGTCAAATCACACGAACGCGGAGGCCTATTCACCGGTCCATTTCTCGAAATAATGTTGTCGTTGAAATGTTCTTTCAATAAGTCCATTGTTTCGCCCGCAGTATGACAAGTGGCACCATCCTGTTGAAACCACATTTCGTTTACATCCATATCTTGAAGTTTTGGCACCAAAAATTCATTGATCATGATTCTGTATCGATTGCCATTCACGGTAACGCGTCGTCCTTCCCCATTTTTAAAGAAATAAGGACCGATGATTCCACCAGCCCATAGACCGCACCAAACAGTACTTTTATCGGGATGCATTGGTAATTCGTGAACGGCATGTGGATTATCTTTGCTCCAAATACGGCAATTTTGCTTGTTGACACATCCATTCAACCAAAAATGCGCCTCATCACTGAAGAGAATTTTGCGGTAAAAAAGCGGATAAACATTTTTAATTGAACACTGTTTTTGAAAGTAAATTTCCACTATTTGAAAGCGTTGTTCTGGAGTTAATCTGTTCATGATGATTTGCCAAACAATACTGAGTAGAGACGTTACTTCAAACTGTCAAAACAGCTGTGAGACAACAGAGTGATTCGTATAAAAAAAAACTTGTGGCAATAATTGGTGTCAAATTGTACGGAAGAGCGTGTTAAGATCATTTTCAATTTCGTCACTTGTGTTTACGAAGACAGTTGTAAATTATTGAATATGTTTATTTTTAAATAAAAGAAGTCGATTAATTGCAATTAATTTTATTGTACTGATAACGTTGTCTTCTTTATTTTCAAATTATCAAACTCAGCCCAGCAATAGAGGAACAATTTTATTAAATTAAACAACAGTTCAATTAATCTTTTAGAAAATTTTATAAGTGAAGAAGAAAAAAAAAACTAATTCTTATCTTATCATTTGTAAATACAATGAAAGAAGCACTGCAAAAGCTCAATAAATGAATTAATGATTTCATAATTCATACTCGCACACTCGCACACTTGGTGCAAAAAAAAAAAAAAACAGCCAGTAAAATTAAAACACAAAAGAAATTTTAATAAATAAATAATAAAATGATGAATTGAATTAATTTGAAGCAAACAACGCTGTGAAACAATTCGAAATTGTTACTGTTATTTTGAAAAAATGCCAACAACGTAACGGTTTTAAATTGAAAGGAACCGCTGCAAGCAAAACAGCATTATGCTGCGTAAGAAAAAAAAAGAAAGAAAAAAAATGTTGCAGTAATTTCAACGGCAACAAAGCAAAGTCTGGTTTCTAGCCGCCAACAATTTGATTGCAATTTGGCCAAACATTTCAAATAACTCTGGCTTGCAATTATCAAAAGCTTGCAGCAAGTTGCTGCATGCATTTCTAGATGGCTGAAATGGTTGTTTTGTAATAAATTAAATGTTTGTTGAATGTATAAAAAATAGAGAAGTAAAAAGTGCGATAACAATTGTATTTACCACTCACAACTAATTGCGAAAACAAAAAATTAGAAAAAGTAAAATCAATTAAAAAAAAAAAAAATAAAAATAACAATTAAACATTTTTAATAATCAGCAACATGAACGAACCATTCGCCAACATTCACCTGCTAAAAGTGGATTGTGGAAAACTAAACCTGTTGCAATTATTTGCTGCTTCTTTTTTCACACCATTCCGATTTTTCGTGCTTAATTGCAGTGGAAAAAATTCCAATGCTTTCGGGAAATTTTCAAAATGATATGCGACAATAAAACGCAAATTTTGTGCTAGAAAAGTTCCACGGTTAAGGTGAAGACTTGATTTTTTTTTTTTGAATAAGAATTTCGTATTCAATTACAAAAGATTGAATTTCATATCGAGCTGTTTAAAAATATTTTTAGTTATATTTTTTATTTTGACTGGCATTTTGTTTCCACCGAAGATAATTTCTTCGGCACTGCTTGTGTTGAGGTTGTAAAGGGTCCGCCATCTAACGTTTTTTTTTTGATGTGTTAACATCTATACGCGAGCTTCTAGGGCAGTAAACTATCAGTTTCAATACATACGCAAGTGTAAGTGTAAGAGTTTGTTTGTTTGTTGTTGTTGCTTGGCAGTCGGTATTGAAAGTGATTATTGGGCGATTTTCATATAATTTTCCCACGCGATTTTCTCCGGAAATTCATAGCCGATTTTATTAATTTTTGGATTAAAACGCTAGTGCGGGTTTCGACGAAGAGTTTAGGCCAAAAATTAAGGCGATCCGATATCGGCGAGCGGAGATTTAAGTGTTTTAATTCGGAGTATTAATTTGGAGTAATATTAAAAAAGTGTTTTATGTTGATCTTCGGTTTTGTCTTATGCATAGCAAAGAGAATAGTGACGTGGTTATACGTACATATATAAAAATGAGATAGCAAGACAGCAACGAATGTATCTTATGTACAAACATAACAATGTATGTATGTACATTTGTTTGTTGCTTTGCATTCTCTTTGTTTTTTGTGGGTTTAATATAAAATAAATAAACAAAAAGGTGTTAACACATCGCCCGTGAGTTCGAACACTCATTGATTTTTTTTTCAACTAGTGCTTATTTCGTGAATGGTAACCCTTAGCTCATGTCTGATTTGAAAGACAATTAGTTTTATTCTTTCGCTGAACGAATATGGGTGACCATCCAATTCGTTTTCGCTTCGCTAAGTCGGGTCTGCGATCGACTTACAGAAGATGCCGATTTTGCCAAAAAAATTCATATTTTCAGATGAAGCTCATTTTGATCTTGGCGGATATGTAAACAAGAAAAATTGTCGCATTTGGGACACAGAAAACCCGCACGCATACATTGAAAAGCCGACGCATCCAAAACGTGTCACTGTTTGGTGCGGATTTTGGTCCAGAGGCATAATTGGGCCATTTTTCTTCGAAAATGAGCAAAAAATGGCCGTTACAGTCAATGGCGATCGTTATCGGGCCTTGTTCAAAGAATTTTTGTTCACAAAAATTGAAGAGGAGGATATTGGCAACATTTGGTTTCAACAGGACGGCGCTACGTGCCACACAGCCGAAGCTACAATCGATGTTTTGCGCCCTGTTTCTGAAGATCGCATTATCAGCCGCAGAGCTGATGTCGTTTGGCCACCTCGGAGCTACGATTTGACACCCTTGGACTATTATTTGTGGAGTGCCGTCAAAGATAAGTGTTTCGCCGACAAGCCAGAGACAATTGACGCTTTAAAGGACAATATTCGTGAAGCCATTGGTGAATTACAGCTGCACACAAACGATAATGTGCTTAAAAATTGGAACGATCGTATAGGCTACTGCATGGCCAGCCGAGGCAGCCATCTGAATGAAATTATTTTCCATTATTAACCGGAAGGATTGTACTTTCAAATAAAAAAAAAGAAATTTGAGAAAATATTCAGTAGTTTTTTTTATAGCATTTTCAAAAAAAAGGTATTTGGCGGACCCTATATAATTATTATGATGATGCAACAAGTATTGGGCTCTTTATCATTAAATACTTTCAATTCGCTTAAAACCAATTATAAAAGCAAACACATGAATATTGACGGGCGAGTGTAGTGAGTTTCGAAAACGAAGATTTTACATTCTTACTTTTGGTAAAATGTTTGCGGATGACATAATTTCTATAAAATAGTTTGAGTGGAACTGGCTGCAGTTCCCAAATTTTGACTTCCAAATGAATTTAATTATATTTTTCTCAAAAAAAAAAAAAAAATTCGATTAATCGGTTAATCGACATAAATTATTCGAATAATTAATCGCTCCAAATTAATCGATTAATCGAACAAGAATTAATCGTTTGAATACCTTAATATATATATGGAAAAGTGGAAATGATGCCGCCACGTTTTCGTGCACAAAAAATTTTACTCATGAGTGAAATCTTGCTGAGGAAAACCATCTTCATCTGTTCCCCTAAGACCTGCGATACTTTAATTAGCCCGTAATATTATTAATGGCCAACATTGACTAATTTCAGTTCAATAACTTTTTAGTTCCAACGTGACGACATTTCTTTACAGCTGTAACACATTCCAAAACGACATTTGCTGCAATGCGAAAAATTTGCCTTCAAAACCTTGTTGTTAAAAAGACCAACTGATGGTTTATTTAAGTGCACAAACTTGGCCATAAACAATTTCTTTTTACGGTTTTTAGTGTCTTTATTTTGTAACATACGAGTACAACACCAAAAAAAAAAATATGTATGTATATAAAAAAATTATAACATATTTAAAACACGTTTATAAAATTTTATTGTTGTTGCTGGTTGTTGTCAACGCTTCTTAAACTAACAACAGGTGAACTGGCCTTTGAAAGCTTCTGTTAAAGGTTTAATTAAGCAGAAAAAAGACAGGTAGTGCGCCAGACTTATACTAATTCTAAAAAGTCCAAAAAATGTTTTGATAAGAATTTCAAATTTGAAAAAAAATACTTTTCCTTTCAATTTGTGTGTCACTTGATGGTTTATCTAAAATGCAGTATGAAAGGTCATGTTTCCGAATTTCGGAAACTATTTAAAAAACTTGCACTCAGAAAAGAAAATATTTAGGTTGTTTTCTTCGAATTAAATGCAAAAATTCCTCATTAAAGGCAATAATTAAGCAGGTGGTGTAAGATTTTGAGAGAAATACATGAAATTTGTTGTCAAGATTGTGATCGACGACGGAGATAATAAACAGAAGAAAATAAGAAATCTTTAAGTTCAAAAGATAAAGAAAAATACACGAGACTGAAACGTTATTTTAATAACACCATTTCTGTTGGCGTTGCAATTTCCAATTTGATTTTAAAATTGCAAAAATATATAAAATTATTATTTAAGGTTAAATGAATTACATTTATCACAAAATTTTTAATGTTGAACTTTTTATACCCTCCAAAAAAGAATTTGGAGGGTATATTCACTTTGTCATTCCGTTTGTAACGCATCGAAATATCCATCTCAGACCCCGTAAAGTATATATATTCTTGATCAGTGATGAAATCTAAGACAATCTGGCCATATCCGTCCGTCCGTCTGCGGAAATCACGATTCAGTCCAAACGAAAAGAGCTAGACTCTTGAAATTTGGCATAAATATATTTTGAAGCTTAGAGCAGGTTAAGTTCGAAGATGGGCTAAATCGGGCAAGAGGGAAAAAAGTTCCCCTAAGAAGAACTAAACCAACCCAGAAAAAACAACATAATTTTTAAAGTTTTTTGGTTATTTTGTTAAGCAAATGATATATTTTTATGTCAAATACGGTTCAACGTCTTAAACTTGGAGCCATTAAATAAAATAAAAATATTTTTTGACCCCGCCCACTTTAGTGGGCGTTATTATATGCAAAAATAGCCTACATTCCTTAAAAATAACATTTTTTAAACTTTAATGACGAAGCTTGACTTGGAGCCATAAAATAAAATAAACATATTTTTGACCCCGCCCTCTTTAGTGGGCGTTATTATAGGCAAAAATAGCATAAAAATTTAACAGTGTTTTACTTAAGCCTACATTCCTTAAAAATAAAATTTTTAAGCTTTAATAACGAAGCTGAG
This sequence comes from Linnaemya tessellans, assembly GCA_951800035.1. Taxonomy (NCBI): domain Eukaryota; kingdom Metazoa; phylum Arthropoda; class Insecta; order Diptera; family Tachinidae; genus Linnaemya; species Linnaemya tessellans. The sequence goes on from OX637533.1 coordinate 124,431,121, forward strand.
ACGGAACCTGGTACTGCTCTGCCCTACCCCCTCCTCGCCCTTCGCCCCCTAAATGACCCTACCAAAAAAAAAAATTTTTTTTAAATTTTGTATATAATCATCCCAAGCATTTATCTTTACAGTTTTATGACTGCCTGTTTCTGCCCTACCCCCTCCTCCCCCTTTGCCCGCTAAATGACCCTATAAAAAAAAGAAATTTTAATTTTGTATATAATTATCCCAAGTATTTATTTTTAGAGTTTTATGACAAAGGTGAAATGTTTCCCCCACAGCCCTTGCCAGAGCGACCCCGCCAAAATACAGTTTTTATACCCTCCAAAGAGAATTGTGATGAAGTCTAAGACGGTCTAGCAATACCCATACGTTCGTCTGTGGAAAACATGATATTGTATAATTTTGAACCCCGCCCCCTTTAGTGGGCGTTGACGTACGATATTATATAAAGGAACTCTAAGCCACCAAGTTAAACATTTCAAATTCACTTACTAAATATTTGGAGGGTATTTGAGATTCGACCCGGTCGAATATAACGTTTTTACTTGTTTTGTAGTAAATTTGTTAAAAGAATAAAGCATTAAACACATTCAAGGCAGCAGGCTACCGACTACAACCTGTCAAAAATAGAATACATGTGTTTATATGGGAGTGAATATTTTTACGACTATGTACACGACAGGTTGTTGTCCGTGCTACTTTTGTGGTTGTAGTCAAATTAAACTAATTTCTATTTTCATAGGCGACAATAAATTATTAGTGCTGCCAGCAGAATGAAAAATCTCAAATGAATAAACGTTTAAAAAAGTTTTTAATCTAGTCAAGAATATGAAAATTGTTGAAAATAAAATATGTAATAGCACTTTCAAGAATAAAAACTATTTTGTAATTTTTATTTATTTATTTTTTTGATGTGTTAACATCTATACGCGCGCCTCTAGGGCAGTAAACTATCAGTTTCAATACATACGCAAGTGTAAGTGTAAGAGTTTGTTTGTTTGTTGTTTTTGCTTGGCAGTCGGTATTGAAAGTGATTATTGGGCGATTTTCATATAATTTTCCCACGCGATTTTCTCCGGAAATTCATAGCCGATTTTATTAATTTTTGGATTAAAACGCTAGCGCGGGTTTCGACGAAGAGTTTAGGCCAAAAATTAATTCGATCCGATATCGGCGTGCGGAGATTTAAGTGTTTTAATTCGGAGTATTAATTTGGAGTAATATTAAAAAAGTGTTTTATGTCGATCTTCGGTTTTGTCTTATGCATAGCAAAGAGAATAGTGACGTGGTTATACGTACATATATAAAAATGAGATAGCAAGACAGCAACGTATGTAGCTTATGTACAAACATAACAATGTATGTATGTACATTTGTCTGTTGCTTTGCATTCTCTTTGTTTTTTGTGGGTTTAATATAAAATAAATAAAAAATACTTTATATTAACTCTACCTCCGGGTTTGTGGGTCTGTGTTCATAGAAATCGAACACATGTGTTAACACATCGCCCGTGAGTTCGAACACTCATTGATTTTTTTTTGCGTTCTCTCTCGGCTTTTATTTTTTAATATTATTTATTTATTATTTATATATTTTTGTAATAACTCCTAGAATATATAGTAGGCCCCATATAAATGATATGGGCATCATTTCAAAGTACTCCAATATGTGTTTCTATTGTTTGACATATTTTTAAAATTTATTCACATATTGGATATATAGGGTCTGCCATATAACTGTTTTTTTTTGAAAATGCTAATAAACCAAAATATTAAGAAACTGTTAATAAGAAAAACCACATGTGATCTTACAGAAGCCAATGCACTTGTTACAAGTGACTGTTTCGTGCAGCTTGTGGGAGCGGAGGCGTCATTGGCCCATATATCTTTGAAAATGAGGATGACGCAATGATTACGGTCAATGGGTATCTTCAATGCTGTCCTGTACAGTGCGCACTGTCCGGCATCTCACGGGATGCACACTATCAGTAACAGTGAATGTGGTCCGATAACGATCTATTGTTTTTCGAATTAGCCGCTGTGAGGGACGATCAGTACGCCATAAAATGGTAGAAGTGCACGATGAGTTTGACGAATAGAAAAATCATTTTTATTAAAAATTTCAAAAATTTGCACGCGTTGCTTTGGTGTAACTCGAGTCATAATGAAATTTCGAAGCAACAACAACAAAAAGCGACTATCAGGTGTTAAATGGATGCTTAAATGAGTGATGCCAACTCAAAGTTGTGCACTTAGAAAAAACATGCTTTACTTCAGAATAAAAATAAATTTTAAAACATTTTTGTTTTATTGTATTTTTAAATTTAAATTTTTAAATGATCCACCCGATTGTTTGCTTTTTAAAACCTATTATAAATATCGTTATAAAAATTTCTACTTATTTATTAGTGAGAAAGAAAATAGGAAACGGTGTATTTGTGTGCTTCTCCATTTCGAGAGGTGTAATAATGCTTGGCTCTTGTACCTTTTTTGTTGTTGTTGTTGTGTTGAAGAAAAAACCTGTAAAAAGAAAAATACAGTTACAAAAATTTAACAACGAAGAAAGTGCGAATGGATAATGTTGTTGGCAATGTGCAATGCCATGCCATGCCACAGAGCCCACTGACTGCATGGCATGGCAGTCGTCTCATGTATGCGAGGAAACACATTTAATGAAATATTCTGCTACAGCAGCTCCAGCAGTAAAAGACAAAGCGTGCACTTGTGCTGCATTCACACAGACCAGTTATAAAACACTAGACAACATATTTTATAGGTACGAGCTGGTTGAAGATGTAAGAAGATCGTTTGGAATTTATCTGGGTCGCACGCTCTCTGTTGTTTTTGGTTAAATTTTTGTCGCCCCAACAAGTCACCCAGTCAGTCAGCCAACCAGCCAGCCAAGGTGGCAGGCAGGCAGGCAGGCAGGCAGACAGACAGACAACACACACACACACTCACATGAAATGCACTGTAGAATTGTTAATGGTTGCACTTGCTGCACGTGATAAGTTTGTCGGTTGTTAAGGAAAATTACCACTGGAAGCTGATTCTACTGCAGGTTGATGCTGTTTAGTTGCTCCATCATGGAAATATTTATCTGCAGCTACTTTAATCAGCGGATGGCATTTAAATGACGACCCAATATCAAGTAGTTTTCTTTACTTTTATTGCTGTAATGTTGTTGTTGTTGTTGTTGTTTTATATTTTTATATGCAACATTTCATTTTTGTAGCCAGCAAAATTGGCAACAACAAGTCTTCTCCATCTCCATCTCCGTCTCAAAATCGTTACTGATGAAGTCGCCCAAAGATTTGTTATTGTTGTTGTTGTCTTGAATTCAAAGACCACTTGATGGTTGTTTTCTTTGCTGACTGGCTGACTGGCTGGCTCGTGGTTGGATTTCTTCTGGCCGTAAAAAGTAAAAGTAACCACGCATCTTTTTTTTTGTTTTGTTTTTGTCTTCTCTTAAGCATGTTTCTGCTTTATTTAAATTTAAAAGAAATTTTTTATATATTTTTAAGACAAAAAAAAAAAAAGAAAGAAGCACAAATAAAGCACTTAAATTCGTTTGCAAGCTTTCGATTTCTTTGCGATGAAATCTGAATATTCTTAATGATATTCACATGGGGGGATGGTTTGTTTTGATGATCATTTGGCTGCTGTTATTTAAGACTAATAATTATATATTTTTTCTTTTTCTTTTTTTTCTTCTCAAAATTGGTGTCATTGTATATTTTTTTTTTTTGAATAATTTAGTAGTCTACTAACAAAATCTTTTCTATTTTGCTTCCACTTTAATTAGATGAAGCGCGGAATGATGTTCCCTAATTAAAAAGTCTAATGAGCAATTTCTGCATTTCATATCATATTTGCAGTAGGAGTGTAAACGTGTGACAGATTTGTAATAATTTCAAAGTAGAAACTTCATATTTTTGGTTAAAGAATAATTTCAGAAATGAGAGAAAAGTGATAATTAATACATTAATAAAGAAATTATCATGTCCCCTGCTTAATATATAATACAGAAATACGTATAGTACAGCTGCTGCCAAAAAAATAGCAACACAGAAGAGTACTGATTTTTCTTTCCGGTAAATATGGGCTTCTCAAGATTATCTCCTCAAAATAGACGTTTTCCCAATTTTTTTTCTCCCAAATAACATTGTTTCTTAAGGCCCTCAAAATAGGCGTTAGTTTCCACTATGGCCTCTCTATTCGTTGTAAATCTTTCGAGTAGTTTTTGAAGTCTAAATTTACATGTACAGTAGAATCTCACAAATTCGAACCCTCACAAATTCGAACCGGCCATTTAAATGTATTGGACGCTCTGTGGTTTTTTTTTGTTTGTTTTAATTTCCACTGGAACCTGACCATTAATTCGCTTTTGCTAAGTCTAGAACGCAGACAGATTATGACTGTCGCGTACGCGGATGACGTAGCGGTGGCGATATCGGGTAAGCACTTGGATACCATATCTCAGTGTATGGAGTCTGCGCTGGCTCTGCTGAGTAGGTGGAGCGTCAGCTGTGGGCTCGGCATCAACCCAGCCAAGACTGAGTTGGTGCTCTTCACTAGGAGATACAAGACCGATAGCTTTATACACCCAAAGCTTAACGGCACCTCTTTGGAACTATCTAAAACCGCCAAGTACCTGGGTGTGATTCTGGATAGTAAGCTATCATGGAATCAGAACATACAGGCGAGAGCGGAAAGGGCCTTAGTGGCTATTTATACATGCAAAAGGGCAGTAGGCCTCAAATGGGGTATCAACCCTAAGGCTGTTATCAAACCAGTACTCTTTTACGGGGTATTGGTTTGGTGGAATGCGATGGACAAGTAGGCTCATCGCAGGACCTTTGAAAAAGTCTTTCGGGTCGTAGCGAGACTGATGACAGGCGCACTACGATCTACACCAACGGGAGCAATTTTTGCAATGCTAAACTGGCTCCCGGTTGACATTCTGGCCAGACAACTGGCTCTATTCTCAGCGGTCAGGTTGAATACAGTATGTCCATGGACTAGAACTGACTATGGGCATGCTAGGATTTTAAGAGAGCACTCGGAAATCCATGCCAACATTGACTACTGTGTACCAAGACCCTTCTTTGGTGGACTTTTCCGTTCCATTGTCGTTGACAGGGAACAGGTGGACAGGCTTTCCTTTCCCGAGGATTCAGTTAGAGTTTTCACTGACGGATCCAAAAGGGGAATAAAAACGGGCGGAGGCTTCTATGTGGAGAACTTCAATGTTAGATCTCCATTCCGGCTCCAGGACGGTTGTACTGTCTTACAGGCCGAAATCTCTGCTATTACTCGGGCAGCGAGGTGGCTAAGGTACTATAGGATATCGAATGATATCTTCATTGTTACCGATAGCAAGGCAGCCATCTCTGCTATTAGTGGTGTGTACAGTACATCAAAAACTGGTCGAATGCCGACTGTCTATCAACGAAATAGCGAGACATTCGAGGGTGACACTGGTTTGGGTGCCAGGGCATTCTGGATGTCCAGGCAACCATACTGCGGATGAGATTGCCAGACAAGGAACTGAATTGAACAGTTCAATGATCAGTCACTTCACTGGCATTCCATTAGCGCGATGCAAGTCTCTGATTCAAAGCGAATCATACAAACTAGCTCAACTTAGGTGGGATAGTGTGGCTAACTGTCTCGTGGCAAGAGCCACGTGGCCCCATTACGATTTGCGCAAAACGCGCGACCTTCTCAAATTTGACAAGGCGCGCATGCGTCAACTGGTGACTGTTCTGACAGGACACTGTAGCTTTGGGACTCATGCTAGGAGGATGGGTCTAATATACAACGACTATTGCAGAAGCTGCAATGATGAGGAGGAGGAAGAAACTGTCCTCCATCTTCTGTGTCAGTATCCTGCCCTCGCTAATGCAAGGGCAGCTGCGCTGGGCTCCCGATTCCTGTCAGACTTAGACAGCCTGGCAAACATGGAGCTTTCAGGGATATCATCCTTCCTCAGGGGTACAGGATGGTTTGAAACGGCGGAGGACATCCCGTAAGAGGTCCTCTGCTTAAGGGTATCACAAAGGGACCGAATTGACGGACCCAAGTGGATTGTCCCGCCAGGGACAACGGCCCTCTAACCTAACCTAACCTAACCTTTAATTTCCACTACAAATATTTTTTTTTTCAATGATTTTGAGCTAAAAAGGCGAAAACCCAAATAAAACGCTTTAAAATTAGAACAGGTCTTCTAATTTTAGGTTTTTTTTTTTTTTGTATTTTCATTACAAATTATTATTTTTTTTGCTCGTTAAAGTAAATAAATGTACAAAATAAAAATAAAACGGGGAATCACCGAGTTAATCGTGGTGGTGTGTACAATTCGGTCATATGTGTGTGAAATTTGAAATACTTCTACTCTAAATGCTTGAAATTCCCTCTCTCTCTATCTCTCTCTCTATCTCTCTCTCTCTCTTGTTTTTGTCTTCTCTAACCAGCGTTGCCAACTTTGAAATTTTGAAAAGCACTAAAGTCGGATAAAAAACGCGTAATATTTGAAAAAAGCACTAAATATAAATATTTTTTATTTTAATTGCCTTTTATATAAAATATGATTTTATTTAATTTTTTGTCTATTTAACACATTTATTAACAAAAAATTTATAATATAAGAGATCATTTATTACTATAGTATTGTATTATTTTTAAGCTTAAGGTCTCTTTATTTTTATGTAAAATATTTTATTTTTCAATATTTCGTCACTCCTTTGTGTGACTTCTTCAGGAAATTAATTATTTTTAAATAATTAATACCCAATAAAAATAAAGAGACCTGCTAAAAAATAATAGAGTACAATAATAATTTTATAATTAAAAAGCAGAAGAATTTTAGATCATTTATTACTAATTTTAATAATTCATATATTACACTAAAAAATAACTCAACATATTGTAAATATCGCCATAGAAAATGCAATAAATTTTTTAAAGTGATGCACTTTCTCTGCCACATTTTATTTCTTTTAAGGTAACAAAAGTAAAATAACGTTTAAAATAACAAAATATATTCATATAATAACGAATGAATTTCAATTTGTATTTGTATTTGTTAAAGGTCAATATCAAAGTCCGTGAATTCCTCATCACGGGCATCTGCCCATAATACCGTTTTTATTTCATATTCCAACGTTTTATAAACCATTTTTGTATTAATATGAATATTGACCTCATCTGGAATTTCGTACGTTTCGCAACAAGAATTTTCCCTTTTAAGTCCGTTTTTGATTTGTAAAAGCGCATTAACCGAATGCAGCGACATTCGGTTCTAATTTTTCTTTTTAAAAGATTCATTGAGCTAAAAACTCGTTCTACTTCAGCATTGGAATATGGTAAAGATAAAAGTTTAATAGCAAAATTTTTTATTGTCTGGTGCCACCGAATGAAAAAAAAGCACAAAAAAAAAGCACTAAAAACCAAAAAGCACAAAAGCCAAAATTTTTCGCATAATAAATTTTAAAAAGCACTAAAAACAGTGCTAAAAGCACTGAGTTGACAACGCTGTCTCTAACTGTATAGAATAGCAGGGCTTTATTCCCGGGGAGTATATAGAATTGTTATGATTAACTTTAAAATTCTCCTAGCACTTATCTTTGTAAAGTATAAAGTTATATAAAAGAAGGCGAGCAGCTTTCACGTCTCAAAGTAATCATTTAATTAAAAACAAACGAAACTGTATTTTGTTACATAAATTGAGCAATATTCTCGTACAATGTGGGTTAATTATAAGTTTTCATATTCTCATTCTGCCTTGAAATGGAGATTAAAAGTTATTTGTTATTTCGTTATTTTTTTTTTGTTATCTTGCACACATATTTTTAAAAATACTCCAGTTTATCATGACCAAAATATTGTTTGCCTATGATTTTATGTATAAAACAAATTTACACTAAGTAAACTATCTTATCTAATGGTTGCTTAATGTTTTCTTTTTGTTTACGTCATAAAATTGCGTGTCACTGTACAATGAATTTGAAAACAATTTTATGTAAAGGGTATTTTTCGTTATGTGGCATTACTGTGAAAATGTATTACACTTTTAATGTAGACAGGCGATTGTTTCAACGACTTGGCAGCATTGCAGCTAAACTGATATTTTTTTTTATCTTGGACCAGCACCCAGGGGATGACCCCTATATTGCAATGCATACTGGAAAAGAAAATCCACAAACAGTCCTCGAAAACTCATACGGTTTCTGGTCAGGCGAAATCATCCGCCCGTATTTTTTTTTCTAAAATGAGCAGCGAAACGCCGTCACCGTGAATTCTCCGCGCTACCAAACCATAATTGTAATTGTGGCCACAATTGGCTAAAGTTGGCATTACTGGCCTTTGGTTTCAGCAAGATGGCGCCACAAGCCAGACAACAATGCAGTTATAGCATGAGAAATTTCCCTGTAGCATAATTTCCCGATTTGGCGATGTCAATTGGCGGCCTCGTTCTTATGATTAAACGCCGCTACATCATTTCCTCTGCGGGCATTTGAAAGACCGAAAACCACAAACAACTGGCGCACTGAAAGATAAAATTTTGTGAAAAGAGCGTATGTCTGTCGGCGGACAACTGAATTTGTCAAAATAAAAGTGTGCTTTTAAGCCATTTTACCTCCTAACCTCAAATTTGCCCACTATTTATTATGTAATTATGTTTTTTTTTGTAATGAAGAAATGCACTAATTTGAAATGTGGGACCAAGGCGAATTCATACCAGGAGGCCTTAGTTCAGAAATTGGTGATCAGCTGTTACCAAGGCAAAATTATTGAACTGTCAAAATGTTCTTCTGGTTTTTCGTTTTTGTGTGCGGCCATTGTTTTTTCCAAAGCATTTCATTTGGCAGTTCAATAAATTTTACACAGAGTTGCATAAGTGAGATCACCTTGTATGAATTCGCCTTGTGTGGGACTATATGACATATTAGGAATTAAAACTTAATTTTGAAGTTTTTGCTACTGAAAAAAAAACAGGATTTTTATTGAATAAGAATAATATGGTCATGGTATGGCCTGCTTATTTAATTTGTGAAAACTCTTTGGGAGCTCCGGTGATTTTAGAAACGAATGAAATTTCATTACAGCCAGACCCTGATCTCTTACAAACTGCTCAATAGTTTTCAATTAAATTTTTTAAATCTCCCACTGTAGAATGGCAATTGTTGTGCTTCGCTAACAATTACTTGTGTTACATATTTCTCTACTTATAATGGGCCCCACTGCTAAACAAACTTTTGAAAAACGTTACATAACTAAAAATACTATTTAGAAAAAAAAACGAACAAATTATTTGAATATCACCATGTACTTAAGTTTTTTTTTTTTTTTTGAAGGAAAGTTAAAATTATATGTTTTACAAACAGTTTATTTTGCATTTTAATTTCTGTCATATTTCATGGATACATTCGCGTGATTTGTAATTTATGGTCATTAGTTTTAATTATTATTAATTGTCTTGATATGTGAAATTGTTGCTGAAAATTCTGCTTATCAGTTGTTTGTTCAAGAAGTTTTTGGAATAGAGTTTTTTTTATCTTTTGTAAATATAATTTTTGAAATTTGTCCAGTCTTACCGAAATATTTTCCAATTACTTTTTAATAACTATTTTGCGAAGTAGATGCTTTTGAAATGCCAGTATAATAAAGTTGATCGCTAAACATGGAAACTGCTTTAGACACTAGATATTTGAAGAGCAACCCAGCGACAGTAATAATCTGGATCGAATTTGCCTCGACGCATGTCTGTCTGGGACTCAATTGAAACAACTGAGTTATTCCGTAACTATTTATCAACATCACGTCACGTCAAGACAATATTATAATTATAACATTCCTGTACTCATCTTATTCAGCAGTTGAGAAGAGAGAGTAGTTATAGACTGTCAGAAGCAGGGATGGAAAAGGGCTATTTTGATTTTATACCAATTAACTAAATAAAATGTACTTTTCGTACCATGACGGTACCATTTTTTTAAATTATTTATATTTCTATAAATAGAAATTCAAAAAGTTCTCTACACAAGTATACAACAACAAAAAATATTATATACATAAAAATCTAAGAATCAGTTGATTAAATTTTATTCAAAAAGTCATACAATTTAAGATAATAAATTTTCTGCTAGTTTAAAATTGAGGCAACGAGACATTGATTGAAAACTTTTTCGGTATTTGGACATCAATTATTATACCCTTTTTCAACATGATTGTTTTGGAATCAAATATAAGGCAGCCTAATGCTAGAGTTAATGTCGACGTCGTCGACGGCGTCAAATGTAAAAAAAAAAAAGTAGAATCGTATGAAATTGTATGGGAACAGTTAATCTCAACGCGTTGCAACGCCGTAAAAGTTCGATCTATTTCAACTTTTTCGGCGTTGAAACGCCGTCAACGGCGTCGACATTAACTCTAGCATAACGATGAAAAATTTTTCTGTTGCGAAAAATTATAGCAAATAATTGTAAGTCCGTTACTTAAATGAGCCATAATTTAGCAGAAATATGAGACATAAGACACTATTTTGAAAGATTCGGGTCTAAAGAACCGTTTTCTCTCGAAAGAACAATCATTTTTAAAGAGAAACGACAAAATATATATATAGAGAACAAGCAGAGGAGTAAGAAACGATCCGAGAATTTCATGAAGTGCTGACTGGAATACCGCATGGAATAAAAAGTTGACACAAAATCTTTGATTATGTAACCGTATAATTCACAGAAATATTTTATGTTTATTAACTGATTCACTGAGAAATTAACAAAAATGTTCAAGCATGAAACGTTTTTATGAACTAGGTGTAAGCTTTTGATTGAGACATTTCAATTGTACCAAATTAGTCGTGGTAGTACCACGGTACCAACAAAGTCTAATTGTACCAAAAAAAGTACAATTGTATCATGTTTTCCATCCGTGGACAGAAGTAGTTAATTGTTGTCCAGAAAGAGTAGGTACGTGCTTTTTTTTTGATACTGTCTTGACATGACATTTAGAAATAGTTATAGAATAAGAGGAATTTAAAGCTGGGGCTTGATTTTGTGGCCAGTGTGGCCATACTAGCTGTTTTTTTAGTTAAATTTAGTTTAAAATTTCACACTTAACTCTTGGATTCTTTTAAGAATTCGTTTAGTTTTTTTTTTTAATTTTCTCTAAAATCCAACTACAAAACGGAAACGGAACAAAGATTTTGTTGCTGCTTTTCCAACAAATTCAAAACGCCGTCTTAACTCTTCTAATAAAAATTTAGAAGAAATATTTATATCATGCATATCTATATAAAAATAGCTTTTAAAGCATATATATTTAATCAAAATTGGTGGAATTTAAGATACTTAAAAGTGTCCTACAAATACAAGGTGGCGCAAAAGTAATCCTCCTATCAGAAAATGCTATAAATTTTGCGATTGGCCCCTAATGTCAGTTCTGTTTTGACATTTGAGTAGAAAACACATGCGAAATACACGTTAATAAACAATGTTACGCTACACTGCTCCAGAACGCGGAATATTGGTGACTATTTATTTGACCAATAATCGGTCGGTGACTTTGGCACAACGTGAATTTCGTCGCAGATTTCCTGGCCGTCCAACGCCTACTGGTGAAACACTGCGACGTTTAGCCGCTCGCCTCGAAAAGGCTGGCACAACACGAGGTGCTGCCAGGCGTGACGGACCCCGGAGTAGCCGTTCTGCTGAGAATATTGCTGCTGTAGCCGAGGATGTCATGGACGCGCCGTCGACATCGACCAGACGACGTGCCACGCAAATGGGTACGCTGTACACCGTACACTGTACGGTGTGCTGTTTTCGCTGGAGGAGTCATCGGACCTTTTTTCTTCGAAGACGTCGCGGGCCAAACGGTTACTGTGAATGGTGAGCGCTACAGAGCAATGATCAACGAGTTCTTTTTGCCGCAACTTGATGAATTGGGATTGGAAAACATGTGGTTCCAACAGGACGGTGCAACGGCACACACTGCACGTGCCACAACCGATATGCTGAAGGATGCATTTCCCGCGCGCCTAATCTCCCGTTTTGGCGATTTGCACTGACCAGCAAGATCGCCTGATTTGACCGCTGCAGACTTCTTTTTGTGGGGCTTTTTGAAGTCGCGGGCTTATGTCACCAAGCCTCAGACTCTTGCAGCTCTTAAAGACAATATCCGTCAAGAATGTGAGGACCTATCGACGGAAGTTTTGGCCAAAGTGATGGAAAATGCCATAAAAAGGGCTCAAATGACAATCAACTGCGGCGGCGGCCATTTACATGACATCATATTCTCGACTTGATGTAAAAAAATTAAAAGACCAAATAAAAATAATCCACAAGAAGAATCAAAGTTTTTATTTTTTTTTTAAATTACAGCCATAAAAACATCGGAAAGTTATTTTTGCGCCACCTGTTATATGGCGTTCTTATATATAAGACTAACCTTTTGTGATTGAAAACCTTTTTTATAAGTCTTATACAAGATGTATTTGATAATGTCCCTCGAAAAAATTGCCAGTGTGAGGTGTTATGCTTAAACGTTTTTATTATCCTGTAGAGCCTAAACAGTTCGTTGCGAAAGGCATAAAATGCTGTTGTTGACTTGTCACTTTTCTTTCCACTTGACTCAAGTTTCTTTTGAAAATTATCCACACATGATTAAAATTTATAACATACTTTGGCGTTATTTAGAGTAGAAATGATATTCATAATAATTTTTATTTTTTTTTTCAAATCTTTATTAATTGTCATGATATTTACGTTTGAAACATGTTCGTTTTAATAATGCCTTTTCAAATTACAATACAAACTTCAATAGAAAAAAAGCATAAATTAAAAAAAAGTATATATGAATGAAAAAACAAAATTCCAATTTTTTCAACAATTATTAACAATTTCAATTATTTACAACAAAAAAAATGAATTATTATGTACTCGTCATTAGAGTTTTTGAGCATGTGTACCAGCAGGCAATAAACGGCCTTCGTTATGGGTTACGGTCACTCTGTATACTTTTTTTTTTTTTTTTAATTATAATGCTGTTTGTAATTCATGATCTTTGCTGCATTATTCTTTGTTATTGTTTTAAGCTAAACTTCATGATCGACTTTTTAATCACCAATTGTTTTATTTAAATGTTTTTTTTTTGTTGTTGTCTTAAACAAATAATAAACTGATGCGTAACATTTGAAGGTCGGAAGATTTGAAAAATTATAGTTTAAAAAGAAATAATTTTTTACAATTAATATAAACACTGATCACAGAAAATAATTTGTTCCCACAAAAAAAAAAAAAAACATAAATGTTGCAACAATTTAAGTGCCAAAAATTAAATTTTGGCCAACAAGAATAAATTCGATTTCCATTTAAAGTCTAATTCATAAAAAAATAAAAAAAATTATTTGTTAAGTGTTTTTTCAATTTTACAGTCAGTCCCTTAATTCAATATTTGCAAAGAAAATTCTTGGGGTCTAGTTTATAAAAAATATTTCATGTCTATTAACTACTTATTTGACAGATTTGTCAAATAATGCTGTAAAGCAAATAAAATATTTTTTTTATGATTTAGGCACCTTTTCAAATCACGGTAAATATGATGATTTTGTTCAATATTGTATTTTGCATATTTTCTTTTACTTGACAACCTATTCTAAATATAAGTCCTATTCACAATCTTGTGCAAATGGTCATGCATCATTGCATGCATCGTTTTATTAAAAGTATTACTTTTTATTAAGAGGTACTTTTTATAAAAAAGACTTTTTGTTAAAAGGTACTTTTTATTAAAAGGTACTTTTTATTAAAATGTACCTTTTATTAATATGTACTTTTTATTAAGAGACAATTTTTATTAAAAAGAAGTTCTTATTAAAAATTACTAATTTTTGAAAGACAAATTTTATTGTTTTTTTTTCAAAAATAATTCTTTTTAAAATTTTTTTTTTATTAAAATGTACTTTTTATTAAGAGATACTTCTTATTAAAAGGAATTTTTTATTAAAAATCACTTTAAGTGATCACAATTAAGGTACCTTTTACTTCTTATTAAAATTAACTTTTTATTAAAAGGTTCTTTTTTTATTAAAATATACTTTTTATTAAAAGGTACTTTTTATTAAAAAGTACTTTTTATTCAAATGTACTTTTTATTAAGAGATACTTTTTGTTAAAAATTACTTTTTCTTAAAAGATACTTTTTCCTAAAAGGTACTTATTATTAAAAGGTACTTTTTAGTAAAAGGTACTTCTTATTAAAATGTACCCTTTATTAATATATTCTTTTTATTAAGAGATACTTTTTATTAAAAGGTACTTTTTATTAAAAGGTACTTTTTATTAGAAGGTACTTATTATTAAAAGGTACTTTTTATTAAAATATACTTTTTATTAAAAGGTACTTTTTATTAAAAGGTACTTTTATTAATATATTCTTTTTATTAAGAGATACTTTTTATTAAAAGGTACTTTTTATTAGAAGGTACTTATTATTAAAATATACTTATTATTAAAAGGTACTTATTATTAAAAGCTACTTTTTATTAAAAGGTACTTTTTATTAAAAGTTACTTTTTACTAAAAGGGTTTTGATTAAAAATCACTCATTTTTGCAAGGCAATTTTTATTGTTTTTTCAAAAATAATTCTTATTAAAAGGCTTTTTTTATTAAAATGTACTTTTAATTAAAAAGGTTCCGTTTATTAATAGTTAAATTTTGTCAAAAGGTACTTTTTATTAAAAGGTACTTTTTATTAAAAAGTACTTTTTATTAAAATGTACTTTTTATTAAGGGATACTTTTTATTAAAAGGTACTTTTTATTAGAAGGTACTTATTATTAAAAGGTACTTATTATTAAAAGGTACTTATTATTAAAAGGTACTTATTATTAAAAGCTACTTTTTATTAAAAGGGTTTTGATTAAAAATCACTCATTTTTGCAAGGCAATTTTTATTGTTTTTTCAAAAATAATTCTTATTAAAAGGCTTTTTTTTATTAAAATGTACTTTTAATTAAAAAGGTTCCGTTTATTAATAGTTAAATTTTGTCAAAAGGTACTTTTTATTAAAAGGTACTTTTTATTAAAAAGTACTTTTTATTAAAATGTACTTTTTATTAAGAGATACTTTTTATTAAAAGGTACTTTTTATTAGAAGGTACTTATTATTAAAAGGTACTTATTATTAAAAGGTACTTATTATTAAAAGGTACTTATTATTAAAAGCTACTTTTTATTAAAAGGGTTTTGATTAAAAATCACTCATTTTTGCAAGGCAATTTTTATTGTTTTTTCAAAAATAATTCTTATTAAAAGGATTTTTTTATTAAAATGTACTTTTAATTAAAAAGCTTCCGTTTATTAATAGTTAAATTTTGTCGAAAGGTACTTTTTATTAAAAGGTACTTTTTATCAAAAGGTAGTTTTTATTAAAAAATAATTTTAGCCAAAAGGTACTTTTTTTTAAAGGTAGTTGTTAATAAAAGGTAGTTTTTTGTTAAAAATTGTTTTCCATTTGAAGTAATTTTTGTGTGAAAAGGAGCTATTTATTTAAAGGTACTTTGTAAAATAGTACTTATTATTAAAAAGTCCCTTTTGTTAAAAGCTGCTATTTTTTTTAAGGATTAGATATATTAAAATGTAATTAATTACTTTATATCCAATTGGCACTTAATTAAAAAGTACTTTTATTTAAGAAAATCATGAAAAGGGGTTTTTACTAAAAAACTGTTTTTAATAAATGAAAGTTGTTATTAAAATATACTTTTATCAAAAGACATTTTTATTAAATGGAATGTGGTCTGGAGATTATTTGATCTTTCACTAAAACAAATAACTTTTCTCCTCGATAACTTATTTTTGAAGGATAGAGTACTTTCTAAGAGACGGCATTTAGGTCTTTTAAAAAGTACTCTGCAATTTCATGAACCGACAATATCATAATAATTCAATATTTGCTAAAAAGAAAAAACTAAACGAGTGTTGTTTTTCAATATCAAGAATGTCCTTTTGGGTGTGAATATATTTTAGCAAATATTAAATAGACAAATATTAAATTTGAAATTAAATATTGATGTGTGTAGCACCAACTGGCGTTTCAGCTTGACAAAATACCACAAAAAATTTCATAAATCTTGATTCTTTCAAATTCATTATGTGTTTGATAGTCGAACGACTCAACAATTGAACAACTGATTCACAGACTTTCGATTTTGCTGTCGTAACAATTCATCGTGATGTTACATAATGGATTTTGAAAAAATTCTTCATTCGTTTGTGCGTTTATCATATAAATGACAGTCTGGTTGTATCATGTCATGCTGGGAACCACTTGAAATTATTACAAATTTCAAAGGGCTCTCGCCACGCCATAAAAAAACTACTTTCTTACAAAATACATATAAATAACAAAAAAAATAAAAAATAAATTACATTTTACCACTCAGTTGACAATTATTTAATTACATTGTATATTGTGTTGGGGTTCCAGCCTTTTGTTTATTCAACAAATAAACAATAATTATTATTATGTCATAAAATTTAAACTTATTTTGTTTAAATTAATTTATATGCGTTTCCTTTATTTTTGGCACTTTTTCTCTGACTTCAAGAGCATCATAAAGCATCAACATTTCACAAATAAAGATTAATTAAAAGGCAATTAAACATTTGTTTATTCAAAAAAAAAGTAACAATAAAATAAATAAATTTCAAACTACAAGAGATTTGAAACATACAATCATAACGAGATAAAGACAATGTCGACGACAGAGACATAAATATTTACTCAATTGTTGTTTTAATGACACCTAATTTTTACAGCAGATTGTGTCTGTCCTCGTTGTTTCAAAACTTCTTTCACCATTTCGTTTTTTCTTTTTTTAAATTTCGTAATGACACATACAAACTTTTATTGTACATAAAAAGTTATTTTTTGTTTTATTTTGTAATGCAACTCTGTTTTATTTAATATTAATGTTGTTGCTGCATGTAGTACGATCATCATAAAAATAACAACAACGAAATTCTTTATGGCAATTGGGCTTGTTGTAACACTCTCTTTGAGATTAAAGATGATTAAAAGACGTTAACATCATTATAAAAAAAAAAATGTAATAAAATTTTTACTTTTTGAACTGAAAATTACCTCATTTCACCGACATGAGAGCCCTACTAAAAACACCGATTTGACTTCATTAATCATTATAATAAAAGTTAAAGGTATAAAGATCATCATCAATCAGTTGACAGAGAAGTGCAAAGTAAAGATTACAAAATATTCGTTAAATTTATTAAAAGTGAAAACAAAATACATCGAAGATGTTTGTTAAAAAGTGAAACGTTCTTTCACTTTCAAAATGTTCAAAACATGCCACAGGATTTTTTTTGATGTGTTAACATCTATACGCGCGCCTCTAGGGCAGTAAACTGTCAGTTTCAATACATACACAAGTGTAAGTGTAAGAGTTTGTTTGTTTGTTGTTGTTGCTTGGCAGTCGGTATTGAAAGTGATTATTGGGCGATTTTCATATAATTTTCCCACGCGATTTTCTCCGGAAATTCATAGCCGATTTTATTAATTTTTGGATTAAAACGCTAGTGCGGGTTTCGACGAAGAGTTTAGGCCAAAAATTAAGGCGATCCGATATCGGCGAGCGGAGATTTAAGTGTTTTAATTCGGAGTATTAATTTGGAGTAATTTTAAAAAAGTGTTTTATGTTGATCTTCGGTTTTGTCTTATGCATAGCAAAGAGAATAGTGACGTGGTTATACGTACATATATAAAAATGAGATAGCAAGACAGCAACGTATGTAGCTTATGTACAAACATAACAATGTATGTATGTACATTTGTCTGTTGCTTTGCATTCTCTTTGTTTTTTGTGGGTTTAATATAAAATAAATAAACAAAAAGGTGTTAACACATCGCCCGTGAGTTCGAACACTCATTGATTTTTTTATTTAATTCCAGAAATTAAATATAAATCTTCCGATGTTACGCAGAGTGAAGGAATTTCTTATTCAGTTTTAGTCTAGTTATACTATTTTATTTCTTTTCATTAGGGCACGACTCAGTAATTTTTTGTATCGTTCGCCAGTTCTAGAGCAGGTACTTTTTTTATCTTGGACCAGCACTCAGGGGATGACCCCTATATATGCAATGCATTGCGCCGGAACTGAAAACGAGGGGATAGTATTGAGGGGACAGATTAGGAAAGAGGAGAAGATACACAGTTTTTTTGTAACTATTTTAACCTTACACTTCGCCGGCTAATTTTTGCTACAGGGCCGACAAGGGTGGGTGCTGTTACTCTGCTTTTAGTACATGATCGTGTCAGTCGCCGCCAATTATGCTCAGTGACCAGTGACTATGCCTTCATCACTGAAAACAGGCTGGCAACAACTAACACAATCACGCACTAGTGCTGATCAGAAGAATTCAACACAATATTTCATGACTCATCGGGGGCTCGAACTCACGACCCTCCGCTTCATAGTCTCGTGTTCTACTACTTCAGCCAACAGCACCTTGAGGACATTTGGAACAAAATTTCTTACAGGAGTACAATTAACTATATTTTCTTACAGTTGTAATAAAATAACAAGTAAAATCGTTATATTAAACCGGGTTTAATCTTAAACGAGTGTTTTTTTAGAGGGTCACAACTTTGAGTTGGCATCACTCATTTGAGCATCCATTTAACAGCTGATTGTTGATTTTTGTTTAGTTTGCTTTGAAATTTCATTATGAATCGACTTACAGCAGCATTTTTAATCAAAATAATTGTTCTATTCGTCAAACCCCTTCTTCCATTTAATGGCGTACACAATCGTCCTTCAGAGCGGCTAATCCGAAGAACAATACGCCAATCATTTACGTCAGTACCTGCCATACGGCTCAAACTGACGGTGCTCTTAACACCGGGTGAAAAAATAAGTGTTACCAGCACCCCTCTTAGTGCCCAAGAACCACACGAAGGTGACCTCGGGTCACCCAGGTGGCAATTTCTAGAACATGATTTGGTAAGTCCCATGATCTAACATCTAAATCCGAAGAACAATAGATCGTTTTCGGACCACATTTACTGTTAATGATAATGTGCATGCCGTGAGACGCCGAACAGTGCACACTGAAGAAACAGTAGCCGCTGTACAGGAAAGCATTGAAGATGATCCTAATCAATCAATTCGTCGCCGTTCTCAGCAACTGGAGAGGTTGTGTACTTCCACTTTATGGTAGCTTTTTTTTATTTGTTGAAAATTGGTGTTCCAGATTGCGCCTTATACGCGGCAGCCGTGGTGGCCACATGACAGAAATCATATTTAAACATAAATTTCATAACATTTTCTTCCCAATAAAACCCGTTTCATTGATATTAAAAATATATATCCTTGTTTTATTATGATTTAATCTTGTGTCAGTCTATAAAAAAAAACCCTTTATTTAGTAAATAAAAACTATTTTCTTATTCTTATTAAAATATACATTTTTATGGTATTTAACTTAATTAGAAATATATATAAAAAAAAGTTATTTTAATACGGTCTTTTCCAATTAGTTGGGGCGGCATAGTGTTCCTTCCGCCTAAAAGCAATTTACGTTATTTTTGAAGTTAATATTTTATATCAACGCGCCCAAAAAGGGACAGAGATAAATTCAAAATGCTTAAGCTGCTGGGTTAGAGTTCCTTTAAGACATTTCTGTGGCCAATTTTAAAACTCTTATTTTGATACGATTACTACGGAAAGGGCCGTGGGGTAGACATCTCACCTTTGTCGTAAAAATGTAAGAAATAAAGTTTTGAGGTATTTTAGTGTAGAAAGTAATTTTTTTTTTTTTTTTGATAGAGTCATTTAGGGGGCAAAGCTGGGTGAAGTGGTAGGGCAGAGGAAGATCAGAGAACATCTCAGTTTCATCATAAAATTCTTAAGCATTAAATTCTTCTGGTTTCTTGACCTCTTTTTAATTATTATTGCATTCGGATATTTTTAAGCTTAAGGTCTCTTTATTTTAATTTAATTTTTAATATCAATATTTCGTCATTCCTATATGAAAAAAATATTTTTTCATATTAAATAAAATAATTAATTTCCTGAAGAAGTCACACAAAGGACTGACGAAATATTGAAATTAAAAATTACATTAAAATAAAGAGACCTTAAGCTTAAAAATATCAGAATACAATAATGCTTAAGCATTTAATTTTTAAGGAATGTTGACAATTTGTTAAATATTTGCACTATTTTTCCATGTAATATGTTACGAGGGCGGATTGATATTGAAGCTACCTAGCGCTAGATGGCAGCACAAACACAAAAACTTTTTTTTTTTTTTTTGAAATTGCGATCTGTCAAACGTCAGCTGTTAAAATTTCACCCAAATGCATCGATTATTTTATTTGTTGTAGTCGTTTGAAGTAAGCAATTTTTGTGTTTCTTGAAAAATGGAAAAAAGTGAATTTCGTGCAGTGATTAAACACTATTACGAGTATTTGAAAGGGAAAACGGCGAAAGAGACAAAAGAAAAGCTCGATAAATATTACGGTGAATCTGCTGCGGCAGATTACATGGTAAAATATTGGATTGCTGAATTTAAATGCAGACGAATAAGCACTGCAACAATACCATCAACAGGAAGGCCAAAAGAGGTGGTTACTGAAGAAAATATCAAGAAAATCGTCGATATCGTTATGAATGATCGCCGAGTCAAGTTACGTGAGACTGTTGAAATGGTAAACAGATCATATGAACGTGTGTTCAACATGTTGCATGAACATTTGCATCTGAAAAAGCTATCGGCAAGATGGGTGCCGCGTTTGCTCAGTGTCGAACAAAAACGAATTCGACAGACCACTTCACAGCGGTGTTTGGACATGATTAATAACTGTTGATGAAACGTGGCTCCACCACTACACACCTGAAACCAAAACTCAATCGAAACAATGGGTGGAAGCTGGTGGAAGAGCTCCGAAGAATGCGAAGACAATGAAATCGGCTGGCAAGGTTATGGCCACTGTATTTTGGGATGAACACGGAATATTGCTCATCGATTATCTTGAAAAAGGATCCACAGTCACGGGAAAGTATTATCGTGCATTATTGGATCAATTGATTTATGCAATCAAGAAGAAACGACCACATTTGAAAAAGAAAAAAGTGCTCCTTCTTCAAGACAACGCACCGCTTCACACTGCATTAGATACGATGCTAAAATTACGTGAAATATACTTTGAATTGGTTGATCATCCACTTTGATAGTCCAGATGTAGCTGCTAGTGACTTTTTCCTCCTTCCACTTTCACAGTGGCGCTGCCATATTTATTAATTTCGTGAACTTGCTAACAAGACTTTATTGTGGGAAATATTCACAATAGCAAATCAGATAGCTTGGGACTTTTTTTCATGGGAATAGTTCTCCGCGATTAGGGGTGATTATTAATATCAGTCACATTAGGACTATGGCCTCAGATAACATCATTATGTCGTTCTATTTGAGTGTTCTAACTGGGATTCGATTTGTTCTAAGCTTCGAGTTTGTTTAAAGGTTTACCAATAATGTTGCCAGCTTTTTTTTTTTTTTTGTTTGTTTGCCTGCAAGCCACTGTTTTTTATAAAACAATACTTTCATAGTCAAATCAGTTTTTTTTTTACTTTAAACGACAAATGTTTTACAATAGAAAATTCTATAAATTTCCCAATCAAAACCAGTTGCAACACAACAAACTATGACATTTTCTTCAAACATTGTATTTATTGTTGTTGTTGTTGTAATGTTTGCTGCCTGTTCCTCGCAATAGATTGTTGGTTTGAATGATGGATGTTTAATATACTGAAAATTTACTTGCTGCATGACTCGGTTTAAGCATGCGGAACGAAAACAAGTTCAAATACAAAAAAAAAAATTTTTTTTTTTCAAAAGTAATCGCAAGCTTTGCTATTTCTCAAACAGCAAAGACAAGCAAACTTAGAAGAAAAAAAAATAAACATCAAAATGATTGGCTGGATAAGTTTACGGTTTGGGTTAATTGTTTTAGCCACCAGCATTTCAAAGTGTTGTCGAATGACTGACTGAATGAATGAGCGTATGAATGGATGGAGTTTAAAACATTTTATAGATGTCTGCAATTTTAAATACATTTTACAATTGTACAATTCATTGGTGAATAATTGCTGCAAAAAAAAAAAGATAAATAAATAGAAACAGTTTGTATTGCAAATGAACAATAATCAAATTGTAATTACAAAAATTCATAAAGAGCAAAAAAAGGAACCTGACTATTGTAAAATATTTGAATTTTTAAATATTTCCTTTATAACTCAAAATATATTTTTGTGGTTAACTTTTGCATTATTAACTGGTTGCTTAGAATATGTTGCACGATCTGTAATTGCAAAAATGAGCTTTTACAAACAATAATTGCCACTATTACGCATTTTTGTGTGTGAGGCAACCAGAGAACTGCCAGAGTAGCCATTTTTGTGACTTTAAGTGCACTCATCGTAAATACGGTTGCCGTGTAATTGCCAACCCATTTGCAATTTAGCAGAATGGATCTGGTAGCAATTGATTGGCATTCGATATAGATCGAAATTTCTATTTAAATTGTATTGAAATTTCGATCGATATCGAATGCGGTAATTTGGCCTCTTAAGTACTGATTTTAGAGGCCTCTACACCATCAGCGTTTTTTGTTCAACTTTTTCCACTTTCCACGGTGGTTCTAGTGATGATTATAAAAATATTCTAAATATTCCACACTTAATCAAATAATTTGAATTTAATAAAAATTCTTAAAAGAGTAATTGGCGGATTGCAGATTTGAACTTGAGCCTGAATAAAGATTCTTATCTTAATAAAAATTTCAAAATTCTTAAATAAATAGTTTTAATTTTATTCATGCTGATTCTTTTTGCAAATTTGCCGAAAAAAAAAGTTCGAAATTGATTATTAAGAGGTTTTTGAATTTTTTTTTTTTTTGCAAATTTGCGAAAAGAATCAGCACGAATAAAATTAAAAAAAAAAATTTGTGTAAAACAACAAATACCCAAATATATAAAATTAAATAATTTTAAGATTCCGGATTTGAACTTGAGTCTGCATAAAAAAGAATTTTTATCTTAATAATAATTTTAAAATTTCTTAAGTAAATAATTTTAAGATTGCAGATTTGAACTTGAGTTTGCATAAAAAAAATCCTTATCTTAACAATAGAAAGGTATTATTTTAAAAATTAACTGCTTTTAAAAATTTATTTTTCGTAAAAGATTATAAAGGGTGTTTTTATAAGAGCTTGCTGATTTGAAATTTAAATAAAACACATGCCAAATTATGAAATGGCCAAAAAAAATTTTTCATTTGGTAGATAATTTCTTGTCATTTAACATTTAAATATAATTTCGGGCATATGGCCACCACGACTATTTTGCACAAAGGTCATTCTAGAGGTCCAATTTTCGACCACCTTTTCAAGCATTTGAGGGCGTATTTCAGCAATGACACGTTGAATACTGGTTTCCAAAGCGTCAATCGTTGCTGGTTTATCCACGTAAAGCAATGATTTCAGGTATCCCCACTAAAAATAATCGAGTGGCGTCAAATCCCACGAACGCGGAGGCCAATTCACCGGTCCATTTCTCGAAATAATGTTGTCGTTGAAATGTTCTTTCAATAAGTCCATTGTTTCGCCCGCAGTATGACAAGTGGCACCATCCTGTTGAAACCACATTTCGTTTACATCCATATCTTGAAGTTTTGGCACCAAAAATTCATTGATCATGATTCTGTATCGATTTCCATTCACGGTAACGCGTCGTCCTTCCTCAGTTTTAAAGAAATAAGGACCGATGAATTCACCAGCCCATAGACTGCACCAAACAGTACATTTATCGGGATGCATTGGTAATTCTTGAACGGCGTGTGGATTATCTTTGCTCCAAATACGGCAATTTTACCAAAAATGCGCCTCATCACTGAAGAGAATTTTGCGGTAAAAAGCGGATAAACATTTTTAATAGAACACTGTTTTTGAAAATAAATTTCCACGATTTGGAAGCGTTGTTCTGGAGTTAATCTGTTCATGATGATTTGCCAAACAATACTGAGTAGAGAAGTCACTTTAAACTGTTAAAACAGCTGTCAGACAACAGAGTGATTCGTATAAAAAAAAACTTCATAAAAAAACACCCTTTATATTTTATTAGTTACTTGTTCAAAAGCCTTTTTTTATAAATTGACTTTTTTTAATTTTATTTTTAGAAAGCTATTTCTTAAAACGGTACTCATATCAAATAATTACAGTTTGTTACAAAGGTACTTTATTAAAAAAGTACTATTTGTTTATATAAGGAAACTATTTTAAAACGGCTGTATATTGAAAAAGGTGACTCTTCTAAAAAGAAATTTTTTACGAACAGCAACTGTTTGCAAAATGTATTTCTTTTCAAAATTTTATTGTTAATAAAAAACTTCATTTTTAAAAAGGTATTACGTGTATTTCAATAGAGATTTTTTAAAGGAAAATTTCTTAAAACATGTACTTTATTAAAAACGTACTTATTTTTAAGTATATAATTTTCGTAAAGAGGTCATATTTAAAAAATGTAATTCATTTCGAAAATCTAATTATTTAATACAAATTTGCACGAAAATGTCGTACAAAATTTGGACGCAGAGAACGAACAATAGTGCCCAGTACACGCAAGTTTATTGCTAAAGTTGGAGAAACTGGTTTCATTGTTGATGCGCCAAGACATGACTGTGCTCGTACACTGCGTACACCCGAAAATGCCGAAGTTGCGGCTGAGAGTGTGCGTGAGAGTCCATCAAGAGTTCAACATTTCACGCTCTAAATTTTTGTTTGTTTTAAATTGAGAAAGACATGATAAATATTCCAAGGCACAAAGGAAAGTCAACATCAGTAGTAAAACAAAAATGTGTTATCAGCAGGTTGATACAGTTCTCGTATGCAATTTCCTAATAAAATTTGTTTAAATAAGAACTGTTATCATATTCAACTCAGCCACCTAATAAGTGGTGACAAACACAATACACATGAGCACCGATCATTAAAGCGTTGCGGCTTTCGAAATAAGCTGTTCTGCTCTGCTGTGTAAGTTGAATAACTAAAACTGATGTTGAGTTTCTTTTGTACCTTGGAATATTTATCATGTCTTTCTGAATTTAAAACAAACACAAATTCGAGCAATTACCGTATAAATCTTAATTCAGTTTAATCAATCTTAATTCAAATTAATATGGCCGTTAAAAAAAATACTTACATTTTACGCTGCATTTTACGTCGAGTTTTGTGAAAAGGTCTCGGTATGACGCCTTACAAAGTTCAATTGGTTCGAGAGTTGAAACCGCCTGATCATTCATCTCTAACCGGAACAATTGTACTTCATAACAAAAAAAAAATTATTTGGCAAAATTTCCAACCATTTTTGTTTTATTGCATTTTTAAATTTAAACTTTTAAATGGCCCAACCACACAAATTAACAATCATCTCTTGGCAGAGAGAATCATTATTGTAGCAAAAAATCATAAAAGTGATGAAAATTTCATTATCCTGTCAACTCTGATTTACATAAAAAACCCCCCACAATATATCTTTGAAAAACGCTAAATTGTCTACACTGTTTCTCCCAATAACAATGTCTGTACGTGGTTTAAATTAAAGCACTTAAGCCAAATCGCTTTCAATTAAATCGATAACAATTTACTACTTTAACTGTATTATTTTCTTTATTAAATAAAAGTATGCATTTAAAAGAAAAACAAACCACCAGAGTCCATGAATTTTCATTAAGATATACATTAAATTAAACTAAGACAGCCAACAACTACAACTGAAATATGTTGCATTAATAATAAAAATAAAATGAATTAAAATAAAACAAAAAAAAAAACTGTATTAAAATTGAAATGGACATGCAATAATTAACTTTTAAATATTTTAGAGTGTAAAAAAAAATTAAATTATATAAAAACAATGTATGAAATGATTTGAGATTTGCAACAATAACGGAAATTAAAATGAAATTACTGGCGGCCAGTCGCTACAAAGCGAAATATTACGAGGGAGGAGGAGCCGTGTGTGTGGCTGTAAACTGTACAACGACTGAGTACCTGTAATCGAAACTTACTTTTTTCTCCACATTAATTTATAAACGCTTGTTTTTGCTTTTATAAATATTATTGTTTGCTGGCCAAGTGCGGCATGTGGTTAAACATTTCCAATCATGACAGTTGCATTCCCAGTATGTGGATTAGGCTGGATGTTTAGAGCAAGTTTTAGTGTCAATCATTTGCTGTATTAATTACACACAACATTATATTGTTGGAATGTTATAATAAACTGTAAATATTGCAAAGTGTAATGGTTACACAGGGAAACACAGATTTTGCTGCACTATCTTTTTATATAATTCGAATACTTGCGATAATGTGGTGGTTCATGGCCTGTAAACTGCTCTATTGCATTGACTCTTTTTTTTTATACCCTTTCAAAAAAGAATATGGAGGGTATATTCACTTTGTCATTCCGCTTGTAACGCAGCGAAATATCCATCTGAGACCCCATAAAATATATATATTCTTGATCAGGGATGAAATCTAAGACGATCTGAGCATGTCCGTCCGTCTGCCCGTCTGTGGAGATCACGATTCAGTCCAAACGAAAAGAGCTAGACTCTTGAAATTTGGTATAAATATATCTTGAAGGATAGTACAGATTAAGTTCGGGGATGGGCTGAATCGGGCCAGAGGGAAGAAAGTTCCCCTAAGAAGAACTAAACCAACCTCTAAAAAACAACATAATTTTTAAAGTTTTTTTGTAATTTTGTTAAGCAAATTATATATTTTTATATTAAAGAAGGTCAAACGCATTAAACTTGAAGCCATAAAATATAAAAAAATTTTAATTTCAGGACCCCGCCCCATTTAGTGGGCGTTATTATATGCAAATATAGTGTAAAAATTTAACAAATTGTTTTACTTAAGCCTACATTCGTCCCTCTTTGCCCCCTAAATGACCCTATAAAAAAAATCAATGAGTGTTCGAACTCACGGGCGATGTGTTAACACCTTTTTGTTTATTTATTTTATATTAAACCCACAAAAAACAAAGAGAATGCAAAGCAACAGACAAATGTACATACATACATTGTTATGTTTGTACATAAGCTACATACGTTGCTGTCTTGCTATCTCATTTTTATATATGTACGTATAACCACGTCACTATTCTCTTTGCTATGCATAAGACAAAACCGAAGATCAACATAAAACACTTTTTTAATATGACTCCAAATTAATACTCCGAATTAAAGCACTTAAATCTCCTCTCGCCGATTATTATCAAACGCGTTTTTCTCAATAACTTCTTTTCGGCGCAGAGGTCCCTTTTCGTAGAGAAGGTCAAATATACAAAATTTAAAAAAAAAACTTTTTTTGATGTGTTAACATCTATACGCGCGCCTCTAGGGCAGTAAACTATCAGTTTCAATACATACGCAAGTGTAAGTTTAAGAGTTTGTTTGTTTGTTGTTGTTGCTTGGCAGTCGGTATTGAAAGTGATTATTGGCGATTTTCATATAATTTTCCCACGCGATTTTCTCCGGAAATTCACAGCCGATTTTATTAATTTTTGGATTAAAACGCTAGTGCGGGTTTCGACGAAGAGTTTAGGCCAAAAATTAAGGCGATCCGTTATCGGCGAGCGGAGATTTAAGTGTTTTAATTCGGAGTATTAATTTGGAGTAATATTAAAAAAGTGTTTTATGTTGATCTTCGGTTTTATCTTATACATAGCAAAGAGAATAGTGACGTGGTTATACGTACATATATAAAAATGAGATAGCAAGACAGCAACGTATGTAGCTTATGTACAAACATAACAATGTATGTATGTACATTTGTCTGTTGCTTTGCATTCTCTTTGTTTTTTGTGGGTTTAATATAAAATAAATAATCAAAAAGGTGTTAACACATCGCCCGTGAGTTCGAACACTCATTGATTTTTTTATTCATTATTATTATCAGAAGAACAATACAACAAGATTTTGTCTTATTTTATAGTATTGCGGAGGTAGAGGCAAACATATTATGTAGTATAAATTTTTATTAAATTAACAAATTAATATATTTGTTTTTCAGTATACATAAAATAATATAACTATATATAAAATATTAGAAATAATCATGACAAAAAAAAATAGTGTTAATTATTATAAATATATTAACCAAAGTGAGTAAATATTGCGAATTTGAAGTGCTTTGCATTGCTTATAATTTATATATTGTTTGGAAGATCATTCCAGACACGTATGGCATTAACAAAAAAAAATGTCTTTCAGACAATAGTTTACGGTATCGAATAGAGTTAATTTTGTATCCCCTATTTGATCTTGAAAACGTAATTCTGTTGAAGAGGTAAGATGGCTGCTTAAGATATATAATTTTATGTAAAAACAATAGCGTACGGCATTTTAAGAGGTTTGCAAAAGAAATATTGAAAATAGTGTAGGATAAGTGGGATATGCGATCTCTTCTTGAAAGCCCATAAATAAAGGGTGTTTTTATGAATTTTTTTTCTTATACGAATCACTCTGTTGTCTCACAGCTGTTTTGACAGTTTAAAGTGACGTCTCTACTCAGTATTGTTTGGCAAATCATGATGAACAGGTTAACTCCAGAACAACGCTTCCAAATCGTGGAAATTTATTTTCAAAAACAGTGTTCAATTAAAAATGTTTATCCGCTTTTTTATCGCAAAATTCTCTTCAGTGATGAGGCGCATTTTTGGTTGAATGGATATGTCAACAAGCAAAATTGCTGTATTTGGAACAAAGATAATCCACACGCCGTTCAAGAATTACCAATGCATCCCGATAAATGTACTGTTTGGTGCGGTCTATGGGCTGGTGTAATCATCGGTCCTTACTTCTTTAAAAATGAGGAAGGACGACGCGTGACCGTGAGTGGAAATCGATACAGAATCATGATCAATGAATTTTTGGTGCCAAAACTTCAAGATATGGATGTAAACGAAATGTGGTTTCAACAGGATGGTGTCACTTGTCATACTGCGGGCGAAACAATGGACTTATTGAAAGAACATTTCAACGACAACCTTATTTCGAGAAATGGACCGGTGAATTGGCCTCCGCGTTCGTGTGATTTGACGCCACTCGATTATTTTTTTGTGGGGATACCTGAAATCATTGGTTTACGTGGATAAACCAGCAAGGATTGACGCTTTGGAAACCAGTATTCAACGTGTCATTGCTGAAATACGCCCTCAAATGCTTGAAAAGGTGGTCGAATATTGGACCTCCAGAATGACCTTTGTGCAAAATAGTCGTGGTGGCCATATGCCCGAAATTATATTTAAATGTTAAATGACAAGAAATTATCTGCCAAATAAAATTTTTTTTTGCCATTTCATAATTTGGCATGTGTTTTATTTAAATTTCAAATCAGCAAGCTCTTATAAAAACACCCTTTAGAATATTGTGCACACAGTTTAACTCTGGTGGACATTTGAACATAATGGCAGCAAAGACAAATTTTGATGATATATCACACACAATTTGTTTTATTTATATATGAACATAAGAAGGTCTTAATGAAAATCCTGTTATTATTATGAAATTATAAAATAATAAAATATAAAAAATAAAATAATGAACAAAAATATAAAATATAAAATAATGAAAAAAATGAAGTGATTATTTTTCATGATGACTGTTTCTCCAGTGACCAGAATTTTTTTTAAATAAATATTTTTTATCTTAAGCTAAGTCTAGACGATATGTTGAATCAGCAAATATATGCTTATATTTATATGCTTTAAAATAAGAACAAATCCCGCTATCAGCATATGTATATGTTAGGCGTCTACATGGTATGCTGAAAGTACCAAATTTTGTAAAGTCAACATATGTCAGCAAATGATATGTCAACATATGAGTTAGCATAAATTTTTTGTGTCTACACGATATGTTGAGTTTCGTATGCTGATATATATGTTGAGTCGTGTGAGTTTTTGCTTAAAATGTCAAATAAATTTGACAATTCTGTTTCTTTATTACTAATGTGTAGTGGAAAAATCAATATTTTTGGTGTATAATTAATATATAAAAATAAAACATAATGTCATCAAAGGATGTATCACTTGCCGTTATTCTGACTGCATTTGTTTTTGATGATGAAGAATTAAAAGTAAAACGACGTAGAGTTTGGCAAAAGAAATGGGTAGAAAGAAGAGAGGAGAAGGGGTTCTGTGCAAAATTATACAAGGAATTGAGAGAAGACCAAGTTATATACAAAAATTTCCTACGTATGGATATTCAACAGTTTAACAATTTGCTCAGTTTGGTGTCTCCATTAATTGCAAAACAGGACACTGTAATGCGTAAAAGTATAACAGCAAGGGATCTACTCATTTTGACACTTCGTTTCCTAGGTAGTGGTGATTCGTTTTCTTCACTGCAGTATCTGTTTCGTATTCCTAAGCAAACTATTAGCACCATTATTCCAGAAGTGTTGGATGCGATTTATACAGTGCTTTTAGACAAATATATAAAGGTAACAGGATTGAATTATTGCTTTTGTGCTTGCACATTAAAACTTCTATTTTCTCATACGTATATTATTGTAGATGCCAGCAACTACAATAGAATGGAAAGCTATAGCAGATAAATTCAATGAACGTTGGCAATTTCCAAATTGCATCGGTGCTGTTGATGGTAAGCACGTGGTAATGGTAGCGCCACCAAATTCTGGCAGCATTTACTATAATTATAAAGGTACGCACAGCATTGTATTAATGGGAATTGCAGATGCTGAATACAAATTCATATATGTTGATGTTGGTCGTAATGGACGGTTTTCGGATGGAGGAGTATTTAATCGCTGTAGCTTTGCAAAAGCAATGGACAACAACCAATTGAACTT
Organism: Linnaemya tessellans; assembly: GCA_951800035.1. Classification (NCBI taxonomy): domain Eukaryota; kingdom Metazoa; phylum Arthropoda; class Insecta; order Diptera; family Tachinidae; genus Linnaemya; species Linnaemya tessellans. Next base: position 124,462,079 of record OX637533.1, read on the forward strand.
ACCAGAGCCAACTGTATTGTCAGGACGAGAATTACGTGTTCCGTATTTACTTGTGGCAGATGATGCTTTTGCTATGCGACCAAACCTTTTGAAACCGTATGCTCAACGTGGTTTGACAATGGTACAAAGAGTGTATAATTATCGTTTAAGCCGTGCACGTCGGATTATCGAAAACGTGTTTGGTATAATGTCAGGACGTTTTCGAGTTTTGCGATCACCTATTAATTTAGACCCAGAAAAAACCAAAAAGGTTGTTTTAGCATGCTGCGTACTTCACAATTATATGATCACAACAAATAAAAAATTATATACACCGTTCGGATTAGCCGATCAATATGATGAAAATGGAGTATTAATTGAAGGTACTTGGCGACATGAATACAGTACAAATTCTACATTTTTGCCACTTCAATTTGCTACAAATACTGACGTTCAATCAAACATGAGTGCTAAGGAAATACAAAAAGAGTTTACCATGTATTTTGTGGAGGAAGGTGAACTAGACTGGCAGTATAAACAAATCTAATTGTAATATTGTTAAGTTTAATTTTTTTTATTTAATTAATATAATAACTAATAACATTCATTTAGTTTTTCATTTACCATATGAGTAATTAAAAGTGAAATCAACAAATATATGTGCCGCATGGTTTTCAATTTTAATAAAAGAAGTTGAGGTTAATCTTGGAAGTATCAGACGCTTAAACTACTCATATCGCATATTATTTTTAGGCATTATTGAAACTTGATTCAGTAGAACTTTCAGATTCATCCAATATGTCCATTAGAGCACGAGCCAATTTCCTTTTAGCAAGCATTCCTTTTTGAAGAGGAAGACTGCGCAACTCAGCAGCAACATAAACACCAAAAGCATCAAATTGGTCGTTTGCTCCTGTTTTGTCTGCTATTGTACAGATCGCCTTCGCCGCCATTTCTTTGAATAAATCAGAATTAGACGATGATGATTGTGACGGCAGCATTTGTGGAACCGATGGTGTTTTTTTAGCACGTTTTGGTAGTGTTGGTTCACATTCCTTTTCTGGCGAATTCGAGTTATCGACAGACTGTCATAAAAAAATTAAAAATAAATAAAATAAATTGAGTTAAAAAAATTTCATAAAATATAAATCGGTAGTTTGTTTACCAATGTCATTGAAGAAATTGATTCGCTAGTTTGAGACGTTTCATTCACGTCTAAAAACATCATTGCGTTGAAATATTTCCAAACAATGGTTCCTCCAGCAGCCGAGCCGGATTTTTGCCTTTTGCTTTTGCTCAAGTTTGTCTTAAATGTCACTCGCAGATTTGACCACTTAGCTTTACATTCGTCTGCAGTTCGTTCTCCTATAAAATCAGAAATTTCTTGCCATGCTGCTGTTTTTGGCAATTTATATTGTGGGGAGCAGATGTCCCAGAGCGTTGGACGTTCTTCAACAGCACTGATGAGTTTTATAATGTCATCATTAGACCATTCAGTATGGACTTTTGGTCTAATTTGTTTGTATGTTTTTCGCACTTTTTTGTCTGCTTGTACTTTTTCAGGTGTTGCGTATTCGGAATCATCTGCATCAAAGCCACAAAATGATTCTGAACCGTCTGTAACTTCCAACAAATCTGTAATCATTGCATCCATTTCTGTATATGCTTATGTTTGAAAATAAAACGAGAATTTTGTTATTGTAAGTGATAGTAATACTAAAAATATATACTTATGTATGTCTAATGACTCACCCATTACAAATATCTTCCAACATATAAACCTTTATTTTTACTATATTTTAATTTTTACAATAATATAAGTTTTCTTTTTTAAACACAATGCCAAAATTCACATTTACCGTTTTGTTTTAATCAATGGTGCCATAGGTGTAATATGCGGTAAATTGCTAAATTTAAGAGAAAATATGGCAAATCAGACAACACTGCTCATACATGAGCAATATTGAAATATCAACTCTACGTGCCATCAAATTTGCCGTATGCTTAAAAGCTTGCATACACCATTCAACAAATAACATATCTGTCAGCATACATAGTAAATTTGTTACAAAGTAAAAATATGGTGTCTACACGATATGCTAAAATCGTGAACACACGTTTGTTGACAACGTTAACAAATGGCCTTCATATGTGGTTAAGCATACGTATGTTGATGAAATTTAGTGTCTACACGATATGTTGGCACTGGTAACAAATTTTTCATCATAAATATGCTGTTTCAACATATCGTCTAGACTAAGCTTTAGACCAGCACTGAATGATGAACTGAAAACGAGGGGATAGTATTGAGGGGACAGATTAGGAAAGATGAGAATATAGACAGTTTTTTTTAGCTATTTCAACGTTTTACTTCGCCGGCTAATTTTTGCTACAGGGCCGACGAAGTTGATTGTTTCTATACAGCACAAATTAAATTTTTAATTGAATCTACGTTTTTCAAAAGATTTTTGTCATTAAATCACGTCATTTATTTCTTTCAGTGTAGTAACGCAATTCTTTTTTTTTTTTTTTAGTTTCTTATTAAACAAAAACAGTTCTACTAAAAATTTTTATTTATTGTGTACTAAAAGCTTTTTTAGCAATAAAATTTCAACACAAACAAAAACTTTAATTGAAATGATGTAGATCTCTTTTCTTTCATAATTCAAGCTGTTGTTCAACAGTTTGTCGGTTGGTGCTTATGGTTTACGAGTATTTATTTGTTGTTGTTTTTTATTTTTTTGTATGTAATTTCACTTAGCAATTGGTACCTTTTATGTTTTTCATCAAAATAATTGTGTTTAATATAAAACAAAAAATGATCTGCACTTAGCCATATACTAAATATCAACCTCTAACACTTCCATTATGTTACCAACATTGGAAATTGTTAATTGCAGTCATTAAAAACAAAAAAAAAAACAAAAAATAAAGATTTAAACGGCAACACCAAGAGTATAACAATGGAAAACGTTAAAAGTCAAAAGTAGAAAATAGAAATGAAAGCAGGCAGGCAGGCAGGCAGTCAGTCACTGCGGCACAAGTTAGCAGAGCTGAACATAAAAAGCCAAACAGGCAGATAGATGGACAGACATGGAGTCTAACAAACATTTAACTTCAGTTTGCTCTGATGTTTAAATATTTTTAATTTTATAGTATAAAATGTCAGTTGGATCAACACTTTTTGCTTGTTTGTTTGTTTGTTTGTTGAACATGAATCGTTTGAATCTTTTCATTTAAACAGTTTCGGCCGGAAGATTAGAAACGCAGCTTAAACTATAAACAGTAAAACATAAAATATGCTCTAATTATTTAAGAATTAAGTTAATTGCTTGTTAAATAAAGCAAGTGAAAACTTAATTTTTAAATTAAAAACTATTTAAATTCAGCTGAATAGCAAATTGTTTTGAAAAGAAAAACAATTTAGTAAAAAAGTATTAAAAGGAGACTTTCGGCATTAAACATTTTTTCTTAGGTTTATTTTAACAATAATTTCAATTAATTTAATCCTTAAAAATCAAAGTATGGAAACGTTAATTAGCCAGCAGCAAAGAGCTGTAACAAATAAATTATCAAAACCTCATTTATAGAAAAAAAATATTTTATGTTTATAAACTGCCTATTTCACAACTTTTGTATGGAAATTTGCCAAATAACAAGATTATGAACATAAAATAAATTTAAAAAAAATCAATGAGTGTTCGAACTCACGGGCGATGTGTTAACACCTTTTTGTTTATTTATTTTATATTAAACCCACAAAAAACAAAGAGAATGCAAAGCAACAGACAAATGTGCATACATACATTGTTATGTTTGTACATAAGCTACATACGTTGCTGTCTTGCTATCTCATTTTTATATATATATATATATGTACGTATAAACACGTCACTATTCTCTTTGCTATGCATAAGACAAAACCCAAGATCAACATAAAACACTTTTTTAATATTACTCCAAATTAATACTCCGAATTAAAACACTTAAATCTCCGCTCGCCGATATCGGATCGCCTTAATTTTTGGCCTAAACTCTTCGTCGAAACCCGCACTAGCGTTTTAATCCAAAAATTAATAAAATCGGTTATGAATTTCCGGAGAAAATCGCGTGGGAAAATTATATGAAAATCGCCCAATAATCACTTTCAATACCGACTGCCAAGCAACAACAGCAAACAAACAAACTCTTACACTTACACTTGCGTATGTATTGAAACTGATAGTTTACTGCCCTAGAGGCGCGCGTATAGATGTTAACACATCAAAAATAAATCACAAAAAATATAGAGAAGTGTGTGAAATCTTAATTTGAATCGGTAGAACGATCTATGTGATTCAATTTTTAAAGATGATTTCAATCATAAGCTGAAAGCCTCTACCACTCAAACGGTTCATACGCCAAATATATTAAGAGTATTTCTTTAGATTAAAAAAATATCAACCTGTAAGATTGAACACCAATTTATTTCTCCTTAAACCAAAAGGATCGATAGGCCGAGCTTTTGCTGTCCCTGTGTGTACTGAACACCGGGATCAAGTCAGCATTTGTCCTTTTGCTCTATGGGTGGTTTCTGTCCGCACTGAGCTGGCCTTGCAATTTTGCTCTACTATCTCCAACATATCGACGAATAAATTCTTCAATATTGGCTTTCAGAGCGACAAACGTAGCGGGCTTGTCTCTCATAGACATGACCCTTAATATCGTCTTAACAAACAAAAAAATAAAAAATTCTAAAAGCATTACATTTCACGACCAAGGCAGCCAATGGACCAGCCCCAACCTTAAAACAAACTCTGCACCGAACTCCCCTATCAATTGGGCAATTGTTTCGCATGCTGTTTGACATTTAGCATAACATGCCAGCCAAGTCCAGATTTTCTATTTTGAGCAAAAGAAAAAATTTTAATCATCACGTATCCATTTAACGCGAAATCAGCACAATGCACTTTATAATAAAATGCATAAATCTGCGGGGTGTTGTTCGTTTGTAAGTCGGCTGATGATTAAATTACGGACCAAACTGAACATGTTTCACAAAAACAGCTGAGCTGCCATAAAACAGTGTTGCCAACAAGAGGTTAGGTTGAAGAGAGGGGCATAAGGAAGAGCTGTCCAAATCCGTTCTGGATTTCACTTAAGCCTCAGAGGCCTGTTGTGCGCTCTATTATAAGGAGTTCCCATTCCATTATAGGGAGGCTCCATTAAAAACTATAGAAACCTTTGAATTTGATTACGAGAAAATTGAAATACTCGAAAACAAATCGGAGCAAATTATTGTTGTATTAATTTTTCAGTTCGATACTTAATTTAAAACTATTTTTTTATACCCTCCAAAAGAGAATTGTCATCCCGTTTGTAACGCAGCGAAATATCCATCTGAGACCCCAAAAAGTATATATATTCTTGATCAGTTATGAAATCTAAGACGATCTGAGCATGTCCGTCCCTCCGTCTGTGGAAATACCGATTCAGTCCAAACGAAAAGAGCCAAACACTTGAAATTTGGTAAAAATATATCTTGAAGGATAGCACAGGCTAAGTTCGGAAATGGGCTAAATCGGGCAAGGGGGAAAAACTTCCCCTAAGAAGAACTAAGCCAACCTCTAAAAAACAACATCATTTTTAAAGTTTTTTTTTGTAATTTTGTTAAGCAAATGATATATTTTTATGCCAAAGAAAGTCCAACGCGTTAAACTTGGAGAAATAAAATAAAAATTTTTTTTTTGACCTCGCCCTCTTTAGTGGGCGTTATTATATGCAAAAATAGTGTAATAATTTAGTAAATTGCTTTACTTAAGCCTACATTCCTTAAAAATAAAATTTTTAAGCTTTAATGACGAAGCTGAGACGTAACCTGGTACTACTCTGCCCTACCCCCTCCTCCCTCTTTTCCCCGTAAATGACCCTATAAAAAAAATTTTTTTTTTGTTTAAATTTTGTATATAATAATCCCAAACATTTATTTAAAACGCATCCAAAACGAGTCAGTTTGGTGGCGGATTTTGGTCCAGAGGCATAATTGGGCCATTTTTCTTCAAAAATGAGCCAGGAGTGGCCGTTACAGTCAATGGCGATCGTTAGCGAGCCATGCGGCCATTTGAATGAAATTACTTTCCATTATTAACCGGAAGAATTGTACTTTCAAATAAAAAAAAGAAATTTAAAAAAGTATTCAGTAGTTTTTTTTTAAAGCATTTTCAAAAAAAAAATTATATGGCGGACCCTGTATAATTGAAATATAAAAGCGATATCGATTTTTAGAACAGTATTAAAAAAAATATCAATAGGTTTTATAATTTTAAACTTTTCAGGTACTTTTAAAGATGGAAAACCAGAATGGAGGATCTCTAGTCATTTAACAAAATTCGAATACAAAATTTGAAGTCGACGAGATATGACTGACATTCTAGGTTTAAAATTCTTAAACGATTAAAAGTGAATGCAAATAACAATTTTAATTAATATGTAAAATTGAAATTTGTATCACGAGTAATTTAAACAGACGTTTAAAACAAATATTTACTTATAACAAAAATCTTAACAAATTAATCATATTTATTTTTAATTTTTATTTTTAATTTCAGGTGATGACAATCATACGCAACACATCGCCTCTCACAAGAAGGTGAGTTGAATTATGACTTCTTAATTACCATAAAATGTTTGAAGTTATTTTGCTGTTCATTCTTTTATAAAGTTTATTCTACTCCACTAAATGCCAATAGCACGGCTTCAACCAATAGATATTGATTATGTTAGACACGGAATGAAAATTTAAGAGAAAAAAATTTAAAAAAATTGGAAAAAAGCATTTAATGCTCGAATAATTTCAAGTAATTTGCTTTAGAATTCCGTCACATCAGTTGTGCCATTTGTCCATCAAAGTTAACAATTTTTAACATTTATTTAAAAAAAAAAAAAAAAAAAAAACTTTCTGCAACGAAGCGTAGCGTCATAAATTCTAAAGAAGTTACAATAACAAATTAAAATTTTGATTCATGCTGAGCGACAAGAACGTTTATTTTTTAGTTACACCGAAAAAAAAAAATTCTCAATGTTTATTTAAAAAATAATTGAGATATTCGGGGAACTCATAAGATCTCAAATAGTAGTAGCAGAATTTAGTGTTCAGGTGATACGAAAAATGCTTGATATAAAAATCTAAAAAAAAACTAAGTAAAAATTGTATATTCGACCGGGTCGAATCTTAAATGACCTCCAAATATTTAGTAATTAAATTTAAAATGTTTAACTTGGTGGGACAGAGTTCCATTATATAATATCTTACGTCAACCCCCACTGAAGGGGGCGGGGTCCAAAAATACACTACAGCTTGTTTTTCACAGACGAACGTATGGGCATTGCTGGACCGTCTTAGACTTCATCACTGATCAAGAATATATGTATATACTTTATGGGGCCCAATTCTTTTTGAAGAGCATTAAAACTGTATTTTGTCGAGGTCTCTCTGGCAAGGGCCGTGGGGGAGATGTTACACATTTGCCATAAAACTCCAAAAAAAGATTTTTTTTGTGATAATTAAATGTAAAATTTATTTAAAAATTTTTTTTTGATAGGATCATTTATAGGACAAAGAGGGAGGAGGGGTTAGGGCAGAGGCAGCTCTGGAACCGTATTTTGGATTTTACTGAATTTCAATAACACTCTATTTAAGTTCATTTCCAATGCATTAGTCCAAATATGAAGTCTATAGCTTTTCTGGGGTCTTGGGAAAACCGATTTCGGATACAGACGAAGGGACATCGCTCATTCGTCATGGCTATTCTTCATAAGAATCCAGAATATATAACTTATAGGGTCCCATATTAATATTGAGCAAATTACAAACGGAATGACAAACCTATATACAGTGGACTCCGCTTTACTGGATATAACCAAAACCCAATTAATTATGTTTTTTCAGTTTCAGCTTAAAATCATTAAAACGAATTGCCCGAAAATCTCTAGCCACTTGCATTGACAATATAATAGAAAAGTACTATAAAATACGTAAGAGCGAAAAGGACAAATACATTTTGCCATTTAAGTTTTTACGGGCAAAACATGCACAATTTTTTCGATTTCTAATAAATAAATTTGTCATTGTTTATTTTTTCACTAAAGCGAAGTAAGTTTCATACAAAACGTAGTTGTGGGCTTGCTTTTGGTTTTTAGTAATACGATATTTTCAGTAAAGCGATGTTTCGCTAAAGCGAAGTGAATAAGACTAGCTGCGTTTAAAATCAGTGCGGGGATTTGTAACGCTTTCAGTAATCCGATTTTTTCACTAAAGCGTGTTGCGCTAAAGCGGATTCGACTGTATACCCTTTCACTTTTTTTTGTGAAGGGTATAAAAAATGCAGAGTTGGCTCGTAGTGTTCCTTAAAGGTACTGCACATTGACGCTCTCTTTCGATGCTGTAAAAAAACAAAACATAACACACGTTACATTTTTAACGATACATTAATCAAATCATCTATTCGTGCCTCATTAAATGCATAATTTATAAAAATAAAATCTGGGGGCAAATTACGGCACTCGATATCGAACGAAATTTTTATTTAAGTTGTATAGAAATTTCGCTCGATATCGAATGCGGTAATTTGGCCCCTGATTTATAACAGGCTAATAAGATAAATTTTCATAGAAAAATTTGTTTAATAAGGCTGTAACAATTTATAAATACACTTAAAAAAATTTTTTCGTCTTAAAAGAACTTAGGATGTCACACTGAGTGAAGGAATTTTGTTAGTACTTTTATGTTGATTTCTTTTCTAAAAAAGAATGCTACATATTTTGCACTTTGCAATAAAAAATGGCAATATTATGGCCTTTGAAAATAGTGAATTTATTAGAAATGAATGTACCATCTCTTGCGAAAAATTATTTTTATTTAAAAAATGTGCCCAATTGTAGTTTTGTAGGAAAACAGCAATGAAATGTTACATTTTTTTCAGCAAAGAAATCATCATTATTCTAAATGTCTAAAACAGCGTTATCAACTCAGTGCTTTTAGCACTGTTTTTAGTGCTTTTTAAAAATTTATTATGCGAAAGATTTTGGCTTTAGTGCTTTTTGGTTTATAGTGCTTGTTTTTTGGTGCTTTTTTTTCATTCGGTGGCACCAGACAATAAAAAATTTTGCTATTAAACTTTTATCTTTACCATATTCCAATGCTGAAGCAGAACGAGTTTTTAGCTCAATGAATCTTTTAAAAAGAAAAATTAGAACCGAATGTCGCTGCATTCGGTTAATGCGCTTTTACAAATCAAAAACGGACTTAAAAGGGAAAATTCTTGTTGCTAAACGTACGAAATTCCAGATGAGGTCAACATTCATATTAATACAAAAATGGTTTATAAAACGTTGGAATATGAAATAAAAACGATATTATGGGCAGATGACCGTGATGAGGAATTCACGGACTTAGATATTGACCTTTAACAAATACAAATACAAATTGAAATTCATTCGTTATTATATGAATATATTTTGTTATTTTAAACGTTATTTTACTTTTGTTACCTTAAAAGAAATAAAATATGGCAGAGAAAGTGCATCACTTTAAAAAATTTATTGCATTTTCTATGGCGATATTTACAATATGTTGAGTTATTTTTTAGTGTAATATATGAATAATTAAAATTAGTAATAAATGATCTAAAATTCTTCTGCTTTTAAATTATAAAATTATTATTGTACTCTATTATTTTTAAGCAGGTCTCTTTATTTTTATTGGAAATTAATTATTTAAAAATAATTAATTTCCTGAAGAAGACACACAAAGGAGTGACGAAATATTGAAAAATAAAATATTTTAAATAAAAATAAAGAGACTTTAAGATTAAAAATAATAGAATACTATAGTAATAAATGATCTCTTATTTTATAAATTTTTTTGTTAATAAATGTGTAAAATGGAAAAAAACTTAAATAAAATCATATTTTAAATAAAAGGCAATTAAAATAAAAAAATATTTATATTTAGTGCTTTTTTTTCAAAAATTACGCGTTTTTTGTCCGACTTTAGTGCTTTTCAAAATTTCAAAATTGACAACGCTGGTCTAAAATATCCTCTTTTCATCACCTATTACGCAGGAACATTTTACCACACACATTTTCACCACTCATGGCATTATAGTTGATACACCATTCCGGGCATATAAAATGCTTTAAACTAGTCTAAAATATTATGACAATCAGGGCTGCCAGAAATTTTTCGTGAAAAATCAGCACATTTCCCAAAAAAAAAATCGGCATTATCGGCACTTTCATTTCTTAAAATCCGCAAAAAATCGGCATTAATTAAAAAACTTATTTTGAAATATAAACAAAAACAATTCAATATAATTTATTAAATATTATACATAAAACCATGTATAGATCAATAAATTTGCACCTCACAAGTTTTGAAATTATTTTGGGGTTTCGTTTAATCTCCCAATTGGCAATTTAAAAGAAACGATTTATTATTTTATTCATTTAGAATGACTTTTACTTTAAAAAAATACATAAGATCAACTTGCTTTTTATAAAACAGTATAAAATAATTAAAAAAGATGTGTGGTGTCGTGGGACACCGGATAGGAACGCAGTTCCTTATTATAAAAATATTAATTTTAAGTTCTATTCGAGGTATAAAGAAAATAATTATTCGGGTATACATTTTTTATTAGGATTTTTCTTTTCGCCGACCAACGAAAATACAGAATCAATTTTGTTCCCAAACGAAATTGAATTCTGTCACTGCCCGGCTGCGTATGACTAATATTTGTTTGTATGGAATTGTATTACATATACGTCTTAAACATTGAGTTAGAAACAAAATATCTTACGTTACGGACGTTTCTTCCCGGTTAGGGTACCCCTCCGCAACGTCTCATAAGAAACTTCGTTCCAATTAATATATATACGTCTTTTCCAATAGTATTTAAAAAATTTGCTATTATATTTCAGAATTTCCTAAAAATTAACTCTACTCGTAGGTTCTAAATAAGGAGTTACAAAATACAATTAAAAATTTAGAATATTATCCTAAAATGTTTGAACAAAATTCGTAAATATAATACAAAAATTGGAAATAATGTGGTTTTCATAAATCAATCATAAATATTTGATTTTGACATTATTATTAAATCGTTATTTATTTCGCAATTAGAGTTTTTCATTTTCAAATAATCTTTAGAATAAAGAATTCCTTCTTTTAAAGTTTTATTTTCTAAGGAACATCGGAATTTCGTGCACACCTACAACAAGGCAATTGAATTGTTATTAAAAGAAGAATTATATAATAAAAGATGTTCCACACTATTATTAAAAAATCGGCATTTTTAGGGGTAAAATCGGCAAATCGGCATATTGAAATTTTTAAAGTAAAAAATCGTCAAAATGCCGATAAATCGGCATTTCTGGCAGCCCTGATGACAATATAACATGATAGCACGCCCTTTGAATACCTCAATTGTATATTAATTTGATGACTTTTATGTTATGCGCTTATCCTCCGAATACCGTCTTGCATTAACTAATTTTATATAAACGGATATTCTACCACGATGGGCTTATTTTTACTCGTGTCGTTGGTCCATCCATCGCTGTTTGCTTATTTTTTTTTTATTTGCAAAAATGTAATTCCATTAAAACATTAATTTATAACGTCCATGTGTGACCCTTTCCTATAACAAAAACAACTATTTCAAATAATTATTTCTAATAAAAATTTTTCATCCTTAATCACGTAACAACCAACATTCAGTGTCCATAAAAGTCTCTATAATGTGTCACACTCTATACACAAGTGTCTGCATACATTCGAAGGCATATTTTTTGGACCAGTTACGTGTTCGAACGCATAAATAGTTCATGCTGGTGGTTTCAAATTAAAATAATATTACAAGAAAAAAAAAATATTACAAGAAAAGAAAAATCAACAAACCACAGATAATAATACTGACAATTTTATCGTCATCTTTGCTTTACTTACTGCCACTTTTCCCACTTACCTCCATACGACTACTTTAAGTTTGATTTCCTTAAAGCAAGTGATTTATGCCACACATAAACTGTTAGCAGCTCCAGTGTAGACGAGTCTAGTCGTCGCTGGCGACAGACAACATCATGTGCAAAAGACAAACATCGAGTGGAGAAAAGGCTCTAATATTGTAATAATAAATATATTTTTTTTCTCTTTACATTTAATGCAATTTTACGTACTAAAAATGGATGTATGAAATGGATTTTCAAAGTGATATTGGAACCTTTTTTGCTGTTGTAGGAAATTACAGTGAAGAGCAAACAGTGTTTGACTGTCTTAATTTTTTATTTAAATAAGCAGTTGCACTGCACGAATATTTGCTGCCAGGTGCCAACTCAGTTTTTGCAGCTACCTGAAGACAAAAATGCGGTACATTATTCCTTTCTCGTCTATTAAACAAATACGAGTAAATCTCTTAATTCTGTAACTGTGAACGTCACGTCAATACAATATCAGAAATAGAACAACAACAGCTTATTATTTCTGCCAACTTTGGTTTATTCTCTAAGGTACTGGATCACTGGAGATTGATGGTGATGGGTGAGTGGCTGACAAGGGAACACACAACCAAACACCAGAGTATAGTACACGTCTTACCCGGGCACAACGTTCGCACAGTTACGTGCGATAGAATCCCAATTAAATATGTACAATAGTAGTAGAACACGAGACTATGAAGCAGAGGGTCGTGAGTTCGAGCCCCGGCTGAGTCATGAAATATTGTGTTGAATTCTTCTGGTCAGCATTAGTACGTGGTTGTGTTAGTCGTTGCCAACCTGTTTCAGTGATGAAGGCATAGTCACTGGTCACTGAGCATAATTGGCAGCGACTGACACTATCATGTACTAAAAGCAGAGTAACAGCACCCACCTTCGTCGGCCCTGTAGCAAAAATTAGCCGGCGAAGTAAAAGGTTGAAATAGCTACAAAAACAACTGTCTATCTTCTCATCTTTCCTAATCTGTCCCCTCAATACTATCCCCTCGTTTTCTAGTTCCAGCGCAATGCACTGCATATGTAGGGGTTATCCCCTGAGTGCTGGTCCTACTCCTAAAAAAAAACAACACTGCACCACCATAATATCGGAAGGTATGGAGTGGCAGGAAGTAGGGTACAATGAACCCCATAAGTAACATATACACGGACGGGTCGAGGATTGGTGACCGATCGGGTGGAGGTTTCTGTGACATGGGTCGTAACTTTAGCAAATACTTCCGCCTGCCGGATCATAGCACGGTATTTCAGAGTGAGCTCGTGGCTATTGCGGATGGGATAAAATGGTTGAAGGAAATCGATAACAGACTACCGGTACGTATATTCACGGATAGTAGGAAGGTCATCGAGGCCCTGAGGAATCATGTGGTTCAATCTCGGTGTGTACTACAGTGCAAGGATGAGATTAACTCATACACGCACTGTGGGGGCATAGAGATAATATGGATCCTAGGACATCAGGGGATACCTGGAAATGTTGAGGCAGATAGGCTAGCAAAGATGGGAGCATTAATGGCGAACATCACGCTAGACAGGCCGAAGCCATTTCAGGTTTTTAGGAACGAACTAAAGCGATGGGCTATAGAATTGCATACAAGAGATTGGCAGCACTCTACCGTAGGTAGGGTAACTAGAATTCTATGGGGAGACCCAGATGGTAGAAGGACAAAGGAGGTCCTAACATTGAGTAGGCCAACACTACGGAGGTTGGTTTATTTTAATAACAGGACATACAGAGTTAAGGACTCAGCTGGCACGAATGGATATCGTTGGCGATATAACATGCAGGGCCTGCCAAGAAGAGGACGAGACACTGGAGCACTACTTGTGCCACTGTCCAGCTTTTAGCCAAGTCAGAAGACGAACATTTAATCAGGAGATTATACAGGATTGGAAAAATTTAAGGAAGTACATTGAAGAAACTGGGTCCTTGACGTAATCAAATTCAGAGGTTTCCATGGTACCGGTGGAGGCTTCCTACAGTGGAATGGGAACGCCTTATTATAGAGCGCACAACAGGCCTCTGAGGCCTAAGTGTAACCCGGGATGGATTGGGATGCTTATGCCCCTCTTTTCAACCTAACCTAACCTACCCTTAAGGTACTGGATACTGCAAGATGCTGTTAAAAAATATCAGTTGCTCAAGCCACAATCACAAGGAAGTATTATCGTGCATTATTGGATCAGTTGATTGATGCAATCAAGAAGAAACGACCACATTTAAAGAAGAAAAAAAGTGCTCTTTCTTCAAGACAACGCACCGCTTCACACTGCATTAGCTACGATGCTAAAATTACGTGAAATATACTTCGAATTGGTTGATCATCCACCTTATAGTCTAGATTTAGCTCCTAGTGTCGTTTTCCTGTTTCCAAACTTGAAAAAAAAAATGGCTCGTAGGAAAAAGATTCATTTCAAACGAAGAAGTGATTACCGAAACTAACGTGTATTTGGAGGGTTTCTCAAAATCGAATTATTCAGATGGTATAAAAAAGTTGGAATATCGTCTTACCAAGTGTGTTCAGTTAAAGGGAGAATATGTTGAGAAGTAAATGGTTTTTTGAAAAAAAAAAAATTTTTTTCTACTTAGTAAATATCAATCCACCCTTAATTGAGAGAGAAAATATCAGAATACAATAATAATCAAAAAGAGGTCAAGAAACCAGAAGAATTTAACTTGTCCAATATATATGAAATTGTTAAAATATTGAGTAAAATTACAAATGCAGCACTGCTAAAAACTGTGTTTAGTGGGCAAAACATAAACCACTGAACACACTTAGTACAGACTTAGCACCACGGTTGCCACTGAGTAAAAAAATTTTTTACCAAAATTTTCCGAAAATGTTACCAAAAAGTTACCAAAATTTTTTTATAAAAACAAAAATCTTTATTCTTATTATAATAAAAACAACAACTTTTATTAATAAAAAACATAACATAAAAAGTTTTAATTCATTTTAGAACATAAATAAATATTTCAATTCATTATACCTACGAATTCCGTATTTAATTTAAATAAATTATTTAATATTGCAGTCATTTAAAATAATCTTTTGCTGATCAAACATAATGACATTTGCATATTACGCCGTTGAACACTTTGGAGCACATTCACACAGTTTTTTTTAATGATTTTTTTCTCAGTGTTGAGTAATGCGGAAAAATGATAAAAGATAAGCAATAATTTGATAGTTTGTCAAGCCTTAAAAACAAAGTTACCAAGTTACCAACCCTAAAAAAAATTACCAATTTTGGTAGAATGTTACCAACTGTGGCAACTGTGCTTAGCACCTGAATCACGGATGGAAAACATGGTACAATTGTACTTTTTTTGGTACAATTAGACTATGTTGGTACCGTGGTAGTACTACCACGACTAATTTGGTACAATTGAAATGTCTCAATCAAAAGCTTACACCTAGTTCATAAAAACGTTTTATGCTTGAAAATTTTTGCTAATTTCTCAGTGAATCAGTTAATAAACATAAAATATTTCTGTGAATTATACGGTTACATAATCAAAGATTTTGTGTCAACTTTTTATTCCATACAGTACGAGTATTCCAGTCAGCACTTCATGTATATATTTATTTTGTCGTTTGTTTTTGAAAATGATTGTTCTTTCTAGAGAAAGCGGTTCTTTCGACTCGAATCTTTCAAAATAGTGTCTTATGTCTCATATTTCTGCTAAATTATGGCTCATTTAAGTAACGGACTTACAATTATTTGCTATAATTTTTCGCAACAGAAACATTTTTCATCGTTAGGCTGCCTTATATTTGATTCAAAAACAATCACGTTGAAAAAGGGTATAATAATTGATTTCCAAATACCGAAAAAGTTTTCAATCAATGTCGCGTAGCCTCAATTTTAAACTACCAGAAAATTTATTATCTTAAATTGTATGACTTTTTGAATAAAATTTAATCAACTGATTCCTAGATTTTTATGTATATAATATTTTTTTGTTGTTGTATACTTGTGTAGAGAAGTTTTTGAATTTATATTTATCGAAATATAAAAAATGTAAAAAAATGGTACCGTTATGGTACGAAAAGTACATTTTATTTAGTCAATCAAAATAGCCCTTTTCCATCCCTGACCTGAATATATCAATCAATTGAATATATGTACATGTAGTCAAATTAAAGTTCTCTTTTTTGGAAAATTACATAATGTCGAGTTATAGTGTACATTTTTAAAGTGCGAAAATTCAACGATGTGCCGAAATAAATTATAAACCAAGGAAACATTAAATGAAAAAATAATTTTTAAATTAAAATCATGTGTTTGTTGGATGCTTTCTTCGAAAAAATTATTTATAACGGCAAAAGTTTATCTAATTCTGTACATACGCTAGTTTTATGCGATGAGGGAAGTGTTAGAAAAGAACATAAAATTAAATTTTTGTTTGTTCAATAAAAACAAGGTAAAATGAAATATAATTTGTAGCAACGAAAATTCAAAGTTTGACAGAAGCTTTTAATTTCGCTAACTCTGTAATTAAATAATTATTATTTTAACATTGAAAAAAAAAAAAATTCATTTGTTTGATTCTCAAAAATACAGCAATTATGTCCTTCACAGTGCGTGACCACCGTAATAAATAAAATTAATGCTGTCGTTGGCTGTGGTAATTTTCTAAATAAATTTCACATTATTTTTCTTTTATTGCATGATTATTTATACATAATTTAGCATTCGACATATATTAGGATAGCATACATCCGAACGTATTTGCCTACATCCGTGCGTTCGTTTATCCGTCTGTCTGTCTGCCTGTCTGCCTGCCTGCTTCTCCATCTCTCTGGCTGTGTGTGCATTTATTAGTTTTTCTGTCCCATAGATTTGATTTATGTAAAACTTGATGCATATTTTTATGCATTTTTGCATAATCATACCAAAATGTTATTTGATATTTAAAGATTTGTTGATATTTATTTTGCCCACATCATCGCTCATCACATTCACATGGAGAAAAGTTGTTCATATTAAATACAAGTTCCGTATATGCGTGTGGTTTTAAGCCAATTTTTTCACTGTGAATATCGTTATTGAATGTTGAAATAATAATATTCAAAAAAAAAATAATAATAAAATTTTTTTTTTATTTTCTCAATTTGATTTCATTGTGTGTTCAACCTGAGTTGAGGAAAACTTTAAACTTTTCATTTTCTTATATTTATTTATGCATTTCACGTCATGAGTTGTCTTGTTCGGTTTGGTTTTATATAATAAATCAATCAAAATTTATTTTATTGAATTGCTGTCAGTCGTCAATTTAGTTTGGAGGGATATTTTTCTCGATTTTTTCTTTTCTTTTAATATAATTTCCATATCTATTTTCTCACAAAAACGCTTAAGGAAATAGGTCTTTTCTAACAACTTTTTAACTGGTCTGGCGTTGGAGCAACTTGTTAAGCACTTGAAATCAAAGTGCTCCTACAGTCTAAGTAAATGCTGAAGATAATACGAGTATATAAATATTTTTAAATAGATAGCAATTGAAATTGAATGAGCTTGAGTTTTGTACAGGAAGGAGAAAAGTTTAAGGACTTTTTCCACAGTTCTCCCTCTCTCTCTCCCTCTCTCTCTCAAAGTACAAAGTATTTGTTATGAGAAAAATATTTAATTGATAACGAAACGTAAATGTTATCTGCTGTGGAAAAAAGATACTAAGCAAATTTATTAAAGTAGTTAACGCGAGACTGCGAAGCGTAGGATCTCGAGTCCGACTGCACGTTCAATCATGCATATGGTATCGAATTTTAATGATCTGTACTAATCCACGTTTGTGTGAGTTCTTGTCGCCCTGTTTAAGCCTTTTTCAAGATGATTGCTGCTGCAGCTGTTTCGAAGAGAAACAGTCCGTTGAACGTCTTCTTCGTGACTGCCCGGCCCTGCAGCAGTACAGGCTTAGATATTTGGATTGAAAATTTCTGATCCTAATAGTACTAATAGATGCAGAGATTTTAATAAAAAGTACATTTTAATAAAAAGTAGCTTTTAATAATAAGTACCTTTTAATAAAAAGTACCTTTTAATAATAAGTACCTTTTAATAAAAAGTACCTTTTAATAATAAGTACCTTTTAATAAAAAGTACCTTTTAATGAAAAGTATCTCATAATAAAAAAGACATATTAATAAGAGGTACGTTTTAATAAAAAGTACATTTTAACAAAAAGTAGCTTTTAATAATAAGTACCTTTTAATAAAAAGTACCTTTTAATAATAAGTACCTTTTAATAAAAAGTACATATTAATAAAAGGTACATTTTAATAAAAAGTACCTTTTAATAATAAGTATCTCTTAATAAAAAGTACATATTAATAAGAGGTACATTTTAATAAAAAGTACCTTTTAACAAAAAGTATCTCTTAATAAAAAGTACATATTAATAAGAGGTACGTTTTAATAAAAAGTACATTTTAACAAAAAGTAGCTTTTAATAATAAGTACCTTTTAATAAAAAGTACCTTTTAATAATAAGTACCTTTTAATAAAAAGTACATATTAATAAAAGGTACCGTTTAATAAAAAGTACCTTTTAATAATAAGTATCTCTTAATAAAAAGTACATATTAATAAGAGGTACATTTTCATAAAAAGTACATATTAATAAGAGGTACATTTTAATAAAAAGTACCTTTTAACAAAAAGTATCTCTTAATAAAAAGTACATATTAATAAGAGGTACATTTTAATAAAAAGTACCTTTTAATAAAAAGTACCTTTTAATAAAAAGTACCTTTTAATAAAAAGTACATTTTAAAAAAAGTACCTTTTAATAAAAAGTACCTTTTAACAAAAAGTACCTATTAAGAAAAAGTACTTTTTAACAAAAAGTATCTCTTAATAAAAATTACATTTTAATAAAAGGTACTTTTTAATAAAAAGTACCTTTTAATAAAAAAAGAACCTTTTAATAATAAGTATCTCTTAATAAAAAGAACCTTTTAATAAAAAGTAATTAAGGTACTTTAATTAAACTGATCACTGTTGGCTGAAGTAGTAGAACACGAGACTATGAAGAGGAGGGTCCTGAGTTCGAGCCCGCGCTGAATCACGAAATATTGTGTTGAATTCTTCTGCTCAGCATTAGTGCGTAGTTGTAGTAGTTGTTTGCCAGCCTTTTTCAATGATGAAGGCATGTTCACTGGTCACTGAACATAATTGGCAGCGACTGACACTATCATGTACTAAAAGCATTATCGAAATTCGTCACATGTTAAAATGGTATTTTTTTTTTATTGAAACAAAGTGGAATATGAAATCGTTGCAACAAATCGACGTGGGGTAACACATCACATGTTTTGTCGATTTGAAAAAGTTTTGACGATGAAAACGATTTATATCACATACCTGATTGTTTTCAAAATAAAGTTGATTCCAAACAGTGTTTTTTTTAATAATTTTCTATACAAACACATATATGCGTTTAATTTTGCTGGCATTTAAAGGTATTTCATTTAGTCGTGTTACTTATCGGGGGAATACTGTAGCACAGTTCAGTTATTGAAAGTGATTAGTTAATTTTTTCATTTAATGTTATAATGATCGAACCATGTTTCTTCATTGTAGCCTTTTGTAACAATAAAACGATGAATGAATACAATTAATATGTTCGCATTGGCCGGGCGGGAGGTTGATGAAAGTTATAAATTTGATGATCTGACAAAAGTGCCTACGGTCGGACGGATACTCATGCCACATAGAAATTTCGATGACTTCCTTTTTTTTAATTTTTGTTTGCTAATGTCGGCCTAGAAGTTGGTGTTATTTTCATTTGGTAGCCAAAAACTAAAACTTAAAATTGGTGGCAGTTGTTTATGTATAACGCGCAGTCAGTGTCTGTCTGCCTGTCCCTCTTTGGCTATTGAAATGAAACGGGAGTGCCTTCGGTGGTAGTTGTAGTAATAAAACATTTATTTGCGACTTGGGGTTCTTTGTGCTGTTGTTGTAAATGTTATAGATTTTGTTTTTGTTTTCTGGGTATTATATGGCCATTATTATTATGTGGCATGTAATGCACGAATGATTAAGTCGTGTCTCCACTCATACAAAAGAACAAAAATAAACTTCAAAATAATGAAAAGGTCAAAAAACCGAAAAGCTTTTTTGTCCGTATCACACGAAATTACAGCCGGGATATTGTCATCTCTACAGTGTACGAGTAGTTTTAGATTTTCAAGAAAATTTCATTACAAAACTTATAATGACTGTGGGGTTTCAATCAAGGGCGTGTTTTCTTTTTGTAGGGGAATTGTTGGAGTTTTGGAAATGTTAATAACTTTTAGGTACTGGTTCACACTTCATTTGCTTAATTTAATTGTTGCTTTTGTCTAAACGCTTTAACATTTTCCCAACTATCGAAATTAAAATCTTCATTGTTGTTGTTATTTACTTTAAATAAATGTTTATTTATTTGAATATTATTTTCAATACAGCATTTGATTTGCCATTAATTTTATTTAAATATTTACATCTGCTATTGGCTTTATATATACGAAACATCTACTCGTAGAGTATTTCTTGTGTGTAACAGATTTATTTGTTTGTTTAAGTGCAAAAAATTAATTTACAATAAACAAAAAACCATTAAGAAAATAAATAAATAAATACATTTTGAAAATACTTGAATTTGATGATATTCAGATGTTAAAAATAAACTGCCAGAGAAGGAGATCAGAAAGGGCATAATGATAGAAAATTGTTACTTTTAACAACAATTCCTCAGCTTTCAAATACTTTAAAAGAACAATTTGTTAGTATTTACATACTTCCATGATTTCATATAGAAATTTTAATTTATTTAGTCATTTTAAGCTGTTGTTTTGCCTTAAATCCTGATGTTTGAAGAGCTTTCGGATTTTGATAAAAGAAAAACATTGTTTGCTTTTATAAAACCCATCCTCGGCACTTGTCTTGTTTCCATTCTAATTTAAATACATAAATAGTTTTTTTATCAAGAAAAAATCAAAAGTTATTATTCCTTCTATCAACAATTAATCATTTAACTTAATACGTTTTATGGAAATTTAAAGAATTTATTTAAAATGTTTCCGAAAAATTTCCAATGAATTCAATTATATTTGTATTTATATTTTTTTCTTTATCATCAATTGGATGCTGTCTGTTGTTCCCTTTATTTCTGTGGAAAATCCAATCAAGTTTCATATTTTCAATGAATCTTCACGAATATATATTTTTTTTTAAGATATTCTAAGAAAATTAAGTTCTACTATTATTTACCATTATCTCGTATTAGATCTCTTGAACACGTTTTATTATAAAAATAAAAGAAACTGACGAAAAAAAGTAAATAAACCAAAAGAAAGTTAAAGAAAAAACGAAAAATGATTTTTGATGTTTGATTAAACACATGAGCAAACGGTATATTGATGATTTGATTCCCAAAACACTTGATCAAAGATCACAACAACAACAACAACAATAAAATAATAATAATAATGCGAAAAACAGCATTAAGTACTCTTGTAATAATGAACAGCTTAAAAAAGTAAAGTTGTATGTTAGAATAAACTCACCTCAATGCGAGCATATGTATATGAGTAGAAGGTAGCGCGTTAGCTCAATTCAGTCGTACTAAAAATCATCTTAACAGAAAATATATAGAGTGATTTTTTTAAGTACGGAGAGGTTTAAATTAAAAGCATTTTACTCGTATTGGACATCGGCGAAGTTTGTTCTTTTTTTTAAAACAAATAGAATTTGTGTCTTACAGCCATACCTAAATACGGGCGGCAAGCGTTTTTTAGCTGTCAAAAGTTCTCATGTCCATACATTTTGTATGGAGCATACCGAAATAACGCAGCGGCAACGCTTTGCTATTAGAAAATACGATTTTGACAGAGCGTTTTCTAATGAAGTTGGTTGCAAAAGAAAACAATTGTAACCAGAGAAAAAGAGCAAAAATTTACAAAAGTGAAATAAATAATAAAAGAAAAAATTTGAGCACTTCGTAGTAGAAAATGGAGATAAGAAAATATTTACAATATGATTATATACATAAATATGTATGCACGTTTGTAATTTGTACAAAATTTCAATAACAAAATCACAAATGTCGTCCGTCCAGCTGTTAAAAAAATCAGGGTTGTTTAATTTGTTTGTTTGATAACCCTGTTTTTATTGTTTTTTGACATAACGTTGCCGCTTTTGTTTAGGTATGGCAATTCAGCGTTAAAGCTCAGCGGAAAAACACGTTCCGCTTTCCGCCCGTATTTAGGTATGGCTGTTAGTGCGTGATTTTTTAAGAGTTTGCGGATTTGGTAAAAAAAGCGCTTACAAAATTTGGAGAAATGTATGAAATCTTTATTTATATCTATATAATTCTCTGATTTTTAGTGCTGTTGGCTGAAGTAGTAGAACACGAGACTATGAAGCGGAAGGTCCTGAGTTCGAGCCCGCGCTGAGTCATGAAATATTGTGTTGAATTCTTCCGATCAGCATTACTGCGTGCAGCACCCACCTTCGTCGGCCCTGTAGCAAAAACTAGCCGGCGAAGTAAAAAGGTTGAAATAGCTACAAAAACAACTGTCTATCTTCTCATCTTTCCTAATCTGTCCCTTCAATACTATCCCCTCGTTTTCAGTTCCGGCGCAATGCATTGCATATGTAGGGGTCATCCCCTGAGTGCTGGTCCTACTCTTAAAAAAAAAAAAAAAAAAAGTTATAAGATGATTTCATGTAAACGTTGACCGCGTCTACCCCTCATACGCTGGGTTCAGTCTTTGGATACTTTCTCCAACATTTCCGCCAGTATCTCATGAATAAATTCTTTAATATTGGCTCCCAGTGCATCGACCGTTAAGTGCGCTTGTCCGTATATTAATAAGCCTTAACGTGGCCCCATAAAAATTAGTCTAAAGGCGCTGAACCACATGATCTAGGCGGCCAGTCGACCGGACCCAAATGATGTGAAATAAACTGTTCACGGATTTCGTCTCTCAATTGGGCCACTGCTTTTTTTTTCTAGGAGTAGAACCAACACTCAGGGGATGACCCCTATGTATGCAATGCATTGCGCCAGAACTGAAAACGAGGGGATAGTATTGAGGGGACAGATTAGGAAAGATGAGAAGATACGACAGTTTTTTTTGTAGCTTTTTCAACTTTTTACTTCGCCGGCTAATTTTTGCTACAGGGCCGACGAAGCTGGGTGCTGTTACTCTGCTTTTTTAGTACATGATGGTGTCAGTCGCTGCCAATTATGCTCAATGACCAGTGACTATGCCTTCATCATTGAAACAGGCTGGCAACAACTAACACAACCATGAACTAATGCTGATCAGAAGAATTCAACACAATATTTCATGACTCAGCGCGGGTTCGAACTCACTCATCCAACAGCTTTGCTTTGTGTGCTATTGAAAACCACATGTCAGCCAAGTTAAACTTTTTAATTTTGAACACACAAAAATGTTAGTTATCGCACAGTAGCGCTCGCCATTCACAAAAGCGTTCTTGCCTTAGTCGCTACCGACCCATAATCCACACCACACCGTGCATGCTTCTGGCTGTTCTTCACACCAAATACGGCAATATCGCTTAATCACGCAACCATTTAATCAGAAATGAATACGAAGCAATTTCTTAACCGAGCATGAAATTCGATAATAAGTACAATAATCTGGAAGCGTTGTTTGTTTGTACGTCGATTTATATGATTAAATTGTAGACCAAACTGAACATGTTTAACAGTAACGTGTTACACAAAAACAGCTGAGCTGCCAAAAACACTGCTGCCAAAATAAAAATGCTAAAAAATCACTATATTAAATTGAATTAAGATTCAGAGGCTAATTGTTCGAAATTTGTTTTCAAATCTCAGAAAGACATGATAAATATTCCAAGGCACAAAGGAAAGTCAACATCAGTTTTATTCAACTTACACAGCAGTCTTTGGTAAGAATTTGGACAAGAATGTACTGCAAACGATGTAAAGCCGTTGGCACGGGCAAGTTTAGGTTCAGGAGTAACATGGACTTCCATTTGACAACATATTGTCAAATATTTGACAGGTGTAGTAACCTTACCTTCACCGAGAGAATTTCTCCAGTATAGATGTGACAAAATTTGTTGTTTTTGAAAAAACAGTGCTGCCAATACCAAATTTCATCGTGTCCCGTAAGAAACACCCGATGGAAAGATTAGATGCAAGAAAAAGTTGTGAATGTTATGAAAAGAATCTATAAAACATCAACCCAAATAATCAAAGTTAAATAATGTTTGTATGCTAACTGCCAGTGAGTCTGTCTCTGTCCCTCTCTCGCTGTCTTTCGGATTGTCTAATCAAAATAAACAAACAAAAAGTAAACGAACAATAAATTAAAATGGTTGGTGTACAGCAAGTATAACTAATGATATTGCAACAAAAACAACAACAGCACCAACACAAACGCGAAAAAAAGTAAAAGATGTTGTTGTAATACATACAGCAAAAAATGGGTAATTGGCCCAAGTACCGTAAACATAAAGAATAGATGATAAACTGTAGATACAACATAACAGAAGCTTAAAAGAGTTCTTTAATGGCAATAAATAAATAAAATGCAGAATAGGGGTGCAGTGAAAGATGTTAAATTATATATTGTTTAACGATGGCTAGAAATAAGATTACCTATAAACCCAAAATGTTGAAAGTTTTAAGAATTGCAAAAATTCCAAAATCGGCCCTCAAACCTCAATAGAATTAATAAATAAATATATTTATTAAATCGACAAAACCACAAATAACACAAAAATTGTAAAAACTATTTAAATTTAGTTTTTAATTTTAATCGTTACGATACATTTTTTCCAATTTAATTTTTTATTTTAATCGTACTGATTCTTTTTGCCCAAATTTACTAACTTCTTTCTTATTCAGCGATGTCGCAAGCAATCGTTCGACGTAAGGAATAACATATAAAAAAAAATGCAGTGAAACTGATTTAAATTTCTTATTGAGATATCTTAGCTAGATCCTAGAGGTACAATTCAATGGGGCTAATGCAGATCACCAGCGAACCTTTACCCAACATTTCTTTGAATAATTAGGGATTTTACTTCAAACTTGCACTCAATTGAATGAGAAGTTTAAGCAAATGTGAACTGAATAATGATTTATCCCATTTTATTATTTTCCCACTTTGACACTACTTTAATTATAATTGTTAGAGATAAAGAAAACAACAAAAATAGTTTTTAATATGTTCTATAGGTATTTATTTAATATATCAGTTGCCATAAAAAACAAATGCAAATCTAATATCCATCTTTGCATCCTATTCATATCATTAACATTTTAGTTTTTCTTTCTTTTGTGGCATAAATTTCCTTTATTACTCCAAAGTTCTTGGTAAAAATACCAAAAATTATTGCATACTTTAACATCCAGCTTCCTTTAGCATGGAATATACTTGGAAGCAGTCTAACATGCAGCTGGAAGAACCACCTAGACATTATGAAATGCATTTGCCAGTTTATGAAGAAAGAAGAAAAAAGAACGGGCTTTGGAATGACGGGCACAAACGTGTAACGTCGACTTACTCCATTCGACTGCTATTTTATTATACTTTTCCTATTTGTTTATTTTCTTTTCTTTAGTTTTTTTTTTTTTTTTTGTTGCAAATCTTCCACCAGGAAGATTCTAAGTATTCATTCAATAATTTCATGCAACTTGTATGAGCTTAACGAAGAAAAATACCTACGGGGTTGTGTAATAAGGCCAACTCAATATTGGGAATAGTTTTTGTGGACCGTATTGTTTCGATGAAGTTTGTATTATTTACTATTCAGCCGTTTGATGTCAAGCCAGCGTGACTATTGAACGTCTAAGCAACATATCAAGTCAATAATTTTGTCTATTGCTGATGGTCAAATCCTTTAACTGTACGCCGTCGTTATAAGAGATCGAGGTTATGAGGTAAAATATGAGGTTATGAGGTAAAACATGAGGTTATGAGGTAAAATATGAGGTTATGATGTAAATAACAACGACCAAAATATGGTGTATGTAATAGGTTCGATTTCCAAGCTAGAAAGACTCAATGACGTCAATAACGCTTCGTCTGTAAATACGGGTGACATAAATATTGAGAAATCGGAAATTCTTGTTGTTCTTGAAATGAAAATGAGGTATTCCTTTTGTAGTTATCAAAAGCAGCGTTTAAGTGCCTCAGGTTTTTAAGACGGCGTAAGATATATTTCAGTTCATCTGATCTCCTCACTATTTATATCACATCCAATCGAAATTGGAATACAACTCTCATATATGGACCAATGCTTCAAATCCTGTTTTAGAATTACTCCATCGTGTTCTGGGCGAGGACGAGGAAACTCATTGTAGACAGCAGAGTATCCTACTCCATTGATTTACTTAAACATCGGTGCGTTTTGTTGTTCCTTCACTACCATAATAGGACTAGGACCAGTCCTAAATCGGGAAATTTATTCACGAACCACATTCTTTTTTAAGAGCGTATCCTTTAGTGGTTGATGAGCCAACGAAGGGCATGTTAAAAAGTGGACTACATGTAAGGGTCCGTGCTTCAAAGTCTATTTTGAAGCTAATCGACAGGTTAAGGGCGGTAAGACTCTTAGGAGACTGTAGGGTAGCCAACTCTATTTACTCACTTAAGTATGTAGAAACGGGTTTCTTTGTTTTGTCGCGCTCGAATGAAATCAGTGATCGTACAACTCGCACCACGCCTTACAGCGAAAAATTATTTGGTGGAACTGACCGTATGTAAAATAAACTCTCAGCGGGGCTCTTTGCTACCCTATGCTTAATTGAATGGTTCAAATACTCGTAGTATGTCTATATATGTCTCTATACCCCTTCCTGCAACCAATTTTCTTAGTTCCAGAACAATGAATCGCATAAGTAAGGCCCATCCGCTGAGTGCCGGTCCCAAAAAAAAAATAAATAAAACAAGTAAAAACGTTATATTCGATCGGGTCCAAATATTTAGTAGATAAATTAAAAATGTTTAACCTGTTGGGTCAGAGTTCCTTTAAGATATTTCTGTGCCCAATATGAAAACTCTATTTTGACACGATCACTCCGGTAAGGGCCGTGTTGGGGACACCTCCCCTTCCTCGTAAAAACGTAAAAAGTGAATTTGTGGGATATTTAAGTATAGAAACAAAATATTTATTTGTTGGTTTCACTTAGGGGACAAAAATGGGTGGAAGGGTAGGGCAGGGGAAGATCAGAGAACATCTTACCTTCGTCGTAAAAGCTTAAGGCCTGTAAATATTAAGACTATTTTAAATTCTTACACTATTTTTTCGTGTAATATGTTATTTCAACGCCCATTAAAGGGGGCGTGGTCCAAAAATTTATTTTTATGATTTTCTGGCTCCAATTTCAACGACACAAAAAAATCATTTGCTTAACAAAATTAAAAAACTTTAAAAATTATGTTGTTTTTTAGAGCTTGGCTTAGATTTTCCTAGGGGAATTTGATCCCCTCTGTCCCGATTCTACTCATTTACGAATTTGACCTGTAATATCCCTCAAAATTTATCTATAATAAATTTCAAGGGCCTGGCTCTTTTCATTTAGACAGTATCATGATTTCCATAGACGGACGGACGGATCTAAGTTCGTCTTAGATTTCATCACTGATCAAGACCCCATTAAATTTTTATGAGGTCTTAGGGGGATATTTCGCTGCGTTATACACGGAATGACAAAGTGAATAACACCCTCAAATTCTTTTGTGGAGTGTAGAAAAATAAAATAAAAGTTTTTGTTGTTTTTGATGTGTAAACATCTATAGGCTGGGGGTAAAAATATTTTTCACAATACAATCACAAATTTAGAGTAAGATCAAATCGGTGTGAGCTATGTATGAGTGTATTAGTGTTATCATACGAAAACAAGAAGTACAGAGAAACTTAACAGCTGCATAGAAATACACCCAACACCACCTAGTGTGCAATAGACTTGTGTCCAACTAGCTCATTCGCTCAGTTTTGACAAGAGCCTCTGATCAAACCCATTTAAATTACATAGGTTTGATTATAGGTTCTTGTCAAAACTAAGCGAATGAGCTTTTAATAAGAAATATTCTAAAACAAAGCAATTTAAGGAAAACAAAAAAACTAGACTTGCCAAACTAAAAGTCTTCCCCGTCTTTGGGATTGTCATTCATACGGACATCAAGAAGTACAGAGAAAGTTAACAGCTGCATATAAACACCATCTAGTGTGCAATAGTAGCTACTAATTTTTATTAACATATAATTGTGCTAGGGCTGTACAGTTCGAAAACCATTGCTGTAAAATAACTACATGGATTACATTTCAGTAAACAGCTGATTAATAGCTTTTTCATTACTAGATGTTTACACATCTCCCCTGTGATCGGACCCAGGCTGCTGATGTGTTAACATCTATACGCGCGCCTCTAGGGCAGTAAACTATCAGTTTCAATACATACGCAAGTGTAAGTGTAAGAGTTTGTTTGTTTGTTGTTGTTGCTTGGCAGTCGGTATTGAAAGTGATTATTGGGCGATTTTCATATAATTTTCCCACGCGATTTTCTCCGGAAATTCATAGCCGATTTTGTTAATTTTTGGATTAAAACGCTAGTGCGGGTTTCGACGAAGAGTTTAGGCCAAAAATTAAGGCGATCCGATATCGGCGAGCGGAGATTTAAGTGTTTTAATTCGGAGTATTAATTTGGAGTAATATTAAAAAAGTGTTTTATGTTGATCTTCGGTTTTGTCTTATGCATAGCAAAGAGAATAGTGACGTGGTTATACGTACATATATAAAAATGAGATAGCAAGACAGCAACGTATGTAGCTTATGTACAAACATAACAATGTATGTATGTACATTTGTCTGTTGCTTTGCATTCTCTTTGTTTTTTGTGGGTTTAATATAAAATAAATAAACAAAAAGGTGTTAACACATCGCCCGTGAGTTCGAACACTCATTGATTTTTTTTTTAATTCGGAACAGCACTCAGGGGATGGCACCTACATATGCAGTGCCGGAATTAGAAAGTAGACGATGGCATTGAGAGGATAGAGAATTTTTTTGTGTAGCTATTTCAACCCTATGCAGCTTTTTTAATAATTGCAATACACAAATCAATTTTCTGTAAAATGCCACGTGGCAAGTGCTACCCCGCTACTAATTTTATAATTAACAATATACTTTAATTATGTGACTCTTTTTCTCAACTGTTCTGCCTTGAATGCCCACCCATATTGACAAACCCGTTATAATAGCATACAAAGATTTCGAATTGCCAAGCACGATTTTGACCATGTGTCTATAAATATGTAAGACTGCTTAAATAAGAGTCAATTCTAAAAGCAATAAAACTCTTTGCCACAGAAGAAGAAAGAAAAAAAACTAGAAAATATTATGGCACTCACAACTGGCATTAGAAAGAAGTTGCACAAGAAAAGAGGAACTAATCTTGGGTAATAGTTGGAAGCAATAAGAAAGAAAAAATAACTAAC
The DNA here is from genome assembly GCA_951800035.1 of Linnaemya tessellans. NCBI lineage: Eukaryota > Metazoa > Arthropoda > Insecta > Diptera > Tachinidae > Linnaemya > Linnaemya tessellans. The sequence continues at coordinate 124,491,583 of OX637533.1, forward strand.
GGCAAGACAAAATATTCTTATTTTATATATTCTTCTAAGAAGGAAGTTAATCCATGTTGAAATATGGTATCTTCAGTGTCTCAAGTTGACTGCGGACCCAATAGGAATTAGTGGAACACGTTTTATTAAACGTGCAAATTGCATAACTCACATACTTTGAGAATGATCTTGTTCATAATAAAATGTCAGCATATATTTTCTTTCTTTTTTTTTCTTTTTTTTTTGCATTCAAGGAAAACCAGTATTGGAATTCTTAGCTTTTTTTGTCATGGCATTTCAATAAAACAGAAATAAATCAAATATTTGCACCACAAAGATAATGATCTTTTTAGCACCCGACAAATCAAACCAACAGTGAGTGCATTACAGCAGACACATGCAACATAAACAATTCACATATCAACTTCTTGGCTTTATTTAAGATATTTTTTTTTAAATATCTTTAATTACTAAGTGAACACGAGTTAGTTTCGTTTTTCAATTCTGTGTTAGTAATGAAAATGTTGGCTAATTAATGTGCTAATCTATCAAATGAGTTAGACAAAAATTAAACTCCTTAAAACAAAATTACCTTCAATTGTATTTAACAAAAAGTTTTCATTCAACTTAACACCTCTATATATGAAAAGAACTTGCACCCGTGATTCCGTTGGTAACCTCTATAAATGAAGGAACTGAAAAAATACGGTTGTGGTAAAGACTAGTTTTCCCTTGAACTGGCAACCTCGTGCAATCTAACCATGGCTGTGTTCAGTGCTGCCATATTTCATTACTTTTTAAGTTATTAACCCTTATTGTGTTTGGCGTTTTTTGCCTTCAAATTCGCCAGTTTGTTTGTTGCAGCTTAAAGACAAACAGCAAAATTTTTCCTTAATCTGACTCATGCTGTGAAAGCTCAGCGTCAAACATTCTGCAAAAACATTTATTTCCCAATTCCTTAGTTTCTGTTGTTCTACGGTATTTTAAAAATGTATTGCTACAAGGAAATATCCCTGAGTGTAGGTATAAAATTTGTATTGGTCTCATTGAATTTAATCCTTAGAATCTTAATTAAATCGTTGCCAATAGTGTTGTTATTGGCTTCTATTAAATTACTAATCAAAAACTTAGTAATTTCCTCAAGTTCAATTACAGTAGCAAGGCCTTTGCGAAGCTCTTTTATATCCACGGCAGCGTTGCCATAACTTTTTCAAAAAAAACTGCAACTTTAGAAAAAAAAACTGGTTTTCACGTAAAAAAACTACACATAAAAAATTCACAAAAATATATAGTTTTTTCATATTTTTTTATTAAAACAAAAACATAACACAACAAATTAAATATGATATACATCTACATATAACAAAGCAATTCATTTTAATAAAAAATATATAGGTACATGGGGTTTAAATAAACAAAAAGAGTTCATTATTATTCAGATATAATACTGCCTGTTCCAGAATCTCGACAAGTCGATGTCGTTCTCATATTTATATTGAAACCAATAATTAAAAATTTAAATTTGTTTGTATGTACATAGAAAAACACAAGGCATATCTATCTAACAGGTACAACCATTTCAACAAAAATTGAACACTTATTGTAGAAACTACCTTAACAGTTGCAAAAATCGTTAAACGACACTACTAAGTTTGACGTTTTATCAGGTTAGGCAAGTGAGCTCGTGCTCCCACCTGCAATATATGTACACCTTGGTAAAATTCAACTTGCTTTGTGGTCAGGGGTGCAAAAAGATGTATGTGATAATTACATACTCGTATAAAAAAGTATAGTTAAACCTTGCCACTGTTATATTAAGCAAATGGGGTAAAATTATGGTTTCAGAAATTGGAATTAAAATAACAAAATTAAGAGTAAAAAAGTAAAATGTAAAAACTGCAAAATCTGCACAATTTACAGAAAAACTGGTTTTTAAAGAAAAAAAACTGCAAAACTGCTCAATGCTTAGAAAAACTTTCAAATGCAGATAAATCTGCACATTTGGCAACGCTGATCCACGGCCAAAAGCTTTAAAGTTTTACTTAAGTCTTCTAAAACTCGTTTAAGTAAAATTGGGTAAAATTGTGTTTCAAGCAAAAAAATTATTTTTTGCAAAGAGGTACTACCCCTTTGCAAAAAAATTGGTCAAAAATGTTTTTTGCTTACATGCATGCGATTTAAGCTTTTTCGGAAGCTTCTTCGCATTTTAAACTCCTTTCAATATTTACTTATTAGAAATAAACGCCTTTTAACCAAATGTTGAATTTCCTTTGTACCTTGAATTTAAACAAAATTTTATTAATTGAATTTAAAATGACGAACTGTGCTTTAAATCATGTATGAGGGGAAACTAGTTCCCTTCTTGCATCTTCATGTTTACTTGTAGTTGTTACTGTCTATCATTTGACTTATTAAAATGATCACCTTCATTATTTATATGAAATTTTTTTTTCTAATTAAATTCCTTTTTTGTATGAGACGAAACAAGTAATTAAAAACACAAAAAAAAATAAAATAATTTGTAGTACGGGTACAACAAAAATCAAAAATTTTGTTAATCGAAAATAGAAAATTTTGTATTAGCAGATCAGTTAATCGGGTAGAAATCCATCGGATATCCGTAATAAATATTGTTCAAATAAATGTTTTTCTTATAATTTGGTAGGTAATTTTATTGCATTTATTTTTGAAATATAACATGATTAAAATATTATTTTTTTCAGTCTGCTTATTCCGTAACTATTTGCCGAGGTCAACGTCAAGACAATCTAAAAAGTGGGATACTTATATACATAATCGTTGTGGTGAACAACTGAACTCTGCTGATGGCCTTAAACTACGCTCTAAGGACTAGAAAAGTAGCAAGAGGCTGTTAAAAACAGAGAATTAGTAAAGAAAAAGTGTAAATAATTGTTCAGGAAAATATTTCAATTTAGTGGGAAAAAAATATTATTAAAAATTATTTAATCTCGGCACCATACGACTTGTCTTAAAAAAGTACTTTTCAAAAAAAAAAAATAAAAATTAATGCAAATTAAAAAAATATCTATTTAAAAAATATCTATTTAAAAAATATCTATTAAAAAAATATCTATTTAAAAAATGAAAGCTAATTTTTAAGTGAATAGCTTTAAAAAAAATTCTTTGCAAAAGAGTACTTTTTTTCATAAAGTACCATTTAAAAAAAAAATTCTTTGTGAAAGAGTACTTTTTTCATAAAGTACCATTTTCAAAAAGTACATCCTTGAAAAAAGTAAATTTTTCAAAAGTGTTCTTAAAACAAGACTACATTTTCAAAAGTTTTTTTTTTTAAATATACATACTTTAAAAGAGTACTTCTTTTCATAAAGTACCATTTTCAAAAAGTAGATCTTTGAAAAAGTACCTATTCCAAAAATTTTCTTAAGACAAAACTACATTTTCAAAAGTTATATTTTCAAAAAAAATATTTCGTTTATTATAGGAATATTCCATATATATGAATTACTGTTTTCGAAAAGTACCTAAACCGAAAAGTAATTTCGAAAAAGTACCAAATTAATATATAAACAATCCCTTTAATTTTAATATTCAAGAACACATTATATTCGTTAATTTTGTTCTAAAATTTTGCAATTTCATGAAATCTATTAAATTTAAAATTTTTAGAATCGTTTTCCCGAATTATTTACGCCCGCATGTAGGAGGCCTCTAGTATTTTTATATTAGCACTTGCTCAGTACTTCGAATGTTAGAATGCATTAACTAATTGAAACATTTTCAAATTTAATTGAATACTTTATAGAACTTTTCATTTCACTTGGTATTATTACAAAATGGTCTGAACTGCTTTAAATGTCAAAAAACCATACGACCGACAACAATCTGTGCCTGCATGCCGCCTTTTTTGCTAGAAAACAAAAAATTTTGTTTATAAAATTAATTTTCTAACTACAAACAAAAATTGTTTGGTTTTGGTACGATAATAGTCGTATAGCTCTCTTGCTTACAGATCTCAAATTAACCTCATTCCCAGGGTATGGCGAGGAAAAAAAATGTATTTAAGAAAATAAAATTAAATTGTACTACTCCACCATCAAATAATAAAATATAATAATAATAAACATAAAATATTTTCAAGCCAACAACAGCAACAGTAATATGTATGCGAACAATAACAAAAAAAAGAAAAAAAAACTTTACATAAACATATTAAGAAAAAGAGCAACAAACATGAACAAAATGTCATAGAAATGTTATAAAACCAACACTTTACATATGCCAGGCAGGCAGACAGACGCTGCAAAAGCGACAGTCACTCACTCAGTCGAACTACTAACCAACCAGTTACAAAAAACACAGGCCCAGTTAAATAAACAAATAAGGACAGACTGACTGACAGACAGATAGACAGACAAACTCCTAGGCAACAGCAAACAATGATATTAACCAACCCAACAACTCATGCAATCCACTTTAAACAAACCATCAGCCAAAATAATGACAACACGTTAACTGCAAATACATTCAGGGCTTTTGTTTGTTGGTTAGAGTACAATTTGCAGGCAAAATAACATCGACATTAAACATCAACTATAAAAATAAATATTGAACTTTTTACTGAAAATGTCAAAAATACAAGTGTAGAAATGTAAAAAAATAACATTTTCCTGCCATCATGTAAAGGGTGTTTTTTGAATTCCTAAAGGGTTAACTGTCAAATGAAGTGTCATGCTGCGGTTTGTTTTTGACAGTTGTGGTCACTATAACCTGGCAAGTCATAATAAAGAAGAGGGAGGGGGGGGAGGGTCTGAGAACAATGTTGTCAAATTCACAAGATTTAGTTTAAAAATAAGTTCTTTATTCTCGCAACTTATAGGCGACAGCATCGTGCTCAGCGACGAGTCCATTAAAAACAAATGCCTCATATTTCATTCAGGAAAAATCGTTCTTTTGATTCTTTTGATGTTTTTTTCTTTGCCACTTTGTCCGGGACTCAGGGTATGAGCCCTACTCATCTCTATCTTCTCATCTTTCCCCTCAATACTATCCCCTTACTTTCCAGTTCCGACGCAATGCATTGCATATGCGCTGGTCCTACTCCTAACAAAAAATAATTCGCATGAGTACAGTGCCCTGGATGCTGGGCCTGGCTAAGACAAAAAAAATCCTCCACCGCAAACAGATAGCCCAAATTACCAGTGGGTGCTGTTGGCTGAAGTAGTAGAACACGAGACTATGAAGCGGAGGGTCGTGAGTTCGAGCCCGCGCTGAGTCATGAAATATTGTGTTGTAGTTGTTGTCAGCCTGTTTCAATGATGAAGGCATAATCACTGGTCACTGAGCATAATTGGCAGCGACTGACACGATCATGTACTAAAAGCAGAGTAACAGCACCCACCTTCGTCGGCCCTCTAGCAAAAATTAGCAGGCGAAGTAAAAGGTTGAAATAGCTACAAAAACAACTGTCTATCTTCTCATCTTTCCTAATCTGTCCCCTCAATACTATCCCCTCGTTTTCAGTTCTGGCGCAATGTATTGCATATGTAGGGGTTATCCCCTGAGTGCTGGTCCAAGATAAAAAACAAGTAAAAACGTTATATTCGACCGGGTCGAATCTTAAATACCCTCCAAATATTTAGTAAGTGAATTTGAAATGTTTAACTTGGTGGGACAGAGTTCCTTTATATAATATCGTACGTCAACGCCCACTAAAGGGGGCGGGGTTCAAAAATATGCAATATCATGCACAGACGAACGTATGGGCATTGCTAGACCGTCTTAGACTTCATCACAGTTCTCTTTGGAGGCTATAAAAACTGTATTTTGGCGGGGTCGCTCTGGCAAGGGCTGTGGGGGAAACATTTCACCTTTGTCATTAAACTCTAAAAATAAATGCTTGGGATAATTATATACAAAATTAAAATTTCTTTTTTTTGATAGGGTCATTTAGCGGGCAAAGGGGGAGAAGGGGGTAGGGCAGCAACAGGCAGTCATAAAACTCTAAAGATAAATACTTGGGATGATTATATACAAAATTTAAAAAAAAAATTTTTTTTTGGTAGGGTCATTTAGGGGGCAAAGGAAGAAGGGGGGGGGGGCTAGGGCAGAAATCGGCAGTCATAAAACTCTAAAGATAAATGCTTGGGATGATTATATACAAAATTTAAAAAAAAAAATTTTTTTTTGGTAGGGTCATTTAGGGGGCAAAGGAAGAGGGGGGGTAGGGCAGAAATCGGCAGTCATAAAACTCTAAAGATAAATGCTTGGGATGATTATATACAAAATTTAAAAAAAAAATTTTTTTTGGTAGGGTCATTTAGGGGGCGAGGGGGAAGGAGGGGGTAGGGCAGAGTAGTACCAGGTTTAGTCTCAGCTTCGTCATTAAAGCTTAAAAGTGTTATTTTTAAGGAATGTAGGCTTAAGTAAAACAATTTGTTAAATTTTTATGCTATTTTTGCCTATAATAACGCCCACTGAAGTGGGCGGGGTCAAAAAATATTTTTATTTTATTTAATGGCTCCAAGTTTAAGGCGTTGGACCATATTTGACATAAAAATATATCATTTGCTTAACAAAATAACCAAAAAACTTTAAAAATTATGTTGTTTTTTCTGGGTTGGTTTAGTTCTTCTTAGGGGAACTTTTTTCCCTCTTGCCCGATTCAGCCCATCTTCGAACTTAACCTGCTCTAAGTTTTAAAATATATTTATGCCAAATTTCAAGAGTCTAGCTCTTTTCGTTTGAACTGAATCGTGATTTCCACAGACGGACGGACGGACGGACATGCTCAGTTCGTCTTAGATTTCATCACTGATCAAGAATATATATACTTTATGGGGTCTGAGATGGATATTTCGATGCGTTACAAACGGAATGACAAAGTGAATATACCCTCCAAATTCTTTTTTGGAGGGTATAATAAATAAAAAAAAGTACAGTTGGTTCAACAGTGGGAACTCCGCTTAAGCAGAGACTGACTGGTTTATCAGAAACACTAAATGAGTCCGATCACATTGTGATTGTTGAACTCAACACATGCAAATTATTCACAACCAACCTGCGTCGGAGCGCATATACATATAACAGTGAGGCACATAAATGCATAACTTTGAATTAAAATTTTTTTACTTTCAAGACATTCCAATATATTTTGCAAGAAAAAAAATCCATCTACTGCAAACTCAAATTGCACATGCTTCAACGAAAACACATACTTAATTACAATGATTACTATGAAAAAAATAAAAAAAAATAAAATATTGCAACAAAAAAAAACGAAGAACACACTTTAAATTTGATTAAAAAACCATCAAATTAAAAAAGACAAAAACCTACAAAAACGGCAACAAAATTACTACACTTTCGCCGTCACAGCAAACTCTGCCACACAGTGCAACGTGTGGGTGACACAGCAACAAGTTGACAAATATTAAAAAAAAAAAATAATAACAACAAATGCTGCACTTTATTGTTGTTATTAAACAGTGCAACAGTGACAATAATGATGATGCCACAAAAAGAAAACAAGAAGCTGCGATAATAAATGACGCTGCGGCAAATACATGACTGACTATCATTTATTAAAAAGCATGATGATGATGATGATGATGACGATGTGATGACTCTGTCGGCGTTGACAATAATGTGATGTGTTCATTCAGTGTGAAAATAAATGGTAAAATTGGATTATTATGTTTTTCAGTTTGGCTGCTATTTCTGTGCCGCAGTTGCATTTACAACAGCAAAAAATTTCAAATGCAATGAATTTATGCATGAATGTTGTTTGTCTTCAACTGCAACCAAGAATAATAGGAATGCATTCAACATTTATTTTACGTGTGTGCGAGTATGTGCGCCTGTGCGACAACAATATTAAAGATAAGAAACAGTAAAACAACCTCAACAGCTTTTAACAACCATAAAACCCCTGTAAATGAATTCTGTAATTCTGTAATTCTTTTGCTTTTGCATTGGAAGTTTTATGATGATGACGATGGCAACAGTATTTGGGTCAGGCATGTTTATAAGTTGGGGTGGGTACGTGGAAACAGCACGCACATTTGTTGAACGCATAGACAAAACTATAGGATATTTGTTAAATGAGAAGCCTACCTGCCATATATTTTGGTTAAGGAAAACTTTTTGTGAACATTGAAAACTTAGTCCTCAAACAAACAGGCAAAAATCAATTTGATAGTACTGCTGGTGGCCTTGAATATCGGGTTCGAGTCCGCACTCAGTCATAAATATGGCATCGAATTTGTCTGATCTTCATTAGTGCATTGAAGGCGAAGCAATGACCGCTTAACTTTAGCGATAACGGTTATAGTGCCAACTGTTCTAAAGAGCCGAATACAGCAAACGCCCCCCCCCCCCCTTTGACGGTACTGCAGCAAAAAATTCACCTGCGATGCAAAGAATAAAATGGCTACAACAAATTCTCTATCTCTCCATCTTTCTTCATCTGTCTTCTCAATTAAAGTTTCCGAAAATAAACAAAAGATCAAGACATTTAGAGAGTTTTAGTATGGCCAGCCTCCCGGGAACGCCAACACTCAAGTGTTTGCTGGAATTTTTAAACATTTTCTATCGGTTGAAGCTTAATGCCGTTGGATATTTTGTTAGTTCTGGCACAATGCACTCCGTCCATAGAAATCATATTCTGAGTGCCAAAAATTTAACTTGTGATTAAGCAATCTTCTGAAGAAGATAAAGTGTGAGGGTGCTGTTGGCTGAAGTTCGCAATCTAACGTTATTTTCAACTAGTGAATGGTAACACTTAGCTCATGTCTGATTTGACAGATAATTAGTTTTATCCTTCCGCTGAACGAATATGGTTGTGTATACGCTTGAACAACGCTTCGCTGAGTGGGCCTGCGATCGACTTACAGAAGATGCCGATTTTGCCAAAAAAAAAATCATCTTTTCAGATGAAGCTCATTTTAATCTTGGCGGGTATGTAAACAAGCAAAATTGTCGCATTTGGGGCACAGAAAACCCGCACGCATACATTGAAAAGCCGACGCACCCAAAACGAGTCACCTGGCGCATTTTTCTTCCAAAATGAGCCAGGAGTGGCCGTTACAGTCAATGGCGATCGTTATCGGGCCATGTTGAACGAATTTTTGTTCACAAGAATTGAACAGGAGGATATTGGCAACATTTGGTTTCAACAGGACGGCGCTACGTGCCACACAGCCGAAGCTACACTCGATGTTTTGCGCCCTGTTTTTGAAGATCGCATTATCAGCCGCAGAGCTGATGTCGTTTGGCCACCTCGGAGCTACAATTTGACACTCTTGGACTATTATTTGTTGAGTGCCGTCAAAGATAAGTGTTACGCCGACAAGCCAGCGGCTATTGACGCTTTAAAGGACAATATTCGTGAAGCCATTGGTGAATTACAGCTGCACACAATCGATAATGTGCTTAAAAATTGGGCCGATCGTGTAGGCTACTGTATGGCCAGCCGAGGCAGCCATTTGAATGAAATTATTTTCCATTATTAACCGGAAGGATTGTACTTTCAAATAAAAAAAAAAAAGAAATTTTAGAAAATATTCTGTAGTTTTTTTTATAGCATTTAAAAAAAAAAAAGTTATTTGGCGGACCCTATAAAACACGAGACTATGAAGCGCAGAGTACTGAGTTCAACCCCGCGCTGGGTCATGAAATATCTGTTGTGTTGAATTCTTCTGATCGGCATTAGTGCGTGGTTGTGTTAGTTGTTGCCAGCCTGTTTCAATGATGAAGGCATAGTCACTGGTCACTGAGCATAATTGGCAGCGACTGACACGATCATGTACTAAAAAGCAGAGTAACAGCACCCACCTTCGTCGGCCCTGTAGCAAAAATTAGCCGGCGAAGTGAAAGGTTGAAATAGCTGCAAAAACAACTGTCCATCTTCTCATCTTTCCTAATCTGTCCCCTCAATACTATACCCTCGTTTTCAGTTCCGGCGCAATATATTGCATATATAGTGCTGAGTGCTGGTCCAAGATAAAAAAAAATTGAATTTAATAATAAGTTTAATTTAATAAAAATTTTAACTTAATATAAATTTGAATTTAATAAAAATTTGAATTTAATAATAATAATTTAAATTTAATAAACATCTGAATTTAATAAAAAAAATTTATTTATTAAGAGTATGAATTTATTAAAAATTTTAATTAAATAAAAATTTGAATTTAATAAAAATTTGGATATAATAAAATTTTGAATTTAATAAAAAGTCGAATTTAATAAAATTTGTATTCAGTTCAAATTTTTATTAATTCAAATTTTCATAAAATCCAAATTTTTATTAAATTCAAATTTTTATTAAATCCAAATTTTTATTGAACTCAAATTTTTATTGTTTTTTATTATATATATATTAAATTCAAATTTTTATTAAATTAAAATTTGTATTAAGTTCAAATTCCTTTGAATTCAAATTTTTATTAAATTCTTTTTTTTTATTAAATTCGAATTTATATTAATTTCAAGTTGTTATTAATTTAAAATTTTTATTGAATTTAGATATTAATTAAATCCAAATTTTTTTAAATTAAAAATTTTATTGAATCCAAATTTTTATTAAATTCAAATTTTCATTTAATCCAAATAAATTCAGACTCTTATTAAATTGAAACGAAATTTTCAATAAATTCAGACTCATGAAATTAAAATATTTATTAAATTCAGGTGTTTATTAAATTTAAATTTTTATTAAATTAAAATTTTTATTAAATTCAAATTTGTATTCAGTTTAAATTCTTATTTAATCCAAAAATTTTCATTAAATTCAAATTTTTATTAAATCCAAATTTTTATTAAACTCAAATTCTTATATCCAAATTTTTATAAATATAAATTTTTATTAAATTAAAATTTGTATTAAGTTCAAATTCTTTTGAATTCAAATTTTTATTTTATTCATTTGTTTTATTAAATTCGAATTTATATTAATGTCAAGTTATTATTAATTTCAAATTTTTATTGAATTCAGATATTAATTAAATCCAAATTTTATTAAATTAGAAATTTTATTGAATCCAAATTTTTATTAAATTCAAATTTTCATTTAATCCAAATAAATTCAGACTCTTATTAAATTAAAATGAAATTTTTAATAAATTCAGACTCATGAAATTAACATTTTTATTAAATTCAGATGTTTATTAAATTTAAATTTTTATTAAATTCAAATTTTTATTAAATTCAAATTTGTATTCAGTTCAAAATCTCATTAAATTCAAATTTTTATTAAATTCAAATTTTTATTAAATTAAAATTTTTATTAAACTCAGATTTTTATTAAATCCAAATTTTTATAAATATAAATTTTTATTAAATTAAAATTTGTATTCAGTTCAAATTCATTTAAATTTAAAAGAATTTTTAATTAAATTCGAATATATATTAATTTTAAATTTTTATTAAATTAAAATTTTTATTTAATTCAAATTTTTATTACATCCAAATTTTTATTAAATTAAAATTTTTATTAATTCCAAATATTATTAAATTCAATTTTAATAAAATTTGGATTTAATAAAAACACAAAACGAACTCTAATTCTTATACATATAAAAAAATTAAAAAAGTTGAGAACATCCTATAAAATGTTTCTAAATTTAAAGTTGTATACACATGACAAATTAACACCAAGGCCAACTCACTTTTAGTAAACCAATTCTTCAATTCTTTAAAATTCTTTAAATTGTTGTTTGTCTAAAAAAATAGAAACGGACTTAAGAATATACCTTGTGTTCAAGAACTTACACGTACGTAATTGTAAAATAACACTCAAGGACTAAGAACGTGTATTTGTGTCTTTTAAAATTATAACTCATTCAAATACACACAACTCCAGCTCCACCACCACAACTCTTTTCTTGACTACTGGCCACTAACACGTTTAAAACGAAAAATAAAAGAAATGTCTTGTAAAGGTATATTGGCCATATAGAGGTCAATTAAGAAAGGTCACAATAAATTACCAAGTCACTCCCAGAACGCAGTAGTTTGGAAAAAAACTTAAAGAGATATCAAATGTTTTTAAAACAGAATAAAATCAAAATTATTTAAATAGAATAAAACACAAATTACTTCCATAATTTACATTTAAAAGGGGAATGCTGTTGCTGAAAAAATTCATTTACATAAATTCTGGCATTGATGTTTTGTTGTTGTATATTTTCCAGCCGAATTAAGTCATGAAAAACTCAGAAAAAAAAACAAAACTGAAGTCTTTAACAAGTGGCCTGCAAATTTTTCCCAAATATACAATTAAGTGTTTTTACTGAAAACATTTTACAAACTATTAATACACTAAGAGAAAAATGCAAACAATTAAATAAGTTTGTTTAAATAAAAATAAAGACGAGTACAAATACGAGTATGTGGCAGTAGCGAATTATCGATGCGAAAATTTAAGTCGCCTTCACGTGACGTTACAGCTACAGAATAAATTTTGATTCATTTTCAAGCCGTTCTCTGCTGTTCTCCATCCCGCAGTGTATTTTTTAACACTTTGTTTTCTCAGTTTGCCATTGAGTAGAGACGGGCCATGAACGGCGAGTGGCCAGCCTGATCACTCTAGTGTAGCAAAATGATGTAATCAAACTGCATTCATAACTAAACCAGAGGAGTTTTTGTTTATTATCGTTTATATTTTTATTGTTGTTGTACATACTAATAGTTGTTATATTTTCATGCATCTCTTTTATTTGATTATCCGTCAGAAGTTTTTATTGCATTTTTTGTGTTTTTGTTTTTTTTTTTTGTTTCGAAATTTCATTTGTTTCACAATTATGAAGATGATGACCATCATGCAGCAGTCAGTCAGCGAGAACACATGCGCTATGGTTTTATACATACGAACAGCAGTGTTGTCAGATAATTTTTTTCTTCCCCCCAAAAAAATTTAGAAACCCCCTAGATTCTACACTTTTTCTTAAAAAACCCCCTAAAGCAGAAAAGTTTAAGTAGTAATTTGGTTTCATCATTCTTATCTCTATTAAATTTGAATTGAGGTATTATCATTCTTACGCGAAAAGCACGAAAACACCCAAATTTTTATTATTTTTATAAAAAGCCCCCCAAAAAATATATCTGCAGTCTGTCTTTCTTTTGTAAGAGACGGCTTGAGGAAGTTTGTGACGGGTACATGTACCTGTTTTGTTTGGGATGCAAATCCAATATGTTTTTTCGTATCTTGTTGTGCAATAGGGTCTCCTGTTAGCCACCATAATGCTTTTACAATATTTGCATAAAGCTTTGTAGTTGTCTCCCTGGACAGGGGCTAACCAATCTGAAATTTAATTCTGCATTTATTGTGTTTCAAATTTTATTTAAAGGTATTTAAAGTGCTGATCTGCTTCCCAAATTTTCTCACGGTGAATTCTCTGCGCTACCAAATCATGATAACCGATTTTTTGTGGCCACAATTGGCTAATGTTGACATCAGTGACCTTTGGCTTCAGCAAGACGTCGCCACAAGCCATACAGTCCGTCCAACAATTCAGTTATTGCATGAGACATTTTCCAATCGCTTAATTTCCCGATTTGGCGATATCAATCGTCGTTCTTGTGATTTAACTCCGTCGTTCTTGTGTATTACTTTCCCTGGGGCCATTGGACATGCTAGAGGTGCTCATTTTTACCCCATCATCATATTCTATTATTAATTCCCATATCTCTACTCGACATTGATATCAATAAAACTGAGTTTGTCAAAGAAAGAAGTGTGTTTCTAAAGGCGGATTCATCCATGTTTTCCGAACAAAAGTTTTGTCCGGACAAAATTTATTTTACTGAGAGTTTTCTGCAGCACGATTCACTCATTTCGATAAATCTGTCCGGAAAATCAAAGTTGCCATTCATATAAAAAATGAGTTCTGCAAAATGGTAGTACTGCAGCGATTTTTTATGTTTTGCTTTGTTTTCTTGATATTTTAGATATTTGGATATTACATATTTTAAATTATTTTTCAAGAATTTGTGATAATAATAATGGACGGGAAAAGTAAATTGCTTTACCTTATGGCCATTGAATTGCATAAAGCATTGTTATTAGCAAAATACATATAAAAAAGAAACAAATAGATAATATTAGTTCTCAAAATTTATTTTTTTAGTCTCACACACAATTTGATATATCAAACACAAAATGACACCTCAACTTTATGTGAAAAAGTTTAACGTGTTGGCAACTCAGTTCAATTTTGTCCGGACAAAATATAAAATTAAATTAAAAATATTTTCTCTCCCTCAAGAAGAGAGGCGTCAAACTACATACATATAAACAAAAATTTTGTTCGGACAACATGGGTGAATCCGCCTTAAGTCAATTCACTTCCGAACCTCAAATTTGCCCAGCCTTTGAATTGGCATGAAGCTGATTTTGAACTTTTTCAAATGCCTAATTTTATATGGCCATTGCAGTTTGTACTTCCAACTTATTAGTTATTAAGAGTAGTTTTATAAATATTTTATTAAATCAGTATTTTTAAAAAAATGCTATTGATATTTCATATGAAGTTTGTCCACTAAATCGCCTTGGTCTACATATTACACTTGGGTTTGTTGACAACACGATATATTTCTGCACTTATAATGACGTCATGTAGTTTCGAAAACATTGTGCCAGCATTAAACTTTTCTAATTAACACTTTAATTTAAATTGATTTAATTTGCAATTCTCAAGCAAGAATCAATAACATAATTTTTTTTCCTCACACACGAATTTTGGTGTGCTCTAATTATTAAAGCAATCGTACAAGACAGAAATTTTTGTATTATTCAAATATTTTTAATGAAATCTTTTTCTATTTATTTATTTATTCTATAAACAAAATTTTATAGAAAGAATAGTTTATAAGTCACAAAAAAATCATCATGTCGCTAATCAAAAATTAGAACCCCAAACAGTCGAGGGTGTCAAAAAATAATCATATCTGACAATCCTGTCAGCCAGTAAAATCATTGCAGAGTTTAAATCAAGGCGAATTCATATCAGGTGGCCTTAGTTCAGAAATTGGTGATCAGCTGTTACCAAGGCAAAATTATTGAACTGTCAAAGTGTTCTTCGAGATTTTCATTTTTGTGTGCGGCCATTGTTTTTTCCAAAGCATTTCATTTGACAGTTCAATAAATTTTACACAGAGTTGCATAAGTGAGTTCAGCTTGTATGAATTCGCCTTGGTTTAAATGAACACTAATAAAATCTGGAATGGAGTGCAACACTTTTTTTGCTCGTTTTCTTGTTTAGCTTCTTATTTCATTTATGAGATAATCATAATTTTATTTATACATATTTTTTTTTTCATTTTTTGTAGGCCATTGTTTTTTGCATTCTAGTTTTCTTTTCTTTATTGTATTTAAAGAATATAAAAGCAAAAAAAAAAAAAGAATTATATTAAAACATGTAAATGGAATTCTTAAAGGTCACAAAAACCAGATAAAGTTGTATATTTTTTTTATTTGTTTTCGTAACAACTGTAATACAATTAGAAACTTGTTAGAAAGATTACATACGCAAGTTCTGAGTAAATACTTTTTTAGAGCTGTCAAAAGATTATGATTATATAGAGATTACATATGAGTAGTTGCAAGTAAAAAATATCTTAAATCTGTCAAAACAATAAAGAATTTCGAGTTAATTGAAATACATGTTGAATTATGCCTATTATTTATTATTCATTTAATTAATAACTTAATAATAATTAATTACTGTTAAGTTAGTTTAACAGAACACTAACAGCTCTTTTATTAAAAATAATTAAATTCAAATTCCTATTCCCTATAATTTTTTTTACTAAAAATTGTGTTGAATATTTATAAGAAGCAAAGTACTCGAGACTATAAGAGACTTCTGGGGAATCGTAAGTATAGCTTGCACTTTCGTATATTTAAAAACAGGCTTGCCACAAAAAATCTCAATCACATTCATTGAAATTCTCACAAAAATAATATTTAATGAAACTATAAGTCTACGCAAATTATATAAATTTCCTATTTTCCTGCTAAAAAGATTCTCTATAACAATAAAAAAATTTTAAATTGCATGTTCTTCATGCATTATTTCCAAACCTCTTGTGCTCTTCACAAACTTTTTAAAGACTAGAAAGAAATGCTGCTCTTGCCAGCAGACAATTTTCCCAGTAATTCAGTTCTGTTAATGTAAAGAAGGTACGTACGAGTGTGTTATTTATTTTTTCCACTTTGGGAAAATAATTTAAAGTGGAAAAGAAGCATTCTCTTAATAGATAAAAAGAAAAATTTACTAACAGTTTAGCAAATTATGGGAAGGTGAGAGATATATTGGGCGTAGGAATACATTTTCATTGTATTCAGAAAAAAAAAACAATTTTATAAAATGAAATATTTTAAAGGTGAGACATGGTGGTGCATCACAGTGGACATAAGAAACATTTGTTGATATTATAAAGGGGGACTTTTTTTGTAAGAGCTTATGGATTTGTTTTAAAAAAAGAACATAAAATGTGGGGAAATTTATGGAATCTTTATTTGAGTCTATAGAACGATCTTTTTAATTCAATGTTTGAAGACGATTTCATGTATACGCCTCAAATGGTTCAAACGTTGGTTTCAATTTTGGTGTACTCCCTGCAACATTTCACCTTGTAAGTCACCAATGAATTCTTAAATATTCAATATATGCTTATTCATATTATAGTTGGGCTTTTAGGTAGTCAAAACGTCAAGATCCAGTAAAAACTCTATTCTTTTTCAAAAATGTATGAAACTAGCAACTTCCCGGTTTATTTTAAATTACCAATTTTCTTAACATTAATTTAAAAAAAAGTACATCTACAATCTACTGAAAATTTAAATATTTATTTATTTCACTTTATTAACAGTTTTTAAGTTCCTAT
The DNA here is from genome assembly GCA_951800035.1 of Linnaemya tessellans. Taxonomy (NCBI): domain Eukaryota; kingdom Metazoa; phylum Arthropoda; class Insecta; order Diptera; family Tachinidae; genus Linnaemya; species Linnaemya tessellans. Next base: position 124,508,431 of record OX637533.1, read on the forward strand.
TTAAATCAACATAATAAAAAAAGAAAGCTTCCAAAGAAGTCAATAAGGTCTTTATTTAACATGTAATCCGGAAATAGTGCAGGTCTGGATCATTTCTGATGATTTTGATTGTCACTGCAAGAAGTTGTCTTTTTCGACGCCTTTTCACTGAATCCGAAGTCATACTCTTAATGTTGAGTAAATTTGACTTTTGTGTAATTTTTGTAAGAGAAAAACAACTAATTTCTCATTACATACTCGTATATGGACTCAGGAATAGTCCCTTATTGCGATAAAAAAAATAATTGTTAATAATTTATATCTATCAATGGAATTGATTCCATATTTTGGTTCCTCAAAAAACGATAAACGAAACAAATTTTTTTTGAATAAAGTCATTTATAACATATGAACGAAATCAGCTAGTGAAATTAAATATTTAAATGTCTTCTGAGATATCAAAATACGGAAATAATTCCGACATGGCCTTTCTCTATCTGTGTGAAGTTAAATTTCGAAATATAGAACCCTAGACACAAACCAAGTAAATTCCATATATGAAATGTTACTAAAATTCATATTTCTTTATTAAAAATCCAACTGTTAAGGTTTCTGGCCATTGGAAGTGATAGAGCACCACAAGAGCTACAAAATAAAATGATTTCTAGTATAGCCACATGTTACCGTTTTTCCAGGATCCTGGCTTATCCTGTCTAGAATTTGACAATTTTTGTATACGAAAAATCAAAGCTATACCAAAGTATTAATATATTATGAAATCTATGGACCTGGTTGTCTGTTCCGTTAATTTTTTTCAATGTTGGTGCAGAAATGAGGGCAGTCAGTATTCCATTTGGAATACAAACACTAGGATTATTCATGGTTAGCAGCGCTATGTTAACAGACTAACAGAGCTCTGTTAACGTACTTGGTTTGTGTCTAGGGTTCTATATTTCGAAATTCACACAGGTCCTTTTTCTTGATTAATATTTTAAATAAATTTTATTATTTTTTTTAAATAAATTATATTATATTTTATAATTGCGAAAACTGCAAATAACTTTTTGTGTGTTCAAATAATTAATTATTTGGATAGATATTTTCAATAATCACTTCCTGATGAGTCAAAAGCATAACTCAGATTTACTCGATTTTACTCGCGAGTGAAAAATACTCGCGAAGAAGAGTACTCGAAGATTGCGAGTGTTACAAAAAGTTTACTCTCCACTCGTTTGTTTTAGGTGGGAGTACTCGCGAGTACTCCTTTTTAAAAAGTAAGAGTGTGAGTAAAAATCTTCGAAATAGAGTGAGAGTTTACTCTTAAGAGTAAAATCGAGTGGAAAAATAGAAACTGTTTGTCTTTGCTGACTTGTGTGTGCGTGTGGTTTTTGTGTACTCTTTCAGTCTTTCCATACAGTGCGCGTGTGCGGAGCAATTAGTTGGTTTTATAAAAAAAGTTTTATTATATTTTTAAAAGTTTACTTATATTTTCTATATTATAATGAACAATAAAGACATAAATAATACTATACTTGCTACTACACACACACACGCACACACACAAATCGGCAAAAACAAACAGTTTCTATTTTTCCACTGTATGAGAAAGAGTACTCGGCAAGAGTACAATCTGCTCGATTTCGAGCGTATTTTACTCACACTCGAAATCGAGCAAAGCATATGCGCTCTTATTCGAGTGGCATAGAATAATAGAGTACACTCGATATTTTTTTTCACTCGCAGGAGTACTCGCTCTCGAATTCGAGCGAGTTTCACTCTCTACTCGAATTCGAGCGAAGATTTCGAAGCTCTGGTCAAAAGTGCGCTCTTGTTTATACTTTCGATGGAGAGTAAAAGTAGGCCCAAATCAATGACTTCCAATTTTGTTCACTGCGAAAACTTAGTTAAGTTGATAATTTCTATTTAATTTTTAATTTGTCTAAAAAACAGTTTGAGTTAGACAGCCTTTTTTGTTGATTTCTTTTAAAAAAAGAAATGCTACATATTTTGCACTTTTCAATAAAAATAGAAATAGTGAATTTATTACAAATGAATGTACCAGCTCTTGTGAAAAATTATTTTTATTTTAAAACTGAGCCAAAGTGTAGATTTTTAGGAAGACAGTGATAAAATGGTACATTTTTTCCAGAAAAGAAAAATCACCATTAACTGATATATTTGTTTTCCTTCCATCATTTGGAATCAATTATTTCTACGAGATAAATTTTACTACTTAGAGCGTTCTTTAGTTTGTTGTAATACCAGGTTTAAAGTACAACTGCAACTACTCTTTTCAAATTTAATCCCAAGTCAAACTCAGATGAATATTGAAAACTTAATTTTTGTACTTAATTTTTTTTTTGTAAATTTAAAAAGTTGAAAGTTTTTAAAGTATGAAATTGCAGAAATTTTATAAACAAAAACCTTTATTATCAAATACATCGCATAAGAGTAATTTGATTTCCTCTCTTCTGTTGCAGATTCTACGTAGTGTTGCTGTTATTGTGTACAATGCCTTGGATTATAATCTGCACGAAGATGAACAGTGCCAAATGTCCCAAGAATTGGAAGAACTCATCACTCACATGACTGAAGATGGTAAGTTTATTGAAACGAAAATTTAACTCTTGCATTTATTTATAACAAAACGAAAAGGCACGAATTAAACATTAAAATTATTTCACAATTTTTTCTTCATAAATGTCAGATCAAAGTTCAGTGAGTTTGTGTGACAATTTTCGCTTAAAACTTTTTATTAAAACGGTAGAGATGAGTTTTTAACAAAATTAAGTTTTTCTTTTATTTGCTTTTATTAACACAATTTGCTGTCGGACATTTTTGTTAATGCAAAAAAATTTTGTGCATTTTATTTCATGAATGATTTTAGAAACGGATGATGACTGTATCGATGAAGGCATCGATGAGGGCTACAAGCGTTGGGACGACGATCATGATGAAACCAAAGAATTCGATTATGTGTTAGAGGTAAGTTTAATTGAAAAAAAAAAATAAATAAGAAAAATATATCAACATACTTAACGCTCATTTACTTCAAGAAGTCATTATTGGAGTTAGTTCTGCAGAAACGGTTTCAATTTTAACAATTTTAAATTTCAAAAACTGAGAAAAAGGCGCTTAGGCGCTTTTGCAAAAAAACCCTTATCCAATATACCCACCAGTAGTGCGGTTCAATAATTTTTAACGATTCGACAAAAGCAAAATTTTAATTGCAATTATAACTGTTTCCGGTAACGATTGCCAAAAGTAATTTAAAGAGAACGAAAACTTTTTATTAATCATGAATGTAAATTTTCATTATTTTTCCAACTTATTAATTTTATGGTTAGGTTAGAAGGGCTGCCCTCCATAAGCGAGAAAAACACTCGGAGGCCATAAAGGCCCATTGTGATGCCCAGAGGACTGCACCCTACACAATCCTTTCAAAACGAAGTTGTGGTTCCTGAGACCCACCCAGAACTTCTTACGAAGCCCGCCAGGGTAGCCAGCTGTGCATCCCTGAGACAGTCCAGATCCCGCAGGAAACGTGAGCCTAGACGTATAAGCCTACGCTCCTGCAGGGCCGGACATTCGCAAAGAAAATGCTGTACTGACTCCTCTTCCTCCTCATCTAAACAGCTCCCGCAGCGACCATCATGGGGAAAGCCCAAACGCCCCGACATGTGCCCAATTGCATAGTGCCCCGTCAAGACCCCCACCAGGAGTGCCAACGACTTCTTCCCAAAAGCCAGAAGCTGTCTAGTCCCCTGTCAAGCTCAAGCGAGGGCCATAGAGTTCTGGAGACCCTACAGGTGGTAATACTTGACCACCTGCCTGTCACCTCCCTCCCTGCCCAATACTGAATCTTATTCAGCAGCTCAACTGAGGGAATGTCAATATCCCTTCGTGAGGCTGCCTCATCCAAGGCATTCGTCCGCTATCTCATTTCCCTGAATGCCTTCATGCCCTAGCACCCAGACTATCCTGACATCATGTCCCTCAAGTCGAGCCAGAGATGGAATGCATGCCATCACACATCTCGACCTCACTGTCCCCGAGTCCAGGGCCCTAATTACTGCCAGACTATCCACACAAATGTCAAAAATTCTTGCCTCCAAACTGAGTCCATCAATCCTCAATGCCGCCTCGGTAATAGCATAAACCTCCGCTCAGGCTACCATCGAGGTATCGGGTAGCCTGAGCGATACCGAAAGGTCGAGATCCCCGGAATACACCCCCAAACCAGTGCCAGTGTCCATCTTCGAGTCGTCCGTAAAAACCAAGGTCGCATTGCTGCGAGTCGCGGAGTCCTCCATCCAGTCCTTCCTTTCCGGAAATGCGACTGAGAAGGACTTTTCAAAGTTCATGACCGGAGTCCTATAATCAGTCCGTCTCCCCAGAACCTGGTTAAGATAAGAACTTTTTTACGCAGACTCAAGTTCAAATCTACAATCTGCAAATTATTTTTTAAGAATTTTCTTATATCCTCCAAAAAAAAAATGGAGGGTATTTATTCCGCGTGTAATGCAGTGAAATATCGCTCTAAGAACCCATAAAGTATGTATATTCTTGTTTAGTGTTGAAACCTAAGACTATCTAGTCCCGTCTCTAGAAATCACGTTACAGTCCAAACGAAGAAAGCCAGACCCTTGAAATTTGATATATATCGATTTTGAAGGGTATCACAAGTTAAGTTCGTAAATGGGCTAAGCCAACCTCTAAAAAAACTACACAATTTTTAAAGTTTTTTTGTAATTTGGTTAAGCGACTGATATATTTTTATGTCAAAGAAGGTCCAAAGCGTTAAACTTGAAGCTCGAAAATCAGAAAAATCTATTTTTGAACCCCGCCCACTTTAGTGGGCGTTGAAGTAGTATATTACATAGAAAAGTAGTGTAAATATTTAAACTATTATATATCTTAAGGCTACATTCCTTGAAAATTAAATTTTTCGGCTTTTATGACGGATCATATTCTTCCCTACCCCCTACTCCCACTTTGCCCCTTAAATGTCCCTATAAAATTTTTTTTCACTTAATTACCCCAAAAATTTACTTTTTAAGTTTTTACGACAAAGGTGAGACGTCTCCCCCACGGCCCTTCAAGAAGTGACCTTGTCAAAATAGAGTTTCAAGCATTTAAGGTTAAATATTTTCTTGTGCGCGCGTTGATATAATATGTTAATTGCAAAAGTAACGTAAAGTTTTTATACTGATGGAAGGGTGCTCCAGGAATAATGCTTTTATTTCGAGGGTATTTACGATTCGACCCGGTCGAATATAAAACTCTTACTTGTTTTAATTATAATTTGGTACTCTTTTGGTGACGGAAGAAAATCCAGAAGAAATGTTTATAAAACAAGACAGAAAAAACATTATCAGGAGAGTCAATTAAGACGTCTTTTGCATAGGCAACGTTTATTTTGGCAAAATCGTTTCAATTTTCTTCTAAAATGTTTTTCTCACTATAACAAACATGAAGCCAAAAACAACTATTTTAAGCGGCGAACAAAGTCTGTAATCACACCCCAATTTTTTATTTTTTTTTTCTTATACGAAAACAATCTACTAAAATGTGACAACAGTAATAAACACATATGAGAACTGATGTTGGGAATATAGTGACTTCCGAGAACTTCGTTTATCTGCTCTGTGGCACGATTCAGTAACTTTTATTATGACAATCGTATCGATAAACACAATATAACGAAAATTTGCCAACTTTGGTATTCTCTAAAAAATCTATATCAAATTTCAAAGGTCTGGCTCTTTTCGTTTGGATTGAATCATGATTTCCACAGACGGACGGACGGATACGACACTATAGAAGTAATTAAGCCTTATGTATTGAAAAATGAAGCATGCCACCTATAATTATGTCCACTACTGTTGAGCTAACATCTTTTTAAGTGACTGCATGAGAGAGATTGAGAGAGCTCGCGGAGAAAGAAATTTTGATCTATTTGTTTACATCCATTTAATTTAAACATAAATTTAAATTCACACAGAATTGTGTAAAATTACTGTGACTGACCCCTGTGTTTTACAAACAGATTTATTTAAAACATTATTTCGTAATGTGTTTTCGTATTATTATGTGAACTTGACATTGAACGAGGTTTTTAGTTGTATTTATTTGCTTAAACATTTGTGCACTTGATTCATACGAGAAGATTAATGGAAAAATATTGTTTACAATATATTTTTTTTATACTAGAAAAGGAGCTAATGTGCCATGTAACCTGTTCAAACATGACTTCAAGTGTCACTTTTTTTTTTAGGTGTTAATATAAATGTCACGCTAAAATTTATCGATTGTATGTCTATTTTCATTTAGAGTTTGCTTTCCTCTTTATGGTATTGATTATATATTAAACGAAAACGCACAACAAAAAAAAAACTGACACAAAAGCACCCTACAGTTGGTCAACAATTAAATACTTTTATCAGAAGAAATAATACATATTTTGATTAAATCTTGCCAATCAAATTTTAACCACTAAAAACTCAATTCTTTGTAATTCGTATCCCAGATGATCCACAGTTTCTAAAAAGTCTCGGTTTATTACACAAAAAAAGAAGAATTTCTGCATGAAATATGAATAACCCGGTATTCATAAAATTTTGAAATGAGTTTCAAATATATTTTAATAAAATTTTTTCATACAAAATTTTCTTAAAACAGATTTCAAATACGTTTTATATTTTTATGAATATGGGGGTTAGAGTGTAAAACGAGCCATAGTGTTACGTAGCTTTACCCAGTTCTGTTTCCCCTACTTTAATTTTATCAGGAACCGTAAATAACGACTATTTTCCAAATTTAAAGTAAAAAATCAAACTACAGGGAAAGTGCTACGTACACAAGTAAGACGCCAAAAATAATCCTTGTTACATGCACTACCTTCAGATGCGTCACGTTTTATTTACCAAAGTTTTATTCTGAGGAATGAATAAAGATCAAGAAATAGGTTACAGTTTTTTTGAGGAATAAATAAATCTCTAAAAAATCAGTCGCAAAGCAGCTCTGAGTCAGTCAACATCAAGCCTCGTTGGCAATTATATTTTAAGTGCAGCCAGACCACTGATTGTTTACTCTCTTTCGAGAGTTTTGCGTCTCACTCGCACTAGTTAATTTCAACGCCTCAGATAACTGTATAGTTTTACAGTTCTTCTGAGGAATATTCCGTGGTTAACTACGTTGCTATTTACTATGTGAAGGCATAGGTCGTGTACAGTCAGGCACAGTAACGGAAGAAAATCGCCGGCATATGGTCTGAGTCACCCCGTCGGCATCTGTGCACCAAATACTTTGCAAAGTTACTTTGTAAAGTGTTTCATTCAAACAAACAAACAAAACAATAACTTTTCTTTTGTGAAAAATAAATAAAAATAAAAAACTAATTCTTTTCTTTGGGAATATTAATCGTCAGGGTTGGAGAATTTCGTACTGATCAAAAAGGTAGTAACTTGAAAATATGAATGTGGGAACTTCTCATATTCAATTTTCGTTAAAAAACATTGAAAATAGTCTTAATATTCCAATCTTAATATAAAAAATAATAAATAGAATTTGAACAAATTCATTTATTAATAAAAAAATAAAAAATGATTTGCAGTCTTGCAGATTCGAACTTAAGCCCGTTGAAAAAAATTAACAATTTACATAAGAAAGTTCGACTAATAAAAATTCATACATAATTTAAAACTAATTCTTATTTTCTGTAGAATAAATAGAAATTAAAAAGAATGAAAATTGTCTGTAGGAACTTTCTCTAAAAAGCTGTCGAATTTTCCGTAGAAAAGTACCCTTGATGTAAGGGCAATTTTTTAGCACAAAAAAAAAGGAGAAAAGTACTCGGCCGCAATTCTTATGGAGAAAACTTATCAAGGGAAATTTTCAACAGAAAAGTTTTCGGTAGTTTTTCTATAGATAAATTTGGGGAGGAAATTTTCTTTAAAATATTTAACCATAAAACCTTTTTCGAATCGGTTTTAAGTAGGTTTTAGCCTGTTTTTGGCTGTGCTAAGTTGAGTGCTGCCAAATTATCACCTTTATTGTGTTTGGCGTTTTTCGCCTTCAGATTCGACATTTTGTAATAGATTAAAGAAAATTTAGCTTTTTGTCTTTAAGCAATTACACTTTGTCGAATTTTCAGGCGTTAAACGCCTAACACAATCACCCTTATCGTGGTTGGCGTTTTTCGCCTTCAAATTCGACAAGTTGTAATAGCTTAAAGACAAAAAGCTAAATTTTCCTTTATTCTATTGCAAATTGTCAAATTTGTAGGCGAAAACCGCCAACCACGATAAGGGTGAATAGCGGTGTATATATTGCAAGCAGCTGGTATTCAGCCTGATTGTGTGAGACGTTGGCGTTTACGTTTTTTTGTACAAGATTAAAGAAACACGCAAGCAGTTTTGTTTAATCTAGTACGAAAAACGCCTGAGGCGTAAACGCCCACGCCTTACACAATCTGGCGGATTGTGTTTAATATGAATCTACATTGACGCCAGAAATATTTTCCCTGATTGGGTAAACGTCTCAGACGTTTTTCGTAGTAGATTAAAGAAAACAGCTTGTGTGTTTCTTTAATCTTGTACAAAAAACGCCTCCTTACACAATCAAGCTGATTATGAAAACATTCTCAAATTGTTTTAACTTGATTTCCAAGAAGTTCTTCACTTTGTATGGGTAGTTCCATCTCGGAGTCATCTTAATGAAACAGAAATTTATTGATTTCTGTAGCATGTTTAGGAGCAATTTGAGAACCTGCTTAGCTGCTCATCAGGCAGCTAGTCATCGATAAATATGTTTCAAACATGTATGTATGTCCGTCTCCCTCTTTCTGTCTGCTCTTGTTTATGTGGAAAAATTAAAATTGAAAAATTACACTTGTGATTAAATAATTGCAAAGAAAAAAACCCGAACGTATGACAAGACCAAAAGAAATTGAAACAAGAAGACATGATAGATAAATTATGTACATTTGCATTTTACATGGATGGATGGATGGGTGGCTCGTTGGTTACATGGAAAATAGAGAGAAGAAAACAAATTAAATGGATTCAGTACATTTTATCATTAATAAACACTTCATATGCACAAGCGACGTGTATTAAATTTAAACTATCACATTTGAAGACGTAATTTTTTCACACTCAAGTGATAGTTTTACAATGTGACTGACAGTTTTCTATGTTGTTGTTTGTGGTTTTCATTTAGTACTTAAGCGGGAAAGTCCTACAAAGAAAGAGCTGTAACAGCCCTTCTTCTTGCCGCTTTCGTCCACATGATCATGTAATTGATACTTCGTTTAAAAACTATACAATATAATAATTTTGTGTTATCAGTTTGAGTGCATGATTATGATGTCTATGACGCTGAAACTGTTGGTTGGTTGGAGAAAGACGGCTGTCTGGCGGATCATGATTCTGGTATGAATTCGTTCACTGGTTTACCAGTATAATTTTTTCTAGTTTTCTACAGCTTCTTTTATTTATTTATTTTCTTTTCTACTACACTTTAAATAGAATTGAAATTACTTAATAAGTGTAAAATAACAATTTAAATTGTTTACTACAGTATCTTGTCTGCTATTTGCTTTGATACACCTGATACGTTTTCGTTTTGTAATATTTTATACAGTTTTGTTTGTGTAAAAATGTAATTTTAATGCAAGAATGATTATTACTGTAAATGTAATTCCATTACATTCGTTAGCGGCAGCTACTACTCAATTGTTTTAAATTGCCTTAACGTTTTTGTAGCCACTAATAGTCCAGAAAATTATATGTATATCAAGATTAAATATCGTTTTAGAAATTTTTAACAGAAAACTATTTATATAATTTTATATATTCCAACTTCTATGCAATTTTATTTCTGCTACGTAGTAAGAAGATGTTGCATGAATAAGTGTGTTGAAGAAAAAAGTGCTGCAACAGTTGGATGTGTTCTTAGCAAGTTCATCAACCTCATGCATGTTCATACAACGAATGATCTTAATTAGACTTGGGTCCAACTAGCTCATTCGCTCAGTTTTGACAAAAACCTCTGATCAAACCCATTTAAATTACATAGGTTTGATCAGAGGCTCTTGTCAAAACTGAGCGAATGAGCTAGTTGGACCCAAGTCTAATCTTAATAGATGTACCTTTTGAAATTCACAATATATAGAGTTTAAAATAATTTATAGGCAATCAGTAATTATTTTTTCTTTAATCAAAATATGTAAACCGTGCTTTTTTAGAGTGTCACAACGCCAGACCAACGCGTGCAAATTGTGGAAATTTTTAATAAAAATAAGTGTTTTATTTTTTAGAATTAAGATTCTAAATTTTCGAAATTTTTAATTTAAATCTCAGAAAGACATGATAAATATTCCAAGGCACAAAGGCAAGTCAACATCAGTTTTTTGTTATTCAACTTGCACAGCAGAGCAGAACAGCTGTTTTCGAAAGACGCAACCCTTTCATCATCAGTGCTCATGTGTATTGTGCTTGTCACCACTTATTTTATTTTTTGTTAGGAGTAGGACCAGCACTCAGGGGATGACCCCTATATATGCAATGCATTGCACCGGAACTGAAAACGAGGGGATAGTATTGAGGGGACAGATTCGGAAAGATGAGAAGATAGACAGTTTTTTTGTAGCTATTTCAACCTTTTACTTCGCCGGCTAATTTTTGCTACAGGGCCGACGAAGGAGGGTGCTGTTACTCTGCTTTTTAGTACATGATCGTGTCAGTCGCTGCCAATTTTGTTCAGTGACCAGTGACTATGACTTCATCATTGAAACAGGTTGGCAACGACTAACACAACCACGTACTAATGCTGACCAGAAGAATTCAACACACAATATTTCATGACTCAGCGCGGGCTCGAACTCAGGACCCTCCGCTTCATAGACTCGTGTTGTACTACTTCAGGCAACAGCACCCACAATATACGTCAAAGTCATTGTTCACTTTCTCCATGTTATGGCGTACATAATTGTCCTTCAGAGCGGCTAATTCGATGAACAATTGATCGTTATCGGACCACATTTACTGTTACTAATAGTGTGCATACCGTGAGACGCCGACCAGTGCACACTGAAGAAACTGTAGCCGCGGTACAGAAAAGCATTAAAGATGATCCTAATCAATCAATTCGTCATTGTTCTCAGTAACTGGAGAGGTTGTGTCCTTCCACTTTATGGAAGATATTTTTAGTTGTTGAAAATTGGTGTTCCAGAGGCGGCCACATGGTGGAAATCATATTTAAACATTAATTTCATAAAATTTTCATTCCAAAAAAAACCCGTTTCATTGATATTAAAAATATATTTCCTTGCTTTATTATGATTTAAACTTTTGACAAAAAATACCCTTTACCTTAAATGATGCGCGAACCGTTATTAAGTAGGCAGGTCCGTTGTGCCCTCCTCTTCCGAGTATATTAACAATGCGACCTTACACAAAGGAAAGCAGGAAAAGTAATAAAATTTCATGAGTTTATTACTGGCAATCAAATATTTACGATTTTTGAAATAGGAAACAAATTTTCCTATATTTGTGTCAAATATATTCGCACAAAAATATAAATGTAAAAAGTAAGGCCAAGTTTCTATCCAAAAAGAGTGCCAAGTTCTTAATAGTTAAAATAACATTTCATTTCTAGGCAAAACGCCGCAAAGCAACTGCGAATCAGTCAACATCAAGCCTCGTTTGCAATTAGTTTTTATGTGCCGCCAGATCACTGATCGTACACTCCCTTTCGACAGTTTTTTTTTTTTATCTCGGACCAGCACTCAGGGGATGACCCCTACATATGCAGTGCATTGAGGCGGAACTAAGTAGAAAGGAGGGGATAGTATTTAGGGGGCAGATGAAGATGAGGAGGTAGAGAATTTTTTGTAGCTATTTCAACCTTTCAATTCGCCGGCTAATTTTTTGCTACAGGGCCGACGAAAATGGGTGCTATTACTCTGCTTTTTATTACACGATCGTGTCAGTCGCTGCCAATTAGTTCAGCGACCAGTGACTATGCCTTCATCATTGAAACAGGCTGGCAACGACTAACACAACCACACACTAATGCTGATCAGAAGAACTCAACACAATATATCATGACTCAGCGCGGGCTCGAACTCAGGACCCTCAGCTTCATAGTCTCGTGTTCAACTTCATCAGCCACCAGCACCCTCAACTTTTGCATCTCACTCACACAAGTTAATTTCAACACCGCAGATAACTATAGATATATAATTCTTCTCAAGAATTTTCCGTGGTTAAGTACCTTCCTACTGCTTTTGTGAAGGGATAGGCCGTGTATATTCATTCACATAAACGTATAAAATACGGGTTATGCCGGCATATGGTTACCTGTCAGGATCTGTGCAGCGATACTGTGCAAGGTATCTGTACGAAATTGCAGCTCTCTAGCTCGCTCTCTCTCTCTCCCTCTCTTTCTATTGTAAAGGCTTTATGTTTTGGAGTTACTTGAAAAATGTTACAATTGAAGGTTTTTTTATCAATTGTTTTCCGAGACCTATTTGCATACCAATTGACATCTTTTTACCTATAGTAGAAGTGGCCAGTGCTTAAATAGAAATAAGAGGGAAACCTTGCCACCCTCTGTGAAACTGTTCCGTTTAATAGCAGGAGGCATTAGTAATTTGTTCATTACTGGCTGACCCATACCAATCTGTTTAACAAAATTCATCTCTCACTACCTGTAGTGGAAGTAATCCATGATTAAATCCAAATATGGGAAAAACCTTGACCCCCGATGTAAATGCCCTATTTATAATCTTTTTTTCATTACTTGTACACCACGACCTATGTGGAGCGATATTGTAAGGGATGTATGCTTTGGAAAGGCTTGAATACAATGAAAGCAAAATTGGGCCCACCGATAAAAATGGCCAATTTTAGATTTTTTTTTCATCAGTTGTTCTCAAAGACATATTTGCATACCAAATTGCAACTCTCTAGCTATAGTGGAAGGGCCCCATGCTTTTGGGGGCTTAAATACAAATAAAGAGGAAATTGAGCCCCTTCACGTAAATGGCTGTTTTTCAGTTTTTACTCATTAGCCCAATTCACAATCCTGTGCAAATGGTCTTGCATTATAGCATTTGCAAATTGAGAGAGAATTTGAGAGCATTTTCAATGTATTTTGTTGGTGTAGAGTACAATTATTTTGCTCATGCTACGATGCTAGACTACTTGCTCGAGATTGTGAACTGGGCTATTATTTTTTGACCAAGACCTTACAAAAACTTTAAAGGATTTTCCGTTTTTAGATTTTTCTCCTTAGTTGCGCGCTAAGGCATATTTGTATTCCCAATGTTAGCTCTCTCCCTTCTCTCTTTCCCACTTCTGTCTCACCTTCTCTCTCTATCTCTCTCTTGTTCCAACACACACTTTCTATAGTGGAAATAGGACACATTATTGATGAGTAATGCATTAAACACATTCAAGACAGCAGGCTACCGACTACACGACTACAGAAGTAGAGTGCATGCACTGACTAGCACGGACAACAACCTGCTGTGTAGCCGTGAACATAATTATTCCTATATAAACACATGTAGTCTATTTCTGTAGTCGTGTAGTCGGTAGCCTGCTGTCAAGAATGTGCTTAATGTATAAGTGATGACATCTCAACGTATGCACCTTAATAAAAAAGATTACCAATAGGAAGGAAAGTTATGAGAAGCATCAAATTTTCTTTTTTAAATAATGTGACCGAGGCTTAAATCCACCTTTTTCGTAATCTTCATATTGAAAATACTTCGTCTTTTATGTAAATTTGGTAATAAAAAGAATTTGTTTGTACAATTTTGATAGATAATGTTGTTGCCAGTTTGAAAATATGTACTCAAAAAAAAAAAAACAATTGCCAATACCAAGTCGACTTATTTGTGGGAATGCCCATATTTTTCATCTAGAATGAAATGTTTTTTTAATTGTATTTGAAATTAAATTTTTGTTTTATTCTTTTTTTTCAGGCCTGCAAAAATCATATTAAACCTACTGTACCTGAAGAGCACTATAAAGCCGTGTGTAGAGCATTAGTAACCGAAACCCTAGAGTTGCGAATATTTCTGCAGCAAGTTTTAAATCAAGGTAAGCATTTCTTTGTTGTTTTAATTAAACAGAAACGATTTTTTTTTTCTTTGCTAAATTCAAGATCACTGAACATGAATACGAAATAATTTATTTTGAATAAAACGGAAAGTCAACTCCTTTGTACCTTGGAATATTTATCATGTCTTTCTGAGATTTAAAAACAAATTTCGAACAATTAGCCTATGAATCTTAATTAAATTTAATTTATTTTTTTATTTTTTAATAAAAAGCAACTTGGAGATATCCGCGAAAAACTATTTTGTTGATATTTTAGCTGCTGAAAAATTTTCGTAAATGATGCAGCTGATAGTGTCGAAATTCCGAAATATTTTTCTTTGCATTAAGATGATGTATAGATATTTTATATTATTATTTTTTTTTTTTTTTTTGTAAATGTTTCGCAATTTTTTTCCCGCTGATTATCAATGTTAAATAGCACCGATGCTAGAAAGGTTGTTGCAATTTTTCATTTTTAAATTATTTAATATAAAAAATTAAATTAAAAAATTAAAAAATTAAAAAAAAAAAAAAAAATTAAAAAATTAAAAAAAAAATTAAAAAAATTAAAAAAAAAAAAAAAATTAAAAAAAAAAAAAAATTAACAATTATTTAATATATATGAAAACAATCTGAATTTTTTTCGATCCGAGGTCGGTCAGAAACTGATGACAATCATATATGTAAATACTTGACAGCAATTTGCAGGATATTTTACCAATGAAATTCTAAAATCGTTGGCGAAATATCTAAAGGAATTCTGCAAGAACTCTAAAAAAATTCCAAGAACATTCTATAGGAATTTTTTTATAATGTTGGAATAAAGTTTGTAAAATATCAATAAATTTCAGCATCTGTTTTTCAAACAGCCAATTCACAAACGTTCGTCGCAAACAATTGTCAAACCGGTTTTCCATGCTTAAAATTTCCCAACTCTTGACTAAATAAATGTCAAAGAATGACAGCTCAATTCTTGACATTTCATCATTTCACAGCTGATTTACTTCCTAACCTCAAATTTGCGCAGCCTGTGTGAGTGATGCCAATGTTTTTAGTTTTGACGGTGATGTATCATACGGGTATTAAATAAAAAATGTGTTACCAGCGGTTTGATATAATTCTCGTATGCATTTCCCTAATAAAATTTGTATAATTAAAGAACTGTTATCATATGAGTATTGATGATGAAAGTGTAGCGGCTTTCGAAAACAGCTGTTCTGCTCTGCTGTATAAGTTGGATAACTAAAAACTGATGTTGACTTTCCTTTAAGCCTTGGAATATGTATCATGTCTTTGTGAATTCTAAACAGAAATTTCGAACAATTAGTCTATAAATATTAAATGAATTCCATACAGCAATATAAATGCTCGATACAAAATACTTACATAAAATAATATTATTTATCTTTTTCTTTGCAGGTGCTGATAATCTACATTTAAAGGCCAAATCTGAAACATCACAACAGGAATTGGCCAAATTAGGCTTTAACGATTGGGTGAGTAGTAAAAATATTTCCAATTAATTAAATTATAGTTTTTCCTTAATACAATTTAGCTGTTCCGCCATCATATTAATAAGTTTCATGTTCGCAAATGTTGATTTATTTCGTGGCCACTCCTTGATACGTTTTCTCCTGTTTTTTGTTATTTTTTTTTCTCCATATGAACAATTTTTTTTACATTCTAATGAAATTAGCATTATAATTAAATGTTATTAAAAATATTTAAACAAAAGATATTAAGGAGGATTCACCCATTTGTTTTAGACAAAATTATTGTAAAAAAAAAATTTTTAAATATGAAGTTTAGCATTTAATTTAGTGGTAAAGAAAAAGAGAGACGCGAAACTTGATATATATAAAAAATTTCTTCCAAAACGAAAAGTTGAAACCATCCAACTCTAAGGGCTGATATTTATGTTGAACAAATTTGCGTGTTTATTTAAAATGTGTCAAATTTTTTTTTTATTATGGGAGCCATTGCACAGTGGGGTGAATGGTAGAGAAAGTGGCGATTAATTCATAGAACTCGTAATTTTAAAATGTTGTTATTTTTATTGATGAGTATTAATAAATACATAAAAAACCAGCATTTAAAAGAAAAATTTTTGAAAAAAAAAAAAATTGTTAACCTTTTATGGGCTTTTTCGTATTTTGGAGAAAATGGTCTTATTTGACTATTTTTGCTGTAACTTTGGAGTGAAAAACGATAAATTGGTAAATTAAATTGTAAATTAGATCATACTTTATGTGCCTTTAGAAAAAATAATAAAAAAGATAATAAAAACCACTTGTTTTTTTCGCATTGATTTTTAGCAACCGGAATTCTCTCACAAAAACCTTTATAACTCAAAAATCGCACAAATGCGCAAATAGGTATTCTGGAATTTATTAGCTAAAATTTTATATTTTAAGAGCATAAAAGCATTTTTTGCTGCACTCATCCGCAAAGTTATTGAAACTCAATCAATGTATATAGCAAAAATACCACATTTTTGGAGACATTTAATTTATTTTTTTAAATATTTCTAAAACATTTTTAAAATCGTTTATTCGACATATTGGGCCTTATTACGGTTCTCGATTCGACTCGAAAGAATGTAATAGATTAAAGAAAAATACAAGATTTTTCTTTAATCTATTACAAACGCTCGAGTCGATTCGAGAACGGTAATAAGGCAGAATAATAATAATAAAATTAATTGAATTAGTGCTTTTTGTTTGTTAAAAAACAAAATAGATTTATATCAAATAAAATTTGTTTGTTGTGTTTTCTTGAATTTCAAATCCTATGGTTTTGCTGGTGTAATTCTCAATTCATTTTTGGGAGTTTATGTATAAGCTGAGAGGTTTTGTTATTTTGGAATTAGGTTAAAGTCTACTGATGATGTGGTGTAAGAACCAATGAAATGCAGGCATATAGACATACTTGACACACATAACAAACAAAAAGCACTATTTCTAAAACATTTATCTAAACAAAAAATAATTTTTTAAATGCTCATATACCTAAAGTTGACGGCTCCATTATAAAACTTTTACTTATAGAAGTCTTAACAAAAACTATAATCACTTCAAATATCAAAATTTTCTCTTTTAATCAATGCGCGCAAAAATAACAAAAATGATTGAATTTTGAACACACACTGCAAATAAAGTCAACTACCAAGAACTTTTATTTTTGCAGTTAGTGATGTAGAATTTTATCGACTTTCATATGGTACCAAATACGGTTGTGAAAGTTAAAGTTAATCTTTTGAATTAATCGCCACTTGTGGGGGCTTTCGCCCCACAGTGCATTGTATAAAACGAAACATTGTTAAAAGGCGGCACACTTGTATTCAGCTTATCGAAATAAATGGTGGACAAATTTGAAGTTAGCAATTGAATTAAATTTGAAGTTAGCAATTTAATTGGCTTCAAAACACTATTTTCTTTGACAACTTCAGTTTTATTGTTACCAGTGCAAAGCAGAAATCAATCATGAAATTAATCATGAAATATGATGTCGACAAACGTCTGCTCTTTTCATAACATTTTTAACCACAGCAAGAACACTACGCGCACCTCGTCGATGCAGCGCCGAATGCCATCGTTCAGTGCGTCAGTTGTTTGTGGTTCGTTCACCTAACCCCGGTGTTTCAAATGTCCCCAGAGAAAATAATTCAAAGGGGCGCGGCGCCCAACTGACATCGCCATGTAGAGAAATTATGCGACCGGGAAATTTCTCATACAATAACTGAATTGTTTGACTGGCTGTGTGGCTTGTGGCGTCGTCTTAGTGAAACCAAATGGAACTGATGTCAACATTAGCCAAAAGATCGCTTATGATGGTTTGGCTGCGCAGAGAATTCACGGTAATGGCGTTTCCTGGCTCAATTTACTGTTTTTTTTTTTGGAATGTTGGACCAGCGCTCAGGGGATGACCCCTGCATATGCAGTGCAATGCGCCGGAACTAGAAAGGATGGGATGGCATTGAGGGAACAGATGGAGAAGGATAAAAGAAAAGATAAAGAATTTAAGCGAATAATTAAGCGGATAATAATTAATCGGTCAAGCGATTGATTACCCTCCCTGCAGGAGATCGAACTAGTATCAAAATAGTATTGTACTAGTACAAAAATCACCAGCACTTTCCTATACCATGTTAATGCTCAAATTAACATTGAGTGTGTTTGGAAAATAACTAGTACCATTGGTACTGGATGGATACTAGTACTATTAGTACTAGATGAGTACTAGTATAGTTTCATCTAGTCGGATACTAGTACAATTAGTTCTGCATTAAGAACTGGTTTATATATACATATGTAAAAAAAATCACTAAAATTATTGTTTTTTTTTAACCCAATGAAATTTGTTAAGTTTTTGTTTTCACAAGGCATTTTTGGTTCATCAATTCTTAGTTTATAAAAGGAAATGGCAAGTTCCTTCAGGGCACACTCAATCCACTAGCACCTTTTTACAACTTGAGTTACGTTTGGTACTCCACTTTGTACCAAAATCATTTAATTTAAGAAATGTCTTTTGATACTTCACCATTTACTAAATAATTCCTTTTACGTATTTTAAGAAGAAAATGCAAAGTTCTTGAAAAATTGCACATTATTATTACTTCACTCAACGTCGAAAAATTCCGTTAACATAACTGATCTTTAAAAGCACTAATGAACATACACTACATACATATATCAGTTTTTATTATTTTAATAAAGATCGCTGATTTTACATATGAACATAAATAATTATTAAAAAAAAAACACGTTTAAAAAATTTTTAAATTAGCTTTTTATTTATTTTTTAAAATGTCACTTTTTTGACACACAAGAAAACTGCGGCTTACTATCGAATAAATAAACTGATATGCAGGTGACAAATCTTTGTTTCAAATTTGAATTTGCTTAAAAATTGTTGTAACAATTAAAAATAAAATAAATGAAAATGCGAACTAGCAATTCGCGTTAAAACATCATCAAAAAGTAATATGAAATTCTATAAGTCAAATCAATCTACAAATGAACTACTTGAAGTACTAGTACTTTCCTGTATATGTCCAAACACCTTTTGAACTAGTACTTCTTATACTAGTAATCGTACCAGTAGCTTAAAGACAATTAACGCTTATCCTCCTGCAGGGCTAGTATGTAAACACATTTGTCCTTTCCTTCTATTTATTTTTAACAACATTTTACGAACCCTATTTTGAGGACGAAATTACTTTGAATTTCCCTCTCTTATTGGCATTTCAGCGGGAGAAATATATCGCCTCTCTCAAAAATTTAAACACTAACAACCAGGGCTGCCAGAAATTTTTCGTGAAAAATCAGCAAATTTCCCAAAAAAAAAATCGGCATTATCGGCACTTTCATTTCTTAAAATCCGCAAAAAATCGGCATTAATTAAAAAACTTATTTTGACATATAAACAAAAACAATTCAATATAATTTATTAAATATTATACATAAAACCATGTATAGATCAATAAATTTGCACCTCACAAGTTTTGAAATTATTTTGGGGTTTCGTTTAATCTCCCAATTGGCAATTTAAAAGAAAGGATTTATTATTTTATTCATTTAGAATGACTTTTACTTAAAAAAAATACATAAGATCAACTTGCTTTTTATAAAACAGTATAAAATAATTAAAAAAGATGTGTGGTGTCGTGGGACACCGGATAGGAACGCAGTTCCTTATTATAAAAATATTGATTTTAAGTTCTATTCGAGGTATAAAGAAAATAATTATTCGGGTATACATTTTTTATTAGGATTTTTCTTTTCGCCGATCAACGAAAATACAGAATCAGTTTTGTTCCCAAACGAAATTGAATCCTGTCACGGCCCGGCTGCGTATGATTAATAATTGTTTGTATGGAATTGTATTACTCATACGTCTTAAACATTGAGTTAGAAACAAAATATCTTACGTTACGGACGTTTCTTCCCGGTTAGGGTACCCCTCCGCAACGTCTCATAAGGAACTTCGTTCCAATTAAAATATATACGTCTTTTCCAATAGTATTTCAAAATTTTGCTATTATATTTCAGAATTTCCTAAAAATTAACTCTACTCGTAGGTTCTAAAATAGGAGTTACAATATACAATTAAAAATTTAGAATATTATCCTAAAATTTTTGAACAAAATTCGTAAATATAATACAAAAATTGGAAATAATGTGGTTTTCATAAATCAATCATATATATTAGATTTTGACATTTTTATTAAATCGTTATTTATTTCGAAATTAGAGTTTTTCATTTTCAAATAATCTTTAGAATAAAGAATTCCTTCTTTTAAAGTTTTATTTTCTAAGGAACATCGGAATTTCGTGCACACCTACAACAAGGCAATTGAATTGTTATTAAAAGAAGAATTATATAATAAAAGATGTTCCACACTATTATTAAAAAATCTGCATTTTTTAGGGGTAAAATCGGCAAATCGGCATATTGAAATTTTTGGAGTAAAAAATCGTCAAAATGCCGATAAATCGGCATTTCTGGCAGCCCTGCTAACAACGCATTATTATTAATTTCTTTCTTCATCTTCAATAAAATAAATAAATAAATAACTTTCAGATATATTAAATAATAATTTTAACTTTTAACAAAATCATTATTTAACAAATACAAATAAGAAGCTTTGAAGAGGTTGTTTTAGAAATAAATATTGATTTGTGATGACTTGTTTCAAGTGTTTCTGTTTGTACTCGCCAATCAGTTTTGCCGATTCGTCTTGCGATTTTAAAACAATTAAATTGTTATTGTGAAACCATCATTGGCGTACAATTAACAAATTGAAATTTTTTCATTATTATTGTTTTTGTCGACTTTTGTAACTTTTATTTTGCCAATTTTGCTTTTTTGTTCAGCCAATTTTATTGTGGTCAGAAAATAATAATTACATTCATTTTCTTAGATTTCGGTGTGTGCTTTTTGATTAAGAAACAAACTTTCTTATATCTTTTGTCACATTTATTCTAATGTCTATTAGATTGTTAGTTTTATTATCTAATCATTTTCAAAGCACCTTGCGTCAATTGGCAAGCTTTTGAAATTAACCCTGGCAATGGCATTGTAAAAATATACGTAGCTGATGTAAGCAATAAATTAAATATAATTATTAATAATTTAAATAATTTCTAAATGAATGTTGCTGACCTACAGCACGTACAACTTGGGAAGGGACGCTTACAAAAGGGTCTTATTATTTATGACAAATATGTTACATATCTTGTGAGAGAGTAAAGCTAAGATCACACTATCGGCGCAATGTACCGATTTTCGTCGGCTCACTGCAATAAAGTCATAAGTACTAAACCAAAATTACATTATTTCTCAATTAATTCTGGAATAAGTCTAAATGGCTTTATTACCAACGCATTGTGGTGCAATTATTTCCTTATGTTCCGATTAGTCCTGGTTTACACTATGCAATTTATGTCGCAGCAATTTTTGATATTTAGTGAGGAAGAGCGAGAAAGGAATACAAATGGTATATATTCCTATTTCAGGACTCTCACACAAAATAAGAATTGCTGCAACAAAAGTTGCATAGTGTAAACCGGGACTTAGTTGACAAATAAGGCAAATTTAGCTTATTACTTATAACTTTATTTCAGTGGGCCGACGAAAATCGGTACATTGCGCCGATAGTGTGATCTTAGCTTAAGGAAACGCTTAAGCATTTTCTTTAATCCCGTACTAGCAGCCGAGTCGACAACCGTAATAAGAAGGACCAATAACAACACGGCTTTTAGTACTTTTTGCAAATTTCTACTATAAATATTTTCATGAAATTAATTTCAGGCAACTTTTTTATTTTTCGCTAATGAATTTTTCGCTATAAGTCAAGTTGGACTGAACTGAAATACTTGGCGAAAAATTACGTTTTCAATTTCAAAGTATAAATGCCAAACCATATTTATTGTTTCGGCGAAGTAATGAAATGCCTCAAGTGTTACATACAGCAGGGGTTGCCAGACTCTTTTCGAATATATGGAAAAATATTTCCCCAAAAATCCCCTGTTGCAAGAAATATTCTTTCGTGGACTTAAACTCTTGACATCAGGGGCGAAATTACCGCATTCGATATCGAGCGAAATTCCCATACAATTTAAATACAAATTTCGTTCGATATCGAGTGCCGTAATTTGCCCCCAGATTTCATTTATATTCTGTTCGACATGAATTCTCAATAGAGCCTCCAGAGGTTTGCTTTTGTGAAATGATTACGAGTATATATATGATCTAGACACGCATTGCTTGTGCGTATCGAGAGCATATTAAGTAGTACCGGATCCAAATCCTTATAGTGACTTGTGCCAAATGGATCATAAACAAAAAAAACTTTTAAATTATGTATGAATTTTTATAAGTCGAACTTTCTTATGTAAATTGTTAATTTTATCAACGGGCTTAAGTTCGAATCTACAAGACTGCAAACCATTTTTGATGATGATTATTGAAAAATATTCTTAATATTCCAATCTTAATATAAATTAATAAAAAAATAGAATTTGAACAAATTCATATATTAATAAAATAATAAAAAATGGTTTGCAGTCTTGCAGATTCGAACTTAAGCCCGTTGATAAAATTAACAAAAAAAAACTTTGTTAAAAAAGTTTATTAAATTTAGCGAAATATAATTTTTGAAAAAATTTTTTTAATTCGTCGACTAAATTTTTGCTCCAGGGTCGACGAATGAAATATTCGATTAAATTAGAAATATGTATGTAGTTTACGTCAAAGAGTATCTTTGTATTTAATAGTTTAAGTTAGACTGAAAATTAATGAAAGATTTAAAGTTGTGATTTTGCAATAAAGTAAGTGTTGGTGGTAACCCTCAAAAACAGACAATTCGGGTTTGACAGTTCAGGGTTAGTAAAAATGGAGCATTTTACGATAAAACAATGTGCCTTTATTATTGAACAATATTTCGAAAATAATAAAAAGCGCTGTTTTCTATTTAATATAAATCTTGCGGGGGGACTCCCCTTATATATTTTATCGAAGCAAATTTGCATTTAATTTATTAAAATAAAGACTTTCGGGTAAACGATTTACAATTGATTTTTATTTATTATTGACCTCTCAATATTATTTTACTATTAATTTGTTAAGCTTGAAGTATTTTATAAAAACATTTTTAAAATATTTATATTTCAAAATTTTTCGCCACTCCTATGGATGGCTTCTTCAGCAAAATATTTCTTTTATTTTCCTTAAAAAAAAAACAAAAGCAGTGGGCGAAATATTGGCAACTTAAATATTTTAAAATTTTGTATATTAAAAGGCCTCAGCTAAAATATTATTACACACTAAAAAAAAACATTTAGAATAATATTTTTTTTTTCAAATACTGCTTGCAATTTTCTTTTAATTTTATAATCTCACTACTTTTTAAACTAGAATTTGGTAAAACTTGTTCAAATTAGGTGAATTCCAAAACATCAAAATACTTTACAGTGATGCCAAGTTACATTAGTTACAAAAACAAAACACATGAGACTTTGCATCACTGCAATGTATATGGATGTTTAGGAATTCAGCCATTCTGTGCCGAAATATAAACTCTGATGCTCAAGTAACTGCAAAATTGATAGCATGGCGATTTCGGAAAGAATACATATGTTATTTTAAGCTGGCATATGTTGAATATATTTTAGAAGAAATAGTTTTATTATTTAATGGAATTTATCAATGGAAAATGTTCATTCTCTGTTGTGATGCGAATTCCCCCAATTTTTGTATTAAAATATCACTGTGCAACAAAATCAAATTTTGTCCAAAATTACAAGGACCGACCTAAAAATGTTGATAGAGGAGACAAAAAAAAAAAGACACGTGTATCGGCGTTTTGAAAGTTTACATCTGAATTTCATTTGACGGTGCATTAAAGTTTCCCAGCTCTGGCACATTCTTATTGTTAATCGGCATAAGAATCCATGTGATCCTTACATTTTAGGTACAAAATGTGTTTAGCAAATTTATGTAAAATGTTACGGAGAACATTTTTGTAGAATATGTTAACCCTCTAACTCCTCAAGGTATGGGTCTTTTTGTCCTTCTTTTAAAAAAGGGCAAATTTAACTAAAAATCACTAATATCTCTATTATTTTAACTTCGATAGCAAATTTAGATAGGAAGTATTCATTAATTACATTTTTTTTTAGCTCTAGGCAATATCACTTCATTTATTTTGTGTTGTACAGTGTATTTGATCTGACGGCACTACTTCTGTTTCTATCGATATGTGCTTCTTACGAGAGGTACTTCTTTCCATTATTCAACTGAATAAGAATTTTGCTAATAGATTATGAGACGAGAGCGTACAGTCCAAGCCACATTTGTAACACTTCCAGTCTCTCTTCAAATTTCTTTACCATCTTGAAAATTTCTGTCACAGTAGGTCGACTATGACGACCATACTTAGGCCAAAATAAGCACGTTTGAATATATAAAATTATGTTGTTTTATTGCAGGTTGTGGTTTAGTTCTTCTTAGAGGAACTTTTTTCCCTCTGGTCCGCTTTAGTCCATTTATGAACTTGACCGGTGCTATCCTTCAAAATATGTGTATACGAAATTTCAAGGGTACTGTATCGTGATTTCATCACTGATCAAGAATACATATATATTTTTATGGCGTCTTAGAGGATATTTCGCTGCGTTATACACGGAATGACAAAGTGAATTTAATAATAATTTTTTATATTTTTAGGCTAGGAAAATTAAAAGATCTGGCAACCTTATAACAAAGTGATGAGTTTTTAAGTATTTAATTTATAAAAATAATTTTTTTTTTTAGGAGTAGGACCAGCACTCAGGGGATGACCCCTATTATTAGGAAAGATGAGAAGATAGTTTTTTTGCTTTTGTAGCTATTTCAACGTTTTTTTTTTATATATATTTTTTTTTTACTTCACCGGGCTAATTTTTGCTACAGGGCCGACCAAGAATGATAAAATAAAGATTACGCCAACAAGCTGAAATAAAAATACTTTTCTGCGCATGATGGAACTCTGACGTCACTCAACATGTGTTCTGATTGGCTAATTAAATTCAGCTGGAGAACTATTATGTTATTGTAAAAATAGGACAGTGGGGCAAATTGCGATTTTTCAAATTAAATTTGTTTGATAATAAATAATTTAAAAAAATTATTTTATTTCCCACTTGTTTTTATTTGAAATTGTTAATTTATAGTTATTTTATATAAATATTGAACCCAAGTGCTAATTATTTTTCTTTTTTCTCCATTCAAAACAAATTTTTTTGCTTGCAAAATATCAGCCATAACTTCCTTTGAGTTTCATTTCTTGGAAAACTATAAAATGACACAACTTTTTGAAAACAAACAAAATTTTTATAAAAATATTACATTTTAACACAATTATTTCTCACTTGTTTTTTTTGCTGTCACTTTGTTTGCAATTGCCCACTGCACATTTCATGCTTGCTCTTTTTGTTCTCTTTTCTCTTTAGTTTAGGGTTTTTGTTTACAGTTTATGAGCTAATTGCTTGTTGGAAATCTCTCTGAGTAAATTGGAAATTTCTCTGAGTAAATTGTGTGAAGAGTTGCCAAATTTAGCATAAAATATTAATTTTGTACGAGAAAGTATTAGTTTTGCATATAATAAACATTTGGCAATCTATTCGAGGGAACAAATACGTCATCAAACGGTAAATCATGCGCAAGGCGTAATCTTTATTTTATCATTCTTGGGGCCGACGAAGGTGTGTGCTGTTACTCTGCTTTTAGTACATGATAGTGTCAGTCATATTATGAACATAAAATATTTATTCTAAATTAAGCCTTTTCAAATCTTGGCAGAAAACTTCGCAATCTCAGACTTAATCAAAATTTTTAATTAAAATTTATTATTAACTTGCTTCAATGAGCACGAAGAAGCCAGCAAAGTCTTTAAGCAATTTTTACAATCATATTGTAATTACAAAAATTCTTATTAATTTAATTAATTTTTTTTTTACCATCAACCAGTTTAGTTGTGTAACAAAACCATGTTTTTAAAACAAATAAAAAAGAAATAAAATTTTGGTTTTTAAAATTCAAGATTTATTTCGTATAAACAAAATGCAAAAAAAAAAAAAACAAATAATTTATGCAAATCGTATAAAAATGCAGTGCAGTGCAGTTAACGTAACATAAGCACAGCGCAATAACACTACCATTAAATTTTATTTTATGCCATACGATGTCATGCCATGCCAACGAACGAACCGCACTACGAAAAGGCAGAATGAAGAGAGAAGAAAAAACGCCATCATATGCAAGCAACCACTGCCTGCCTGCCACTACTGATACACAAACTCAGATCGACTATACAAGAAATCTTGCAAATCAAATGGCAATAAAATTTGAAACCTGTCACAAACCTTTGTAAAATCGTTTTTCAAATGCAGTCAGACAAATATTTTAAACGAAAAAAAAAATGAAAATTAATTTTTGATAATTCCCATTAAGCCGCCGCCGCACTCGCGCATGTAACATGTAGATTTCTGGCTGAAAAAATGTTAAACAAAACATCTGACAATTTTTCATTTTTAATTTTTATTTCTTTTTCTTTTCTTTTTTTATTTACTCACAGCCAGCGTTGCCAAATGTGCAGATTTATCTGCATTTGACAGTTTTTCTAAGCATTGAGCAGTTTTGCAGTTTTTTTTCTTTAAAAACCAGTTTTTCTGTAAATTGTGCAGTTTTTGCAGTTTTTACATTTTACTTTTTTACTCTTAATTTTGTTATTTTAATTCCAATTTCTGAAACCATAATTTTACCCCATTTGCTTAATATAACAGTGGCAAGGTTTAACTATACTTTTTTATACGAGTATGTAATTATCACATACATCTTTTTGCACCCCTGACCACAAAGCAAGTTGAATTTTACCAAGGTGTACATATTGCAGGTGGGAGCACGAGGTCACTTGCCTAACCTGATAAAACGTCAAACTTGGTAGTGTCGTTTAACGATTTTTGCAACTGTTAAGGTAGTTTCTACAATAAGTGTTCTATTTTTGTAGAAATGGTTGTACCTGTTAGATAGATATGCCTTGTGTTTTTCTATGTACATACAAACAAATTTAAATTTTTAATTATTGGTTTCAATATAAATATGAGAACGACATCGACTTGTCGAGATTCTGGAACAGGCAGTATTATATCTGAATAATAATGAACTCTTTTTGTTTATTTAAACCCTATGTACCTATATATTTTTTATTAAAATGAATTGCTTTGTTATATGTAGATGTATATCATATATAATTTGTTGTGTTATGTTTTTGTTTTAATAAAAAAATATGAAAAAAACTATATATTTTTGTGAATTTTTTATGTGCAGTTTTTTTTACGTGAAAACCAGTTTTTTGTTTTAAAGTTGCAGTTTTTTTTGAAAAAGTTATGGCAACGCTGCTCACAGCTCAACTTTGTGGGATAAAAACAAATGACAAATATTATAATTCAGTTTTAAGCGCTTTTTACGCAATTCAACCATAAAAAAGTTGTATGGATAAAATTTGAATTTGAATTTTTTTTTTTTTTGAAAATCCATAGAGAAAAAAGAATTGGTACGATTTTGCTTTGAATAGCCATTTGATTCGCGCACATATTGCATTCCTTACAAAATCGTAACCTGTCGCTGTTTTTTCTTGTTACTCTTCAAGCTCTTTTTGTGTGTGTGTGTTTTTTTTTTTTTTTTTTGACAAAAAGTTGTCTGCGGCAGTGGGAAAACAAAAGGTAATTAAATGTTAATCATACAAACAATTGATATAAATATTTATATTATATTTTTGCATATGAAACGATTTTATTTAAGAAAAAAAAAATAAAAACTAATAAAGACCTAAATATTCATAAAATATAGGTCAAGATGAACGAGATGCACTTTTAGGTAAAATTCGTTATTTAAAAGATTGTTTCTTTACAATTTTAGTTCAATTTGCAGTCAATGAACCATTTAGCTTCTTTTAATGAACGCATTATATATACAAAAATTACAAACATACATAATCTGCAAGGTGAACTGCCAAATCACCGTGTGGGAACGAATTTGGGTCATGATCATGTTGCTCACGCCACTACTGTACGAAGTGTAGGGGCTGCGTAAATTAAAGTTTTATTCAAATCGATGGACTCATTACAGAAAAATGTTTGACGAAAAAATTCCATTAAATCATTTTACATTAAGAGAGTTATTAAAAGTTGTCACCCTAGGGTGACTAGAATTCTATGGGGGGACCCAGATGGTAGTAGGACAAAGGAGGTCCTAACATTTGATTTCCATGGTATCGGTGGAGGAACCCTACAGTGCAATGGGGACTCCTTATTATAGAGCGCACAACAGGCACATGAGGCCTAGGTGTAATCCGGAATGGATTGGGATAGCTTATGGCCCTCTCTTCAACCTAACCTAACCTAACCTATTAACAGTTGTGATCAGATCGATTTTTATTAGATATTTGAAAGATATTTATTTCATTGCTGCGGCCAAATTACCCCATTCGATATCCATCGATATTTCAATACAATTTTTATTATTCGTGGGGCCAAATTACGCCATTCGATATCGATCAAAATTTGTATTTAAATTGTATTGAAATTTCGATTGATATCGAATGCGGTAATTTGGACCCTGATGAACATAGTCCTTTCAGTATCTCGGTCAATCGATTGCGACGTTTTTTTTATAACCTCCAAAAAAGAATTGCAGGGTATATTCACTTTGTCATTCCGTTTGTAACGCAGCGAAATATCCCTCTTAGTATATATATATATATATATATATATATATATATATATATATATATATATATATGTATTCTTAATCACGGAAGAAATCTAAGACGATCTGGCCACGTCCGTCCGTCCGTCTGTGTGTGTAAATCATGTTACAGTCCAAACGAAAAGAGCCAGACCCTCTAAGTACTACCTCAACCTCTATAAAAACAACATAATTCTTAAAGTTTTTTTTTTGTTAATTTTATCAACGGGCTTAAGTTCGAATCTGCATGACTGCAAATGATTTTTTATTATTTTATTAATAAATGAATTTGTTCAAATTCTATTTATTATTTATATTAAGTTTGGAATATTAAGAATATTTTTCAATAATCATCAAACCAGCAGAACGGATCAGTACTGATTTCGAGGCCGCTACGCCATCTCATCAGCGTTCTTTGTTCAATTTTTCCACTTTTTTGCAAGTGGTGCTAGTGAGTTGGAATATCAACTATTTAACCAATGTTTTTAACGAAAATTTAATATGAGAAGTTCCCACCTTCATATTTTCAAGTTATTACCTTTTTGGTTAGTACGAAATTCCCCAACCCTGACGACTAATATTCCCAATATTCCATGTATCTCTTTCGCTTTTTCCAGAGCCATCGGCTGCTTATAGCTAAAGCTTCTTTGTTATTTATGTTCAAGTAATTAAATTTAGTTGTCAATTTACAATGAACAAGTGCGCGTGCCCCCGCAATGTATTAAATTATGTATGAATTTTTATTAGTCGAACTTTCTTATGTAAATTGTTAATTTTATCAACGGGCTTAAGTTCGAATCTGCAAGACTGCAAATCATTTTTTATTATTTTATTAATAAATGAATTTGTTCAAATTCTATTTTATTAATTTATTTTTTTTTTGTAATTTTGTTAAGCAAATGATATATTTTTATGTCAAAGAAGCTCCAACTTTTTAAACTTGGAGCCATAAAATAAAAAAAATAAAATTTTTAATTATACGCAAAAATAGTGTAAGGCTACATCCCTTAAAAATAAAATTTTTAAGCTTTAATGACGAAGATGAGACGTACCCTGGTACTCCTCTGCCCCACCCACTCCACCCTCTTTGCCCCCTAAAAGACCCGGTCAAAAAAAAAAATTTAAATAAATTTTACAATTGATCTTTCCGAACAAAGATGAAATGTCTCCCGTAGCCTATTTTTGGACCCCGCCCCCTTTAATGGGCGTTGACGTACAATATTATGTGCAAAAATAGTGTAAATATCGTATTGAACAATTTTTATTCCTTTTTTCTTTTTTTATCTTGGACCAGCACTCAGGGAATGACCCCTATATATGCAATGCATTGCGCCGGAACTGAAAACGAGGGGATAGTATTGAGGGGACACAGATGAGGAAAAATGAGAGGATAGACAGTTTTTTTTTAGCTATTTCAACCTTTTACTTCGCCGGCTATCTTTTGCTACAGGGCCAACGAAGGTGGGTGCTGTTACTCTGCTTTTACATGATAGTGTCAGTCGCTGCCAATTATGTTCAGTGACCAGTGACTATGCCTTCATCATTGAAACAGGCTGGCAACAACTAACACAACCACGCACTAATGCTGATCAGAAGAATTCAACACACAATATTTCATGACTCAGCGCGGGCTCGAACTCAGGACCCTCCGCTTCATAGTCTCGTGTTCTACTACTTCAGCCAACAGCACCCACATTTGTATTCCTTAAGCCTATAAGAAGCTCAGATGTTTTCTGATCTTGCAGAGGTGAAACGTTGCCCCCACGGCCCTTCCCGGAATGACTCTGTCAAAATAGAGATTTAAAATTGGGTACAGAGATGTCTTCAAGGAACTGTGTTCCACCAAGTTAAACATTTTAAATTTACTTCTAAATATTTGCAGGGTATTTAAGATTCGACCCGGTTGAATATAATGTTTTTACTTGTTTTAATTTGGATTTAAAAAGTAAGCTTTTTAAAGTGGCGAACATTTTGTAAACATTGTTTAATGTGCCTTTTATATATCCTTTTTTTTTTTTTTTTTTTGAAAAACTGAAAATCGGATTCAAATTATTTGGTTTTAAAAATCGAATCAGTTGACTTCTAAATATTTATTTTACTATTCTCAAACCTTTCTTTCGAAGTCAATAATTACAATTTATTATAGAATAGTCGCATACGGTCCTTAAATTTCAAAACAGCAGCTCTTTAATAAAAAAAAAAAAAAATCAATGAGTGTTCGAACTCACGGGCGATGTGTTAACACCTTTTTGTTACACGGTACCTGTTCGATTTCTATGAACACAGACCCACAAACCCGGAGGTAGAGTTAATATAAAGTATTTTTTATTTATTTTATATTAAACCCAAAAAAAACAAAGAGAATGCAAAGCAACAGACAAATGTACATACATACATTGTTATGTTTGTACATAAGCTACATACGTTGCTATCTCATTTTTATATATGTACGTATAACCACGTCACTATTCTCTTTGCTATGCATAAGACAAAACCGAAGATCAACATAAAACACTTTTTTAATATTACTCCAAATTAATACTCCGAATTAAAACACTTAAATCTCCGTTCGCCGATATCGGATCGCCTTAATTTTTGGCCTAAACTCTTCGTCGAAACCCGCACTAGCGTTTTAATCCAAAAATTAATAAAATCTGCTATGAATTTCCGGAGAAAATCGCGTGGGAAAATTATATGAAAATCGCCCAATAATCACTTTCAATACCGACTGCCAAGCAACAACACAAACAAACAAACTCTTACACTTACACTTGCGTATGTATTGAAACTGATAGTTTACTGCCCTAGAGGCGCGCGTATAGATGTTAACACATCAAAAATGAATCGCTTGATATATATTTTAAATACAGCTCAAGATTGATCTCATTTTCTTTAAGATCTTGTAATATTTTATTATTAGGAATCCTGTATTTCGTAATAATTATATTTTCCGTGGCAAATATAGCCAACGATGTGTGACTTCCAGCCGCAAGACACACGCAAAAAAAAACACTGTGATGAAACTTTACGTGATTTCAAGACGAAAAAATACTAATAAAAAAAAATTAAAAAAATAACTACAATGTAACAAAAAGGCAAGTGGGTTTATCTCTAGCCAATTGTAAATTTCAGTTTGTGTTTATTGTTTCTTTACTTCTTAATGATTCGTGCACGCAAAAAAGGGCAAATGAAGCCACAGCAGCCACTGGCACAAACAATGGGTGAATTTCTTAAAAGCTTTCGGATATGGTTTAGAAAAAAAGCGCTTCAAATTAAGAGAAATGTCTGAAATCTTTATTTGAGTTCATGGAATGATCTATATAATTCAAAGTTTAAAGTTACATTCATGTAAATATTGGCCGCGGCTACGGCTCAAGTGGTTTGTAGGCTGGGTTCAATTTTGGCATAGTTTCTTCTATATATCGCCCGGTATTTCACCATTAAATTCTTCAATATTGACTTGCAGTGCATCAAAACGTTGCGGACTTGTCCCTATAGACATGAGCCTTAATTTTGCCCCACAAAAGTAGTCTAAAGGCGTTAAATCGCTCAATCTAGGCGGCCAATTGACCGGTACCAAACGTAAAATGTACTCACTGTTTACTGCACTCGCCCCTCAATTAGTGTATTGTTTCAAGTGTTGTGTTGCATGTGGCACCGTCTTGTCGAAACCACCTGTCAGCCACTTCTAGCTATTACATTCTGGACACAAAAAATCTTAATTATCGCATTGTAGCGCTCGGCATTCAAAGCATTCTCGCCGGCTTTGAAAAATGTTGCTACCGGCCCATAATCCACACCAAACAGTGCATTTTTCGGGAAACACCTTCACAGAAAATACGGTAATTTTGCTTGTTCACGTATCCGTTCTATCAGAAGTGACTGCCACCGATGCAACCGGAAATGAGCACAATACAATTTCTTAACCAATCTTGAATTTTCATAATAAAATTGAGTCATCTGCAAAAGTTTTTCGTTTGTGCGTCGATTCATGGTTAAATTACAGACCAAACGTGAACATGTTTAACAGTCACATGTTACACGAAAACAGCTGATTTGCTGAAAACAGTGTTGCCAAAAAGAAAGTTGCTAAAAAAAATCTCCCGTTATTACTCAGCGAAGCAATAATCAGGAAGCTACTGGTAAGAGAGAAAAAAAGAAGCGATTCAATTGTGAAAATGAAAATAAATTTTTGCACATTAACTGCGATTAAACAACATAAGACGAAACAACATGTGTTAAATTCGGAAAACATTAACTGAACTTCTTTTTCTTCGTTTTCTTCAAAACAAACATTAAATTTTAGGATGTGATGTAATCTTGCCATTGTGATGATTTTCAAAGAAAATTAAAAAAAAAAAAGTACTCAAACCTGTGCCCTGTGTCTTTCAAAAACTATTGCAATTTTAAGCTGCTGGTGTATGTGTGTGTGTGTGTTGGTATTTTTAGAAAACTAGGAAACCCGGCTAAATCTTTTACAAAATTAAATGTAGCATAAAGTAAATTAAAAAATAAAATAAACGTTTAAATGCTTTTAAATGCAAATATTCATACGGTTATTACAAATTCAATATATTTATGAGTGCAGGCAGCTACATGTGTTTTCTTGCTGTATTTATTATTTATAGTCTCTTTTACTTTCCAATAATGTGTCCAATTTATTTGCAATAAAAAGCGGCAGTGGCTGGCTGCCGCAGCTCAACGATTCCTGCTACAGCTTCCGCATAATGGTTACAAGCACCAGCTAAATCATAAAATAAAACACAATCGCTGACAAACCGACAAATATTATCAAGTATAAAAGCGAGAAAAAAAGGCTGCAAATCCATTTCATATTATTTTTAATTTTAATTTTCCTTCCCCAATTCAAGCCTTTATTGCTGCCACAGTCGCTTAATAGCCAAACGATCATGACACACATAACACATACATACATACATTAATAATAAATAAAATATAGAAGAAATGTATTTTAAAAAAATCTAACATGAAATGGGCTCTAAAAGAGTGACGTCTTCCATATACTCTAATGTAAAGGAGTTTTCAGCAAGAACTTTGTTTTCTAAAACAAACTAAAACAAAAAATTTAGATGAAGATGATGCAAATTTTTTTTGTTTCTTTGAGTGTACTCCGAAACAGCTGGTTTTTTCCCTAAGAAAATTGAAGACTTAAAAAAAAATTGAGAAGTTATTGATTTTCTACAAAAATCGAGTTTTCACTAGATCTCGACGTTCTGAGTTCCTAGGAAGCTTCCCCGACTACTGCTGAACGATTTGCACTATTCTGCATGTATGTGTGTATAAGTAAGTGAAACATTTAAAACTATTGAACGGCTTTACCGATCGATTCTATGCGCTAATAATTTCTTGCTATGGAAAGCCATTATCGGTGTCAAAAGTGGTTAATGCGTTCGTAAAATATCGTAAAGGAAAAAAATTCCAATATTTTTTTATTTTTTAACTCCGAAATTAATTATCTGATCAATTGTGTTGTCGATCCTTTTCGTCGATCTATAGCTCTTTCAAAATTTATAAAAAAAACTGTGTTTATCAAACTGTTATTAGACTCTTGAGCTCGAAGAGTTCAAAAGCACAAGAACAGCACAACAAAGCGTGTTACGAATAGTTTCAGGTTAAAATTAGCGGGACGTTTCCGGGAGGGCGTTAAAGGTCAACCGTTTTTTTTTCTTTTGACACAACAAAATCTAGGGAAATCGTGGGACAAGCAGAATATTTCCGTTATGGACAAAGAATAAGTTATTAGAATGCAACTATATTATGCCAAAGTATAATAAAAATGATTTAATTCCTTTAAATATCTGATTTATAGTGCAACAGCTAACAAACGGCAACCGTTTAAAGACGGCGAAAAAAAAATAACTACAAACATTTTGCCGTTAAATCTTTTGCAACAAAAGCGTTAAACGCATCAACGCACATGCTCTTCTAATGCGGTTCATCCGTCCGTCCGTGCGCCTGCCTGGCTGTCTGTCTGTCTGTATGTCTGTTATATTATTATTGCAGTTGAGGTTGTTATTATTGTTGCTGCTATTATTTGATTGTTGTACATGTTGGCAACGCCTTAAGTTCAACATTTCAGCAGCAATTTAATTCAAAATGCGAATTGTAACAACAATAAAAAAAAACAACGAATTAACAAAAAAAAATACAAAAATACGATCAACAAACCAGAACTGATGTGCAACAAACAGTTTGTTACGATCACTCTTTTTATTTTCCGTTGATGGTGCTATTGGTGGTGAACTGTGTGTGCATCATCATCGTTCATGATGATCATCATTATGATGTTGATAGAGTTGATAATCATGATGACGATTATTGTTTGTATCCGCTTAAAAATAAAACAGCAGAAAACACCATAAATTGGCTAGAAAAGTGACGGAATATCAAAAGAAAAAAAACAACGTACCACAATGGCAACAGGTTTTCCTTTGTTTCTTTTATTGTGGCATTTTGTTCTGTGGCAAAACGTTTGATGTGTACCCACAAACCTACACAACGACAAATAAGGACTTTTAAATCAGACATAATTTTAAATAGTTAATTTAACATTATCTGTGCGCGGAGATTTACTTTGTAAAATTAGACGCAAGACGAAAAAAGTGTGATTTGCTTTCAAAGAATACAAAACAATTTTTACACTGGACAAAATCGTGCAACAGGAGATTTGTGGCACTTCATTGGTTTTTGCAAAAATCATTTTTTAACCAGGCGGGCTGCTCTTTAATTCGATTGGAAGAGAAACACATTTTATTATTAACATTGGCAGTCGAAAGCATTTCCTTTCGAATCGAATTACGGTATACTTTAAGCTAAAAGTCCATACCATACGTTCTATGCGTTGTTGCGTTTTATGCCTTTACCCGAAACTAGAGTTAAGCTGAAGGTCCATACCATGCGTTCATGCGTCTCTCCTTTTTATGCAGCTGACAAAAAAGTAGAATCCGCATAATTGTATGTGGCAAGTTACACAACGAAACGCATAGAATGCATACACGTATCAACGCATCAAAGTAGGTGTACTTTCTACTTTTCCATGCGTCGCACGCGAATTGAGAAAATTTTTGAGTGGTGGATTATTTTTTTCTCTCTCTCTCTCTTGTCTTTTTTGTATTAAACATAGAAAAAAAGGTGGGCGTATAAAACGCTTTGCATGTAACTTGAATTTAGGAACGCATAGAATGCACAGACAGTATGAAACGCATCTATGCATGAACGCATGGTATGGACCTTCAGTTTAAGAGCAACATGCGTAACACGTATAGACTCATACAACGGATAAATTCCGGTTTACTTTTGTATGCGTCGCATTTGTCTTGGGAAAAGGTTTGTGTCGTGGACTACTTTTTTTTCTTTGTTTTTGTCGTGGTGAAATAAATACGTTTATTTCACCATGGATTTTTTCCTTTCATTTTATTCAACTCCAGTTCATAGTTTTCGTAACATCGCCCGCCTGCCTTCATTTGTTAATATATTTACTGTTCACAAAATCTGTTAACCAAATCCTTTATATTTTGTACTTAAATTCACTTTTTTTTATAATTACCTGAACCTTAAAACCTCCTACACTAGGATGAACTGGAAATATGGAGAACAGTGCAAGTAGGTTAATACACCTATTAAACCTATTTTGCTGCATGCTTTTCTTCTTAATGTTTTTACATAAAAGTGTTTATAAAACAAACTTATTCCTTTCTTTGAAGTTGTGATTGAAAATATTGTTGTGATACAATTTAATTTTGTAAATTATTTTCTTAATTCCAGGCACGCTTTTGGGTGCAAGTAATCGATGAGTTAAGACGAGGTGTACGTTTAAAGAAGGCAAACTATGAAAGGGCGCCTACCGAATATGAACTAACGCCTTATGAAATACTCATGGAGGATATACGATCCAGGTGATAACAAAATGTTCTAATAATTTATTCATGTCGCAATTAATATGCTTATATATATTATTTTTTTTTTTTAGAAAATATCAGTTACGCAAAGTCATGGTTAATGGCGATATTCCTCCACGTGTTAAAAAAGACGCCCACGCCTTAATATTAGAGTTCATACGCTCACGGCCACCTCTGAAAAAAGTTAGTTGAAGATTTACAATTTATTATTTTCAAATATTTAAAAAAAATATATTCTCTCTCCCTCTCTCTCTTAGGCATCTGAACGTAAACTTCCCCCTCCGATTAAGCGTACACCCTCACCTAGAGAACAGCTAATGGATTCAATACGCAAAGGCCGAACGCTCAAACACATACCATCGCCAACGCTACCCCGCCTAAAAGATCGACGTAAGTCTGAAATTTCTTTATTCGCCCCTATTATAAATGACGACATCGACGCGTTATCAAGACGACAGCTATTGACATATTCTATCGATATTATATGTCCTAGAGAATGATAAGAAATTGTCAAGAGTAATTAATTGTTGATGTGACGTCGACGTCGCCATTCATAATAGGGGTTAGTTTAAACAAAAAATTATGTTTTAAAATTATTTATTTATTGTGGGTTAAACTAATCTAAAGGTCCTTACATCGTTTTGTCAACCTGTTCATACATTCAGCTGTGGCTTGTCCCTATAAACAACAGCCTTAACAAAACCCACAAAAACAATAGTCTAGAGGCGTTAAATCGCACTATCTAGGCGGCCAATTACTTGAAATTATCTGTTCGTCTCTCAATTGGGTCTTTGCTTCGCGTGCTATGTGACATGTAGCACCATCTGGTAAAAGAAGTCAGCCAAGTCCAGCTCTCCTCTTTGGGGGAAAAAATAAAAAATTGTAATCATTGCACTTTAGCGCTGACCACTGACAGTAACGTTCCTGCCTTCGTTGTCTTTGTAAAGGTATGGTTCTTGTAGTGGCTCTGGCAGCTCTTCACACCAACTACGGAAATTTTGCTTGTTCATGTATCCATTGAACCAGAAATGGGCACGATGTAGGTTCTTAACCGAGCATGAATTTTGATAATAAAATTCATTAATCTACAAGTTCTGTTCATTTGTAAGTCGATCCATGGATCCATTATGCACCAAACCGAACATGTTTAACAGTAACAGCTGATCGGCCAAAAACAGTGTTGCCAGAAAAAAAGTCGCCCAAAAATCACTCGTTAGTTCCAGCACACATTATTGAATAGAGTGCTGATTCTAAAAAAAATAAATAGTGGAACTCATAAGAAGGGACTGTTAAATCTTTTCTGTCATTTGTAGCAATTCAGCTCTCATCTAATATAAATCCTCTGAGAAGTGAAAGAAAAAAAGTGGGTGGAGGGGTTTGGCAGCGGAAGATGAGAGAACATCTTACTCTCGGCGTTAAAGCTAAAAATTTAATTTAGGGAATGTAGGCTTAAGGAATACAATTTGTTAAATATTTACACTGTTTGTCCATTCAACTCGCACTAAAGGGTGTGGGGCTCGAACAAGATGTTTCTGTTTTTCTGGCTCCAAGTTCAACGCTTTGGACCTTCTTTGACATCAAAATATACCATTTGCTTAACAAAATTACAAAAAAAAAAATTTAAAAATTATGTTGTTATTTAGAGGTTGGCTTAATTCTTAGGGGAACTTTTTTCCCTCTGACGCGATTCAGTCCCATTTACGAACTTGATATATCCTATTCGTCAAAATTTGTATATACCAAATTTCAAGAGTCTGGCTCTTTTGGTTTCTACTATATCAAGATTTCCACAGACGGACGGACTTACATTTCATTTTTAATCTTAGATTTCATCACTGATCAAAAAAAAATATATATGTGTATATATATTTTATGGTTTCTTAGAGGTATACTTTGTTGCGTTACACGCGAAATAACCAATTGATTATACCCTCCAATTTTTTATTTTTTTTTGAGGGTATAAAAAATTCCCTTTTCAATTCATAGGAAATCTGGAAAACCCCCTTTGAGACGAGACTAGTTTCATTTAAAAAGTTATAAGTACATACATATACATATACGGAACTAGTGACAACTCAAAACGTCGATATCTGGTGAAAACTCGATTTTTTTTAAAACAGTGTAAAACCCACAACTTCCCATATTCCGCTAAATTTTTTTCCTCTTAAAAATTTATATTTTATAAACGAAAATCGTGTTGGAAAAAAATTAGTTGGCCACATTTTATTGGAATTGAAAACTTTTAGGAAAAAAAACAGTTGACCTCTTTTTATTGGTATTGAAATTGGCTGTTTGAAATTTCATTAACGCTTCATTTCCTTCCCAGTTTTTCAACTGCACAATTTCGAATTGTGTGGTTTTCTTTGTTTGTTAAGAAGTCCACCTGGCAGCTGATGGATGGACAGAACGAAGTATGTCAACAATTTTTCGTTAGCTATTTTCTGGAAGTTTAATAAAAAGAGAAATAAAAATATTAAATGAAATTGCTGGTGTTGTTAAAATATAGAAAAAGTTCAAATATGCGTTTGTTAACACAAATAATGCCTTAAAGGCCTACGATCTTTTCAACACCCCAGGCAACAGACGTTACAAAATTAAAATGAATTTTTCAGATATTTTATTTGCAACAATAGTTTTTTTTTTTCTCTTTTAATTTCGTATGTAATTCATATCGACCTTGCAAACTACCAGTGAACACAATGCACTTGAGCAGGGAAAATTACTGGCAATTTAGTTTTTCTTTTTGGGCTGCTGCAATTTCACTCTCACCGAAAAAATTAAACACACATACATACATACAAATCAAGGTGTGAAAATTTCTTGGATTTCAAAAAGAAACGAATAGAAGAAATAAGTCGCTTATCGGCAAATGGCATCAGTTGCCTTCACGAAAATCAAATAAAATGTTAAGCTTTCAAACAAAATTTTACATTTAAAATATCTGAGCTGTAAGATTTGTTTTCTGTTTGAACAATGCACCTTGAAAATTACCGACAACAAAGTTCAACTTTATTAAATAGCTTCCGCAAACTGAAATGAGAAAAACAGTAACAAAAAAATTGTTTGTACATAAAATGATGTCATGTGCAAAACTAATTGTTCAAATATATTCAACACACATACACACACACATACACTCAGGCTTTAGTGTCAGCTACAATTGAAATGTTAATTAAATAATAATCTGTTCATTGTTTTAGGTCTTCGATTACAATTTAGAAATAAATCAGCAAACTGTGACGACTATTTAAAAAGAGATTTTTAAAAGCCTTCAGCAAGTAATTTCGAATTTTTGGGGAATTATACACGAGATATTTATTTGTCACCATCTCGCCCAGAAAATCAATTCAAAATGTTTTGTTTTCACCACTAAATTAACGTCCATTATGGCGTCACTATTGTGAATTTCATATCACTGTGGTGTGTTGATCTCTGATATTGTATTAAAATTGGAGCTGGAAAATGCCCTTACTTATAACTCTCGATTATTTCTCTCTAGACACTCCATGATATTCTATGATTTTTACAGGATGCCGTGAGGACCAGCGATATCCTTAATTTAATTATTTTTTATATTTCTACTTGGATTTTTTCAAATATGTATTTGTATTGTGAGGAGCTATTTTTTAAAAAATAAAATGGAATGTCATGTCCGAAATTCGAATGTGTGTAAAGAAAGATATTTAAAAAAAAATTATGGAAAATGGTTGACCCTATAAACACATAATTTTTTTATATTTTTTTTTTATTTTCAAACTGCCATAACTTTTGAGTGAATCTACAAACTGCAATAACTTTTGAATGATTCCCATGTAATTAGTGGTGATTACTGATGTAGTTTTTCAACTAATATAATAGCATCCAAAACACTTATTGACCAGATATTTAATTTCATATTTTCTTTTAATTTTTTCGGGTTTTTTCATTCAAGATATGTCACGAACGCATGAACCGATTTTGACCCGACTAGTGGTGATCGATGTGATGTTTCTATGTCAAGAGTTAGTTAATTGAATTGATCGAAAATCTAGGTTATTCCAAAAAAAATGATTGATTTCTTTATTGCTCGAAATCTGCCGGTGCGAATTGGCTCCAATCCACAGGAAATCTAATTTGATAATTTGATCTTTTAAACACGACTAGTTTGGTTCTATTCTGTCTAACCATTCAAGAGTTATAAGCCGGTCACATGCTTACACACACAAACACATACATACACACTTAGAGGTGCACTCTCAGGAGTGGTGAAAACTAGTATTTTTGAAAACGGTATAAAATAACATCCCGATTTTTTTTTTTTTTTTTATTTGAAGTTTCCTTAGCGGGAATTTAAAAAAGAAGCGGCACAGAAAATTATATTTTTTCCTACCCCAACTACTCGTACAATTGGGTGATATGTTAAGTCTTGTGTTTATTCTTTCCTTAAAAAATATTTATTTTGGTAATATGTAATTGAGGAACCCTTTAAGATATCGTCATAAAAATTCACCTCGTACCGGAGGGGATTTGAATTTGCTAACAAAGCAAGGGTTATGGGTAAATTCCCAAACTTAGATACCTTAAGCGGTAAACCTAAAAAATCGTTAGTTGTTTGTTAACTTTTAATCTTAATGCTGAAACTTTTTATTATTTTGTCAAACTGTATTGACATTTCTGTTCAAAAGAATAATTTTACATGAAAACAATGTTTGCAAATTGTGGAAATTCACTTTGAAATAGAACACTTCGACAAATAATTTTATTTAATAATGCGACTTATTTCTAGTTAAATGGCTACATCGAAAAGCGATATTACCGCATTTGAAGCGAACAGTTAGCTGACGGCATTAGCGCTCGTTATTTATTTAAAAATTCTGGAGCTGCCGTTGAGGTAGATAGCAAGTGCTACCGAGTCATACTGACTGAATTTGTTTCCTAGAAATTAAACAGCTAAAAATCAACGCCAGTTAGTTGCAACAACACGGTGCAACTTGCCATACAGAGCGCTTAACACACGGTGTTCAGAACACCAATGGATAGGGCCGTAAGGCCATCTTAGTAGTGAACACTAATCTTACATTACATTACATTAGTCAGCAGACAATTATGAAAAAACCCCAACTTATTAAAACTGTTTTAAAATGTCGCAAAATAAAATAAATCCATCATCTGTACTTAAAAAAAATACAAATTTTTAATGAGATAAACAAAACGAAACCGAAAGCAGAAATTTGTGATTAATACAAGAAACACATCACTGCGCTTGTTACTAAAGCTAAGTTCACATCTAACAAATATTTAACGAAATAAGCGTAGCCGCAATTGTTTTTGCAAACGCTTCTTTAATATTGCGTGTCTATGCCCGACAATTGAAACGATAAAAGACAATTTTTCCCAAATAGACACAGACTTATTTCAAAAATAATTTCCTTAAATTATAAGACCAAAAGTTATTAGTTACGGGTTTTTCGTCAAATATTTGATAGATGTGAACGTAACTTAACTTTTATTAGAAGAAATCGAAGTGTTTGTTTTAAAAATTAATATTAAATTTTGTTCTGAAAGCATTATTTATTTATATCCATTAATTGATTGAGTTAATGAAAACTCCCTTGAAATGAATTATTTTGTGGGGCACTTAATCGTTTTCCCACTTTTAAATAATCATCTGGCAGCTTCTCTGTGCGACTATGGTGTGGTGTGCAAATCAGCACCTCTTAACGACTTCACCACTTAGCAAAGACAACAATCCAGCATTTAGTGAAGTCCCAATTTGTTTATGGTTTTACATTACATTTGTGTAACTTTTGAAAAGCTGTTTTTTCTATGCAATTAAAAAAGCACAAATGTCACGTTTTACATATGCAACGGCAAGAAAATAGTTTGCACTCAGCAGTCATTTAAATAAGGTAAACAAACCCGCAACATATTGTGTATGGCAAGCTTTAGGAATGTATAA
This sequence comes from Linnaemya tessellans, assembly GCA_951800035.1. Lineage (NCBI taxonomy): Eukaryota > Metazoa > Arthropoda > Insecta > Diptera > Tachinidae > Linnaemya > Linnaemya tessellans. Next base: position 124,551,168 of record OX637533.1, read on the forward strand.
TTTATCTCAATTCTAAATGCACTGCAAGTACCATAGCAAATCACTTCACACCATGTGGTGGGAATTTGAAAAAAAAACTAAAAGTAGTTTGCAATTTCAAATTTTATATGACATGAAACTTTTCTGATTTTAATTTTAAAGTTTTGGTATAATACCTTCAAAAGGGCAGCGCAGCCACTATATTCTAAATTGTTTCGCCTTGATGTCATGAAAGTTCTTTTACTTGATAAAAAAGGTATCGTTGCAGATAGATTCTTATATGCAATAGATATGTAAAACAAAATAAATGTGCTCATAATGTTTAGAATTGGAGCAACAATCTGTTTAGTTTCACTAAACCGTTGTTTTGCATTGTGTTGAGCAAAATATCACTTTGTGCCTTAATAACAGATCTTGCCCTAAAAAAAAATTTTTGTAATCTTTAATATTCGAGTTATAATAAAATCACTTATATTTTGTACTCTATCCCCACCCAAAATAAAGCCAATAAATTAAAGCGAAGCGTGAAAAATTTTGGGGGAAAAAATCATTCATAAAGAAATTTAATTTTAACATGAAATCATTTACTAGGAAAAATGTGTATTTGTATTCAAAATACTTTACAAAGTGAATTTGTAAAATATCGGTCCGCAGATGGCGGGCTCACTGGCACCATCTGCCGGCGATGTTGTTAACTTGTATCTTATATGGTGTTCAGACATGAATTTTTAATTGAGTCAATAACAAGTTAATTGAAATGTGTTCACACATGCTCAATATAGCTAAATCAATTAGCGTTTGACAGCAGCTGACAAAAGGTGTTGTTTACATTGCACTGGCGTCGTTCCATAAAATGCGCTTTCTTTTTGCCTTTGGACCTGTTGTTGCACGAAATAAATTTTTTATTTTTCATTTGTTTTAATTGTTAATTAAAAAATTTTATTTTAAAAACTCAACCTCAACTTGACTCGCCATTTTTTTTCTGTGAATTTGTTTACATATGAGTTGTCAAATTTCATAAAGTTTGTTCAGTAGGCATTATGGTGCTCACTAAACAAACTTTTACAGTGCTGCATTTTAGACCTTGCTCAATTTTATAGACAATTAAGCTTTAATTGATCAATTAGCTAATTAAAATTTTGTATGGGTAATTGAGTTCAATAACGCTGTTAATTGCGATAAACTCAATTAAGGCGTATGTCTGAACACCATGTTATCCGTTACTGTGACTGATTGAGTGTACTATATGAAACTCGTACTTATTAGAAGTAAATACGTTTTGGCTGAAATTGTGTTTGAACTAAAAAATTTACTTTTACAAAAAGCTACTTCTTTCCACAAAAAAAACTTTTTTTTTTTTGAATTTTTGCTACTTAAGGTTTTCTCTTTGCGTTTGACACTCCTTTCAACTCGTATTTATTAGAAAAATCATCGGAAGAGTGTACATCTATACAGTTATCTGAGATATTGAAATGAACTGGTGCGAGTTAGACGCGAAACTCTCGACAGAGAGTAAACGATTAATGGTATGGCTGCATTTAAGAAATAATTTCCAACGAGACTTGATGTTGGCAGACTTAGAGCTGCCTTGTGACTGGTCACAAGAAAAATGTATTCATGATATAGGTGATTATCAGAAATGTGTAGTGCCGTTCAAAATTTAACAAAAAAAAAACATACATGTATGTGCTGTGAACCGCACGATTTTCGAATCACATGCGACTTGAAAAACGCCAATTTCTTTTGAACGATTTTGAGCGATTGCGACCTCTAGCACACCAATTTTGTGACTTCAAATCGAAAACGGTTTATTTCATGCGGTAAGCGATTTCTATCACATGGCCGATAAACTTAAAATGAACTGATGAGTATAAAAAAATTAACAGAATCATAAACTGTTGGTTGCAAATATAATGCGGTATTCAGATTTTAATTGAATCAATAGGTGCAATTTAGGTGCTAAGTCTCTACTAACATTGTTTAGTGAGTTGTGTTTGGCTCACTAAATACAATTTTTAGCAGTGTTGCATATGTAATTTTACTCATTATTATAAAAATGTCATATTTATTGGACAATAATTAATTGAAATGTTATAGGGATAATTGAGCTCAATAATGCTCAATTAAGGTATATGTCTAAACACGGTATAAAATACAAAAATAATCACTGCTTAAATGTTCCGTACATCGTTTAATGGCTAAATTAAAAATTAAATTAATTAATGAATATTAATAATAAATAATAAAAAAATCAATGAGTGTTCGAACTCACGGGCGATGTGTTAACACCTTTTTGTTTATTTATTTTATATTAAACCCACAAAAAACAAAGAGAATGCAAAGCAACAGACAAATGTACATACATACATTGTTATGTTTGTACATAAGCTACATACGTTGCTGTCTTGCTATCTCATTTTTAAATATGTACGTATAACCACGTCACTATTCTCTTTGCTATGCATAAGACAAAACCGAAGATCAACATAAAACACTTTTTTAATATTACTCCAAATTAATACTCCGAATTAAAACACTTAAATCTCCGCTCACCGATATCGGATCGCCTTAATTTTTGACCTAAACTCTTCGTCGAAACACGCACTAGCGTTTTAATCCAAAAATTAATAAAATCGGCTATGAATTTCCGGAGAAAATCGCGTGGGAAAATTATATGAAAATCGCCCAATAATCACTTTCAATACCGACTGCCAAGCAACGAACAAACACATACTCTTACATCTTACACCTTACACTTGCGTATGTATTGAAACTGATAGTTTACTGCCCTAGAGGCGCGCGTATAGATGTTAACACATCAAAAAGAAAATCTTTTATTGCAAAAATTTTAAAACGCAATAATTGATTTTTAAACGATTTTTTTTTTCATTAATAAAATCGATTATAAAAAATTGCTAAGAAAAAAAATCGATTATAATAAAAATCTATTATTTAGTCACTTCCCTAATGACTCAAAAAAACTGCTTATACATAATTTAAAAAAAAAACGTGCATACATATATTTATAATGCTAGTGTTAATGTCGACGCCGTTGACGGCGTTTCAACGCCGAAAAAGTTGAAATATATTGAACTTTTACGGCGTTGCAACGCGTTGAGATTAACTGCTCTCATACAATTTCATACGATTCAACTTTTTTTTTGACATTTGACGCCGTCGACGACGTCGACATTAACTCTAGCATAATACTTATTTTGTGGCTCACCTTGTTAGTGAGTGCAGCCAGTCATTTAATTATGATTTTGTTGTTAAATTTGAAACTCTGCCTTAATTGGCCAATAAGTGCAGTCTTGGTATGGAATAAGTGTTTGACATGTACAGACTGCAATTGTGTATGCATAAAATCTAAATGTCAGACGAATTTTGTATGTATGCTTTAGTTACATACATTTGCAAGCGAATATATTTCTCTATATCCTTTTAAATATGTATAATAAAAAAAAAATTGCATAATAAATAAGGAGGAAGGAAGGTGAGTGAAGAAGTAAAAAATAACATGAATTAAGGATAAAAATAGCGACTGCGTTTGTGTTTGTTTGCTGCATGCAATTAGACATTCAACTTAATCATGTTAATGACGGTTAAGCATTTGAACGGAAAAAGTATTTTCTTGTTCTTAGCGTGTGCTATTTTCAAATGCAAAAACAAAAAGTCAAGCAAAAGCCATCTTCAACAACTTGCACTGTGCTAGTTTCGAGTAGAGCTTTTGGTAAAAACTCTCATTAAAGCTTTTTCATGTTTACTGCACAAGCGCATAATTCGTTGCCCCTTGGAACAGGCTGGAACTGAAACATGTTGTCTCGGTTTAAAACAACAAACTGTAAGCTGCCACACTCAGTTGTAAATTGCATGTAGTAAAAAGTTGACATATTTCCTAGAGATGAATACATAAATTAATATACAAATTTTTAGTTAAATAAAATATTTCAATAAATTTAAATTAATGTATTAAATGAAAGAAAAAATACTAGTACAATTGTGGCAAGTAAATAAAAAGTCTTACTGTTGTGATAATAATGTAATCCTTAAAGTATGCAAAGACTTTTTGTGCAGGTTTCTAAAACAAACGTGAATGTCCTTCTTCAAATGTGTTTCAAGTTTTTTTCTTCTGTCTTCTGGATCGATAGTGAGTGTGTGTAAAATAAAAAAAAAAGAGCGAAAATAATTCGTATGTAAAAGTTATCAAAGAAAGGAAATAAATGTCATGTGGCGTGTAAGAATGAAAAACAAACAAAAGCGAATGGAAGAGAAGGAACGTTGTGAAAGTAAAATTGAAATACATCTTTCCTCAAGTCGAATGTGGTTGTGCAGTAAATGTAAAGGAAACAAAAGAATCGAGGATTCAGTTTGACTGACCAAAAAATGAGATACTAAAACGGCACATTAAATGAGTGACTAATACGTCTGTAAAAATAATTAAAAAAGCACAATTATAAATAAATAATTCCGTTGAAATTGAATAGATCTTCAAGTTTTCCCATGAATCCCCCCCAGGTGTCAAATACGCAAAGAAAATATACAAATAATTTTAAAATGACTACCACCACCGGTTACAAAGTGTCTTCTAGCAAAGCAAATAATTCAACGCCAACAGCACGTGCTGCCGATTGTGTCGATGAGGCCAGCGATGCCTCGTTGTATTGCAATCAAGAACCGTTGCCCACACCAAGAGCTGCACCACGGCCACGCACAAAGAATCACGCGTCATCATCGTATTCGTCGTCGTCAGCACCTACGCCAAAACCTCGTTCAGGTAAAGGATTATATTTTGAGTAGAAGTGCAATTTAGAGCAGAGCTGTAAACCAATGAGATCTCTATGCTTTAGAATTTTAATTTACAAAAATATGTTGTACACATATTTTGTAAATATTAGATTCATGCCCTTTTTTATCTATCGGCTTATTTGATTGACTGAAAACTGAAAATATGTGAGTTTTTTCTCCATGTGCCCTTTCAAAGTGCGCATATTAGGGTGATAACTTTTTTGGGAAGAAGCTAAAAGTGGCTATTTTACTTTGCGCAGCAAAGGCATTGAAGTTCTACATTTTTTTACATTTACAAAAGCGCTTTATTTTTAATATCTTGTTTGTTTGTGTGTCTGTGTGTGTGTTTTTAAGTTCCCGCTAAGAAAATTAAAAATTTTCAAAAAAAGTGGGAAAGTACTGGTTTTACCACGTTTTGAAAAAATCGAGGGAAGCTTTTCTGACTACTACTCAGAAGCCGTCGTCACTGTGTCTGAATGTTATAAGTTTAAGCTTCTGATTCAATTGAGTCGAAGTTTAAAATAAGTGGGGTATTCACACTTCATGCTATTTGGTCATATTGTCATAAAGTCATAATATTTTAGACCAGTTTAAAAAAGTTGTTGTTGTCCTGCATACGAAAAAGTCATAAAGTAATAGCACTCTTTCAGGTATGTTTTTGTTTTGTCATAAAATAGCTCTAGAGATCTGAGTCGAACGGCTGAAAATCTTTAGGCGAGACGGCGATAGTATATGTTTGCCGCCGTCACTGATATATGATTCACAACTAAAAAACGGCTAAAAAATTAGTCATACCTATTTGTCTGTACATTAAATCACATTTTTATAACATAAAAAAACTTAAAAGAGAACTAAATCGCAAAAACTAAATATATACAAGTGAAAAATCTTTCTCGTTTAACTTACGTAGCTGACAGCCACTGAACGTTTTGCCGTATACCGCCGCAAAAGAAATGTGTTCAGCTCATATTAAGGCAGCAGCTGTTTTAGTTTATACATACAAATTCATTAGATATTCTTGTGCACCCGAAGACAAATTTAATAATTTTAAATAGAAATGGAGTTTTTAGACTTTTTGGCATTTTCCAACAACTTTAATACAATTATCTTTTGCTTTGATAACATCTAATTACAAATGTGTTGTTTTCTTATCAGCTGATCGATTTTTGAAATAGCATACTAAGTTATGACGGGTTGTTCACACTAGTCATATTTTTCGTGCTATTATATTATGACTACAGTGTGAATACCCCAAATATCTTTAGTTATTCTAAGAAATGTTGGGTAAAGGTTCCCTCATGACCTGCACTAGCCCCAGTGAAATACGCATAGTGAATAGCTAAACCCCTCAGTAATCAACCTTAAACTTTTCGGGAAAGGAATTGGCACAAATAGAATTAAAAATTTAGTGTTAAACAACAGATTCCCACATATAGAAAATATTATAATAAAATTTTGTTTGCGATTTCATTCTTTTAACAACCTGATAATTAACAAAATACTTTGTAAATAATTTTATGTGATATATTATTCAAGAACACAAGATACAGTCACACTAGTATTTAGTGTTCATCATAGCAGCAGCATGAAAACAAAACTCATAGGCGTAGTTACCCCCTTTTTGGGGGAACACACTATCCCCCCTTTAAAATCTGTATGCTAAAGTCGTAAATTTTTTTAAATTTCGCTGTATTGTGTCATATGAGAACGGTCAGTAGTTGAACTGAGCTTCCCCTACATCTAGAAAAAAGTTGCCAGCTACGCCCATGATAATACTCAACATTTAATTATAATTTGTAATATAAATTTAAATCCCTCTTTCTAGAACTTTCGATTGTTTCCCCTGCTTCACCCGTTTGGGTTTCACAACAGAAAAACCGCAATGATAATAGAAAAAAAATATGTATAAGTTACAAGATATATTTCATATAATTTCATGGTGTATTTCACACGCACTATTTATTTCCTATAGAACAGAACGAGAAAAGCAGGAAAAAAATTTTATATTTTTTTCGTCTTAAATTTCAGTCGTTTTAAATGTTGATTTTTCTTGTCTTTATTCATGCATGTGATGTTTTTCTAAACTTTAATAGTTTTTATTTCATTTTTTTTTTTGCTCCGTTTCAATAGGTCTTTTGTTCACTTGCACAGTGTTTTCTGTTCGTTCACGTTTGTTGGTCATTTATTTAAGCTGACCACCACAGCTGAGGAGAATTCATTTAAACTTGTTTATCTGGCACATTTCTTCAGAACTTTAGGGTGATTTTGAAAGCCCTCATGCATTCATTCATCCATGTGTTTGTTTATTTTTCATGTTACTTTTACATACAAGTTGTTAAATGTTTTTGAATGGAGTTAGACCTGGTCAAAATATTTATTATTTTTTTTTTTGTTAAGCTGTTGGTTGTTATGGGTTTACTAGCGCACCCTAATTTATTTTTTCTTTATTTCATTTTTAAATCTATAGATATTTCCTTACACGTTTTGTTACAATATGAAAGTTTACAAAATATATGTGGAAGTTAAGAACAATTAATTATATAAATGCCATATTATAATTCATTTGACAAAAGAACTGTTTGGGGAAAAAATCAATAAAATTGGACAATAGACTGAGGCAACAAAAACATAATATTTTCAGTGGATCAGACATACCAAAAAGAAGTAGAAGAAGAAGCTTATTTCAAGTTGAATCAGTTTCGATTAATTGACACTTCAAATGTAAAAAAATGTTTTCAACAAAATACCGAACCGAAATGTGAATCTATTGTCATGTCCATTTGTGCCTTTGAAATAAAGAGTTAAAATTTAAGGAGATTATTAAATTAAGGATGCCACCGGTATATCGGTGATATTTTAATTTAGGCGATTTTTTTTTTTATTGCCATACAAACTTAAATTGAATTTAAAAAGATGTCATAAGAGACTTATGCCCAGTTTTTCACTTTAAAATTAATTACTATTTAAACTTAAAGTCTATTTAAATACAAAATTTTCTTTCTCACTTCAAAATTAAATAAGATTTAAATGTCCCACATTGTACATTTATATTCAATTTAAGTTTTTCATACTATAGGGTCCGCAATCTAACGTTTTTTTCAACTAGTGCTTATTTCGTGAATGGTAACACTTAGCTTATGTCTGATTTGACAGATAATAAGTTTTATCCATCCGCTGAACGAATATGGTAGACTTACAGAAGATGCCGATTTTGCCAAAAAAAAATCATCTTTTCATATGAAGCTCATTTTGATCTTGTCGGATATGTAAACAAGCAAAATTGTCGCATTTGGGGCACAGAAAACACGCACGCATACATTGAAAAGCCGACGCGGCCAAAACGAGTCACTGTTTGGTGCGGATTTTGGTCCAGAGGCATAATTGGGCCATTTTTCTTCGAAAATGAGCAACGAGTGGCCGTTACAGTCAATGGCGATCATTATCGGGCCGTGCAGCCATTTGAATGAAATTATTTTCCATTATTAACCGGAAGGATTGTACTTTCAAATAAAAAAAGAAATTTGAGAAAATATTCAGTTTTTTTTTTATAGCATTTTCAAAAAAAAAAAAAAGGTATTTGGCGCGCCCTATACCATGTGTTTTTCATAGTTTGTTTACATTCAACAACTTGAAAATTGGTAAAGCACCTCTTCTTTGAAACAAAACGTCGGTAAGAAAGTAGTTTTATTGTATCATTTGCAGTATTTTTCTTACCATTTATTTGTGCTACCATACTTTTATCACAATTAAATGCCAAAATTAATTTTAGACTGAAAAACTGAAAGTGTATTTAAACACAACTTAAGTTTATGGAAAAATTAGTTAATTTTGTACTTAAATAAAAAGTCAAAATCTGGGGGTTAAATTGTGTTTAAATAAAAAGTTTTTCAACAAGAAGTTTATTTTTTAAAACAAAATAAAACAAATAATTTAGATGAAGATATGATTCCAATTTTTATTGTATTACGATGAAAAAAGTCCGGCAATTGCAAATGAAAAATGATATCTGGCAAATGTCCACCACGTCATCAATAGGCCAAAATTGTGTTATCAACATCAAGGCGAATTCATACCAGGTGGCCTTAGTTTAGAAATTGGTGATCAGCTGTTAGCAAGGCAAAATTATTGAACTGTCAAAGTGTTCTTCTGGTTTTTCGTTTTTGTGTGCGGCCATTGTTTTTTCCAAAGCATTTCATTTGACAGTTCAATAAATTTTACACAGAGTTGCATAAGTGAGTCCACCTTGTATGAATTCGCCTTGATCAACATCTTGCGATCTCTCTCTCCGTTGACCGTTACCGCATTTCTAGCCTCATTTTCGAAAAAGAACTGCACAATCACACCTCCAGACCACATAGCGCACCATACAGTGACACGTAGTCTTCTTAAAAAGTCCAAATGCCGTAATTTTGCTTGTTGACAGAAGATCGCAGAAGGATAATTATGTTGTCCGAAAATATCACGCATTTTTCGAAATGTAACTTTAACAGAACTATCGTTTCCGTAGTAAATTTTAATTATTTTAAATGCGATTTTCGAGCGAAATTGAATTCATTGTAACAATTGCTAATGCATCTACTACGAATACGTCAAAAAATTAAATGTCAAAACCATGCTGTTGTTGCCACAATTGGAAAACAATGTTCTTGTTGAAAAAATCCCTTACACTGCGACCACACGAGCAACATCTTGGTAGCGAACACGTACAAATCTTAAAACATTATAAACAGTGTTGTTTTCTTATAAGACAAAAATTTCAATCAAATGACAATTCAATTTGACAGCATGTGTTAAAAGATTAATGCTCGGCAATGTATTATAACATTTGTTGCCGAATATGTGTTCTAACATATATTCATGTGGTCCACACGTTAATATCTTCTGTTGGCAATCAAATTTGACGGTTGCCACGGCAATAATTGCCAAACTTATTGCTCGTGTGGACGGGTAGTTATGATTTTTTCAATAAGAACATATATTACCATATATTTTTCGTAGTTTGTTTACATTCTGCAACTTGGAAATTTCTAAAGCAGCTGTTTTCTGCAGTGGGCAACCGCGGCACCCATCTCGCGGTAAGCTTCTTCATGTTCAAATATTCATGTCAAATGTGATGATGTACTCGCCAGCACCAGCATATAACAGAAACTCAACTACGAATAGGCGTATGAATACATGTTTGTGTTATTTCAATTACGCAAACAACATGCCCTACATAAATATGCTTTATGATACTTTTCAATATTTCTCGGAATTACCAATCTTCTCTTTTGCATATTAAAGTAAATGGCTGTTGAAACTATGACTTTATTGCAGAGAAAAAGCCTTGTTAATTAAATTACAGAAGAGTACAAAAACAAAACAAGGAAAATGTAATAAAAAATTACAGTCATTGCAGAGTGTTGCTTAATGTGCCTAAGAAAGTAATGTTGCTCACTAAAAAACATTTTCCCATAAGTATCTGTAAATAAACTAGTTTTTCTTTCTTTTTTTTTTTTAATTTACATAAGAAAAAATAAAGTTACTTATAAACTCACGTTTAGTTCAGTTCAAACTAAAATACAATTTACTTTGCCGGTGGGATTAAAAATAAATTATACAAAAAATTGGGTGTACTATTATGTCATTCCAATTTTGATATTTTTGGCAGGGAATAATCAAAACAAATTATATTTTATAGACTCTGAAGTTGAAAAAAAACTTATTAATTTAATAATAATTTGCTTTTGAGCAATTGAATACTACGAGTATATTAATTTGTTACACACTCGGGTCTCGTTTTATGCGGATTCGAATTTATGCGATTTGTAAATGAACGATTTTTTTTAGAATTTATAGCAGGTTTTGAAATTTTAGATGTTTTTATGTTTTAGATGTTTAAATTAAACCAAATTTGCATCACTTATGTAGTCGTTTAGGGGCCTAGACACGGTCAAAATGCTTGCTGTCAAATTCGTGTATGTGTGCTTGCTGGCTTGAAGCAGTCAGGCTTGTTAACTCGTCAATCATTCATTTCTGATTTGATTTTGTGGTGTTCGTATGAAATATTAAAAAATTAAAACAAACGAAAATTTTAAGAAAAATGTCTCTAAATAAAGAAATATTAATAGCTATAATGGCAGCGTGTTTGCAAAAAAAAAAAAAAAAGAAAAGCAAAACAGAAAAAGTATAACAAAAAAAAACGCATATGGATCACACATGTTTTAATTTTTATTCCGCTTTTTTCACCCCTTCTCACTATGAAAAATTACATGAAAATGAAAATTTGTTCGTGCTTGAAATAATACTACAATACATTCACAAGCATGTGACAGCAAGCATGCTAAAAATCTACATTTTTTGATTTTTCTTCAAGCATCGTCGGTGTCACACATAATTCCAAGGCGAATTCATACAAGGTGAACTCACTTATGCAACTCTGTGTAAAATTTATTGAACTGGCAAATGAAATGCTGTGGAAAAAAGCAATGGTCGCACACAAAAAGGAAAAACCAGAAGAACACTTTGACAGTTCAATAAATTTGCCTTGGTAACAGCTGATCATCAATTTCCGAACTAAGGCCACCTGGTATGAATTCGCCTTGCATAATACTAACAAATTTTAACTCATACTATAAGAATGCTTGATATGCATTTTGACCGTGTCTAGGCCCCTTTACAGTTTGTTTTATTTTGTGTTTTTTTTTTTCTATGCGTAGACGATACGTATGTATGAGTGCGTGTGTTATTATTGAAACAACAAACTGGGGATTTCCCTTCTTATTAGCTGATATTTTTTTAATCACGCTACAGTGTTTTTTCTGTGCATAGCTGATACGCATGCGTGTTGTGAGAATTCCTTATTTTATTAGGTGGTTCATTTGTTTAATTATGGCGCAGTGAGTGAGTGATTCTTATCTTATGTAAATTCTTTTAAAAACCTTTTGAGAACTCACAAATGAAAATGATTTTTAAAAATTACACCAGCATGCGATTATGTTTTGATTTTTTAACTAAAATTTGAATATAAGCGATTTTTCAGAATTTTGGAACGAATCATTAGTTTTTATATGAAGCTAGAGTATCGTTTTATGCGAATTTGATTTATGCGATTTTTTTTGGAACGCATTTATCGCATAAAACGAGACCTGAGTGTATTGGGTCTTCTTAGAGTGACTTTCGAACTTTGACAGCTGATAACGGTCAAGCTGAAGCTGTCAAATTAGTTGTCATTTATGCAGTTTATTTTTCAAATCACCAAATAATATAATTATTTTAACAAACTGGTTTTTCTGTCCAGAGACACGTACCTCAACGAAAAATCATCTTCAGCATTTTGGACCATTTCTGGATGAATGTGTACGTGAGCAAACAAAATTGTCGAATTTGGGACTATACCAATCCAAATGAGATCCACGAGCATCTATCTAATGCATCCTAAAAAAGTCACTGTTTGGTGTGGATTTTGTGCTCACGACATCATCGATCCATACTCTTTATTCTGTAACTATTTGTCAACGTCACATCAAGACAATATTAGAAACGGGAGACTTACTTACACCTTCTGAATAATTATTTACTATTTCTGACAGCCTGTGACTAGTCTGTAAGGCCTTGAATATAGTCATAGGCTGTTAGAAATTGTCATTTGCTAACAAAAAGGGGCACAGAAGTGATCAGATTGATTATGTAAGTCGTTGGTGCTTACGCCGAAGACGTTTTTTGTACAAGATAAGAGAAACACACAAACAGTTTTCTTTAATCTACTACAGAAAACGCCAAAGCTTTACACAATCAGGGGCAGTGTCTTGACGTGACGTTGACAAAAGTTTACGGAATAAGGGTGCAATATTTCTTTTAGAACGATGTTGGCTAAACCATCACTGTCAACGGTGTCTTTTCGCCTGAATTGTATGATTTGGCCCGCAATGGCATGAGGTTTCAACGGTAGGGCACTATGTGCCAGACAGCTCATGCCACATTAAATCTGTGGCAATAAGGAAAATCGCAACTTCCATGTTCCCTTTTCGTTCCCATTGGCATTTGTTGTGAATTTATTTACAAAAATAATTCACAGTAAAATAATTCACATTAGCGTTGCCATATATGTTTTAATTTGGGAATTTGTTGCCAAAAACTTTATTATGGGACATATTCAAGATAACAAATCAGAAAGCTTGGGAATTTTTTCATGGGAATTGTAGTTCGAGTTAGGGATGATTGTTTAAACGAAATTCTAAACAAAAAGGATTAGTAAAAGTACTTTTAAATCAATGAACTCATTTCCAGTTTATAATAACAAAGATATGTAGTTTGAATATAGAGTCGTTTTGATACTGCCCACGTTTTCACCATTCAAGAATAAAATAAATAAAAATTGAAATAAAAATTCCCGCAAGGAAATTGCTACCTGAAAACCCTGCTTAAAGAACGCTGTTTTAGTAAACACAAGCTGCAGAGTCTTTTGGTATTCCATATAGAAAAATATAGTCTTTGGGGCGACCCGATTTCATCAATATAACGATTGATTACCTCACAACCTATAAAACGCCATTAATATTATTTTATTTTTTTTTTGTTTGTTTCGTTAATGGGCTGCCATGCTGAAAAATAATTCACAGTAAATTTATCTTATGAACATAATTGTATTTGTAAGCATTGCAAATAAACAAACAAAACAAACAAAAAATTGCAACAGTTTTTCCCACTACATTTTTCTTTGATGCGATGCCCCAACGGTTTTCGCAAATGCCGATGACATAATATATTTACAAAACTTAATGCAAATGCGATTTTATTCATTCACTTACTCTCATTAATTTTGTTACAATTAAAAAAATGTTACATTTTTATCTTCTTACAATTTGCTTCGTCTTCTCCTTTTTTGTGTATTATACAGTGCTTCCTCCTTCTACAACAGCAACACATCATCAGCAGCAACGGCAGCATCATCTACATCAGCCTCATAATACGCTGCGTGATTCCTATAAATTGCAAGAAAATATGGAACCGCAATCAGCGACTTCAACCACAACAAAAACATCACGTTCCACACAACGTCTAATCAAAGTTGATTTGTCATTGTTGCAGGTAAGTTTTAATTTGGTATTTGTTTACCCACCCACCTGTCCTTCATTAATCCACATAAAAAAAACATCAACAAAAAAAAAACTCATTGTTAATTTGTTGGGAAAATGAGGAAATAATTAATTATTTTTCAGTTTATTTTCAATTATTTCAAATTTGCTAGTAGTCCTTATTATTTATTGGGCATTTGGAAGAAATAAATATTCAAATTGTTTCAAGAGTCTCTCCAAATTTGTCAAAATGTAATCAAAATTATAAGAAGTAATGCAAGCAGTTTTTTAACTCAAATTCTAGAGTGGAAGAGTGAAATAAAAGAGGAAAAGGTAAGAATTATTGACACCGATACTAGTTTGTTGCAAGAAACGGACATAAAATACATGATGGGTTTTATAAATGTCCCAGATAGCAGCCAATGGATTTTTTAATGGGTTTTTTGTTTTATTTGGGACATTTTATGTTTCACACTTATTTGGCTAAACTTAATAGTGATAGTAATAAAGGGTGTGCAAATTTGAGGTTAGGAAGTAAATTGGTTTAAAAACACACCCTTTTTTTTGGACAAATTCAGTTTTATTGATACCATTGTAAATTAAAGGGAAAAGTGGAAAAACTCCCGGGAAAAAAATCATTCACGAATTTAATTTTAGCATGAAATCATTCACGGGAAATTTTTTCATAATTGCAATTTTAGGTAAAAGAGAAAAGTTTGTTCATGATAGAGAAGATTTTCTGTTAATATGGAAGTGCATTTGAGCAAAATATCCAAAGGAAATGTTCACTTATTTGCTTGGAACAAATTCAATTTACATTTACGGCACATTTAATCAAGAATGATAAAATAAAGATTACGCCTCGCGCATGATTTACCGTTTGATGACGTATTTGTTCCCTCGAAGAGACTGCCAAATGTTTATCATATGCAAAACTAATACTTTCTCGTACAAAATTAATATTTTATGCTAAATTTGGCAACTCTTCACACAATTTACTCAGAGAGATTTTCAATTTACTCAGAGAGATTTCCAACAAGCAAATGAAATCGGATTTATGAAAGTGCAAGTTTTGTGTTATATTTTATAATAAATTGTGTTATATTTTAAAATAAATATATTAAAATAATTATTAATAGTTTAAAGCAGTGTTACGCAAGCATTTGTTTGCCTATCGCACGCGATAGGAAAAGGAATTCTGCTTGCGCAGCCCATTCTCTTGTTGAAACACGTACACTGTAAACAACAAATTGTTTCTCTCGCGCTCTTCAAGTTTCTTCAAACAAATTATGAGTAGCAGGAATGGATAACGTATGTATATTGTCTGTTAATGCGTTAGTTAGTTAGTCTGTCAGTTCGGTAGTTTGAAAAAAAAAAATTACTTTATAAATATATTTCCAGTTCTAACTAGCGTAGCTAGAATTTTTTCTCCTACACAAACGTATGTTAATGTGTTATATTATCGTAAAATCTGATTGCATATGAAAAGTAAGACTGTACAGACTTTTCCAAGCCTGTTCAGTTGTTTCGCTGCTTCAAATACATTGTAAATGTGTTTATGTAGTGGTGCGTAACACTGGTTTAAAGTGTGAAAAACTTATGCATTAAACACATTCGAGACAGCAGGCTACACGACCACACGACTACAAAAGCCGTTGGCTACAATCGTCGCCTCGTAGTCAGCTACTTAATTATTTTTGAGACGCCAGCTACATTGTCAACATCTGATTTTAGTGGTGCCACTTTCATATATAAAAAAGCGCTTATTCTGAATCCATTTAAAGACCGAAATAAAATTAATAATAAAAACACTTTATTTGTTTATAGCTCTTTATTGTTTTTGCATTTGTAATAAACACATTTTGATGTCCTTTTTTTTGTTATGTCACTATGAAAATGAGTTTACGAGTTAATTCATTTGTGACCTAACTAACGTCTTTTATCGATAACGGCTATCAAATATATACAAAATTAGAGTATTCAAAATAATGGAATTTTTACTTGAAAAGTCAGATACAAAATTTCAAAATTGAATAATACTCGCAATAGGCGAATAAATTTGAAAAATATGTCTAACAATAGAAATACATTTTGGACTACTTTGAAATGATACCCATATCGTTTATATCGGGCCTATATTCTAGGAGTTATTACCAAAAAAAAAGAGAGTACTCAAAAAAAATAAATATTTAAATATTACAAATTAGTTTTTATTCTTGAAAGGGCTATTACATTTTTTATTTTTAGCAATTTTCATATTCTTAACCAGTTTGAAAATATTTTTAAACGCTTATTTATTTAAGATGTTCTACTATGTTGGCAGCACTAATCTGGTTATTGTGGCCTATGAAAATAGAAATTAGTTTAATTTGACTACAACCACAAAAGTAGCACGGACAACAACCTGCCGAGTAGCCGATAAAATAATCATTCCCATATAAACACGTGGATTCTATTTCTGACAGGTTGTAGTAGGTAGCAAGGCAGATTTACCAGGTACTCTTAATAGTACAACAATGAAACAACACCAAAAACCACACGTATTTTGTCGGTAAAATACTTCATGTTTCTGTCAAAATTTTTTTCTCATTTGCTTAAAAACATGGCGGATTCAGAGCTTTTGTTTACTTGTTTTCAATTTCAATTTTGTAAAATAATAATTTTATTTATTAAATTTAATCTGTATAGACAAATTGTTCGAAAAGTGTTTTTTTAAATTCAGAAGACATTGTTAATATTCCAATGCACAAGGGAAAGTAGACGACACTTTATAATAAATGGAGGAACCGCCTGTAACAACAATAGAAATGCCAACGGTGTACAATGTACACTGTACATGCAGTATTAAATACCTACTTAGTTATTAGCGCAAGCCAAGCTAATTGCAGAAGATCATTGATCGATCACTCACCAATACAAGAACTGCTTATTAAATTTTGTAATCTGCCTATACGAACTTTCATGCCATCACAGTAGCCTTTCTTAAGCATAGCTAACAAATTTAACATTTCTTGAAATTGTGGATCACGCATATGTTCCTCACGTATTAAAAGGCAAACAGTTGGTCTGCCAGACAAACGCCAATATTTACCAACGAATTGTAATTCCGTTTTTATATCATCAATTAATAGTGCCATATCGCGATACAAATAAAAATTTGATACTTCGAAAATCAAAGGATAAAAGAGAACTGTCATGCCCAAGGAACCCACAGGTCTGGAGGGACGGCCAGAGAGACCCACTTTGTTATTTACACCCAAATGTTGATAAACTTTAATTAGTTCGGTGGAAGACCAAATTTGTACTGGTTCAACCTATAACAATATAAATTTAAAAAATTATAGTAATAATAAATGAGTAACCAGTCACTAATTGTGTAAAACTTACTTCATGAGGTGTCTGCATTTGTATACCATAAGTAGCCATCATGGCTTGTAGACGCATTGATTCAGCAATTAGAACAATTTGAACAATGCAGCAATGTCAGTCCAGATGTTGTCGTCAACTATCATTTGTTGCGTAGATTCTTTCACTTGAGCCACTTCTACAATGGGCACTGCACTAGGCATTAAATAAATTCTGCCGCTTTTTACAATCTGTCCTGAATCAAAGTGATCCGAACAGATGGAAGATGTTGCCGAGAACTTCCTCTTACAAATTTAAACTTTTTCATTTTTCTATGTTTTTATCTCACCAATTTTTTAATTTTTAGCTTCTTTCACAGCACAGACATAAAAAGCACAGGTTAGTTTTCTCATGAAAAATAAAGCTTGTAAATAAACATTTGACAGTTGTCCGAAGAATAAACGTGGACAGCTGCGCTAGTAAGAGTACCTGTTTAATCTGCCTTGGTAGGTAGCCTGCTGTCGTAAATGTGTTTAATGCATTATTAAAACTTGATTTTTAAAGCTCATAAACTGTAAACAAAAAACCTAAATTAAAGAGAAAAGAGAACAAAAAGAGCAATCATGAAATATGCAGTGGGCAATTGCAAAGAAAGTAACAACAAAAAAAGAAGTGAGAAATAATTGTGTTAAAATGAAATATTGTTATCAAATGTTTTTTTTTGTTTTCAAAAAGCTGTGTCATTTTATAGTTTTCCAAGAGATGAAGCTCAAAGGAAGTTATAGCTGATATTTTGCAAGCAAAAAAATTTGTTTTGAATGGGGAAAAAAGAAAAATAATTAGCAATTTTTTATAAAATAACTATAAATTAACAATTTCAAATAAAAAAAAGTGGAATATAAAATAATTTTTTAAAATTGTTTATTATCAAACAAATTTAATTTGAAAAATCGTAATTTTCCCCACTGTTCAGTTTTTATAATAACATAATAGTTCTTCAATTGAATTTTATTAGCCAATCAGAACACATGTTGAGTGACGTCAGAATTCCATCATGCGCAGAAAAGTATTTTTATTTCAGCTTGTTGGCGTAATCTTTATTTTATCATTCTTGCATTTAATTTTCCTAAAATTAAACTTGTTTAAATTATAACTCACTCAAATCTGAAAAATGACACTTAAGTCTTCTTCATATATTTAACTAACCGTTTTCTTTCTCTACTCACTCCAGGACGATGATAATTGTTTCGATGAGACTTCGTTGGCATCCACATCTTCGTCGGCTTCAACAACGATTGGTGGCGGTCATAATATTGGTGTGTGTTCCCAACCGAAAATGCCTCCATATCCCATTGGTGGTTATATGATGACCGACACGATGGTTGCGTCAAGAGGACTCAAGTGTAGCAATAATAACAACAATACTAATGCGAATACCATGTACCAACAGCCCACAACGACACGTGTAACGCGTCGTACAAGTAAGTGCTTCTGCCATTTTAAAAATAAATCATTTATTTATACAAATTAATTGTTTGTTGATATTTCGTTATTATTATTATTATTATTATTATTATTATTATTATTTCTTTTACTTTGAATTTGGTTTCAATAAGTTTCTTTTTAGTACATATTTCTTATGTAGTTTTTCTTATATTATTTTGTTTCATATATACATATATATTTTTAGTATGTATTATAATTTTATTGTTTTATTTATATAACCTTTATATAGTATTTATTATTGTTGTTGTATTAAACAAATTTAATTGAATTTTAATTTGTACAATGAAGTGGTAAACAAAGACTGTGTCAATAGGAAAATTTGCTTTGTAATCCAGTGAACACAAAAAAGACGTCATAGTGGGCGGTATGACTTAATCAAATGTGTGTGTGAATAAATGATGTGCTGCAAATGATTGTCTGTTTCCAGTCCTTATGGATGTTTCATTCAGAAGGACATAGTAAATGCATTGTCGCTGTTTCCCAGCGCCAAAACTAAAATTATTAAAGAACGCAATTCAGTAATTTGTTCAAATTATCACTATTTATTTCACTTCACGGTATCTTAATTTTCCAGGAGAGGAAATTGAAAAAGTGCATTAAACAAGTGTAAATTCTAAAAATGCTAATTTTCATAAAATTCAACAAGAAAATAAGTGTTTAATATCTATACTTGAAGGATTTTAGGCAAGCAACTGTCAAAATAATTACAAAAAGATTAACTGTCACACAGCGTGTTATTTTTTATATGTTTTTGGGATTTATTATTATGAAAAAACAAAACAGAAAATTTAGAAATTAAGGCGGATTCACCCATGTTTTCCGAACAAAAGTTTTGTCCGGACAAAATTTATTTTATTGAGAGTTTTCTGCAGCACGATTCACTCATTTCGATAAATTTGTCCGGAAAATCAAAGTTGCCATTCATATAAAAAATGAGTTTTGCAAAATGGTAGTACTGCAGCGATTTTTTATGTTTTGCTTTGTTTTCTTGATATTTTAGATATTTGGATATTACATATTTTAAATTATTTTTCAAGAATTTGTGATAATAATAATGGACGAGAAAAGTAAATTGCTTTACCTTATGGCCATTGAATTGCATAAAGCATTGTTATTAGCAAAATACATATAAAAAAAGAAACAAATAGATAATATTAGTTGTCAAAATTTATTTTTATTAGTCTCACACACAATTTAATATATCAAACAGAAAATGACACCTCAACTTTGTGTGAAAAAGTTTAACGTATTGGCAACTCAGTTCAATTTTGTCCGGACAAAATATAAAATTAAACCAATTCAAGCTGAGAGTTGTTCGTAAAAAATATTTTCTCTCTCTCTCTCAAGAAGAGAGACGTCAAACTACATATAAACAAAAATTTGTCCGGACAAAAATTTTGTTGGGACAACATGGATGAATCCGGCTTTAATGTTTAAAGATTATTTTATGTAAATATTGAACGCCGGTACGCCTCAAATGGTTCATACGCTAAGTCCAATTTTGTCACACTCTCGCTAACGTGTCGGCCGGCATCTCACGAATATTATTTTCCATATTGGCTTCCAGTGCGTCTACCGTTGCGGGCTTGTCCCTCCAAAAAGTAGTCTAAATCGCACGATTTAGGCGGCTCCCAAATGTAAAATAAACTGTTGACCGAACTCGGTTGGGCTATTGTTTCTCATAGTGTGTGACATGTGGCAACGTCTTGTTGATACCATTTGTCAGCCAAGTCGATGTCTTCTATTTTGGGCAAACAATTTTTTGTAATCATCGCACCGTAACACTCGTCATTCGCAGTAACGTTCCTGCCTTCGTCGTTTTTGAAAAAAATACGATCCAATGATGCCACCGGCTCATAATCCCCACCAAAAATAATTAATTTTCGCGATGCATTGGCAGCTCTTGCAATACTTCTGGCTGCTCTTCACTCGAAATACAGCAATTTTGCCTGTTCATGTATACATTCAAACAGAAGTGATTAATTTTGATAATAAAATTCAATGATCTGCAAGCTTCATTCGTTTGTAAGTGATTCGTTTGTAAGTGCTTCGTTTGTAAGTGATTCGTGATTAAATTATGGACCAAACTGAACATGCTTAACGGTAACAAGTTACATGTAAATAGGTGAGCTGCCAAAAAGAAAATTGCTAAAAAAAAGCACTCGTTAAATACACAAAAAGATAAATACAACCCTTAGCATTTATAAATATTTCAAAATAAATGCATACAAAAAGTAAAAAACTTTAGTAATAATTTATTTCTTCTTTAATTAAAAAAATGTGAATAAAAACAAAGCAAAGGCTATTTTGCTATGACAGTCAATGCTAGCCTATTTTCTCTTTAATTGTTTGTGTGTGAAATAAGTATTTTATAAAAGTAGCTCAATATTAAACTAATGCATCCGAATACTCTTGTTTGCCACTGTTCATTGCACATGTTTACCACTTTTATTTACATACCTGGATTAATTTTTTTGGAAATGTGTAATTTTATTTTGTTTTATTTTAGTTTTTCTTTGTTTTATTAATTTTTTTTATTTTATTTTGTTTTATTTACTTTTTTTAAGGCATATAATTTGTGATGTGGGTTTTTGCTTGGTTGGTAGTTGTAAAAAAAGTAGTTTTCCTAACTTAAAATAAAAACCTATATTTATTAAAAACCAAAAAAAGCTATTTGAACAAATATATCAAACTAGTCGTTATTTAAAAATAAATAAATAATTATAGTTAACAAATAAATTTCAACTATATAAGGACATCGTGGGCTTTTTTAACCACTTAAAAAAAAAATTTTAATTCTTTTTTATTTAAAATTCTTCCAAATTAAATCTACTTACTGGATTTTCAAATAAATAAAAAAAAAAATAAATATCAACAATCAAATTCAAATTTCAAATGCTAAAAACGACAACTTAAATAAATATATCTCAACTACTCCACTGTACCACAAACTACTGTCACTGCACTACTGTGTGCTTCCACTATGTACTCGTACTACTCAAATTTTAACAAAAATGTCTACCTACTACTTCTACTGCTACGTGCGATGTCTGAAAATAAAAATTACAGAGGATCCGTATAGCCAGGATGAATACCATAAATTCTTTGACAACGCCTTAGAAAGTAAATATGCTCTAAACAAAGAAATGTGTTTTATTATAATTACCGAAAATGATTAAACTACAGTAAACTACATAAGTATTCTTCCATACATGTAAAATCCATTAAATCAGTCAGACCCATTTATAGATCAATCTAAACAAAATTTTTCTTAAAAAGTAGAAAATAACACAAAAGCAACATGTCTTCTTTGTTGTTCTTATTTTGTCTGTTTTATGTATGTGTCAATCTGTTTTATTAGTCTGAAAGTTCAAATTTAAGGTGCGCATCTAAATGATAAGGTAAATAACACATTTTGCTGTTTACGTAAATATGCAAAAAGTGTAATAGGATATTAGATGGTTTCCCAAAATACATTTTCAAAGAAATATAAAGCTTTCATATATTCCATTCTCTCAACTGTCCACATCTATTCTCTCAATATTATCTCTTCCTATCTAGTTCTGTAGCAATGCACTTCATATTTAGGAAGAATTCTTTAAGTGAAGAAATTATAAATTTCTCTATCAGCCTCCACAGTAATAAGTCACTGTTTTTACTTTAAAGGCTACTGGTTTAGAGATCTATTGTGCGAAAATGATAATAAATGTTTCCCGGGATGAAGGGAAACCATTTTAAGCACTTTAAGGGGATATATGCTACATCCGTTGAGAAGTTCCATGCTATATTTGGCTGAAAGAAAAATAAATAACACCCCATGATTTATAAACGGGCAACATTTGCGCAACATTCTTTTAAAGTTGTTTTAAACAAACAAAAAAAATGTGAATAACCTTATCATTTGATAGCGCATCTTATTGCTTTTTTAACGTAACTTTTCCCAACAACAATTTTTTACACTCTACACTTGTAACTAACAGCAAACATACACATACACTCTCGTTCGCGTTCCATCTCTCTAACAGTTTCCGTTAAAACACATTTTTACACATTAAAATTTCCCTCCTATAGGAAAAGAGGCGCACTATTTGTAGGTGGCTGACTAACATCATTCTGTCTGCTGTCAAATGGGATTTTTTTCTTACAAGTTCTCTTTGTGTCTGCATCAGTTTTCATTTACATTTAATGCTTTTTCTATTTT
Source organism: Linnaemya tessellans (assembly GCA_951800035.1). Classification (NCBI taxonomy): domain Eukaryota; kingdom Metazoa; phylum Arthropoda; class Insecta; order Diptera; family Tachinidae; genus Linnaemya; species Linnaemya tessellans. The sequence goes on from OX637533.1 coordinate 124,574,040, forward strand.
CTATTCACTTCTTTTGTTTTAAATGGCCGGGTGTTTAATCATTATTATTATTATTTTATTATCGAATATTTTCATGTTGATTTTATTTGTTATAAATTCATACAGACAATCTACCACTCGTATATACGCACATACATACATACATATGTACATATGTACATAGATACATACATAAATTTTTGCATGATTTATTAATATGTACTAATAAATAAAATTTACTTAACATTTTTTTGTTAAATTGTGGCATTTTAGAAGATTGGAAAATTATTTTATATTGAAAAATATGGAAGGCAGACAGACGTATACATCTTGTATTAGACTGGTCCAAAAAAATTATGGGCATTTCGTTAAGCGCTTCCTATCTTTCAATTAAGTAAAACAAAGCGTGCGTGAGATATCAGTTAAAATATTTTATTCATTTGAATGACCTCTTCATATCATTATGTGTGTAATAGAACATCGTTTAAATGTCCACCAATGCTTCTCTGTATGGAGCATATCCGAAATGGTGAATTTTCCATGTCTCTGGGTTATATATCGATCTGAAAAAGTTTAACGCGGGTCATATCGCCTGTTATCGTTGGCCAATTCACATCACCCCCACGTGTGATGGTCATCCCATCAAACCGCTCTTGCAGAATATAAGTATATGGCATGAGCCAAGGCGAATTCATACCAGGTGGCCTTAGTTCAGAAATTGGTGATCAGCTGTTACCAAGGCAAAATTATTGAACTGTCAAAGTGTTCTTCTGGTTTTTCGTTTTTATGTGCGGCCATTGTTTTTTCCAAAGCATTTCATTTGACAGTTCAATAAATTTTACACAGAGTTGCATAAGTGAGTTCACCTTGTATGAATTCGCCTTGGCATGAGCTGTGTGGCATGGCCCAGCAGGTTCCAAATTAGCGCATTCGATATCGATCGAAATTTCAATACAATTTAAAATTTCGAACGATATTGAATACGGTAATTTAACCCCAGAACAATCCAATGCAGGCCAAAAGAAGTTGGCAGTCATCTATCTATAGCGTTCGCCGTAGCCAAAGTCGTTCTGAAAGAAGTATGGACCGATGGCATTGCCAGCCTAAATCCACCCCTAAGAGTTACTTCTTCGGGAGGCATTGGACGCTCTTGGATCTCATTTGGATTGGCATTGTCCCAAATTCGACAGTTTTATTTGTTCACGTACCCATTTAAACAGAAATGGTCCAAAACGCTGAAGCTGAATTGTTTATGAAAATTGGTGCCAGTTGCCAGCTGCAACTGGTGTCTCTATTTGATAAAACAATTTTTTTATTTGCACGTGCTGTTGAATTTTCTATCCGTCCATGGTGATTTGGCAAAACAGGCTGAATAAATGACAACCAATTTAACAGATGCAGCTTCAACAAGATTGCCTAAGTCCTTGTTGGAAGATCCTATATATTAAATTTTCATATAAAGGAGCTGTTGGCAGAAGTAGTTAACACGTACACTATGAAGCCAATGATACCGGATACAATTCTGTACCCAGTCATGAATATAGTATCGGATTTTTCTAATCTCCATTGGTGCATGATTGGGTTAGTTGTTTTCGGCCTGTTTCAGTGACTGTCAGCTCTTGAAAATAATCATGTACTAAAGTGCTTATTACAGCAGCATAAAGAATAAAAATGGCCATCAATTTATCTATGTTCTCATTTGCTCATGTCTTCGTACAATGCATGTAGGGATCATACCCTGAATGCCGGTCCAAAAAAAATTGTTTTAATCTACACAAGGATGTCCCTAATCATCAAAAGAAGTTTCCATATGATGGGGCGTTTAAAAGCTTAAATTTAAAAATTTAATAAAACAAGAACAGTTTGAAATTTTGCCAAAATTTATTTTTTTTTGTTGTGAAGTACAATTGTTCCGGTTAGAGATGAACGGTCATGCGGCTTCAACTCTTAAACCAATTGAGGTTTTTAAGGTGTCATCCGGAGATTTGAAATGGTGCGTGAAATATTCTCGCACACTCTCAACCACAGCTTGGATATTTTCGGGTGTACGCACGCTCACGTCTTGGCACATCAACAGTGGAAGCAGTTTCTCGAAATTTAGCAATAAATTTGCGTATAGCGGGCACTGTTGGTACTTCTCTGCGACCAAATTTTGTACGAAATTTTCATGCAATTTCCGAGCAATTGTCTGTATGGCAATAAATTTCCAATAATCCCGACGTTGCTCAAGCGTAAATCGATTCATTTCATTGAGTAGACTGAACTGAAATTTAAGACAGGATAGAATGACACAAGTATTGCCAGATTCGAAATATCCGGTACTTGAAATTTAAATCGATAGATGGCCAACTCATAAAACAATAGAGCGATGGCACCGCTGGAATTTTGCGATTTCTATATATAAAATATCGCCAAAACGAATGTCACTGAAAACTCACATTATCGATTTGAAAACTCCAAACGAAACTGCAACATAAAGGAAAGAACAGTGACAATCCATCTCTGAGTTAGTCAATATCAACCCCAGTTGGTAATTATTTTTGGGGTGCTGCCAGATCGCTGATTGTTTACTCTCTTACAAGAGTTTTGCGTCTCAGTCGCACTAGGTAATTGCAATACCTCAAAGAACTGTATAGATTTACGGTTCTTCGGAGGAATTTTTCGTGGTTAACTACGTTGCCATTTCTTATGTGAACGTATAAGTCGTGTACAGTCAGTCGAAATAACGGATAAAATACCACTTACAACCGTCCGAAAATGGTATACAACTCTCATGTATGGGCCAGTGCTTCAAAATCTATTTTGAACATACTCGACCGTGTACAGGAGAGGGCGAGGAAACTCATCGGTGACGGAAGGGTAGCCAACTCTATTGACAAACTTCGACATGACACTGTTTTATCGTTACTGTAATGGGTTGTGTTCCAATGAAATCAGAAGTCTCTTTTCCGAAATGCGCACTTTTCTACGCTCAATGCGCTCTACTTTGCGATCACACCGTAGAACGCATTTCACGGAAAAAATTATTTCTTTTCCCGGACTGCCCGTATGTGGAATAAACTCCCTGCGGAAGTCTTGCCTGCCCTATATAGCGTGGAAAAATTCAAATCGAATGTTCATAAGCACTACTCACTCTCTTTATCCTGCTTCCGACAACCAATTTTCCTAGTTCCAACACAATGCACGCATGATTAGTAGTCGGTCATCCCCTGAGGTCCTAATTAAAAAATAAAATTATAATAGAGGAAAGTTGAAATGATGTACCCTTTATTTATATTTAAATTCAGAAAGACATGATCAATATTCCAGAGGACAAAGGAAAGTCAACAGCAGAGTGGAATAGCTGTTTTCGAAAGCCGCTGCACTCATCATCAGTACACATGTGTACCCTTGCTTGTCGCCATTTATTAGCTGGCTTAGCTAAATGTTTTTATTTATAAAGATTTTATTAGGAAATTACATACGAGAACTGTATGAAACCGATGGTAACACACTTCTTATTTAATACCCGTGTTGCCGCTTGATTATGTTTTAATGTGCTAAAATATTTTTTCAATGCTCGACCACACCTTTGCGAAATAGCACAATGCAAAAATATAGGCCGGTTTCTATAACATTTTGAAAGACGTTTTGCATTTTTCAAGCCATAAGCGATTTCAAAATGATGCATTTTCCAGACCCTGGACGAATAATACAGATGTATACATTAAGTTACTCCAAGAACATATAAAATTTTGAAATTTTACTTTTATCTACACAAATTCTCAATAACTTGCAACATTTTTAAAAGGGTTTCCAATACGGATGATATGATTTTGAAGTGACGTTTCGGCCATATGCAATATGTCATGATATGTCATTTGTTTTTCATTCTATTCAGTAGTGTTTACAATTTCATCATGGAGCCCCAATTGCAGCTTTTCGTGCTCTTTTGCCATTTTATGATCGTAATAATCGTCCAAGTGTGCTCGCTATTCGTCGAGTTGTTGAAAATTTTTAGCTGGCAGATTCTTTACATATTGTTCAGGTGTCAATAAAACAAAGAACCGCTCGAAGTAATGCAAATATTGCTGCCGTTCAGGCAAGCTGAAAACCGCAATTTGTCGATTCCAAGACGGTCTCCACAATATGGCGGATTTTGAGAAAGGATTTGGGTTTGAATCCGTATAAAGTTGCTCTCACTCAAGCACTGAAGCCATTGGACCACCGTAAACGTCGTGAATTTGGAGTTTGGAGATTCGATTATTTCAGCAAATTGTGATATTAAATGGCCTGCAAGAAGTTGTGATTTAATACCATTCTTTCGGAATAAACCAGACTTTCTTCAAGCTTTACAAGTCAATATTGAATATGACATTCATGACATACGACTTGATTTAGTGGAAAAAGTGCTCGAAAGTTGGGTTCTTCGATTTCGTTCCTGCAGAAGAAATCATGGAGGCCATTTGAATGACGTTTTATTTAGAACTTAATTGTATCGATTATAATGGGTGATTCAAGTAGAGATACTTTTTTCAATAGCCTTTTTTTTGGCAGATCACGTGTGAGTCGTGTCATGCTGTCATGTTATTTTACAAATCGTTCCACTTTATTACGAAAGTTCACGTTCTGTGAGGAATGTGTGTCGTGCACTTCGCTGAACTTATGGTCAACATAATCGGCCTACTGAGCGCAACACCATCACCCATTGTGGAACCCAGCATTCATTATTGGATAATATTCAACCGAATAGACCACGTCCAGCATGCTGTGAGGAAAGTATAGCGGCTGTAGCTGAGAGTGTACACGAAGACCGTGAAGAGTCGATTCGGCGTCGTTCGCAGCAACTCGGACATGGTAAAAGACTATTTAATGCCTGAAATTGAAGTTCGTGATTTCGGCGACATTTGGTTTCAGCAAGACGGTGCCAATTTCCACGCATCGCATCAATCAATGGATTTATTGAGAGAACATTTCGGTGAGCACATAATTTCACGTTTTGGGCCGGTCTATTGGCCACCAAGATCGTGTGATATCCCACCGTTAGAATATTTTCCTGTGGGGTTACGTAAAGTCTAAAGTTTATCCGGGCAAACCCGCTTCGATTCGGGCCTGGGAGGAAAACATCACGCGTGTCGAAATGCTCGAACGAGTCATCGAAATTTGAACTCAACGGATGGACCATCTGCGACGTAGCAACGGCCAACATCTGATAGACATAATCTTCAAAGAATAAATGCCAAGGAATGTTCTTTCAAATGATAATAAACATTCTCCATTAAATTTGAGTTTCCTATGTTTTTTTCTTTAAAAAGTAGGGAAGCTCGAAATGGATCACCCATTACTACCTTAACCATAAGTGTGTTTTTTTTTACGAAATCATATCACTCTTATTAGAAAACCCAATATATGAAAATTATGCTAAGTTTAACTTTTATTGCCTGTTGAGCGAAGTCCCTAGGGTAATCAAGTGATTGCTTGCGACATCATTGGAGCGGCAAATAATTTTAAAAAATTATTTTACTTAAAATAAATTTCTTAAAATGCCACCAAATGCACATTAACATTATTAAGCACTTGCGTTTATCAAATAATAAAGAATAATTTTATAAATTATTTCAAAAATATTTACAAAAAAAAATTAATATCCTTAGATTATGATTTGGCCACGCAATGCGAGTCTCGAAAAGTTTCGGGTCGACGCCACACTATTGTCGGTTGTCAAAGTAATTTCGATGAGACACAGTCAATGCCACCGTCACGACCGGACTCACGACAGTCAGACGCTCCTAGGAATGTTGGCCATGTCAATGTGAGCACAGCCAAACAGGTACGACAAAGTTTCCCTTTAATTATTTTATATGAACTTGAAAACTGAAGCCATATATTTTACAGCTACACAATGATTATAACCAACAAAAAGAATCGGAACAATTGAAGCGCTCGCAAAGTCCTAGCAACGAGGAGGCACATAAAATAAGCAATTCTTCATCCTCCCTTGGCCCGTGGAACAGATCCTTTATGGATGAAAAGACCTGGAACGAACGTGGCGACGATCGTCTATCTCTGACACTAGAAGAGATTGTGCACATTCGTTCGGTTATGACAAAGGCCGAGCTTGAAGGCCTTCCCGTGGGTATACGTGTCAAGGAGGATGTGGAAAAGCGTAAAATTTGTTTTCTATGCCTGCGCACGAGATTCTCGATATTTGGCCCCTGGGGCATACAATGTAAAATATGCCAGCGCACCGTATGCTCCAAATGTTACACCAAGGTAAAATAGAAAAATTGGAAAAAAATCCAGCAGTTTGTTAAAAAAGCCTTTATTTGCAAATATTTCCAGATGCGCATACCTTCAGAACACTTCCGCAATGTTCCACTTGTCTTAATATCACCCTCGTTATTAGCCAGTCCTGCTGGCTCGAGTACTCCGTCACCTTCTCATCATGCTCGTTATATGCACTCTTCTTCGACGGGGAATATTCTCGACGAAACTTTCCCCAAGTCGCTAATCGAAAGACTTATGGGCTCAGAAGCGGAGCGTAAGGTAATTAATACAAAATATTTTATTTATTATATATTTTAAATATATGTATACTATTGTCACTCTTCTCCAGTCACGCAACTCGGTGGGAAGTGCACCATCGTCTCCCAAACACCAAAGATCAAATATGAGCACCCCGGGCATATTGGCCGGTGGTGTTGATGTTGCTGCAGGTCAAGCAGTTGAGGCTATACATGATACTACTGCAATGACAACATCGTACACGGCAGGTACCACCGCTCACCCTCACCCTCATCATCATCATCATCATCATCATAATCAACAGCCTTCACAGCAACAGCAATCCCATACCAAGTTGGCAAATGGTGGCTACAGTTGCAAAGAAAACCATCAGGCCAACAACCGACACTTTAGCATCATGTCGCGTAGCGTGGAGGGACCCCGCAGTTTGCCTGTACACAGTCCTGCTTCTAGGCCACATTCGAACAGCAGTACTTTGGATAGAAAGTAAGTAAAACTTTTATTATTATTTTTTATTTTCTTTGATACATTTTGTCTTTGGTGCCAAATCACGGCACGGCATCCGATATCGGCTGAAATTTGTATTTAAATTGTATTGAAATATCGATCGATGTCGAATGCCGTAATTTCATCCCTAGTAGTATTTTGTAGATAGAAATTTGACTCTAATAACGTGAACATGCGATTGCTAAATGCAGAAGGCTTCCTTACAGTAACGACAAGGATACAAATTTGAGGTTAGGAAGTAAATTGGCTTTCAAATCATCAAATGTCAAGAACCAAGTAAAAACTTGGCAAATTTTAACCATAGAAGGCTACACCAAAGAATTTTAATTGTGAAAATTTACTGTTTGAAACACTGAACGAAAACAACGCATTTTCAACAAAATCATTTTTAGTGATGAGGCCCATTTTCATTTGGACGGTTAAGAAAACAAACAAAACGATCGCTTGTGGGGCTCACAAAATTCTCGAAAAAACTTTACATCCGAGGAAAGTGAGCCTAGAATGTGGTTTGTGGTAAGGCGGCATTATCGGCCAGTATTTTTTTTTTTTCCTAAATGAGCAAAGAAACGGCGTCACTGTGAATTCTCTGCGCTATCAAAAACATAATAACTGATTTTTTGTGGCCACAATTGGCACCACAAGCCACATAGCCGGCCAAACAATTCAGTTATTGCAAGGGAAATTTTCAGGTCGCGTAATTTCTCGATTTGGCGATGTCAATTCGCCGTCTCGTTCTTGTGATTTAATGGCGCTGGTTTATTTTCTCTCGGGCCATTCGAAATATTACATTCGGGACTACATTGATGAGATAAACGAAGCTTTGTTGCGAAATGTGGTTCAAAATTTTGTGAAAGGAGCGGACATCTGCCGACATGCCAGAGCTGAACATTTGCCCGTCATCATATTCTATTATTAATTCTCATATATTTACTTTACACTGCGATAAAACTGAATTTGCAAAAAAAAAAAAATTGTTTTTAAGCCAATTTACTTCCTAAACTAAAATTTGCCCACCTTTTGCATGCTAAAATATCCAACGATCGAAATTATCAATCGAATTATAAATTTCACGTGACTGAATTCCGATAAATGAAGAAAATCAGTGAGTCAATAGAAATGCAACAGAAATTATTCCAAAAGGCAACAAAGCACAAAAAATATAGCAATTTTTTAAATAAAAGATACTTTCGGAAAATGTTATACATATAGGCATTTCCACATCAAGGTTCACCGAGATTGAAAATTAATATTATATCCAAACCACGTTTTATGGGAGTTCGTTTTGTGCGAATTAAAATTTATGTTTTATTTTAAATTAAAAAAAAAAACATGTAAAAGTGCTATATTTCGGCTGTGCTTACATGCCCTTCACCGACGTACGGCTGGAGTATATACGCACATTCATTCCAACACTGGAACCATCTTTTTGACCTTTCTGATTTTAAATACTAATTTATTTCTTCCTAAAATATTAAATATATATTATTACCAAAGAAATAAATTTGTGTTATTTGATTAATTTAATATATCAAAAAAAGCTCTAAATTTTACAACTTTTTTCAAAAATATCAAATATGTTTAACTTAAAAAAATTAAATTGTTAATTTTTTCAACGGGCTTAAGTTCGAATCTGCATGACTGCAAATGATTTTTTATTATTTTATTAATAAATGAATTTGTTCAAATTCTATTTATTATTTACATTAAGATTGGAATATTAAGAATATTTTCAATAATCATCAAACCAGCAGAACGGATCAGTACTGATTTCGAGGCCGCTACGCCATCTCATCAGCGTTATTTGTTCAATTTTTCCACTTTTGCAAATGGTGCTAGTTAGAAGGAATATCAACTATTTAACCAATATTTTAACGAAAATTTAATATGAGAAGTTATCACATTCATATTTTTAAGTTATTACCTTTTTGGTTAGTACGAAATTCCCCAACCCTGACGACTAATATTCCCAATATTTCATGTATCTCTTTCGCTTTTTCCAGAGTCATCAGCTGCTGATAGCTAAAGCTTCTTTGTTATTTATGTTCAAGTAATTGAATTTAGTTGTCAATTTACAATGAACAAGTGCAATTAAGTTGGTTACTTTTATTTTTAATACCAATTTTCTGCTTCCGGAAGTGTAAAAAAGGTTTAATTCACCAAAAAACCAAACTTAGAATCTTATTTCGTTACTTTTACGTAACAAAAAAAAGCCAAACGTCCAACCCTGGAATCGGATTTTTAATTTTTTTGTTTGTTTTTAATATCAATTTAATTATTGCTGAATTATAAAATAGATTTAATTCCCAAAAAAAAATAGTAACCTATGAGCAACCATTTTAATTATTCCTAAAGTATAAAATAAACGTAATTCACAAAAAAAAAAAAATTGTAAATTATTCGGTTACTCTATGTAACAAAAAAAATTAAATTTTCGAACTTTGCAATCGAGTTTTTTATTATTTTTAATACTATTTCAATTTTTCCTGAAATGTAAATTAGGTTTAATTAGTAACTTGGTTACTTTTGAAAAAATTTCTAAAGTTATACGAAATTATAAATTGTGCTAAACAAAAATGTTAATTGAATAGATATTAAAATTATATTAAAAATGATAGCGCTAATATTTTTATTAAGGAAAAACTATAAATAAAAATCATTTTAACTGATGTATATTGATTTTAATACGTAAACATTTTTTTTTAACAAAATATGGTATAATTTGTTTATATAATTGTACAATTCACAAGCCTTTTGTATCGTTTAAGATTATATTGGAAAAGACAATTTCAAATAAAATCTCTCAAAACAAAAATGTTTTTTTACATCATTTGTTTTCGTTTTGAGAAATTTTGTTTGAAATTAGCTTTTCAAATACAACAATAAACGATACTGAACATATGTTTTTTATTAACTTTTCTACATTTTGTATAAAATCATCAAAAACATATGGGAATAAATCAAATTAAAAATTTTTATTTAAATTTTTAATAAAAATAATTGTTCAGTTACTTGGCTTTAATTATTTCGATTTATTCGTTATTCGAAAATCATAATTTTAAAATTATTCGAACAAGGGTTTGATTTTGTTTGATTGATTAATCGAGTTATTCTTAATCGGTTGATAGCTCTACTACGTTTCACGGAAAATTCCTCATAAGAACCATAAATCTATACAGTTATCTTGGGTGCTGAAATTAACTAGTGCGACTGAGACGCAAAACTCTCGAAAAAGAATAAACAATCAATGGTCTGACTGCACTTAAAATATAGTTGCTAGAAAAAACTCAATATGAATTTGAATATAGAAAATTACCATGTGAAAATGTTTTTTTTTTCTTTTTAACAAATAAAATTATACTGCGAAATATCGTAAAACAATTTCATACAAAACTAATAGACACTGTCATGAATCCAATATTATTCGAGACTATTACACTTAATAAATACATTTTTGAATTAAAAAGTTTTTTATTAGGGTTTAGTGGTTACGCTTTTTTGGGCAAATATTTGATAAGTGTGAACGTACCTTTACTTGAATCTTCATTTATCATACAAATCCAGGAAATGTTTCTAATTTTCGCATTAAAATGATTTCCTTTCCCTTTTTTAACTTACTTGTTTTATTAATCTTTCATTGCAGAACAAAATTTTCTAGAGCTTATACACTCTCCTCTTCTGGCACCCAACTGAGTCAGGATCAAGAGAAAATGCGCGGCGAATTAGTGCCCGTTTGCATTGACTGTCGCGGTCTTGTTATGGAAATTTCCAGATCGGCCAAACAAAAACGTTCATCGGCACGCAACCGAACCCTAAAGAATCTCACACTTGATCTGTCGCCTGTTTGGAAATGAACGAAGTGCACCAAAAAACTAAAATAAAAGAATTAAACACTACAAATAAGAGATGTGGAGCAAATGTGTGTTTTTAAGCATATGAATGACCATGGGCTGAATTCAAGGAAAGTAAAATAACTTTAAAATGTATAACAATTAATCCTAAGTTTTAATAGAAATCCCAAGTTATTTCCCCTGACCTCCCTCCCTCCCTTGAGAATAATACAGTTTGCATTTAAGCTGGTTAAGTAAACTGTAGTTCGATGTGTGAAGTATTACCTACGTAAGGAATTTGTACCTTTAATTATATATCCCTAAATCTGTATGTATCAACGTCTAACTGTCTGTTTACGTAATTTGTCTATAATTGTATTAAAAATTTAATTATCGACAAAGAACTAACTAAAACAATTACACTATATACCATAAAAAACAAACAAAAGTTTTCGAATTAAGAAAATATATTGATTTAAATACCTTTAATTTCATATCATTTCTGGGTAAAAGAAATTAAAATCGTTGTACTATATTTATGTGTTGAATTTTATTTGTTTTATAAACTACTCGTAATTTTTGTTTGAAAAAAATACGCACATTATTAATGTCTATTTCTACGAAAATTTTTAAATTTTGTATAATTATTACCATAATTTGTTTCACCACAGGATTTAATTCGTTTTATATATATAAAAAACATTTCGTTATTCAAAGATTTATTCCCTGTTTTAAAGATTTATTTATCTTTAAAGGACCTTTCATTATTTGTTTATATTCTTAAATAACTTATTTAATTACACTTTAACAGTTTTGTTTATATTTTCGTTCTAATGAAGCATTAATAAATAAACATTAATTTATAATTCCTATTAAGCTATTTAAAATAAATACAATTACGTTTATGATAAGTTTTCTGATTTTTACAATTAAAGCAAAATTAAAACAGTAAAGGCCTAATTTATAAAATTAAAATATTTTATTCTTACAACAAGTTTCTATACAAAATTTTGTGAAATAGGCAGTTTATAAATATAAAATATTTCTTATGAATTAAGTTCCATATTTAAAGAAAAAATGTATTTGAAATCTATTTTAAGAAAATTTTGTACGAAAAACTTTGACTAAAACACATTTCAAACTCGTTTTAAATTTTATGAATATGGGAGTATGCATTTAAGGTCGAACTCAAAAAAGTATTTTATGCTTTTAAATTTCTATACAAAATTTGTCAAATAAAAGATTTATAAGACATTAAATATTTTTTATGAATTAGGCCTTTATATATTTGCAAATAACAAAATTAACATTAAATTTATCTATATATAAGGAACACATAACGACCTTTTTTAAATATAATTTTACAATTCGTAAGTTTTGAAAAATAGCAATTCGCAATTCATATACACACTTAACCCCCAACCCCACCCACTTAGTTTTACTGTCATAAGCAGAAGTTTATATTTAAATTATTAAAATATTTTATTTTAGATTTAAATATATTGTAAAAATTAGTTTAAAATTTATCTAAGATACACAATTTCGTTTAAGACCAACAATTGAGTTTAAACAAACATTCATTCCCCTTAATTTGTAAATTATTGTCAGAAGTAACGCTTAATGGAAAAATAATAAAAAATCTTAGAAATAAATCTATTGATTTCATTCAGATGGTGTATAATTACTAGATAACAATGCATAACCCCTAAGCGGTGTTAAACAATCATGTCATAGAACGCTAAACTGATAAAAAAAAATGGCTTCCATTCCGAAAACCGAGTCCTAAGAAAATAAAAAATGATTAAAAATATGTTTATATTTTATTGCAATGAAGACATTTCAAATTATCATAACCGAAGTGTTAAAAAATCACAATTACTGGAAAAGAGGTGTACAGAAGTGCTTCCAAAAAAGAGAGTCTGGCTGCACCTAACAAATAGTTGTCAACGAGGCCGTCACACGTCGCCTTTTTCAACTCACAACTGAGTTGAAATACATACCATCTGTGATGTGAGTTGTCACATTCAGTACTTCTGCATCAACGCAGAGTACGAAAGTTGGCCAACTTTTGACGTACGTTGAATACTTTGACGGCCATCAGTAAGTTTTTCAAATTGCCATGATAATTTTTTTTTTGTATTGTATGCTTAGGAAAAATTAAATAATATATAAAAAATTTTATAAAATAAATAAATAAAATGGGGAACCCACAACTGATTTAATATTCGTCAACAAAATACTCATTGTGCCAACCTTTTCCGTACGTTCATGTCAGTTAAAAAAGGTGACGACGCATAACGTATGACGGATGCTATGTGTCTCGGCCTTTAATGTTGACTGACTCAGAGCTGCTTTGTCACTGAGATCACTTAAAGGAATTAATGCCATTACATTATCTAGCAAATTATAATAAAAGATTTCGTTCCAATGTTTCAGCTTATACCATAATTGGAAATTCTAATGTAGTTAAAAAAGTACTGCCTAGGTAGATATATTTTTTTTAATATATATCATGCTAAAATATTCGTTTTTATGGAGAACTTTAGCAAAGCTCATAGCGGATACAAAAACCATTTTTGTATATACAATCATGATGTGATAAAAAGGTGGCAGCACTATGCCAGATGATAATGTTTTGCTCAAGTATTGCTTGTCTACTCTTGTGTAAAATTTTTATTAAAAAAATAGTGCGTTTTGTATTTGGATATGTGAACGTTGATAATAATTTGGATTTAAATTTAATAAAATGCAATTGCGTGGTGGTATTCAGGATGCGTGTCCTTAAAAGACTTAAAATTCAATGTATGTGAAAAGTATGTGGTGGATCATTTTAAAACTATTAAAAAACAAAGAGAACTGTTTGAAAAAGTGTGTGTGCAAAGGTATTAAAATTAATTAGGAGTAACGCAGAATTGTTTAAAAGTTTTTAAATTGCCTACATCATGAACTTTATTCGAACTTCATTTTTCAAATTTACTTAAAAATAGAACAGAATTAATTAGGTGAGGGTTCAAACAACTTTATTTAAATATATATAACCCTATGTAGTACATATGGATATATTTATGTATGTAGGTAAGTAAATTAACAACTATATATCTGTTCGTGTTCATAAGTTTTATGTAGTACTATATCTATGTAGGTATATATTATATTATTACAAGTCTTACATAAAAAGGTTCGCTTTTTACCGGTATCTCTGGAATCCATATCTGAAATTCCTTCAGCAAAATGGAACCCCCAACAAACGCGGGTTAGATATTGTGTTTATAGAGAGATTAATATATCTCTGGTCGATGTCCCGTAGAATGCCCATAACCAAGAAATCTATGTATACATAGTACTGTTTTAATACACATGTTTTTACACCCTCCAAAAACGAATTGAGGGTATATTCACTTTTTTTTATCTCGGACCAGCATGTAGGCGTTGACAACTACGTATGCAGTATATTTCGCCGGAACTAGAAATGGGAAGATAGTATTGATGGGAAATATGAGACGATATAGAATTTGTTGTAGGAATTTGAACCTTTTTACTTCGCCGGCTAATTTTTGCTACAGGACCGCCGAAGGAGGCTGGTGTTACTCTGCTTTTTAATACATGATCGTGTATGTCGCTGCGAATTATGTTCAGTGACCAGTGCTATGCCTTAATCATTGAAAAAGACTGGCAACAACTAACACAACCATGCAGATCAGAACAATATTTAATACAATATTTATGACTCAGTGCGGGGTTGAACTCAGGACCTTACCTTCGTCAGGCAACAGCACCCACAATTTTTGCTCCGCTCCTTTTAGTGGTCCTTGAAGTTATATTACATGGAAAAACAGTGTAAATATTTAAGGTGTAATTCATTAGAAATATTTCAAGCTTATAACATCGTTATTTGACATATTTCTATACAAAAATTGTCAAATAAGATGGTTATAAGCATGAAATATTTTTTATGAATTAGACCTTTAATATATTGTATTACTAAGCAGACATTCCTTAAAAATTGTATATTTAAGCTTTTACAACGACGGAGAGATGTCTCTCCCGTGGCCCTTCCCCTAGCTACCCTGTATAGAGTTTGAAAATTGGGAACAGAAATGTCTTAAAGGAACTCTGACCCAGCAGGTTAAACATTTTTAACTTATCCCAGTTTCTTTGATAATAATTTTACATTCAATAATATTTGCATTCAAAGATAAATCTGTTATTTTGTAAAATTTACAGAAGTTGTACTGCGTTCCACTTTAGATCACAAAGTCTATAAAGAGCTAAAGTTTGCATATTTGTAATAGGAAACTTCTATACTAATATTATGAATATTGTTACGTTTTTAGACCTTTTCGTAAAAACGCTTTTTATTTATCCTTCAAGGATTCGTTTAATTGCATCAAATTAAAACACAGACAATTACTTTTAGAAATATAATGCGGCAACACTTTATTTACTATTTAATTAACACGAGTATTTGTACTACTAAACACTTAGCGATGTAAACACGTCTAGATTTAAAATCACACTGATCCCCGCTGTTCACTGGCAGCGACTTTATATAGCAAAATGACATCGTCTGGTAACTTCGCGAAGCATCTGGTCATGGTTGTTGTTGGTTGTGCTTTACTTAACATGTAGCTATATACGTGTGTTTGTATATATGACAATGCTGTCTTGTTTATTGTAACTATGTGTGGTTGTATGTATGAGTGTTCTGTGTGTTGTGTAGTTTTGTTTCTTCTTGTGCTATGTGGGCATGTTGCTGTGTATATTTGTGTGTATGTTGCTGTGTATATTGATGTACATGTTTAGTTTTTATTAGCAGCGAATACTTGCGTACAAGATCATTAAGAATAACATCATCATCTCTTAGCATTGATGTTGCTAGGTTTTTCGTTATTGTTATTTACACTTATTATTGCACAGCCTCGAATGATCTTGTATATTCTCAACGATGTATCCGGAATATTCCATTTCCGTTAATTCAAATATTATCTGCATGGTGTTGACCAGGGTTGTAACATTTTGACAACTAGAGATGGTTTGACAGTGCTGCCAAGTACATATAGCCACATTGTCGTTATATTTGAATCTATTTCTAAACTTTGTAACACTGCCGCCCACTTAAGCCTGTTCGACCCGAATAGGCATTCAATCACCTCTTCCATAGTGCGCCAATCGTTCGAGATGTACTATTTTCATTTTCGACCTTGGGCTATTGTGCTTCTGTATCCGGTACACAACGTCATTCACTCTCTTAATCACGTTATACGGGCCATCCCAGTGAGTCTGTAATTTTGGGGACAATCCTTTCTTCCGTTGTGGGTTATAAAGTAGAACCAATTGACCTTCCATAAATCCCTCCGAATTTGCTGCGCGGTCATATCTAGCCTTCATCTTGTCACTGACCATCTTGATTCTATTACGCACGAAATCATGCAGCTCGTTTAAGTTCTCCTGCTCTTGGGACGTAGTGGCTCCTTCTTCTACCGCTGGCTTAACACCAAATTCCAAGTCACCAGGCAGTTTTAATTCCGTCCCGAAGATAATTTTAGCTGGCGTTCTCGATGTGGAGTCGTGTACAGCTGACCTATATGCCATCAAAAATTTGGGAATGTGCTCGTCCCAATCCCTCTGATGGTTGCTTACCACTTTTCGCAGGTACTCTTCTAAGGTGCGATTGAACCTCTCTACCATGCCATCAGACTGTGGATGCAAAGGCGTTGTTCTGGTTTTCTTTATCCCATATAATTCGCACATTTCCCTGAAAATGGCGGACTCGAAATTCCTTCCTTGGTCGGAATGCAATTCTATTGGGACACCATAGCGACATACCCAGTTGTTGACGAATGCATTTACAACTGTCTTTGCTTCTTGGTTAGGTATAGCATATACCTCTGGCCATTTACTGAAATAGTCCATTACCACAAGAACATAACGATTTCCGGCTTCAGTGACGGGAAAAGGACCTGCTACATCCATTGCGATCCGCTCGAATGGTGCTCCTGAGGTATATTGCTGTAGTTGTCCCCGGCTTCTTCTTACTGGGCCTTTGGCTGCTATGCACTGTGGGCAGTTTGCTATCCAGCCGGCTACGGCTTGTTGACATCCAACCCAATAAAAACGCTGCTTCAGCTTCTCAAGTGTTTTTGTTACTCCAAGATGACCGCCACTAGGTCCATTGTGAAATTCTTGCAAAACTTTACTTATCTTGGAGCATGGCACAACTATTAAATTTGAAGTTGTTTTGCCATCTACACTTTCCCATACGCGGTATAGGCGCCCTTTTATTACCTTGAGGCTGTTCCACTGAGCCCAATAAGATTTGGCGAGTGGGCTCTCAGCCGAAATTTCATTCCGGGACGGTCTTCTGTCCTCCTCTTTGGCTGCTATAATTTTCCCCAGTATACTGTCGTCCCTCTGTGCCGCTGACCAGTCTTCATCAGAGTCGATGTGCATTAGCCGAACATCAACAACGCCTTCCTTTTGTTCGGTTCTAACGCAATGTTTACACTCTAAACAGCAGGGTCTTCTTGAAAGAGCATCCGCATTATTATGTTTTGTGCCCTTTCTATGCTCGATACTGAAGTCGTAGCTCTGCAGGCGCTCAATCCACCTTGCCAGTTGCCCTTCAGGATTTTTAAACTGCAATAACCATCTCAATGCAGAATGGTCAGTCCTTAATGTAAAGTGTTGACCATACAGGTATTTATGGTAATGTTTAATGCATTCCAATACTGCCAGAAGCTCACGTCGTGTCACACAGTAGTTCCTCTCAGGTTTTGAGAGTACACGGCTATAGTATCCTATGACTTTCTCAGTGCCATTAACTACTTGGGACAGCACGCCCCCTATGCCATAGCCGCTCGCATCAGTATCCAGCACAAATTTTTCTCCAGGTATGGGATACGCTAGTACTGGTGACGTACACAATAATCCTTTAAGTTTCTGGAATGCCTTTTCCTGTGGCTCACCCCAATGGTATGGTCTCGACTTCTTTGTCAGCTCATGCAGGCTTGCAGCTACACTGGCGAAATTTGGCACAAAGCGTCTGTAGTATGTACAAAGGCCCAAAAAGCTGCGCAATTCATGAAGATTTTTAGGTTGATGCCAGTCCCTTACTGCTTGTATTTTATCTTCATCTGTTGAGATTCCGTCTGCTGTAACACGATGCCCCAAATAGTTCACTTCTTTCTGGAACAATGCACATTTCTTCAGGCTGAGTTTCAATCCAGCTGATGATATCCGTTGAAGAACTTCTGCCATGTTTTTGAGGTGTTCATCAAAAGTTTTCCCCATCACGATTATGTCATCCAGATATACCAAGCATGTCTTCCAGTGGAGTCCTTTCAGTACCTTCTCCATTAGGCGTTCAAATGTGGCCGGAGCATTGCAGAGACCAAATGGCATAACTTTGAACTGCCATAATCCGTTACCGACGCTGAAGGCAGTTTTCTCCTTGTCTTTCTCTGCAATCTCCACTTGCCAATATCCGCTTCGCAAGTCTAGCGTAGAGAACCATCTCGTACCAGCTAGCGTGTCCAAAGTGTCATCGATTCTGGGGAGCGGATAGCTGTCCTTCTTGGTTATGTCATTGAGCTTCCTGTAGTCTACGCAGAATCTAGTACTGCCATCTTTCTTTTTAACTAAGACTACTGGCGAACTCCAAGGACCAGAAGATGGCTCAATTACGCCTTCACGCTCCATTTCTCTTACAAGCTCCTTGACTTCATCTCGCTTTGCTAGGGGTACACTTCTGGGTGGCTGTTTAATCGGCCTAGCTTCGCCTGTGTTTATTTCATGTTTAACCAATGCAGTTCTACCCTGACTTTGGTTTCCCATGGCGAAGATACTGGCATGCCTTTTTAGCAACTGTTTGGCTTTATTTCTATCTGTCGCTGACAGTCCTGCTACCCATTTTCCTACGTATTCCTCAAATTGTTCACGTTCTTTGGCGGACAAATTGGTAGGCTCTGTCTTCCTCTCACAGTTTATTATTGCCTCTGCTGGAGTACACTGGCCAATATCGCAATTTTCTTTGATGAATTTTTCATGGTCTGCCAAGTTAAGTACTCTTATAGGGACTATTCCTCCTTTACTAGTTTTTACTAGAGCTTTTGCTGTTATAAGCTCTCTCTTTAGATCTGCTGGTTCTACAACCCACAACCGATTGTCCTCACAATCTCCCTTCATACGCGCCCATATAACTGTTTCAGACTGCGGCGGTAACGTCTGACTCTCAATAGCAAATACTTTTCTTACTTGCGGCTTGCTGTCATACCCAACATCAAGGGGTATTTCCACATTACGCCAAATCATCAGCTGTTGCCCCATGTGTAGATTAATGCCATGATTAATCATAAAATCGGCTCCAATAATTACCTCATCGACAATATCGGCAACAATAAACACATGCCCCACGTTGATGTTGGCTATAGTCACCTTCACTTCAATCTTACCATAGACAGTGGCAGGCTCTCCAGTAGCTGTACGTAGCCGTATATTGCTTAAACGATCGCATTTCCCCTTTACTATATCGGGCCTTATTATTGACTGCGACGCCCCTGTGTCTATGGTAAGTACGTGCTTTTCCCCGTTGATGTGTCCAGACGCAGTAAGATTGCTATTTTTCTGCTGCATCACTGATATGGAGATTGTGGGGCCCTCGTTTGTGGGAGCTAGCTCTTGCCCCTTAGCGCTAGCTCGTTTTAGTTTAACGGGGACTCTTGTGCTGTTGTTTGGTTCACCCGTTTGCTGTTTCTTGGTGGCGAAACAGATCTACCTCTTTTTCTTGGTGCTTTGCAGTTGCGCTGAAAATTACCAATTTTTCCGCAGTTATAGCATTTAGGCTTTTCTTTGGTAGCACCTTCCGCCAACAGTTGTCGCATTGCCTCCTTAAAACTAGCGACTAGGCTGTTATCCTCCTCGGGCAAAACCTCCACATTCCGCACTTTACATATCTGTGGCTTGAAAACCATTCTTGCAGTCTCTTGAGCCAGCGCAAATGAAACAGTCTCAGCGAAAGTGGATTTCTGCGTTGCGCACACAGCCAGTTTGACATCAGAGTCGCGAATGCCATTAACGAACGCCTCAGTTTTAAAATGGTCCAGGAACGGGTGACTCTCGCCTGGATATGTGAGCTGCACTAAACGCTCGATTTCCATTGCGAAATCTTGTAGAGACTCGTTAGGCTTTTGAACTCTACATCGCAATTCCATTCTGTATAAATCGCGCTTGTGCTCACCACCATACTTGCGCTGCAATGCTGCCATTATTTCATTATAGTTGTTTCTGCTGCTCACTGGCACGGTCTCAAGTACCTCTGCGGCTGTACCCTTTAAGGACAAAATCAACTCTATGGCCTTTTCTTCAGCATCCCATCCATTTCTGCTAGCAACCGTCTCGAACTGGAATCTAAAGATGCCCAATGGTACGCTGCCGTCAAAGCATGGCGCTTTTATTCGCGCAGAAACCTCCGCAACTGCTCGTACTGGCCCACCACTACACTGAAGGTTATGCATTTTGTCCTCTAGAGCATGCAATTTTTCTTCGAACTCTTTTGCATGCTGTTCTAGGCCACCGCTTTCTAGATGTTGGGCTCTCTCTGCCAGCTCTGAGAATTTGTTCTCAATAGAATCCACCCTCCTATTAATGGCCTCAGAAACCTCTACCAGAGTCTCGTTCGTGGCTCTATTTGACTCCTGTATTTCGGCTACAAGCTTTTCAGTGCTGATTTTTGAGTTCTGTTTTATTTCAGTTATATCGGCTACAAGCTTTTCAGTGCTGATCTTTGATGCCTCTTGCATCTGCTGAGAGTTCTGTTTAATTTCAGTTATTTCGGCTACAAGCTTTTCAGTGCTGATCCTTGATGCTTCATGCATCTGCTGAGAGTTCTGTTTAATTTCAGTTATTTCGGCTACAAGCTTTTCACTGCTGATTTCTGAATTCTGCTTTATTCCAGTTATTTCGGCTACAAGCTTCTCAGTGCTGATCCTTGTTGCTTCCTGTATCTGGATCATCATAGCAGCGAACATTGAATTTATGTCCATGCTGCTGGTCGTAGCAGGAGGACATACCTCTACATCGTCTTTGTCCTCAAACTCGTATGTCCCGATGTCGATGCCGCGATTCTTAAACTCATCTATCAGCCTCTTCTGCAGTTCAGCCTTGTTACCTGCTGTTGGTAATTCCCGCTTACTAAGCTCCTTTTTTAGCTGTTCAACTTTCAGTTCATCAAATTTCATAATTATTTTTTTTTAATGTCCTTTTTTTCTTATATTGCAATGTCCTTTTTAATTATTTTTGCAATCCCACTTCTGACACCAATTGTTACGTTTTTAGACCTTTTCGTAAAAACGCTTTTTATTTATCCTTCAAGGATTCGTTTAATTGCATCAAATTAAAACACAGACAATTACTTTTAGAAATATAATGCGGCAACACTTTATTTACTATTTAATTAACACGAGTATTTGTACTACTAAACACTTAGCGATGTAAACACGTCTAGATTTAAAATCACACTGATCCCCGCTGTTCACTGGCAGCGACTTTATATAGCAAAATGACATCGTCTGGTAACTTCGCGAAGCATCTGGTCATGGTTGTTGTTGGTTGTGCTTTACTTAACATGTAGCTATATACGTGTGTTTGTATATATGACAATGCTGTCTTGTTTATTGTAACTATGTGTGGTTGTATGTATGAGTGTTCTGTGTGTTGTGTAGTTTTGTTTCTTCTTGTGCTATGTGGGCATGTTGCTGTGTATATTTGTGTGTATGTTGCTGTGTATATTGATGTACATGTTTAGTTTTTATTAGCAGCGAATACTTGCGTACAAGATCATTAAGAATAACATCATCATCTCTTAGCATTGATGTTGCTAGGTTTTTCGTTATTGTTATTTACACTTATTATTGCACAGCCTCGAATGATCTTGTATATTCTCAACGATGTATCCGGAATATTCCATTTCCGTTAATTCAAATATTATCTGCATGGTGTTGACCAGGGTTGTAACATTTTGACAACTAGAGATGGTTTGACAGTGCTGCCAAGTACATATAGCCACATTGTCGTTATATTTGAATCTATTTCTAAACTTTGTAACAATATGTTCGATTTTTAAAATACTTTCACGAAAATTTAGAACGGAACATCATAGCTGTCATAGCTTATGTTGGCCCGTTGAAGTGTTTATAAGAACATCGATTAAAGCCCCATAAAGCAAGACTATATAAAGTAAAAATGGTCCTTTTTAAAGAAGTTAAGCCATCTCTTTGAGAAAAAAAAGCTATTTAATAGTGTAAGCAATATCTATATCTCCGAAACTATAAATCGAGAAGTATTTTTTAATTATTTGGACACATAGGATTGTAGTTGACTGCGATATTTAACGTTAATAGTTTTAATGAGTTTCCTATAATACAATGCATGTTTTGTGGAGGTTAAGACATATTAAGATATTCTCTATGTAGTGAGAAATCAGTTAATTTAACCAAACAATTTAAGAACTTTTAATCATTGTCCTTAACTAGATGTTCTTTAACTGTTTCATTAATATCCTTGAAGGTTCGGAACTACTTTTGCTCTATTTGAAAAAAATTTTAAACAAAAAAAAATAAATTTAAAGGTAAAATGTAGTTAAGCTAAAATTTCTTTCGCTGTATTTCTGCAACGGAACTTAACACGACTCTGATATATTAGGTCTGTCTGCGTACTTTTCCAGTAGCAAATACTCAGTAACTTTTTTTGGGAGAGTAAGACCAATTTTACTCTGTCGGCTGAAAATATCTGAAAAAGTACGCAGACAGCATCCAGTAAAATCTTGCAAGAAAACAGCTGATCGGTTAGTAAACAATTGAAAAAACAAAGCAAAAGAATTTTAGCATATATCTCCAATCCACTTACATCACGGTCGCACTGTATATTTGGACGTTTCTAGCACGAAGTAAAATGTTTTGTTAATTATAATATATTATAAACGTTAAAAATCAACACAATTCTAACTACTTGCCTCTGCATTGTTAAATTTCAATTTTTATTTTTATTTCACAAAAATTATTTCATTCAAACAGTAAATAAACAGCTGTTCAAACTAGTTGCAAAATCTTGCAAGCAGAAATTTCTCCAGCAACATTTTGCAAGTTCTCTAAATTCCAACTGTCAAAAAATTCTCTTTTTGACTCTCTCGCTGCAAGAGATTTGGAGTACGCAGACAACATTTTGCAAGATTTTGCAACATTTTGCACAAAATAATGCAAAATATGTGTACGCAGACAGACCTATTGACAGATCGATTTTTGACGATAATCGATTCCACAGAATACGCACAGAACACCCAAAAGTGACAGTTCAATTTTGCCCGTATCAGATTTTCTTACTGGGAAGTCAAGACGAGTACAAAAGATAAACACTTTGCTGGTTTTCGTATGTTAGAAGAAATGGCTATACATACTATGTTTGAACACACGTTTTACAATTTTAAGTAAACAATAGTGGTTGAAAATCAAACAAAAATTTAATTTTAGAGAAAAAGTGTGAAATAATTAACACAAATAAGTGTTAAATGGTTTTAAGCAAATATTAAACTGGTTGTAAACAGTAAACGAAGATAGCAAAACTCCTAAATAGTGGCTGGCAGTCAGTGATCTTAAGAAATCAATATAAAAACGTGCCCAGATTCCCACTGAATCGGAAATCGAAGATATTATTAGTTTGGTTTACCTTTTTAAGAATGATAGTGCCCGAAAAAGGAATTAATAAAGTTAAATGAAATACTTAAAACAAAGAAAATCGTTGCAATGGCCACCAATTACTCAGGTTGAATATATGAAATGTGGCTAAAATGCAGAAGCTGCAGCCACAACAAAGGTCCACAGTGGTGATTAGAAATAAATCAAACATTTTGTTTCTGTGGACAAACCTAAATATTTAATAAAATATGGTATTTAGTGCATCAAAACGGGCGGTACAACTTAAGTTGATCTAAACGCAGTTATTAAACTGCATATTGGAGAACTAAAAGGGTTGAATTTGGAAAAGCAAATGTATAAAAATGTAAGTATTTCACTGTGTTTATTACAATTTATATAAAAATGATCATCAAAATTTGTATAACTCTTTCAGAGTCACAGTACCTACAAAGAATTTGCTGATGAAAAAGAATTCTTTGAAGTCATCTTCAGTGATGTGCCAATTGCGATGATTTCTCAACCGACATGCTTGAATGGAGAATAACAAAGTGTTAAAAGGTGTACCAATCGTCCCAGAAAATCTATACGTGGTGGCTATGATTCAGATGACTTCAATATTTAATTTCATGGTTAATTTGCATTACACTTAGTAAGAATAAATATACAAGTGCTTTGGTTATTGTGTGGTAAAGTACATATAATGTCATATGCATTTGAAGTGAACGTGTAATTCTGAAAAATCATTGGCAAATCTAAGATCAGTGGTAAAGCAGCCAAGTTATGCCATCTACATTTACAAAGTTTTGAAACAAGTACATCCGGATACTGGCATCTCATCAAAGGTCATGAATATCTTTATGAATGCTATTTTTGAGCGCATTGCTGCCGAAGCATCACGTTTATCTCACTGCAAGCGTTCAACAATTATCAGTCGTGAAATTCAATTTGCTGTCCGTCTACTGTTGCCCGGTGAATTGGCTAAGCATGCTGTCAGTGAAGATACTAGAGGCGTAACTGTATATACCAGTCCCAAGTAAATGCCAATGAATGATAATTTTAACAAAAACCCGGAGAGAAAACACAAACAGCCCTTTTCAGGGCTACAAAATTAATTTCAAAGAGAGATAGCCGATTTTGTGTCTACAAATAATAAAAAATTTTATATTGTGAATTGTTTAGTTTCAGGTTGTTTGTAAATTGAGCTCTTTTAAAATATATTGTAGCCCTTAGAAGGGCTTTTTTTTAATTTCGATTGCCGAAAAACAGTTTAAATTGAAGCGAAAGCAATTCACTTGTTTCATGGGGTCATTTTCGCTGATGGTTTTTTGTAAGGGTCATCTTTTTCGGTTTCGCTTCTGTAGCACGTTAAGCTTTGGGTGGTTTTGTTTTGGTTCCTGGCATCTTTTTGTGGGTTTTGCGTTCATGGTGCCAGTCTTTCTGGTGGATTTTGCTTTGCTGCTTTACGAAGGTGAACATCAATTGTAATGGGATATTCACCTTAAACACTAGTCCGGCTCCTGATGAAACGAATGATACAAATTTTGTAATACATTCTTGTGTAAAATTTTTTTATAAAATATACACAACTCACCTAGACGGTTCTTTCGAGAATAGGTGTAGCCTCTGTCCTACCTTGCATCCCATTACGCACTTACGGCTCCTGGAAGATATTAGAATTATAAGTTTTATAGAAATTAATTTGAACAATTTTTACTTACATTTTCTTGCTGGTGCCACTATTTTGTAACTCATTTTATTGCTCTTCTGTGCTTTTGTTTATATTCGTACTATATTGGTAATTAGTGGATGAATCTGTAGATGATATTTCATCCATAAATTACCAACTTTGGGCAATAAATTTGGCGCAAAATGTATAATTTTCCAATTTGCGCCAATATTCCTGCCCAGAAATTTCATTTTTATGTAAATAAAAATGAAATGTCAAATTACTTAGAAGTAATAAAAGAGATAGCAAACAAAGAAATTTGTTGTCCCTCTCTTGACTTCCCAGTAACGCACATCTCTGTATTTGAGAAATTTAGCACCTCTGTCTACTAGGTGTCGTGTCTATGTTAGCCTATGATCGATTCTCTTCGAAAAGAAGTTCCAGCCAAGTGGGCTGGAACTCTTTCCGCCTTTCCGTTGACATGTCTAATGTACTGTGTTTTAAATACTTATAGTTTAAATAATTGAATTTGTGCCTTAATTCACGAATGAAACAAATTTGTTTATCATCCCTCTAAAAAATATATGTACTCATCTTTACTTATACATGAGTATATAGTTAGTCAATACTTAATTCCGCGGGCACAGCTTTCAGGTATTACAAACACAGAGCAGGAAGCAATTTGATTGCCTGTGTAACATCCAAGGTCTGGAGAGAACCGAAGTCTCAACTTTCGGGATGGCAAGAAACCTTTGCTATCCATCAACAGGCAGCGGCATGCAATTTTAACCAAAGCTGTTAGCATCGTTGCACCATTAAACGAACTTTCGATACACTCCTTCTAAATAATTTGGCATTTTTGGCAACAGCACGGAGGTGGTCGGAATAATGCTATACATACGGATATATTTTATATCCATGTAGCTGAAAAACTAAACTTCTAACAACCGAAAAAGAAACCCAAGTAGAAGAACAAAAAAGAAATTTTAAGATGTTTAAGGACTTTTGTTTTATTAAGTAAAAGTTGAAGTTTGTTCGAAATCATATTTAAGAAGGTACACAATACTCAATTTTTAATAATTTCGAAATAACTTTCCTTTCAAAGGTATTCAACAAACATTTTTTGCGAAAACTTTGCTTTCTTTTTAATCACAAAATTTGTGAAATGAATTAAAAAACTAAAAAGATCTTTTTACGTTAATTCAAATTCTAAAATTAGTTTATAAACATACATATTTATATATTAATATGTAACAATAAAGACTTGTTTTGTTTATAGTAGAACATACATATAGTCAATATACATATAAAAATATTAAGAGTAAGTTAAATGAAAAGCGATTGTTTGGTGGGTGGGGGTTAATGAAGAATATTTATTCATTAGCTTTGGCTTTCTTTTCATCATTGCGATCACTGTTACCACCACGGCGTTTGCGACCATGGTGGTGATGATGGTGACCACCTTTCTTTTGATTGAAATGATTGCGACGATTTTTCATGTTTTCGACAGCTTTAGCAAGGAAAGCTTGTTCCTCTTCTTCGCTGAGCAAGCGTACTTCAAGAGTTAGGTCATCCTTAACTTTAAGCTATAATAATAATAAATAAATTACATAAGTTACATTAAATATTTTGTATGTATATATATACCTTTTTATCTTCTAACTTTTCCAAGAATTTTTCGGCTGTATCTTCTTCTGTGAAACGAACATGTCCAACCTTTTCACCTTTGCTAAAATCAATGTAGGCAATTTCGAAATCAGTTGAAACTTTTTCAACAGCCTCACGTATAAGTTCCCTGCTTACATCTTCGTTAGCGCCTTCAAAGTACAAAACAGAGCGTTTAGGCAAAACAAATATAGCTTCTTCTTCTTTTTGCTTCTTTTCCTTTTTCTTGTTGGACTTGGATTTTTGCTCTTCACGTTTATCTTCGAAATACTTTTCTTGCCATTTACGCACCAACTTATTGTTCTTATATTCGAGCTATAAAAAATTTCAAAACAGAAAAGTTATTATGGAAGACTATGAACTTTATAGGTATAAAAATATTTTTTATATTGCTCTCAATAACTTTATTTTTAATATACTGCTTAACTTACAATCTTTTATATTTCCTGAATACGAATTAATTGCAATTTACGGTTCAATAAGCAAGGGTTGCCATAAACAAGCTTTTCTTTAGGCAAACACCTTTATCTACCTTAAAGCTTGTAGCAACGTAAATTGCAAAATAAAATCAAACCTTATATCAGATTGTTCATCGGACAAGTTATTAACCGAATTGTATAATAAGCACGAATTCCGATTGCGAATGGGTTTATAAATTGTTTCTTTCTTTCGTTTGAAGTAAGTTTTTGAAGACAAAAGTAACTGTAGTTCTATCTTTAAAGATTATTATTGCAGAACAGAATTGTAAACAAAATAGTATAATAAAAATTACCTCAGCCTTTTCAATGAATTTTTCTGTGTCTTCTTTTGTTTCGAATGTTACGAATACGCTGCCCTTAAATTTATATGTCTTTGTGGGCTTATCCAAAAACTTCCGCATATTAACATGAGATACTTTTTCGAAATCAGCAAAATACTTCAACAATGAATCGATATCACTGTCTAGTGGGAAACCCTTACAATAAGCAGTACGTGACATTATTTCCTTACGTCTTTCCTCATTATGCTCTGGTATGGGCTTCTCGGGATGGCGTCTGATTTTCAGTTTATCGTCACTGATTTCTACTAAGCCATTGTCGGATTTCATGAGGGCATCCACAATTATATTGGAATCTGTGCTTAGGGCAGCTAACCGTTTAAATGTTAACAACACACTAATGGGTACCCAGCCATCTTCATCCTTGCCAATTTGTTCCAATAAAAATTTATCACGAGCCAAATTAGCATCACCGAAATAGTATTCCACCTGCTGTATGATTTTCTTTTCACTATCAGAGCCATTCTCTGCTGCGGTTACAGTCTCTTTGACGATCGCCTCTTCATCATTTTCTTCGACAGGAGCTTCTTTGGCAACTTCCTCAACCTGCTCGGCAACTTTCTCTACGACATCGGCCATTTTTTAAACTAATTTTTTTTAATCCGACTCGTTTTTTTTTACTATGAATGGCTTCTTTAAACACGTGTAATCACTACACCAACACGTTTAAAAAAAGTATGCCGCAAATTTGACAACAAAACGAAAATGACACATAAAAATTTAAAATGATGCCATATTAATTGCACGAAAAGACTACCAATGTGTTTTCTGTTCGATTCCATCGTTTCCGCAGATCTGTGAAATTGGCCACCGCCAGAAAGTTTTATGCAGCTTTGTGTATTGAACGTTTGCAATAGTCACATTTGTTGTCACTTATGTTATTTATATAATTTTTATTTGTATTTTTTATTTTATTTTATTCATTTCGTAATAAAAAGCCAGTTTGGCCCAAAAATATATTACACAGTTTGCTTAAACCTAAAAACAGAACAGAATTACAGTATGTATATTTATTTAAATATCCATATATAAATACAAAAATCATGTATATATAACAGCTACATATCTCATGCTACACCTCCCCAGGTATAAGAAGAAAATAATACACTATCGATATAGAGCGGTATAAAAGA
Source organism: Linnaemya tessellans (assembly GCA_951800035.1). Lineage (NCBI taxonomy): Eukaryota > Metazoa > Arthropoda > Insecta > Diptera > Tachinidae > Linnaemya > Linnaemya tessellans. Next base: position 124,602,824 of record OX637533.1, read on the forward strand.
TTTCAGTCCAATAAGGAATAAAGTTAAAAAAGAAAAAGAAAGATTACAAAATACAAGAATACATTCATACAATTCCATAATACGTTACGTTTTATATATATATATATATATATATATATATATATATATATATATATTTGTTATTGTTAAAAGCATTATTTCAAAATGTCAAACATGTCTTTCTTGGTGTTAAAAACGGAACCTGTAATATTCTAGTGAATGTACATTGAGTTAGGGTCAAGAAAAAAAAAAAGTATTTGTTAACATCACGTCAAGACAATATCCAAAATAGGGCAGTTACATTCTGATTATGGGGCAACAAGTGACAACTGCTGGCAGCCTCTGTTAAAAGTAATTAAATGCCTACGGAAAAGAGGATGCAGATGTTTTGGTTTTGACATTGTCTACTACTGTAAAAATATACACCACCAAAGTGTCAACACTTTCGACAGGATTCCTTCTTTCGTATAAATACATTTCAAACAAAAACAATATATAAAATTTTGTACAAAATAAAGAATTCATCATGTTTTTTAAATTTATTGCCAACTAAAAATTTAATTTCCAAGTATAAGAATATATGACTGTAGGTGACATTATCGGAAATTTTCCTCACTTGGTGTCTAAATTATTCATGACACTTATTGAACAACTATTGTCTATATCAAGGCAAATTCATATTGATATACCTTGGTCTATATCTTGGAAGTATTTTGTGTAATATATGGCAACTTAGTATATATAGCCTAGTCCCAATTTTTTAGGCAACAACGGTAATATGGTAACCAACATTAATATGGCATCACTGCATCTTCATATTTTGTGTGATATATTTATGTCTGCGGTGATAAACTAAATTTTTTAGCAAATTAATAAAATGGTTAAACCATTTGCTTTGCCTTCCCCTAATTTTAATAAAGGAACTCAAGATGCGTGTAAGCCAAAACCACATTATCTTACCCCTTCCGGAATGTCGTTGCTACCACGTGAGAAACAGCCACCACCTATGTATGGTAAACATGGTCCAACTCTGCCAGCTAGATTACTTATTCCACAGGTTGTAAAACACCAACAGTCGTCAAATACATTCATTCCACCTGAGAAACAATATTGTGAAGCTTGTGAGTTGGAGCTGCAGTCAGCGGAAGATTTAAAACGACATCGTGCACAGCATGAAAAGTGTCCTGTGGCTGGTTGTCTCTACAAGGGCCACCCCTCTGTAATGGATAAACACGTAAACGCATTGCATGCCTCTGGGTTATTTGATAAATTTAAAAAACTTAGTTCTCCAGAGGAAATATCTGCTTGGAGAGAAGAAAGACGTAAGAGATATCCAACGTTAGCAAATGTGTTGCTTAAGCAGAAGGCCAAGGAGCAAAAACAAAAGCGGGGAGAACGTTTAGAAACCAAAAAAAATCGATTTGGTGATGTAAACGATAGAAAACGTGCACAACCCAATGCTCAGGAAGACAAAAGCCAACCGGATGAAAAAAAACAAAGGCATGAAAATAATTCGAGTTATGGTAATAAAAAGAACCGCAAAAATAAAAACAAAAAAAGCAACAAAACCGAATTTAAACCAAAAGTACAAAGTAATGCAGTATCGCAGAAGAACGAAGTTGCTCGAGACGAGGATGAATCAAGTTATGGCATTAAAATGTTTCGAGGAACATCTCAACTTGATGATTATACGCATTTTAGCGAGACGAAAAATACAACATCAAATGTTTTATTTGGGTTATTAGGTATGTATGGTTCGGATGATGACGAATCCGAAGATTGTGATACAGATGGTAACAATGAGGAAGAAATTAAAAAAATTGAATCTACTAAAAGTAAGAGTGACGGTAGCTTACACGAAAATTATACTGGAATTGCTAAAACTCTCACCGAAAATATAAAAGTAGACTGTTCTATAGACAATAACATTAAAGAAGTAGGCATCATTCAGAAAGAAATAAGTGGCGGACCTTCGATGTCACCTGTTCGCAGTAATATCAAATTAAATACAACTGAAAAAGAGGACGTATTAGATTTTATAATTAATGAACCGAAAAAAAATTGTAATTGCACCCAAATAGAAAATTCATCTGATGAAGGTCCAGACGAAATGCCCATTCAACGTAATATACCAGATAAGCTCTTGAAACCTAATAGCAACCCAAAGATAACACCCATAGAGGAATCAGTACCGACGAGCAGGAAATCATTGGGAGAAACAGCAACAACATCCAAACAAAAACAGCTTATAAAACGAAAATATGGATTAGACTATCGTAAGGCTCGTTTGCGTAAACAAAACACAATGCTGGAAAAATTGCTAGAGTCGGATATAAGACACGAAAGGAACGTTTTATTACAATGTGTTCGTTATGTTTGTGAAAATAATTTTTTCAATATTGGACAAAATAAAAATCTAGATCCGCTAGACAAAAGTAAATTATAGTACTATAATATTCAAATATCTTTTTATTTTAATTATAAGAAAATGTAAAAGGAACCAGAAATATGTATGTATGCATATAAATATCTATATAATATATGCACATACATACATGCTTAAAGCATTTAAAGTAATATTGCGGTTTTTAACTGAAGTTGATCGAATACCCATTTCTACAATTCAATTTGCTAATTATAGATGCTAAACAACCTGTTCGAAATATTACATATCAAGTATAATTTAGCTTCTAATAAAAAACAGCAATACCTCCTCCTTCGGAAAAACCATCCAAAAAAGTAAGCAATCTTAAAAAGAGATCAAACTCGTGTTCAATAGACCAAAATCATTTGGGTGTAGTAGGAATAGTTACCATATGTCACAACTAGAATGTTAGGTATTGAAGGAAGGAAAGCAGTACAACACTCAACAACATATAATACATTTTGCGTTCAAACAATGTAAAGTTTCAGAATTCATTTCGAACAAAAATATTTTGAAATTATTTGGGGAATATCCCATTTATTACCTACATTTTATTTTGTAATTACAGTATGCACTTAACCAAAAAGTCTGTGTGGAAGGGTTTCAATTTACTCCACCTTGCTGCATTGTCCCATCTTGTTGCATCATAGTACCGCCTAAATTTGTACTGGAGCCGCCTACCGAACTGGAGTCTTGTTGATGAGTTTGTTGCTGCTGCTGTTGTTGAGCCATTTGCTGTTGAGCAGCAGCGGCTGCCTGTTGAGCGGCATGTTGTTGTTGCCTCTGCTGTTGTTGTTGTCTGGCTGCATGTGTGTACTTCGCTTTGGTTTCTTCCAATTCTCGGACCCTCGATCTAACATGCGATATACGATGCCAAGCCATTTGCAGAACTTTAGCTGAGGCATACCCTGATCCCTCATGAGGCTGGCCAGTCGATACTTGTGTGAGATAATTAATTTGTTCGCTAAGTTTCATTTCAACATTTGATAATGATTTAGTAAACTGTTGGGTTTGAGTTTCAGCATTCTTTTGTGATGATTTTTCCTTGCTTAGCTCTTGAAGAACGAGGCCTTTAAACAATTCAAAAAACGGATGTGTATGCGAACATTTTTTAAGTATTTTAAGTGTAACTAACCTGCGCTTTGTAAACACAATATTATTTCTTTTTCAATTTCATCAAGAACATGTATTTTCTCTAAAGGATTCATTGTATTGTTTGTCGGCTAGAAATTATAAATATCTTGCAAATATTTTTGTTTACATTACAAAATTCCCCTTATAATAGGGATGCCAGAGTTAGAAATGTTTACATGTGATAAAGAGCATGCCATACATTGACACTTGCTGATGTCATTCATCTGTCATCTATTCGCCAGATTTTGCTATAAGATCTATACCAAGGCGAATTCATACAAGGTGGACTCATTTATGCAACTCTGTGTAAAATTTATTGAACTGTCAAATAAAATGCTTTGGAAAACACAATGGCCGCACACAAAAACAGTTCAATTTGACAGTTCAATAATTTAGCGTTGGTAACAGCTGATCACCAATTTCTGAACTAAGGCCACCTGGTATGAATTCGCCTTGATCTATACAGAACATATCTTTCGACATCTTAAGATGTTACTAGGACTTCTCATTCCATTCCACATATTTCGACCATTTTCATGTCATAAATAAAAGAATACAAAATGTTAATATGAAAACAAAAATAATCAGACATGTTTTCAATTTATTCCTTAAGGCAAACTTTTATTTTATTTACAACAAACATGCAGTAAATAGAATTAAATAAAATGAAAATAAGCACATTGCTTTTATTTCACATAATAATGGTAACGTATAAAATGTTACATATCACGGTCATCGCCACGTGGAATGAAGTCACACTTCTACCCCCATATTCATAAAAAAATAAAACGTATTTGAAATCTGTTTTAAGAAAATTTTGTATGAAAAAATTTGATTAAAATACATTTCAAACTCATTTTAAATGTTATGAATACCGGGGCTAGAGTTTAAATTTTCACAAGTTTAATACTAGGCTACATATAGGTGCTCCTCCAAAGCAAGGCATATAGATATGGCTTGCTCCAAAGGAGCTTATTAACAAAGTCTGATTCGCCTTGATGAAAACCTTGCTGATTTTACCACCCTCGAGGGCGTCATTACACTATAATATAGACAACAGCCATATATGAAAATATTTTCTGTCAAATACGGTTTTGCAGTCGACTTCTTCGGGTCATTCTTCTATGTAGTTTTTTTAAAATAAGTATTTGTTCATATTTTCTAAAAATAGTTTAATATATTGTTGAAAAATAAGCGTGAAATTGTGCACAGAAGTTAAATCATATTGAAATTTATGTATTTTAAATGAGTTGTGCAAAAAATCAAAAGTGCAGATTGTGAAAAAGTGAATGAAAATTACTCATCGGTGAAATAAAAAAGCGACAGTATCTTCAAGATTTCCATTTATTTAACACAGCAAATGCTGCACGCTGCAGTTTGTGCTGTTTTCTAAAGTCCATCTATTTAGTCCAAAATAATATAAATAAATGTTGTTTATTTTTTTCTTGATTTGGTGCTATAAAATACTGATTAGAAACACCTCTGCCGCAGTCGACAGATAGTCAACAATTAGAAAAAGACAATCAGAAACTTACATATTTTTTCACAAGAAGTGCATTTTACATAGAGATTTATTTATCATCCCACTACTAAATCTTGAATAGTGAAAATAATAGCACCAACAACGAAAAACAAATAAATTTTTTGTTTTAAATTCAGCTTTTTTTGAGTCAGCTTTTAAATTAAAGGCGGAATCAATCCAAATAAGTAATAAGTGTTTTAATATACAAGTTTCTAAATTAACCAATACTTTGAAATTTAGAAGATAAAAAAACGCTCAATCGAAACAAGGCCTTGCCGCAGTGCTAACCGAAAACAAAAACAGTAAGTACTTTTCTGCCATTTATTTATACATACTTTCATTATATCCCCAGCCATGAAAATAAGTTAATCTCTTTTCAATTTATAAGTAGTTTTGTTCTATGACTAAAAACCATATTGGGTTTCTCGAATATAGTGATGATCCCTGACGTATGTCGCTGAGGGAAAGTCTATACTTGAATTATAGGTTTAACTCCACTATTTATTTATTTATTAAAAAAAAAACTACCGAGCTCTTAAAGCCATATATGACTGGTAGGACAACACAAATAAAATGTACATATACTATACATACATATCAAAAAGAGAAAAAAGAACAGAATGTTTAAAAAACGGTGTATAAGAGCATTTCAAGCAATATAGTATATAAGAATGTACATATCTAACATCATATCTATTTCGACTATACATGTTAGCTGAAAGGAACTATGCAGAAAAAAATTAGTAATGATAATAGCGTCAGTTTGAGGTCGCAATACAGGTGTTGTATTGACTGAGCTGATTGAATCTATAAGGAGTAAACTAAACAGGCACGATGTGAGTGTTTTGGTTTCTATAATTAATTATAAACTTCGATTAAAAACAAATAAATTTATTTGTTATTGCATTTTTAATACATACTTGCATCTTGTGATGTTCTTTTTTGTTATGGCATTTTGGAAATTAGTGTATGAATTTATGTATTTAATTTTTTTTTTTTTTAATTATTAAAAAATTTTTTTCATTGAAAGAAAACATAAAAAATAATAACAATTTCCTGAAGAAGTTAACCAAAGGTTAACGAAATATTGAAAGATAAATATATATATATATATATATATATATATATATATATATATATATATATATATATATATATATATATATCATAAAGACCTTAAGCTTAAAAAATATTGTATTATTTTATGTATTTAATTTATTTATTATATCTTCTTTGCAAAGTGGCATCGGTAACGGCTATCAATTATATAATGAACTAAAGCTTTGATTAAATTATAAAATTTCACTCGCATTGAATATTAATAATTTTTATTTACTTTATGCATTCCTTATTTTTAAATTTTTTAATAATCTACCGCAGTTGAGAATTTTAGAAGCTTATTATTATGTAACTAAATGATTACTTAGCATTGGATATGGATTTATAGTATAGGACCCACACTTTTATTGTTGTACATTCGAATAAGCTCGACTCAGTTCACTTCCAGCTTTTATTATCCTGCCTAAGCTAAACTAAGTTGCGCTATGTTTCTTTATAACATAATAATTCTTTATAGCAAGCCACTGTTTTTCAAACTTCTGTTTAAAAAAAAGTTTGATATCTTTATACTTTTTAAACCCAAAATTAAAAAATTTAAACATATTTGTTTATGTTATTCATGAAAATCACAAGTGTTTCTCGTCAGTTAAATAAATAGATTCTGCTACTACTAAATAAATAAATAAATAAATAAATAAATAACATCCATGCTACTACGCTACAATTCCACTGTAAGCGTTTTATCATGATGCATGATATTGTAGAATCACACGGTGCTTTTGCGACACCATACATAAATATTTATCTGCCAACGCATATTTTCGAAATGCGTTTTTTTGCTTCTTCATATATTAAATATATGTTAAAGATTTAAATTTGGAGTCTGTAGTTCAATATTATCTAATTTTCCCTCTATTACATTAGCAGTCATTAATATTTTACTTATTTAAAATTCCAATTGACATTTATTTAATGAAGTGTAGTGTCTGCTAAATAAAATCAGGAACTGTGTCTGCATCTATATCAAATGGTGTTGATGCTTATTTTCACTGAGCTTTTGTTCTTTATTTCTATTCAATTCATTCTGCCAACAGATTCTAATATGCAATACGATTAGAGTGACCAAACGGCTGATTTTTGTTCGATTATTTGATCAAATCGAAATTCAATTTTTTGAATTTTATTTTTTTGGGAGTAGGACCAGCACTCAGGGGATGACCCCTACATATGCAGTGCATTGTCCTGGAACTAGGAAAGTAGATTTTGCGAAGGAGGATAAAGGGAGTAGTGTTTGTTGATATTCGATTTGAACCGCCTCAAATTGTAAGTGGCGGGGAAGACATCTGCAGGTAGTTTGTTCCACAATACGGACTGTTCGGCCAAAAAACGAGTTTTCTCTGTAATGCGTAGTGCGATTCGTTGGAATATCGACCACAAACGCATGCGCTCTTGATAAAAAACGCGTTGAGCGTAAGAAAGAATAGGTTTCAGGAACAAGTTCCCTAATTTCACCAGAGCACATGCCATTGTAGTAGCGATAAAACAATGATACGCACCCCACATTGCGACGATGCTCAAGTGAGTCAATAGAGTTGGCTAACCGATGTCTCCGATGAGTTTCATCGCCCTCCTCTGTACACGGTCAAGTAACTTCAAAATAGAATTTGAACCACCGGCCCAGACATGAGAGTTGTATTCCATCTTCGGTCGGATGTAAGTGGTGTAAATATTAAGAAGATCAGAAGGGGTGAATATCTCTTGAACCGTCTTAGGAAGCCAAGGCACTCGAATGCTTCTTTTGTGACATGAAAGACATGATCCGTCCATCTGACATCCCACTGCACTTTCATGCCCAGAACATCAAGAGCCCCTGACTCCTTAATACTTACACCACCCATAAAAACAGATGAAGCAGCATGGTCATACTTACGTCGACGCGTAAGCATACAACACTGGGTTATACGAGCATTAAAATCGACCCGGTTCGCTTGACCCCATTCGGATATCTTCGCGAGGTCACTATTCAAAACGTCATTCATAAACTGCATCCTCGGCTCGATTTCAGACGTTGAAGGCCTGCAGTTAAATGAATATGAATGCGAAAGGCTGCTATCATCTGCGAAAGAATGAATAGGGTAGGAAGTTTGGGAAAGTAGATGGTTGAGAAAAATTAGAAATAGCGTAGGAGAAAGAACAGAGCCCTGGGTTGACTATGAACTCATCGGATGAGACCCCATCTATAACAACTCGTACAGAGCGATCCCTGAGGAAGGTCGATATAAACCGAGAGAAGTTATTTCCGACACCAAATGCATTAAATTTGGACAGGAGTGATCCATGCCACATTCTATCCAACGCCTTAGAAATATCTAGAGCCACCACTTTACTTTCGCCAAACGGTGTATTCGTTACATAAGAACACATGTTAGGAGAACAAATAAAAGCACTTGTTCTCTTTCTAGCTGCTGATCAAAAAATTGCAATGCAATTTATACACGTGAGAGAAAAATACAACTTTTTTTCGCCATTAAGTTGTGTGTAACTGAAAACTTTAAGCTCGTTTTCTGGCAAACCCGTGTTTTTGAGTTACGACGATCTTTGTGTAAATGAGCGACATGTGCTTTCTAAGCATAACAGATAACGAAAGAGAAAGATTTTGGCGAAATGAAAAAAAGGTGTATCACTTTTATGCTAAGAATTTAGAAAAATTATTTATATTGTGGACATCTACACAACAGTACCTCTTAAACGACATATGTACATATTATCAATATTACTAGAAGATAACATACTTAAAATGGTACCACAAACTACAGTGACTTCACACTGTAGTTTGTAGTTTGTTTACATTTCAGATCTAGAAAAACTTTCAACATAAGTAATAATTGCGCGTATATAAAAATGATAAATTGGGATAAATATATAAATGATCGTTAGCTTTACCACAATAGTAGAAATCAATCCGATTTTTTACTTTAAAATAAATACATATAAATAGTGCAGCAAGTTAATAAGTACTGAAATTTGTATCATGGCAGTGCTGTTTAAAAATTATTCATCTGGCAACTCTAATAATATAAGACACCACACCCACAGTTGCCACAGTTGGTAACATTCTACCAAAATTGGTAATTTTTTTTAGGGTTGGTAACTTGGTAACTTTGTTTTTAAGGCTTGACAAACTATCAAATTATTGCTTTTCTTTTATCATTTTTCCGCATTACTCAACACTGGAGAAAAAAATCATTAAAAACAACTGTGTGAATGTGCGCCAAATTGTTCAACGGCGTAATATGCAAATGTCATTATGTTTGGTCAGCAAAAGATTATTTTAAATGACTGCAATATTAAATAATTTATTTAAATTAAATTCGGAATTCGTAGGTATAATGAATTGAAATATTTATTTATGTTCTAAAATGAATTAAAACGTTTTATGTTATGTTTTTTATTAATAAAAGTTGTTGTTTTTATTATAATAAAAATAAAGATTTTTGTTTTTATAAAAAAATTTTGGTAACTTTTTGGTAACATTTTCTGAAAATTTTGGTAAAATTTTTTTTACTCTGGCAACCGTGACCACACCATCTGTGTATCTGCACATATGAGTGAATTAATTCCTTTTTCTCATATAGATTTTGACATACAAACATTAAAAAGAGCTACTGAAAGAGATAGATCCAATGAAACAACTGAAAAAAGTGAAAGAACTGACCTGAAAACGCTCAGTAAAGTGAATGATTCACCTCCCTCAATTGAATGAATTCAATCAGGAGCGGTACAACTCTACTACACTTTCATCATCAGTAGCCTGCATAGTTGAATGTGCAAATTTAATTATTTTTTCTGTAAAATATGTTGCCATATTTTAGTTGCTTTGAACCTCAAAATGTTTAATATTTATGTGGAAAATTAAAACAAGTTGTTGAAATCTTGTTTTTGTTTCGCATGTAAGTATAACTGTCGTGATGGGAATTACTCCATTAGAGGATTTCGTCTGGTAGCTCTATTTATGAAGAATATTTCGTCTGGTAGCTCTAATTATAAACAAAATTTCATCTGGTAGGTCTAATTATAAAGAGAAGTAATTTGTTTTACAGGAAACTATCGGTAATATTGATTTATACAGAGCGAAAAGTGTAGCGCTTACCGCCACTTGCAAGATTTTTTTTAGACGACAAACAGAAACATCAGCTAAATTTTTATTTTAATTTTATAGGCGTTAAATATCTTAATTAGTCTCTAATTTTGTTATAATTTAAATATTGAATTTAAAATTTTTTCCCATTAGACGTTCTAAATTATGAAAAAAGCCAACAGGCACTACTGATCACTTATCAGAAACAATATTGCGACAGTTGGCGAACAAAACTATTGCAAAATATTTAATTAAACCATTCAAACAACAAGGTGAAAACAATTCAAGAGCCCAATCATAATTGAAAATAACAAACATGTATAATTACTGTTGAGTGTTTATAATTGAAGACAGGCGTCATGGTTGAAAATTATAATTACAATTGGAGTATTCACACTTCGTGCTATTTGGTCATATTGTCATAAAGTCATAATATTTTAGACCAGTTTAAAAAAGTTGTTGTTGTGCTGCATACAAAAGTCATAAAATAATAGCACTCTTTCAGGCATGTTTTTGTTTTGTCATAAAATAGCTCTAGAGATCTGAGTCGAACGGTTGAAAATCTTTAGGCGAGACGGCGAAAGTATAAGTTTGTCGCCGTTACTTATATATGATTCACGACTAAAAAACGGTTAAAAAATTATTCACACCTATATGTCAGTACATTAAATCACATTTTTATAACATAAAAAAATTAAAAGAGAACTAAATCGCAAAAACTAAATATATACAAGTGAAAAATCTTTCTCGTTTAACTTACGTAGCTGACAGCCACTGAACGCCGAAAAAAATATGTATTCAGCTCATATCAAGGCAGCAGCTGATCGATGTTTGAAATAGCATACTAAGTTATGACGGGTTGTTCACACTAGTCATATTTTTCGTGCTATTATTTTATGACTTATGACTTTATGACTACAGTGTGAATCCCCCAAATATAAAACATTTATCAATATAAGATCCATTCTCTGTCATTTAATCAAAAATTATAAACAAACAAAGTGGTATACCTTTCCGGCGGACACCCTGTATATATTTGACGAAATTTCTGTCGATTTCACACGCCGAGCAAAAAAGCAACAAAATTTTGTGTAAAAAAATATTTAAGTTGATTGGAAAATAGCCAAAATTCATATTGTTTTTTCTTGTATATTTTTAATTTGTATTTTTCGTTCAACAACAAACAAAAAGAGATTTTGTGAGATGGAATAACAGACTGAGAAGAAAGTGTGAGAGATGGAAAAATATTTAGTGCAATTTGTTTAAACTTTAAAGCAAACAACAAAAATATGTTGCTGATATGTGTGATATTTTATTGACAGAAATAAAATTCATATATTTTATCACGCATCATTTTATTCTCGAATTTTTTACCGGATGTCTCTATATATTATAAAAAAAAAAGATTTTCTGTTCTGTTTTTTGTTTTTACGAACAATTAAGTTTAATTTCTAAATTGTTTTCTTTTTTTAGCTGTTGATATTTCATTTTCACAATTTTTTTTGTTGTTGTTACATTTAATCCATCTGGCGGTGTGTCTACATTATTTTTAGTTGTTTTCTATTTTTGAATGACGCTTTTTGGCCCTTAATACTCACTCGTATGTGTGTGTGTTCACAATTATTTGTTTAATACTTTCTGTTAAAATATTTAAAAATAGTCCCCGCGTTACAAGATAATCTTCTATGATTTTAATTATGATTTTTTTGTTTCAAATTATCTTAATTATTTAACAAAATCTATTATTCTTAGCGCATTTCCTTACCTTGAGTATATTTGTTTATTTATTTTATTTAAATTAATATTTTAATTTGTCCACATCTTTACTTTAGTGGCACATGGCGATATTGGCCTTTCATAATGTTATTGTATTTAGGTCACCGAGCATTCCAGTTAAAGCGGAAAGACAAAACATTTGAATGTCTGCACTTTTGCTAAAATTTTATAATATTTGGCGTAATCACACTGTGTGCTATTTAAGCGGCTTTCACACTATAAGACTGAGTATTAAGATTTGTCAAAAATTCGAAATAATATGAAAAGTCTTATAGTGTGAAAGCGATCTTAAGTAAAATCTCATAGATTGAGAAGTAAAATTTGACACACCGATGGCTCTCTCCATTTTTTGAAATTTTTCTAAAAGCTGAGACATTTCATGTTATCAGGGTTGGTTTTTTTTTTGCAACAGCTTACTACAGAGATTTCATGAATTGTTTTAAGTGTGATAATGTGAAAGCGTTTTGTAATGATATGTTAGATTTTTCGGCATCTCAGGCATTCTCAAAAGAGAAATCCTGAAATGAAAATCATACGACTCAGTCTTATAGTGTGAAAGCGGCTTAAATAGCACACAGTGTGAATACCCCAATTATGTATGAGTTTCTATGTAATTAGTCGAACTTTTTTTCTTGTGATAAATGTTTTATTTAATGTCGGCAATGATATATGGAATACAATATCAGATAAATGTCCGCCTCTGTTAGCCTCACAAATGCGAGCCCTTTTGAGCACATTTTCCTTTACATTTTCACACATTTCACGCGGTATTTCATTAACTTCATCACGAATATTTTTTTTGAGTTGCTCAAGCGTTTCTGGTTTGTTTGCATAAACCTTGCTTGTCAGCTATTCCCACAAAAACAAGTCCGGAGCAGTCAAATTAGGCGACCGTGCAGGCCAATCAAAATCACCATTTCTTGAAATAACTTGTTGTAGAAAGAGGTCTCGCAGTAATTCCATTATAATCCAATCAAAACACGTTGGTTTATTGAATATTTTTCCATAATAAATTTGCCACGTGTCTACATCACGACTGCCAAATATGAGCGTTCCATGCGTTAAAATATTCCAACTTTTTTCTAAATAATTATGAAAAGCTAACAAAAAGTCTTATAATATAAAAAATTTTTTGTATGCAGAGCATAGAAATTATTTTAAAACTGTTAAATTCTTCTGGTTTCTTGACCACTTTTTAATTATTATTGTATTCTGATATTTTTAAGCTTAAGGTCTCTTTATTTTAGTTTAATTTTTAATTTCAATATTTCGTCACTCCTTTGTGTGACTTCTTCAGGAAATAAAATAATTAATTTCCTGAAGAAGTCGCACAAAGGAGTGACGAAATATTGAAATTAAAAATTAAACTAAAATAAAGAGACCTTAAGCTTAAAAATATCAGAATACAATTTTAAAACTGTTCTAAAATAATAGGACTTTATGACAATATGGCAAAATAGCACACTGTGTGAATACCCCAATTATATTAAGGCAACATCACGTAATTTTTAGATCGTCTTCGTATACTATTAAAGCTAAACAAGAACAACAACAACAGCAACAACAACAACAAAATGAACAAATCACAGATAGAAAAATAATTAATACTAAAGTACAAGCAACTAAAAACAGAAAAAGGAATGATGAAGAAAATTAAATAAATAAACAACACACTTTTCTAAAACATTTTCTTATACATGGGCACGAGTATATACACGAACACACACAATTTTAATATACTGCATACTTATAATACCTACACATGCATATAATATATCATAGTATAATAAATTTTAATAGTGCTAATATATTTTTACCAAATTTAAATTACAACAATTTAATGCAAAATTTACTGCTGGCAGCAGTTGGCTGGAATTGAATAAAATCGCTGTTTAAAATTCAATTAATTTTCAATATGCGAAATTTTGAAAAATTTAGTGCATTAAAATGGTGTTATTTCAATTAATACGCTTGCCAATCAAATTATTTATTATAATTCAATTCCTGTGTCGTCAATTTCAGAAATTTTGATTTTAAATGCAACGTGAAAGCCAAAATTTAATTTTAAAGATGCAAGTTTATGACCAAGTGCCTGCCACTTTTCATTTATAAAATTATAAATATGTACGTGTGTATGAACAAAACGTAATATTTGGAAGCGCTCTAATGAACATGATTTATTTTCAAATATTAAAAGGTTTACAAATGCAGTCTGACTTGATTTTGTTAAGGGATTTGAGTTGTTAAGGACAAGACTTGCTTTTACGTGACCGATACTTTAACACCCTTCACACAATTTAACTCCAATCGCTAAATATTACTTTAGTTGTACTACCACACAAATTACCATCTGTTAAAGCCACAGTAATTTAAATAAAAATATACTATAATGTTTAATTCACACAATATTAATATGAGATCGGTCCCATTAAGTATATAAACAGGGTGAGCACATTTGAGGTTACATATTTTAAGTAAAAGCTGGCTATATGAAACTGTACAAAAATATCGGGGCAGGATATTTAAGTTAAGGGTAATGCAGCTGTGAGTGCGTCCGTTTGACGGTGCCGAAGCGGAATTTAATAAATTATATTGGATTGCAAAACTTAAAATCTGTTCAAATTTTGCCAGCATTATCGGGTTTCATTTTTCCTTTCGTTTTTTTGAAACCTGGCTGGAAAAAAATCTCTAAATTGGCATTACTGTATTTAAGCTGTATTGCCTAAACATAAAAGATTGTCTATTAAAAAGCTTAAATATTTACATGACTAATTTAAATTTGACAGCCTCCCCGTAACGACTTTTTTTTTTTAATAACATAGAAAGTTCGTCGGTCCCAACTGATTATTTTTTGAAATAGTTCGACTGTACTATTAAATGTATTTGAACCGAAAATGATTCATGCCCAACGCAAACACACGGCTACAAAATAAATTATCCTGAACTAAATATAAAGGGTGTTTTTTTTTTGGTGCACGAGCCCAATGGATATCGATAACTATGGTTTGGTAGATGTGAAAGTCAAACTGTGTTGATATTTTAAGAAAAGAAGTAATAAAAAATAAAAAAAATAGAACTGAAAAAATAAATAAAGTATAAATAAAATAAAAAATAAAAATAAATGAAATAAAAAAAAAAAATTAAATGAAAATAAACAAATCAAATAAGAACAAGTAAAAACGTTATATTCGACCGGGTGGAATCTTAAATACCCTCCAAATATTTAGAAGTAAATTTAAAATGTTTAACTGGAGGTGGGACAGAGTTCCTTTAAGACATCTCTGTACCCAATTTTAAATCTCTCTTTTGACAGAGTCATTCCGGGAAGGGCCGTCAGGGAGACGTTTTACCTCTGCAAGATCAGAGAACCTCTCTGCTTCTTATAGGCTTAAGGAATACAAATTGTTTGATATTGAACCATATTTGCATATAATATTGTACGTCAACGCTCCAAAAATAAATGTTTGTAGTAATTAAATGTAAAATTTATTTAATTTTTTTTTGGTAGGGTCATTTAGAGGTTAAAGTGGGAGGGGGTAGGGCAGCGGAGTTTCAGGTTACGTCCTAAAAAATTTAATTTTTAAGGAATCTAGGCTTAAGTAAAACAATTTGTTTTTACACTACTATATATTTGCATATAATAGCGCCCATTAAAGGGGGCGGGGTCCAAAAAATAAATTTTTTCGATTATATGGCTCCAAGTTTAACGTGTTGGACCTTCTTCTTTACAAAAAAAAAAAACTTTCAAAATTATGTTGTTTTTTAGAGGTTGGTTTAGTTCTTCTCCGGGGAACTTTTTTCCCTCTTGCCCGATTCAACCCATTTCCGAATTTAACTTGTGCTATCCCTCAAGATATGTATATTTATACCAAATTTCAAGAGTCTGGCTCTTTTCGTTTGGACTGAATCGTGATTTCCACATATGGACGGACGGACATGCTCAGATCGTCTTAGATTTCATCACTAATCAAGAATATATATATACTTTATGGGGTCTCAGATGGATATTTCGCTGCGTTAGAAACGGAATGACAAAGTGAATGTACCCTCCAATTCTTTTTTGGAGGGTGAAAAAATAAAATAAATCTGTTCGCAATTTTACTCTTCTCCATGCAGAACCATTAAAATTTACTGTTTAGGGCCGAAGTGACTACGGTTATCGTCGGTACTTGCCATAGCGGCCTAATCGGACGGTACTCTTAACACCGTGTTAAGTTGAGTGTTCACGACTGCCTTTGTCCGAATTAGAGGCCACACCTAAGGGACTCTCGTCGTACTCATCGGTGTCAACTTCTGATGCATTACAACCACATTCAAACACCTTGCTGAGGTGCTCGGGCGCCTATATAAAATTCTTCGTACTTTCGTGGTTACCACTATACCGCCAGCAACCAACAACACAAACATCTACAAACGCAGACGAGAGCTATACTGGCTATTCCGGTACAAAATTTAAAGCACCATTTCCTTAGTGCACCATTGTTGCAATCTGTTAAGTCGCAGTCCAGTCCTGATGCTTCTACTTCTAGTCACAGGCCTTTGATATCATGTTTGCAGGTGAACATCACCGCTTCAACCTCTAGAAGGCATGTGATCTGTGTGGCATACCGGATCCCGTGGTACCAGTGTTAGGCTAGTAGACAAACCTCGAAAGCAAACTAATAAAGCTTTTATTTTTCTAATGGCTCTGCGGGCATCTTTTCGCCTGCTAGCAGACTTATTGTAAGTAAACCGACACTCTTTAAATGTCATATATGCCCTGTTTGTTTAGGCATTAACATAAAAATTTTATGGGCTACCAGCAGAAATTATGTCTGGAAAAACTGTGTAACCCTGCCCCCGGGCCTACACTGCAACAAGGTGTGAAATATCATCAAGCTGCATATCTTACTCCCGGGGGCAATTGCCTAGTGCAACTGTATCTAATATTATCGTCGGCTCTTGTCATAACGGCCTAATCGGACGGTACTCTTAACACCGTGTTAAGTCGAGCATAGGTGGCAACTTCTCATGCATGGGTTGCTACAAACTATTCAGTGCAGTTTACATGCTGGCGGCAGCATCAGTCCTTATTTCTTTGCAAATGACTGTGAATGACAAGCGCTATCGATCCAGGCTGACTGAACTTTTATTGCCAAAAATTAATTGAAATTTTGTGAGAACTTCATTTCCAAAAGTAGTCCTGTTTTTATGTATCTGTTATGTTAAATCATTGCCCTGTGCTGGCAAACCAGTAAACCCTGAAGTATTGGAAGCCGACGCGTCGCCTAGTTTTATGGCAAAAAAGTAGTCACAAATTGGACTGACTGAATGGACCATGTAAATCGTAACAGCGGTGGACATACATATGCTGGATGCTATATATAAAAATAGATTAAATTATCTTCAAAATTATAAATACAAATTTTCTAACAATATTATTATATTCTAATTATTTTAAGCTTAAGGTCTCTTCATGTTTATTTAAAATACATTAATTTTCAATATTTCGTCACTCCTTTGTGTGACTTCTTCAGGAAATTAATTATTTTCTAATAATATTTCTTTCTTGTATTACCGTTTTAAGTTCTCAGGCAGCTAAAAAAAACACCCGCTGTATCATAGAGGCTGTTGTTTGATGTACAAACTTTGATGAATTAATTTATGTTGTGGAGGCGTTAAATGCAGAAGACACAAAGTAAATAAAAACATATTTTAAATTGTATTTCATTTTGCTTATTTTTTCTTAAGGCAAATTATAAATTTATTAGTTTGTAAAGTTCAAGAATTTCATTCATTGACAAAGACTTTTCTAAAAAAGCTATTGCAATCATAACACGAATTCGGTCAAACACTGTAGCGTCTGAAGGTCCTTTTAACTTAGAAAGTTTTTTAAAATAAAACATAAAAAAATAATGGTAATAAAATTAAAAATAATAATAATTATAATTAAATAAAATAATAATAATAATTAAATAAAAAAAATAAAAAAAATAAAAAATAAAATAAAATAAAGTGAAATAAAAATAATAATAAAATAAAAAATATATAAAAAAAAGGAAATACAAATAAAAAAAAATTAAATTAAAAAAATAATAAGAAAATACAAAAAAAGTAAAAAAATAACAAAATACAAAAAGATAATTAAATTAAAAAATAATAATGAAATAAAAAAAAAATAAAGAAATAAAATAATAATAATAATATAAAAAAAATATAATAAACAAAAAAAATATAATAAAAAAATAAAAAATAAAGTAAAAACAAATAATAAAAATATAACGAAAAATAAAATAAAATAAAATAAAGGGAAATAAAAATAATAATAAAATAAAAATATTATAAAAAAATAATGAAATACAAATAAAAAAAAATTAAATTAAAAAAATAATAATAAAGTTAAAAAAAGTAAAAAAATAACACAATACAAAAAAATAATTAAATTAAAAAATAATAATGAAATGAAAAAAAAATAAAGAAATCAAATAATAATAAACAAAAAAAAATAAAATAAAAAAGTAAAGTAAAAATAAATAATAAAAATATAACGAAAAATAAAAAAAATAACAAAAAAAAAAAATAAAATAAATAAAAAAATAATAATAAAATAAAAAAAAAATAATAATAGAATACGAAAAAAAGTTAAAAAATAGTAAAATACAAATAAAAAAAGAAAAATTAAATTAAAAAGAAAATAATGAAATAAAAAATAATAATATAAATAAATATTAATAAAAAAATATGTAAAAATAAAATAAAACAAAAAAAAAATAAATAAATAAAAACAAATAAATGTTTAACAGATAACGGCCATATTGTTGAAGCCACATCTTTCAAACCACCTGTCATTTATTCAAGCTCACGTGTAGAGATCTCGCGATTTGACTCCGTTAGATTATTTCTTGCTGGGATTTCTTAAGTCGCGGGTGTATGCGAATAAGACACAGCGGTCCTTAAAGCCAGCATTATAGACTCCATCCATTGAATTCAACTTAATTTATTTGCCAGAGTCATGGAAAATTAGACATTTCGGATGCGCTCCACTCAGAGAAGCCGTGGCGGACATTTGAACGCTTTTATATTCCACACATAATCACACCAATGAGTCTTTCAAAAGAATAAAAAATCTAAATAATATCGCACTCACTTTTTGTTTCATTTGAATTTAAAGATAGGAAGCGCTTAGTGAAAGACCCTTTATTATGATCTTTCGTTCCTAATTTATGCTTTTAAAACATAATTTTTAACTGTTCTTGGCCTACTGTAAGAATTTTGCTATACGAAATAAACAAACAATATTTTCCTTATAATTTGCTTGAGTTTAGCAATTTTTAGCATTCATTTATGAACTATAAATAAATCATTTATGAACGTATATTTCCTCGAACTGCTCATTTGATTTTTCCCAAAAAAGAAAATAAAAAATAAAAGAATTCCGATGCCATTTTAAGGTTTTCAAAACAATAATTTCGTTTATTTGTTTTTTCACCGATAGAAACACATAAAGTCATTGCTTTATAAACCTTCCCATTTATCTTCCGCCAAAAAAATAAAAAGAAAAATTTAATTTTTGCTTTTATTTCTCATATCATCTCGTATTTCTATTTTTCACTCTTATCATCAGTGTTGTCAATTAGGCGCTTTTAATGGTTTTTCAATTCACCAACGGGAAATTTTTTAAATTAGTTCTGAGGGCTATTTTTAAATTAGTTTTGGTGCTTTTCTTTTAGTGACGGTGGCACTGAACCGAAAATTCAAAACTAATTTTTATAAAAATTAAAAAGCATAATAAAATTTGTATAAACAAGAATTTTTATGCATGAGCAAGTCAACTACTCGTAAGATGTACAGTAGTCGCTCGGTTATTGAACTAATTCAAACAGAGCCTGTTCACTAAATGGAGAAGTTCACTAAATCGAGAGAATAAAAAATAAGTAATTCATATGACTTTTATTAAAGTAAGTTTTTATTTTCAATGTTTTTTAATAATTAATGAACATGAAAGAAGTCGGTTATATTAAATTGAATTAAAATTCTATAGGCTAATTGTTCGAATTTTTTTTTTTCGGTTATATTTTTTTGTACTTTTTTTCTTCAAAAGATTTTTGTAGTGCCTTGTCCCTGCATTTGCGCAATACCAAAATATCATTAATATCAGATGTAACAATTTCCCTCCAAGCAATAACTTTATTGAATGCTTCGATTGCCTCCGATTGCTAATTTCAGCAGTTGTTACTATGCACTGCTCTTGATCATCATTTTCAACTTCGCTTCAATCAACGGGTGGAGTAAAATTGTTGAAACATCTTGGATTTTTTGCCTTCCCTATCACCAGAAGCATTTGTACAGGACAGGAATGTAAGACGTGCTTTTTCGGTTTTTCTTCCAGGTGCACCTTTTTCACTTCTGAAAACGTATGTTTTGTCTGGAAGCAGTTTCCAAAATAGGGCAGTTTCGTCCGCTTTGTAAATTTCATCATGCATTAAATTGTGTTCTACTATTAAAGAATGGAGTTCTTTTTCAAAAGGTTCTACAAACTCCGGATTGGACGATAATTTTTCACCGGATATATATAAAAACCGTATACCAAATCGTGGCTTAAATTTTTGCAGTCATCCATCACTTTTTTTTTTTTATCTAGGACCAGCACTCAGGGGATGACCCATACATATGCAATGCATTGCGCCGGAACTGAAAACGAAGGGATAGTATTGAGGGGACAGATTAGGAAAGATGAAAGATAGACAGTTTTTTTGTAGCTAGTTCAACCTTTTACTTCGCCGGCTAATTTTTGCTACAGGGCCGACGAAGGTGGGTGCTGTTACTCTGCTTTTTAGTACATGATAGTGTCAGTCGCTGCCAATTATGCTCAATGACCAGTGACTATGCCTTCATCATTGAAACAGACTGGCAACAACTAACACAATCACGCACTAATGCTGTTCAGAAGAATTCAACACAATATTTCATGAATCAGCGCGGGCTCGAACTCACGACCATCCGCTTCATAGTCTCGTGTTCTACTACTTCAGCCAACAGCACCCACTTGCAATAATAGAACTTTTTTCTTTCAATTGGTCGTTTAAATAGTTTGCTTTTGTTGTCACTTTTTGCAGTCACTTCCAAAATCGGATTTTTATTTTTCTTAAGAGCACAAATTGTTGACTTGGCCACTTCATATCTATGTGCAAGAAAAGTAACGCTTGCACCTTTATCCAAACTTGCCAAAATGTCACTTTTTTCAGATAACGTTAACACCTAGCGCTTCATCTTCGATGCACTATGTAACAAACACTAAAGACTTCAAAAAGCTTTTTTGTATTCGTACGCACACGCTTGCTTATCTCGGGGAAGAACCGATTTTTAATATGTAAGATAATCACTCAACAACTCAACACTCAAAACATTAACAAAATCAACAGTTTGAGGTTTTTCACTTATTTCGGGGAAGAACATACTTCCAATAAGACACACATTTAAAAAAAATTAACACATAATAGAGATAGGCTGTGTTCAAACTTTAGAACCCCATGTGTTTAAATTTTGTTGTTCACTATTCTGGATGTTCATATAACCGAGCGGCTACTGTATTTTGTACAAGGATAGGTCACTTTCACCAAGTCTTTTTAATTGTCTTCTAAAATTTCTTTTACTGTATAATACTCGTATACTTGCACCCAAATACAATTTCATATTTACAAGCGCCGAACAAAGATCTTCGAAGTTTGCAATCACACCCCATTGATTTTTGACCTGCTAAAGAAACACCCCATTTTTTAGCCCTGCTGTAAGATTAAAAAAAAATGCGAATCTTTAACTTACCCTACTAAGAGTGTACGAATATGGAATTTGCATACTGTAAATTTTAATAAGAATAAAATTAGAGTTTTTATTGACTAAATATTTGGAGGGTATTTAAGATTCGACCCGGTTTTCACTTGTTTTTAATGGTTTTAGTGCTTTTTAACATTTTAAAGTTGACAGCCCTGCTTTTCATCACTCACTCTCTTTAAATGTGTGCCCGTCTACTCAGTTTTTTTTTTTGTTGGTAAACATGAATTTTTAAGTACATTAAAATAAAAAGGCAAATTAGGTGAAAATATTTAAAATCAATGTAAAAAACAAATCTTAAAATTTGAATAAAAATATTTTTAAAATTCTTTGAACGGTTGGTGATACAATTTACAAAAAAATTTTAAATACAAGTTCAATGCCAGTAACAGAGTAACACAATTTACGTGTCGGCGGAATTGCCTCTCTTTTTCTGTTATTTTAATTTAACTTTTTATGTTTTTTTTTAGTTTGCTTTGTGTGTAATAATTTTGAGTTCTAAAAATTGTACAAACTAATTAATACATTGTGGTACAAATGGCGGTATAGGGAGCCCTTTATACTATATAGAAGAAAAAGTCTTAGGTCTGAGATAATCTTGGAATGCGATTAATCAACTCTATTATTTTTTAATCTGTGCAATTAGTATTTAGAAATTTCTATGATCAAATTAAATTCTATCTTGATGCTGATGTTTAACATTTCCACGTCTGAAATTTTAACGCTGAAAGCCTAAAAATTACTTTGCGCATTCACTAATAATTTTAATACCATATTTTAAAATTTTTTTATTATTATTATTATTATATTCTGCTCATTATTTTGTTGACATACATTTCTGTTTTTTTTTCTTTTCTTTTCATAAAAGGATTTCGATATTTTCGAAATTTTCTAATGCCTTCATAATTTCGTTTCTAGAAAAAAGAAGAATATCTTTAATAAAATCTAGACATTCTTGAAGATATGTTTTTTTGTTGCTGCTGCTGATTAAAAGGCAAAAAATTATATGCAAAAAAGCAAATAAAAAATAAAAAAATAAATGTCTAAAAAATAACAATTTGCTCTCAATATTTCAGTTTGTCCGTGTACACGAGCGCGATGTGATTAAACAGAAATTCGGAAAACATAAAATTTTCCTTTAGTATAATTTTTCATAACTTTGTTGTAAATTAATTATATATATTTGTGTAATTGTTGCTCACACATTTTTCAAAAATTCTTAAAAAATAATTTGAAAGGAAACTAAAGCAAAAATTGCTCAATGACCTTGAGTAATATTTGAAATTTAATAAAAAATAAAGCCAAAATATGTAAAAGCATTGAGAGTGTTAAAAAGTGTTAAAAGTGATACTTTCAAAATCGGAGGGAAACGGCCTAGAAACGATTTTAAGATTCTGAAAAGTTATATTCTATGTCTGTATTGTACTCGAGTATATCTTTCGTTCGTTCCTTCTATTTGTATTATTTTAAACAGTAATTTGTAAAAAAAAAATATTGTTGCTTTTGTTTTTATTTATTCATCACACAAGAATTTCGTTTTGGAAAGTGTCATCGTTATGAGTTTAAATTTTTGAAATTTTAAAACAAAAATCATCTACGAAGGCTTGTTTTTTCTTCTAATATATATACGAGTATATATATAAGTATATATAATCTCTATGTATGATGTTCTTCATATATTTCTTATTCCAAGGTATGCTGTCTTGAACTTGAATAATTAAGATTTTTTCCGCTGTGATTGTTATTGAGTTAAACACTTTAATTAAATTATTTATTATAATTTTTGCTTAATATTTATTTAAATATTTACCCCGGTATTCATAAAATCTAAAATGAGTTTGAAATGTATTTTATTCAAATTTTTTCATACAAAATTTTCTTAAAACAGATTTCAAATACGTTTTATTTTTTTTTATGAATATGGGGTTTAATATTTATTTAAACCAAAAAATTTAATTTATGACCGTGCATTTTCTTATTCGAATTTTGGGACTAATTTAATTATTGAGCTAAGAATTTTTATTCAAATCTGCGATTTTACAAATTTCTTTTAAGTATTATTTCAAGAATTTGTTTTAGAACCGCATTTTTATTCAAAATGGAATATTTAGAAAATTTGCTATAACCATCAAACTAGCAGAACGGATCAGTACACTGATATCTAGGCCACTACGCCATCTCATCTAAGTATTTTACTCTTAATAAAAATTTTAAATAAAAACAAATTGTAAAAATGAAAATTAAATGCAAATGGTGGTCCAATCAAAAAGCCCGGCATAATAAATTTTGAACTTTTTTTGTTTTGCAAGTTCAGCACGAATGAAATTAAAATTCTTGTGGTGTTAGCAGCGTTGCCAAATGTGCAGATTTATCTGCATTTGACAGTTTTTCTAAGCATTGAGCACTTTTGCAGTTTTTTTTCTTTAAAAACCAGTTTTTCTGTAAATTGTGCAGATTTTGCAGTTTTTACATTTTTACTCTTAATTTTGTTATTTTAATTCCTATTTCTGAAACCATAATTTTACCCCATTTGCTTAATATAACAGTGGCAAGGTTTAACTATACTTTTTTATACGAGTATGTAATTATCACATACATCTTTTTGCACCCCTGACCACAAAGCAAGTTGAATTTTACCAAGGTGTACATATATTGCAGGTGGGAGCACGAGCTCACTTGCCTAACCTAATAAAACGTCAAACTTGGTAGTGTCGTTTAACGATTTTTGCAACTGTTAAGGTAGTTTCTACAATATGTGTTCTATTTTTGTAGAAATGGTTGTACCTGTTAGATAGATATGCCTTGTGTTTTTCTATGTACATACAAACAAATTTTAATTTTTAATTATTGGTTTCAATATAAATATGAGAACGACATCGACTTGTCGAGATTCTGGAACAGGCAGTATTATATCTGAATAATAATGAACTCTTTTTGTTTATTTAAACCCTATGTACCTATATATTTTTTATTAAAATGAATTGCTTTGTTATATGGAGATGTACATATATCATATTTAATTTGTTGTGTTATGTTTTTGTTTTAATAAAAAAATATGAAAAAAAACTATTTTTGTGAATTTTTTATGTGCAGTTTTTTTACGTGAAAACCAGTTTTTTTTTTCTAAAGTTGCAGTTTTTTTTGAAAAAGTTATGGCAACGCTGGGTGTTAGACGCACGATATTAATTTTAAGGGAAACAAAAAATTTTCAGAGAATTGTCTTAATGCTTTTTATACCCTCAAAAAAAAAAATAAAAATATGTAAGGTATATTCACTTTGTCATTCCGTTTGTAACGCAGCGATATATCCATCTGAGACCCCATAAAGTATCAGTGATGAAATCTAAGACGATCTGGCCATATCCGTCCGTCCGTCTGCGGAAATCACGATTCAGTCCAAACGAAAAGAGCTCTTGAAATTTACTATAAATATATCTTGAAAGATAGCACAGGTTAAGTTCGGAGATGGGCTAAATCGGGCAAGAGGGAAAAAAGTTTCCCTAAGAAGAACTAAATCAACCTCTAAAAAACAACATAATTTTAAAAATTATTGTTTGTAATTTTGTAAGGCAAATGCTATATTTTTATATTAAAGAAGGTCCAACGCGCTAAACTTGGAGCCATAAAATCAAGAAAATTAATTTTTGGATCCCGCCCCCCTTAGCAGGCGTTATTATATGCAAAAATAGTGTAAAAATTAAACAAATTGTTTTACTTAAGCCTACATTTCTTAAAAATAACATTTTTAAGATTTTATGATTAAGCTGAGACGTAACCTGGTACTCCTCTGGCCTACTTCCTCCTCCCTTTTTGCCTCCCAAATAACCCTATAAAAAAATAATTAAAAACTAATTTTACACTTAATTATCCCAAACATTTATTTTTAGAGTTTTATGGCAAAGATGAAATGTCTCCCCCACCGGCCATTTCCAGAGAGACCCCGACAAAATACAGTTTTAATACCCTCCAAAAAGAATTGTACCCTATAAAGTATATATATTGCTGATCAGTGATGAGGTCTAAGATGATCTAGCAATGCCCATACGTCCGTCTATGAAAAACATGATAAAGTCTATTTTTGGACTCCGCCCCCTTTAGTGGGTATTATATGTAAAAGTAGTGTAAATATTGAACAATTTGTATTCCTTGAGCCTATAAAAAACTGAGATCTTTTCTGATCTTGCAGAGGTGCAACGTCTCCCCCACCGGCCCTTTCCGAAATGACCGGAATGAATATAGGCTTCTCCTTTCAAATAATCAGAAAGGAAACAGTGTAGAGCGGTTAAATCCGTTCAACGCGGAGGCCAATTAAAATCGCTTGTTCGGGAAATAATTCGTTCATCAAAGACATCGCGTGAATGATCCATTGTATCCCTGGCGACATTGTGCGATATTTAACAACAGTGATGGAAATGGCGGCACCGTGTTCATTTTCAAAAAAAAATATGGGCCAATTATCCTTTCCGACGATAACAGCACATCAACTGCATTGAACTACTCTTGGATTTTCCGTAGCTCATATCCTGCGGTTTTGCCTATTAACGAATCCATTTAATTGGAAATGGGCTTCGTCGTATATAATTAAATTATGAATAAAGCCATCTTCTGCTTTTTGATGAAAATATATTGCATAATCAATTGCATTGGTGGTAATTTGTAGGTTTCAATTTTGTATGGAAACATTCTTATTGTATGCAAAAT
The DNA here is from genome assembly GCA_951800035.1 of Linnaemya tessellans. Classification (NCBI taxonomy): domain Eukaryota; kingdom Metazoa; phylum Arthropoda; class Insecta; order Diptera; family Tachinidae; genus Linnaemya; species Linnaemya tessellans. The sequence goes on from OX637533.1 coordinate 124,629,389, forward strand.
TCTCTGCAGCGACCCTCGTGAGAGGCCAAGTTGTGTCGAACGTCTTCTGCTTGATGTTTCTCAATCTACTCTCCTGTACCCCTTCCATATTGTCATTTGTGTGCACCGTTCGTCATCTGTCGGTGCCAGGAAGATTCCTTACTGCTCCATGTTGTTGAAAATTTGTTGACTCTGAGGGTCCAAACTGTCGATTAAAATATCGACAATATGCACACTGAGCCAAAAGAATGGATCGTTGATTTGAGAGATAAAGTTCAATGATTTTTGCACGTTGTTCAATTGTGCACTGTTCCATTTTATATTCTCCCAAAATACTGAAAACAAAACAAAACAAAACAAACAAAAAATTTGTTTAAATGAAATTTATTTGTTGGTGGTCAAGCAATGTCTATATGCATTTCATTGCTGCTTTACCAATTCTCAGATGGTTTTCAAAAGTATATGCATAAGATAAGAGGTTTTTAACTTTTAAAAACTGTGGTTAAAGTCTGCTGATGATTTGGTAGAGCACCAATGAAATGCATATAGAGATTGCTTGACCACCAACAAATAAATTTCATTTAAAATAGTATTGTGACAACAATATGTCAAATAGAAATTTCATAATAATTTTTTTTTAATAAAAAGATCTTCAAACCCCTTGTCTCATTTTGGGTCACCCTGTATAAGTTCCTTGTGCAGAAATATATGAACACTAAACTGTATGCTTGGCATGTTCTATTAAAGAAAACATTTTGAACACTGTTGATCCATCCTGCAAAGCATTATTTGACAAACTGTACATTCTAGCTTAATTGTTTTATATCACTGTGACAAAATAGAAAAAGATTAGTAAAATTATTCATTTTCATTACTTCCAAAAATACGGTACAATTTTCAAAAAACAAAAATTTTTCCTTAGAATTCGTGCCATTAAAAAAATTTTAATGAATGAAAAATTATTTATTTATCATCAAATATTCGTTGGGAAAATTTTTTAAAAAGCAAGTGTTGCAATATATAAAATATATATGCATATAAATGTATATGTATAATCTTGTGAGATTTATATAAAAAACTTTTAATATAATAATGATTCAATCTAATATTAATTTTAATAAATAACATTTCTCTTTACTCCACTAACCAACCGCCCGCAATATTGACCATTTCAAAAATAAAAATGTTTTATTTATATTGAATGAATGAAAAATGTGCAGATAATAAACACAATCCATTGAAATATTTTTGTGGACGTATGAACGCACATTAACGATCGAGTATAATAAATTTTTCTTTCAGTTTTTAAAACTTATTAAAAAAAGTAATAAGCAAAAGAATGTACACACATGCATACATACTTATATAGTATTTATGTATGTGTATGTGCACACATGCACAATGCATATTATAAAAACCTCAACCGGACGGATTTAACTCAGGCCTCAAAAATCTAAGTTTGTTTTCAAAAACTAAAACGCAAAGAGTTTTTCAACAAGAAATTTTTTTTCAATTGTGGCAACACCAACAACATGATGGTTTTGACATTTAGTTTTTTGACGTATTCGTAGTAGATGCATTGGCAATTGTTACAATGAACTCAATTTCGCTCGAAAATCGTATAAATATAATTAAACTCCACTATGAAAATGGTGGCTCTGTTAAAGATTGCACAAAAAACAAATCAACTGATATAATATATCACTGCTAAACAAATAAATCATACAAAAAGTTTGCACGTATTTAAAAAAGATGCTTGAGAAGACGAATTCATGTACCAGGTGGTGTCAAGTCTGCAACAACAAAACCTGCCTAATACTTTATTGCAATGAAATTTGACAAGTCAAACTTTCTAAAAAATCAGCTGTTAAGTTGGCACCACCTGGTACATGAATTCCCCTTGATGCTTGAGAAAAGTCTAGAAAAGTTTTCCGCATACTACACAAAACTTAAATGGAAATAATACGCAGTTGGTTAAAAAAGTATTCGCTATGTTTAAAGAATAGTAGCAAAATGGTTCAGTGTCAAAAATATATGTAGATTACTTACAAGGCACTTAAAATCACTGTGAGAAATTGTTAAAAGCACTATAAACCCCGATTTTCAAAAACGGGTATTTAACAAAATTTCGGTTATTGCATAAGCAAAAAAGCAAAAAAAAAAAAACCCGAAAAGCATCAAAATAGCAACGCTGCTCTAAACACTTACTGCCTGGCCCACGATGTCACTCGATATCGTTCTATCGAGTAAATATATTTAAAATAAAAACAAATTTCAAAATTTTGTTTTTGTTTTAAATATATTTATATGAGAAAACGATATCGAGTGACATCGTGGGCCAGGCAATTAGACTACAGCAGGCTACCTACTACAATCTGTCAGAAATAGAATACATGTGTTTATATCGCAATGATTATTTTCACGGCTACACGGCAGGTTGTTGTCCGTGCTACATTTGTGGTTATAGTCAAATTAAACTAATTTCTATTTTCATAGGCGACTAGTGCAATGAAAAACTTTGAATAAATAAGCTGTCAAAAATTTTTTAGACTGGCTAAATGTATAAAATTGTTGAAAGTAAAACTGTATAATATAACAGCCATTTCAAAAATATAAACTATTGTGTAATTTTTTTCTTGTCTTTGGACTGCCGCGGCTCAGAAGTTTTATAGATTTCAAATACTTAATTATTTTGAACGCAGCAGCTACAACGTAAACATTTAATTTCAGTGGTGCGACTTTCATATATAGAAATAAAAGCGCTTCTTCTAAATCTATTTATTGTTTTTGCACTTTTAATAAATACTTGTACATTATGATGTCCTTTTTTGTTATGGAGCTATAAAAATGAGTTTATGTTAATTTATTTGTTAAATTCTTCTGGTTTCTTGACCTCTTTTTAATTATTATTGTATTCTGATATTTTTAAGCTTAAGGTCTCTTTATTTTAGTTTAATTTTTAATTTCTCAAAGGAGTGACGAAATATTGAAATTAAAAATTAAACTAAAATAAAGAGACCTTGAGCTTAAAAATATCAGAATACAATATTAATTTATTTGTTGTATCTCATTTTCAAAGTGGCCTAACCCACGTCTTTCATCGATAACGGCTATCAAGTATATAACAAATTAAAGATAAAATATCGTTACATAGGCTAATTTTTGAAGTAATGGAATTTTTACTTGATAAGTCAGATACAAATTTAAAATTTATTTTAATACATTCCTTCTTAATTTTGAAAGACCCTTATGCACTTTTTATATTCAACATATTCTCGACTAGATTAAACAATTTTTTAAACGCTTATTTCTTTAAGACTTTTCATTGTATTGGCAGCACTAATTTGGTTATTGTCGCCTATGAAAATAGAAATTGGTTTAATTTAACTATAACCTCAAAAGTAGCACGGACAACAACCTGTCGTGTAGTCGTGAAAATATTCACTCCCATATAAACACATGAATTCTATTTTTGACAGGTTGTAGTCGGTACCCTGCTGTCTCGAATGTGTTAAATGTATAACCCCCATATTCATAAAAATTATGAGAGGCTTATAAGAGTGTAATAGAGCAAATTTCATATGAACTTTTGTTTTATTACGCTGTTATTAGACTCTCATAATTTTTATGAATAAGGGGTTAAGTGTATAGAGGTTTAGTTGTACAAAAACTATTTACTAAATTTATGTTTTTAAAATATGTACGCTGATTAGTAAAAATATACATATATTTAAACTATTTAAACGTATTAAAACGTTTTTGTTCAAATTATTTTTTTAATTAACCATTTTCCAAGTTACTCTTAAAAACTTTAATACCATGATAATAGCCGATCATAATAAGTGTTTGTTAATAGAAGGAGAGTTGACTTTTCATGTTATCTATAGTTTCAATTGATCCAGCCATTTTTATTTCTTTTTTTTTGCACTCAATTGCTTATTGTAATTATTTAAAATTTCATTTCTTCTACAGATTGACTGCATCATTATATTCTATTCGCATGTGAAACCATAAAAATAAAAAAATCAACAAAACGAAGAACTTTTTATATTCTACAATTCAAGAACAATTTGACTGAAAATGGATCAGCCACTTGTAGTACAGGCCGAATATTCATTTAAAGGTGGCAACAATGATGAATTGTGTTTCAAAAAAGGTGATTTGATTACAGTGACACAACGCGAAGAAGGTGGCTGGTGGGAGGGTACACTCAATGATAAGACTGGCTGGTTTCCCAGCAATTATGTTATGGAATATAAGGCTCCATTGCCAATGACAGATTCCATTAGGCCACCGGAGGAGATACAAGAATATCGATCGGTAGTTTTAAAAGATCTTTTGGATTCAGAACGGGCACATGTTGCGGAGATACAGGGTTTGTTGGAGAACTTTTTGGAACCACTGCAACAAACACAAATGTAAGTAGATAGTTGCAAATAATTTTTTTCAAATCACACGCTCGCATTAAAGTGCTATGCGTTGTATAATCGTGAATAATGAAAGTCTTATTTGTATTCCATAGAAATTTTGCCAAACAAGTAGCTAATGAACATAAAATATTTTTTTTTTTTTATGAATTAGGCCGAAGTGTTTATAACTTATACATTGAACACATTCACGACAGCATGCTACCGACTACAAACCGGTCAGAAATAGAACGCATGATTATATTCACGGCTACGCGGCAACTTACTGTCCGGTGCTACTTTTGTAGTTGTAGTCAAATTAAACTAAAGTCTTTATTCATTGGGGACAATACAAAAAAAAAAAAACAAGAAAAAAAAAATAAAAATCTTAAATAAATAAACTGTTATGAAGTTTTTTTATTCAACACATTGTTGTCACAATACTAATATATAAATGAAATTTATTTGTTGGTGGTTAAGCAATGTCTATATGCATTTCATTGGTGCTTTACCAAATCGTCAGTAGACTTTAACCACAGTTTTGAAAAGTTAAAAACCTCTTATCTTATGCATATACTTCCGAAAACCATCTGAGAATTCACAACTTGTAAATTACAAACTATTTTCAAAAATAACAACAGAACAAGAACATAGGCTTACAACTCATACAAAACTAAACCAACAAATAAAGTATGTTCAATACGAATCTATTTTATTTTTCTACACCTTCATACAATCAGAAATCCATTGGATAACAAGAAAAGTATTTGTAAGGCAAAATGAAAAATAAAATCTAAATCAAACTGTTATGAAGTTTTTTAATTAACGAAATTGCTAGACAAATGGAAAAACTTATATATGTACATATATATGAAATTTTTTTTTTGACATATTGTTGTCACAACACTATTTTAAATGAAATTTATTTGTTGGTGGTCAAGCAATGCCTATATGCATTTCGTTGGTGCTTTACCAAATCATGGTTAAAGTCTACTGACGATTTGGTAAACACCAATGAAATGCATATAGACATTGCTTAACCACCAACAAATAAATTTCATTTATATATTAGTATTGTGACAACAATGTGTTGAATAAAAAAACTTCATAACAGTTTGATTTAGATTTTATTTTTCATTTTGCCTTACAAATACTTTTCTTGTTATCCAATGGATTTCTGATTGTATGAAGGTGTAGAAAAATAAAATAGATTCGTATCGAACATACTTTATTTGTTGGTTTAGTTTTGTATGAGTTGTAAGCCTATGTTCTTGTTCTGTTGTTATTTTTGAAAATAGTTTGTAATTTACAAGTTGTGAATTCTCAGATGGTTTTCGGAAGTATATGCATAAGATAAGAGGTTTTTAACTTTTCAAAACTGTGGTTAAAGTCTACTGACGATTTGGTAAAGCACCAATGAAATGCATATAGACATTGCTTAACCACCAACAAATAAATTTCATTTATATATTAAATAAATAAACTTTTAAAAATTTCTTTCGAACTGGTCAAGAATATGGAAATTGTGAAAAATAGAAATTGTATAAGAAAGTAACCCTTTCAAAATTAAAAACTGGATCTGTATTTTCTTTCCGCAGTGATGCGAAATCTTATCCGTTTTGTTTTTGTGTAAACAATGTAACTTGGCATCACTGCAATATATTGATGTTTTGGAATTCACCAAATACAAGTATGTAAAGGGTATTTTTTTATAGAGTCTCACAAGTTTAAATCATAGATGTGCAGCTAGTACTCTTTTGAGTCATCGTGTTTTCACACCGATAGTAGCTTCATCGTTTTTTCACACCAACATGTCCGAAAGCTTGCTGCTTGTTTACCGATTCAAAGTCAGTTGCTATTCTGCGTATCGCTCTGCAAGCAAAATTATTTGTAATAAAAAACAAAAAACAAACAACTGCACTTAAAAAAAATGGACGAATATAAAGAAATTTTTATGTTTGTAAATGGCAAAAATAATGCGCAATGCCTGATTTGTGATAAAATCTTCACAAATTTAAGATTTTATAATTTAAAAAGACATTTCATATCCATTCATAAAAATATGAATGAATTGGATGAAGAAAAAAAATATGAAATGTTCAATTCCCTGCAACAAAAAAATGCCCCTCCTCTAAGTCTGACAGTTGAAGAGAAAAAAAAACAACTAAAGAATGCTTCAATTGCCGCTGGGTTGATGTTAGCAAAACAATGTCGTCCTTTTGAGGATGGAAAAATGATATAAATTTACCGCTAGACACTGGGAAATCATTTTGGAAAAAAATAAACAAAGAGAAGTATCCTGTTATTAAGAAGGAAATACTTAAATTATACTCCATGTTCGGGTCCACGTACGACTGTGAAGCCGCTTTTAGCATTTTAAAATTAATTAAAAGTAAATATCGCAACAAATTAACGGATGAACACCTATGTGATTTATTAAGAATAAAACTTTACGAGGGGGAAATAATCATTGGAGATGTTGATATTTGATTTTTTTTTTAAGATTTAGTTTTAATTTTTAATTTTTTTAATTTTAATTTTTTACTCAGTGTACTACTTTTGTTTTCTCTGCTTTTGTTCTGCTTGCTGCGTTCAACTTAACACAGTCGCAAAATTCGTAAAACTGATTTGAAATGCGTTTGTGTCAGTTTGCACATGTCTGGTTTAAATCAACAAGGAAATATAATTTTAATATTAATGAAGCGGACTTTATTGGAAAGAAAATTTTATGAAATTAATGTTTAAAGATGATTTTTGCCATGTGGCCGGCTTAGCTGGCGCATAGAAGGCACAATTTGGAACACCAATTTTCAACAACTAAAAAGATCTTCCATAAAGTGGAAGGACACAACCTCAGTTGCTGAAAAAGGTGGCCAATTGATTGATTAGAATCATCTTCAATGCTTTCCTGTGCAGTGGCTACAGGCTCTTCAGTGTGCATTGTTCAGCGTCTAACGGGATGCACATTATCAGAAACCATAAATGTGGTCTGAAAACGATCTATAGTTCTTCGAATTAGCCGCTGTGAAGGACGATTGTGGACGCCATAAAATGGAAGAAGTGGACGATGAGTTTGACGAATAGAGCAATTATTTTGATTAAAATTTTCAACAATTTGCACGTGTTGCTCTGGTATCATGACATTCTTTATTAAAAAATGCAATAAAAATAAAGTGCTATAAACAAATAATTTGGTTTGTTTTTAAATCATACTATATAGATATAATTATATTTGAAATAAGCGATTTTGTTACATATGAAAGTGGCACTTCTGAAATCAGCTGTTTTCGTTGTAGCTGCCGCTTTCAAAATAATTAAATAGCAGACCGAAATTGTAGCCAAATTTATTTATAGTCGTACACATTCGTTATAACTATAGTTTTTTGTCCAAATTCTATTTGATTAGATTTGATTTTGCACTTTAAACCCTTGTTGTTGCATTTGGTTTCCCGATAATTTGTGGCGAACTTGCAAACACGATTCAATTTCGTTGTTTTAATAGCGCGACTTCAGCATATTTTTCTCTATAGCGCTGTAATGTATTTGTGTAAAAAGACATATACTTTGCAATAACGAGGTTTTTTCCAGGGGATTCAGACAAAATTCGTTATTTGAGGTTTTTCGTTATATCCAAGTTTCACTATATTATCTTACATTTTAAACCTGATGATGTTAAATTTTTATATTCACTTGTTAAGTGTATATTTACTTCTGTCTATTTGCAGACTGACCGCGGACGAGTACGCTCAATTAATGTGCAATTTTGTAGAAGTTGTCAAAACACACGAAGAACTACTTACACAAATGGAAGAGTGCAATGATCGTGTGGGGAAATTATTTCTTAATAAAGCGCCATATATGAAACAAGTACATCAAGCCTATTGTGCACAGCATCCCAAAGCAATTGTTATTCTAGACAAATATAAGTAAGTTCAGAAAACACACACATACACATACACACATGCATATATGCTTACGTCTTGTTGAACTAATTAAATATTTTGATTACGTTGCGTTTAGAGATGAGTTGGAAAAATACATGGAACGTCAAGGTGCTGCCACTCCTGGTCTTTTAGTACTTACAACGGGCTTGTCAAAACCATTTCGACGGCTAGATAAATATTCCGCCATGTTACAAGAGTTAGAAAGACACATGGAGAGCAGCCATCCCGATCGTGGTGACACACAACGGAGTGTAGCCGTTTACAAAGATATTGCTGTAAGTTTTACATACAATATATAAATAATATATATTTGAAATTAATTTGTAACATAATTTAGGCAACTTGTTCGGCTACAAGGCGACAAAAGGAATTGGAACTGCAAGTTTTAACTGGCCCTGTACGGGGCTGGCAAGGCCAAGAATTAAGTTCATTGGGAGAAATCATACATATGGGCAGTGTTGCTGTCGGCTCCGATCATCGTGATCGTTATTTTGTTTTATTTCCACAGACTTTACTTATATTAAGTGTCAGTCAGAGAATGTCAGCCTTTATTTACGAGGTATTGTGTCCTTAACTGACAAACATGACTGAACTTGTCTTTAACTTGTTTAAATTATTTTCCAGGGTAAACTACCACTCACCGGTATTATTGTGAATCGTCTGGAAGATTCTGATATGTATAAAAATGCCTTTGAAATTAATAGCCCATTAATTGATCGTATTGTTGCTGTGTGCCAAGGACCCAATGATGCCAACAAGTGGGTAGAACTACTGACCTCAACAAATATCAGTATGCCCATCGGTATTAAACGTCAGCATAGTAATTTAAGCAATGCTTCTGTTGGTGGCGGTCATATATCGACGCCGCCCAATCATGTAAGTACCTGTTATACGAGAATTATTTTAAACAAAGCAACAATTCAACAAGTTTCTCCCCACCCTATTTTAAAATTTCATATTCTTTTTGTTGTTGTAAAAAACGACCAAAACTTAACCGTCAAATTGTATATACCTACACATAGTTTTCTTATAATTTGGATGCCCGTGGCTATTGCACGCGATTTTCTTTATGTGCCTACTACAAAGCGGCACAAGAAGCCACGTATCGCATAACACTGCCACCCAACAATTATCCACCTACTGCTCCGTATGCCAATCTAAGCGATCATTTTGCCAAATTGGTAAAACAGGGGCTGCTCAAGGGGATATTTATAAAAATGTTATTGTATCCTCAATCACGGCAAAGTATTGATATGAAGTGCATTCCACTGAGAAAGAAGAGATGCCATAAGGCTTCGAAAAAGCTAATGAAAAATTTAACCGAGGATGAAGCGGCGTCGGGCTCCTCAGATAAAACCGATTTGGAGAGACAAGATGCTTTTGAACTGCCCACAGATTCTGAAAGCGAGGGAGACGACTTTGATGTAGACGAGGAGTTTGAATTTATAAAATATGGCGGCGAAAATCGCGATTTTGTGGCGTCTTCTTTTGCTTCAACAACGGGTACCTTTATAGATCATGGCTCCGGAGCCGCCACACCCGAAAAGCTTAGACAATGTTCTTCGATAAATTTAATAAATTTAGATTCCATAAGCGATGATGAGAGTAAACCCTTGAAAAAGGAATCCCTGGTAATAGGTTCAAAAACCATGAGAGCCATAGCCAGAAGATCCAGTCAACAACAAAATTTTGTCATTCATACCTCCGAAGCGCACTTGGAACTGGGATCCTTTGCTACCACACCAGAAAAGAAACCCTCGTTGTTACAGCAGCAAAGTTCAGCAACTTCAGATAAGTCATCTTGTTATCATGGTCGTGTGCTCGGAGCAGCCTATATGGCGTGTGAAAATTTAGCCGATTTGTCTGACGAAACTAAGATAAAAAATAATACCTCGGAATTGGCTATATCGCCTACCGAACGTCACAGTATGCCCAATATGTTTGTAGGTAATCGTTTTAACCGCAGCTCCAAGACAGCAGTTTATGTACCTACGTGGAAAGATCGCCAAGACATGCAAAATCAATCGGCTGATGTGGTGGAAAATTGTGATAAAACTGCCGACTCAGAAGTACATTCGAGCTGTTTAGATTTACCCGCCTCTTGTCGTGATGCTCCAGATAAGTTAACGGCCGAATTGTTGTATAATTTTGAAGAGAGTGATGTTATAGCTCCGCCCTCAATGTACAAAACCCTACAACACGGCCAAACTACATCTAATGTGCCTTGTGGCACATCACAAACCAAACTTTGCATAGAGCCAGACAGATCAAGTAGAGGATCGCAGAAACGGGAATCGCTTAAACGCTGTATCAGTTATCATTATGTACCCTTGGCTAATGAAGCTGCCCAAACTCATAACAATGTTGCCAACTTGCAGCTAAGAACTGATCGTCCTTTGCAGTCTACGCCACAAAGTCATGGACCACATCGTACGGGCAATGGAGATGAAGTTGACGGCCATCGGATGTCGGCAAAATGTAAATGTTGCGAAAGCTCCCAATGTCCCAGTCCCCGTTCAAGTGATTCCGGTTTAGCGGGCAGCTGTACCATAACATCGCCCGATCCACCGCAAAACGATGAATCCTACGAGCCGTACTACGACGTAGATGGCTCTCTAAAATTGATCTCAAAATCAGCCAACGCAAATGAAATAAATGATCTCACACGATTTGATGTCTGCGGCACATTTCGTGAAAAATTCCTGGAGGCTATTCAACAAAACGATGAGAATCGTGAGGAACCTACTTTGCCACAAGTCTTGCCACCTACAATCACTTCCACAGCAGAATTCCAAGTGAAACGCAAAAGTATTTTTCTAAATTCTCTAGCACCCACTCAGGCGAATGAACCAGCAACAGCATCCTCAGAACTGAAACTCACTGCAAGCCAAGACAGCACGGAGGATATCAATCCCGAAACAGGGATGTTTCGTTCGGGGATGTATGCCCATTGGTGGAAAAAGGAAACTCTTCCCAAGGCTATAATCAAGGGCATAGCGAGAGTTTATAATAAACGTCTGCCCCCCACGCAAATAAGTAACGAATCGCGCTGTTCCATCTGCTCCAGTTGCTTTTGTTCAGTTGAAGCCAGCGGCTTCAGTGAAGGTGCCACCTATTGTTCTATATGCCAGGATTGCTCGTCTTCGTTGGGCGGCATTTCACGCAGTGAAATGGCTGCCAACACGGCAACTATATTGGAGGAAGAATGTCCACTTTGCTGCAATACCCGCAATTCGGTGCAAGGAGATAGTCCCTCCAACTCACCTGCAAGTGCTTCAGTTAGCCCTGCGTCATCGTTTGACTGCCCCATATGCAGTGGGGCGTATATTGCACGTCCCGAATCATTTGGTTCGATTAAAGAAGATGTACAGCTTCAACAACAGGCGTTTGTAGAAGGCAAGCATTTTAAGCTCTTGTATCATTTTTTATATATTTGAAATGCTTTTCAAAAGCTAATCGAATGTATGAAATTGATATGCGCGTTTGTGCACGTTCTTGTTTTGTAAATTCGTCATATGCATAACTTTTTAAACTCTCTTTTAATCGATGGGTTACATCGTCGTTGTTTTCGTTGAAATCATTTCGAAATAGTTTTGCCTGGCGTTTATGTGTGAATGTTTTGTTTCGAATCAAACGATTTGCAGGTGTTTTCTGGATAAAATTAGACTTCGATTGGGAAAGTACCACTCCCAACGCACATAATTTGCAATTATGAACTGGTTGGCAAGGAATACTTTAGGAGAATGGAAATAATTTTTTTTCCTTAATTTAAAGAAAAATAAGTGCAACCTAACCTATAAACTCATCTTAAAAATCACGCCGATACAGTTTCGAGAATAAGTAGAACATTATGAATTTTGTTATTCTCCGAACCCTAAGATTTATGCATATGAAAAATCAGTCTATATTGCGTTCAACGCTGGTCTGCAAAACCACCGGAAGAACTTCAGTATGCACAGTGCCGCCCTAGGAGCTGCCTGGTGCGCTGCCCTGTTTTACAGAATTCTTTTCTCAAAATATATTTATTACTCATATGTACGAGTTCTGGCATATGGCAATATATAATTTACCTTAAAAAATATTTATTAAGTCATAAATTTATATATTTTTTGCTCCCCTCAGATATACGAGGTCTATTCAAAAAAATATCATGAATTTTATATTTTCTCATAAAATATTTGTTTATGCATGAATGTCTATTTTGTATCCTTAAAGGTGATTCCCCTCATATATACGAGGTCGGTTCCAAAAATATGGGGAAATTTAATTTTTCCCAAAAAAGATTTGTTAATTCATGAAATTATATATATTTCTTCAAAGTAGCGTCCTCAGGTCTGTTAAAAAAATAATGAGAGTTTCAATTTTACTCAAATTATCTGTTTATTTGTAAATTTATATGGCTTTCTTCAAAGTAGTCCCCCTCATCTGTACGAGGTCTGTTAAAAAAGTAATGTAAATTTTAGTTTTTCTCATAAAATATTTGTTTATTTATAAATTTATATACTTTTCTTCAAAGTAGCACTCTGATATATACGAGGGCTATTCAAAAAATAATGATAATTTTACTCATAAAATATTTGTTTGTTTACGTATTTATATATTTTTGAAGTGGATTTCCGCAGATATACGAGGTGTGTTCGCAAAAATAGGTTGCATTTTAATTATTTTTCCAAAAATATTTATTTATACACCGATTTCTATTTTTTTTACCCTTCAAAGTAGTCCACCTGAGATGTAATATACTTATTTATGCCATCGTTTTTTTCCAATTTTCGAAGCACTTCTAATTTGCACTTCTTCGCATATTCTTGAGCTCTCTTAGAGTTTCGCTTTTTAACGAAAGCAGCAACGCTAAGAATGGATGGTATGGACTTTCAGCTTAAGTCTTAAAGTCTCCAACAAAATCAACTTGTATTCCGTTAGTTATTATTATACTCTAATACTTTTAAGCTTAAGGTCTCTTTATTTTAATTTAAAATATGTTAATTTTCAATATTTCGTCACTCCTTTGTGTGTCTTCTTCAGGAAATTAACTATTTTATTATTATTTTATAGTACAGTTAGTTAGACTACTTCTTAGGCGATTACCGGATTGTAAAACAAAAGTTTATGGACATCCTAGAAGCCTGCAAAACGTTTGACCAATTTTTCGAGTTATTTCGCTTGTTGAAACAAACTATAACTTTAGTTTTTGTCGTTTTTTCCTAACTAGAGTTATTTAAGATTAAAAAAATCATTTAAAATTCAGTTGCATTTTAACAATAGTTTATTAAATACACACATTTGGCACTGCAATAACCGTAAGAAATATATGAAAGCAAAACTTTTTTATCACAAACGAAAAACTTGTTGCACTTTATTTTATAAATTAATCTAAAAATTGTTTCTAGCTATCAAAATTTTCAACTTTACATTGTTCGTTCGAAATCATCTAAAGGATTTACATCATTCTAAAAATTTCATCGCTAAATTATCATATTTGAGAAACGAATTTCAAAACAAACATGCTCACACAAACCAAAATTCATAAATTGCTTAACATGCTTGCGCTTAAAAACTATTCGGCCTGTTTGTGCACCAGGAACAGCATCCATGATCTCGACACTCTGTTATGGGTTGTTAAAAAAAAAAAAAAAAACTAATTATGTAATTAAAAAAAAGGAATGTTCAAATACACCAGATCTAATCCTGAAATAACTGTATTTGTATTGTAAAAGTTTGTTCTTTGATTTTCTCTTTTGACTCATTGTACATAAATGTTAATACTAATTACAGTTTTTTTAAATATAATAACTTTAAACAGTTAAGACTTTTCAAATGTGCTTCTTTGCAGATGTCCCCGCCCTCCAATCTAAGCCTGCTAAGTCAACGAATGAACAATCAACAACAACAGCAGCAGCAGCAGCAATCACAACAGAACACAACAAACTCACTGGTGATGAGAGAAAACCAAGTGACAGCAGCACAATCTCAGGGCGGACAGCAGCAGCAGCAACAGCAACAACAGGCAGCACTTCCATCACAACACAAACGGAGCCTTTCGTTCAATCACCATCTCAGCTACAATCAGTACACGCACACTCAGCATCAACAACCTCATCAAATGCATCCTCAACAACAACTACCAAGTCTACCAAATCATCCAGTGGCAGCTCAAAACCACAAATCAAATTTAGTCCAGACATCAAACAGTATTTCGAAGATAATGGGCCCAGCTCTTCTAGCACAAAATATGGCCACAAACGCAAGGACCGGAAGCACAAAAGGTAAAAACAATAATAATAATAATAATAATAAAGGGTGGGCAAATTTGAGATTAGGAAGTAAATTGGATTAAAAACATCCTTTTTTTTGACAAATTCAGTTTTATTGATACCAATGTAAAGTAGAGATGTGGGAATTATTAATGGAATATGATGTCGGGCAAATGTCCGCCACGTCTTTTTGTAAAATTTGGAACGACATTTTCAATAAAGCTACGCTTATCTGGTCAATGCAGTGCCCTATTTCATCTCACAGAGCGTCAGTTGGTTTTGGGGGTTGTTCACGTAAATCCGGTCTTTAAATAACGGAATTGTTTTGCCGTGTGAGTTGTGGCGCCGTCCTCTGAAAATAAAGGTCACTGATGGCAAGAGTAGCCAATTGTCATGGTTTGGTAGAGCAGATAAAGTTGTTGCGAACGTCGACAAGTTGATGTTCCAGACTCATTCTCAACACTTTGCTGTACAGCGGGCATGACTAGGGCCATTACGAGTGCACTGTTTTGGTCTACTGTCAGCAACAGCGCCGTGAACCTCGAATAACTATTTTATGTTTTAGAAAGAATTAAATTGGTATGAAAAATAAAAATGAAATAAAAACACGATTCCAGGGTTGGACAATTGAAAGCTTTTTACCACTGTTTCTTTGTTCATAAAAATCATTTTACACTTTAGAAAGAAGTAAATTTTTATTAAAAATTAAATGAAATCAAAAAAACGATTGAAACTTTTTGGTATAGATGGTTGTACAGAGTGTCCGCCGGGAAGGTATACTACTTTGTTGTTTATAATGATTAAATGGAAGAGAATGGATCTTATATTGATAACTGTTTTATTTAATGTCGGCGCCTCTGTTAGCCTCACAAATGCGAGCCCTTTTGAGCACATATTTCATTACATTCTCATACATTTCATCACGAATATTTTGTTTGAGTTGCTCAAGCGTTTCTGGTTTGTTTGCATAAACCTTGCTTTTCAGATATCCCCACAAAAAGAAGTCCGGAGCAGTTAAATCAGGATTTAACTGCAGCAACGCTAAGAATGGATGGTATGGACTTTCAGCTTAACTCTTAAAGTCTCCAACAAAACTGTGGAGGCCAATCAACATCACCATTTCTTGAAATAACTTGATGTGGAAAGAGGTCTCGCAGTAATTCCATTGTAATCCAATTTTTTCATAATAAATTTTGCCGCGTGTCTACTTCACGACTGTCAAATATGAACTGTCAAGACTAATGTTTACCAAAATGGCAGCAAAACAAAGTAGTATACCTCCCCTGTGGACACCCTGTATAAATAACATAATATAATATATATAATTTATTTATTTAAAATTAAATATTGAACTGATTTACTGTGGAATATATCTCCTTTTCATATGCTCCATTGCAGCTAATTGGAGTATAACCAATATGCGACCAGCACCTCCCCTACGACCAAATCTCTTGAACTCAAATACTACCAGTGGCGGTGGCAGTAGTGGGAATCGTAGTGATGCTGGTGCGGCCAGCTTGAATACCTTATCCAGTTATTGTAGTGGTCGTAAAAATCAACCGACTTTTGAAGAAGATGCCTTGGTGTTGCGTGTTTTCGAAGCCTACTGCGCTGCCTATCAAAATAACACACGTAATACCATACATTCGGGTAAGTGGAATTTAAATTTAATATTTTGAAAGTTGCTCATATAACGAACCAACATCATGACCATAAAACGCATAATAGTGGTTATTATTTTACATTTTGGTACTAAAACCAGCTTGAAGTCACCATGCTTTTTAACTTTTTGTACATTTTTATTTAATTAATTATACATTTTGTTCTGGTTATATGTTTCATTTATGTATCATATCTATAATATGTATATGTTTTGTTTTGTTTATAAAAAAATGGAAAGAGTTTTAACGGATTGCAGAACATTCTGTGGCTCTAATGGTTTTAATTATTAATACATATATATTTTATTATTTTGTTAGCAAAAGAGAAACAAACACAAAAATAATTTTGCTTTTCAGATTAATATAGAAAAAACAAACAAACAAACACCTCATAACTTGCTGCATTCACCAAAAATAATAAAACACACAATTTTTGGTTTTTTTTTATATAATAATGATTTTTGTTGTTGTTGTTGTTTATATAAAATTTTCCATATAATTTCATTATGTACTTATCCAGATCGCACAGTGGGATAGACTAAAGGTAAAGCTAATGTTCTAAGCCCATTTAGCAGTTGTTGGCAGGGGTTTTAATATCTTTTTTAGGTTTTGGGAATCAAAAAACATTTTTTTTAACATTCCCGGGATTCCTCGTATATTCGGGTTATTATTAAGTAAAACTAGAATTAAAAATTAGTTTTTTTCAACACATTTGTTTTAGTTTAAAAAAAAAATCTATTCCTTAGATTTTTAAAAAATTTATTACAGCTTATCGCAATAAATAGCATTATTAAGCTCAATTATGCTATAAAATTTTAATTAAGTAATTTCTTAATTAACATTTAATTGCTATAATATAGAGTAAAATTTCAAATGCAACTCTGCTAAAATGAATGTTTAGAGGGCAAAGCGCAACTCACTGTACAAAGTTAGTCGAGACTTAGCACCTAAAATGTGGACAAAACAAGAGAAAACCCGTAGACTAAATACGCCGGGCCATGTTGAAGTTAAATTATTGACATTAAATTTATCATTAATTACAAAAAAAAGAAGAAAAAAAATATCAGATTTGAATTCGCTGAGCCAAGTTGAAATTAAATTATTGACTTTAAATTTATTATTAATTAGAAAGAAAGAAGAAAAAAATATCAGATTTGAATTCGAGGTCCTCAAAAATAGGAAAATCTTTTACTTTTAATTGTCATACGTTAATTGAATTAACTAGATTTTGTACATATGACAGGAAGATAATTGTGTCAATAAAGGGAATATTGATTAACTCAATTAAAAATGCACACCATACAAAACTGTTAATTTAAAATTTTAATGAATGCTTTTTATTGTTTTAGTAAATTTAAATATCTTTTTTAAATTACTAATACATAAAATATGTATAACTGACATATATATCATTTTCATTAGAAAGTATTTAATTATTTTTACAATCAGCCGTTTTTTTCAATTCGCCATACGCATATATGTAATTGTATATTTTCGAAAAAAAAATAATAAAAATAAATAAACCTCTCGGTTGCAATCTTTGATAGTCTTCCAACTTTGGGGATTCCCGAAAAAATCCCAATAATCGGGAAACAAAATATGAACAGAATTCCCGGGAAATTTGTCCCGGGATTTACTGGGAAAAAACTCGATTTAAAAAATTATCTTAAGATATTCTATTATCGAATAATTTAGTTACTCGCATGTCGATAATTGAAAACTTTATGCTATTTTGTCCCTATTTTTAGCCAAAATAATTCGGGGTCATATATCGTTCATATATTTATAATTTTCTTTTTGATATCAAAAACTTTAAAGTGAAGAAAGAGTTTTCGAAAAGATTGTTGTATTCTCTGGCATAACTTTAATAGAAAGTGTGGGGAAATTTGGGGTTAGGATGTCAATTGGCTTGTTCACGTAAACCCGGCATTTTAAATGGCCCTAAAGAAAATAATCCTATGGTGTTAAATCACAAGAAGGATGTGGCCAATTGACATCGCCAAATCGGAAAATTACGCAATCGGCAAATTTCTCATGCAATAACTGAATTGTTTGGCGCCGTCTTGCTGAAATCAAAAGTCAGTGATGTCAACATTAGCCAAATGTGGCCACACAAAAATCAGCTGTCATTGTTTGGTAGCACAGAGAATTCACGGTGACGGCGTTTGAGTGCTCATTTTCGAAAAAAAAAATATGGACCGATGATGCCGCCTGCCCAAAAACCGAAACATGCGGTCACTTTTTTTGACTGCAATGATTTTTCGAGGGCTGTTTGATGATTTTGTGAGCTTCATATGCGACAATTTATCGTTTTCGTTTACATAGTGGCCTAATTTAAAATGGGTCTCATACGTAAAGATGATTTTGTTAAAAAATTCGTTTTTTTCGTTCACGTTTTTTAAACAGCAAATTCACAAACGCTCGACACCAATATTGGTCAACCGGCTTTAAGGGCAGAAACACATAGAATCTGTCAACGTTGTGCTTCCCCTTTTTTAACTGACATGAACGTACCGACAGAGGAGGTTGGCACAATGAGTACTTTGTTGATGGATATTAAATCAGTTGTTTGTTCCCAATTTTATTTATTTAACTTAAATTTATTTATTTTATTAAATCGTTTGTGTAATATTTAATCTTTCCTGAGCACACAATACAAAAAAAAAAAAAAAATAAAAATCAAAACTATTTGAAAAACTTATTGATGCCTGTTAAAGTATTCAACAAGGCGAATTCATACCAGGTGGCCTTAGTTCAGAAATTGGTGATCAGCTGTTACCAAGGCAAAATTATTGAACTGTCAAAGTGTTCTTCTGGTTTTTCGTTTTTGTGTGCGGCCATTGTTTTTTCCAAAGCATTTCATTTGACAGTTCAATAAATTTTACACAGAGTTGCATAAGTGAGTTCACCTTGTATGAATTCGCCTTGGTATTCAACGTACGTTAAAAGTTGGCCATCTTTCCTACTCTGCATTGACGTAGAAGTACTGAATGTGACAACTAACATAAGAAAATATGTATTTCAACTCAGTTGTCAGTTGAAAAAGGTGACGTATAACGTATGACGAATTCTAGGTGTCTCGACCTTAATTCTTAATCCAGTTGAATTTTAAAACTGTGTAGATGAAGATCTTTATGAAAAATGTTGCGCAGAGTGTCTCTCGTGGTTGTGAACGTCGACGAGTTGATGCTTCAGGCTCATTCTCAACACTTTGCGATACACGGAATTTGTGTGCATCACTGTTTTAGTCTATTGTCAGAAACAGTACCGTGAGCCTCGAATTAAGCGATTAAATTGCGCGCAGCGGCCTCAGAGGAGCCTGATTACGAGGAAAAGCGGCTCGAGTTTTACCAAGTCATACAGTAAAATTTTCGCCATTTTGATAGTAAATTTTCCTAATTAAAATTCTTTTGTTCAAGAGTGTAGCGTTCCATTTTCCAACTTTTTACTAAATAAATGTCAAAGGATAACAGCTCAATTGTGGACAATTCATCATTTGATAGTCAATTTACTTCTTAATCTTAAATTTATATGTTTTTTCCATAACAAGAAAACAAACAAACGGAACACATATTTTCACGGTGGTATTTTTTTGGCGCTTCTTAGTGTTAAGAACTGAATTATATAATTGCAGGTGGCAACATAATTTTCCACAATTTACATTTTTACTCTATCCCACTGTCCGACTTTAGCGCAAAAGTAAATTTTCAAATAAATACGGGCATTATTTTGCATTGTTTTACTGTTTGCGTGGAAGATGTGAACGTAATCACACAGACACATAAATTAACTACGAGTACAATCTATTTCACACTTTCCATTTTCGTTAAATTATGAACGCTAAAAGCTTTAAAAAATCATTTGAAAAATTCACTTTTTTCCGTTAACATTTCATTTCATTTAATACTTTTTTTTTCGAAAACTTATTTTTTGATTTGTTATTTTAAATCTTTTTTAGGAAATTTTTATTATAATTTGCAATATAATTAAATTCAACGGGTTGAAAATGAAATGAGGCACAGTAATTTTGCTACTCACACTTTAACATAGATTTAGGAAGCTGTAAGAGACTCGATTGAATTTTTGATTTTTTGTAAATTAAGAATTAATAAATGTGTATGTATTTCTAAGCTCACATCAAATCTCATTTGCCAAAGGGATTAACAACTTTCACTTGTTTATTGAGTTTAAGAAAACATTAATTAATCATTTTAATTTGTAACCCTTTGAAAATGTATTTTATTTTTTCTTTGTTACGAGCTGTTTATAATTTAAACTTATTTTTAACTATTGGACATGCACCATTTAGATTTGTAAGTTTATTGGTTTTGTTTATATACTTTTTTAAAATAACAGCTTTTTTAAAACTTGTGTAATATCGCACAGTGGAGATGAATTGAAAATAAATGGAAATAAAAATGTAACTTTAAAATTAAAGGTAGAATTTATGTGCGCTGCGTGTATCTGTAGGCAAAAAAAAAACAGCTATTGTAACATGCTCAGACATGCACCTTAATTGAGACAATTAAACTATAAATTGAGTTGTAGGCTTGTTGGTCTCATACATCCTCTTTAAATTAATCAATTGTAATTTGGGAAATGAAAATGTTTTAACCTTTGCTATTTCACTTTTTGTGTCATTTCTGAATATTTGTTTAGCTAAAGAAAAAAAATCTGATATACTTTCAAATTCGATTAGAATATTTAAACATCAGATTTAGCGGAAATTTTTAATATTTTTTTTTTTTACTAATTTTACTTTAATTTTCATAAAATTTCATTTTGTCGTTTTTGTTCTCACTGAACATAAACCAAAAAAGTTGCTTGGGGAGCTCGGTTCCACATGTGAAATAATTAAGAAATAATTCCTCAAGTTATTAATTGTTTTACTGTTGTTTGCTACCAGTAGAGTACTTGTCTCCTTTATGTACATACGAGGTCTGTTAAAAACGAGAAATTAAAATTTTTTTCTAAAAATATTTAATTATTCATCAATTTCTATTTTTTGTCTTTTTCAAAGTAGTCTCAATCATGTGTAAACCACTTATGACGGCTCTAATTCTCAGAGTAGTTCGAACTTAGACTTGCTGCCAATCTAGGCCTTGTCTGATGTGGCGCCCTTTTTGATTTACAATATTCTATTCATTTTGATTTAATATTATCATTTAAGAGATTTGTTAAAAAAATAAGGCGAATCCAATTTTGCTCCAAAAATATTTATTTATTCATCTATTTTTATTTTGTATTATGGCATAGTTTTCTTTCCAATCCTTGAAACACTTCTTTGCATGTCCTTCAGCGAATCAGCTTTTGTCTTCTCAATCCTGGGAAATGGAGAAAGTCAACGGGTGAAATTTGTGTTTTATAGTGTTTTCACACTGAAAGTTAAAACCTGGTTTTAGCGTTAAAACTATAAACAGCTGATTTTGCGTTCACATTGCAAATTCTGGTTTTAACATACCGACTGCATAATCAATTTGTTCAAAATAAATTAAATCGCTCATATAAATGTGTGAATTATTGCTGTACTTGTTGTCTAGTTTTACAACACCTAATGGACAACCTATACAACAGAAGTTTTTGTTTGAAGGAAAAAAGAAAAAGTTTTGCAATTATTTGACATTTTGTGAATGAATATTTTAAAATTATGGAACTACTTAAAACAAAGTGAAGAACTTCTTGAAAATCAAGTTGTTTTACATAAAAAACATAAGCGGATTTTGAAGGTTATGTTTATAATTATAAACAATAGCAGCTGTTTCCAATATATAACTTGTCAGCATTTAGCACAGCCAAAAGCAGGCAAAAGCAAGGTTGCATTTTATAAAACCGTAAAACCAATTCGAAAGTGGTTTTAAGTTGGTTTTAACAAAATCATTTTGTATGGTAAAACCATGTTGTAACAGTTGGTTTTAATGTTAAAACTAGAATTTATTAAAACCATGTCAGTGTGAAAACACTACGGTATAGTTTTTTTTGCCAATATATTACGAACATGCGACGGGTTTCCTAATAAACATTTTCGATGGAACTTTTTGCTAAATTTAATGCGCAGCGGCATTAAATTTAGCAAAGATTCTCGAATGTTCCCCAGAAATTTCCTTTATAGGGATCTTATTATGAGTTATGTAATAATCGTAATTTTGTTGTTGTTGTTTTTCATAGTAATGTTTTATTAGACGTCATTTGGATTCTAAAAGTTTGCCGCCCTCGATCCGAGCCTCACGGGCCTAGGCGTAAATTCACCACTGCTCATAAGCAATATGGTTGCCGGCAACTGGACAAGCTTCAGTCTGAAATGTTTTGCTATCTCATATTCAGAGAATTAAATACATGTTTTACAGTGTATTCGTCTTTATTTAAAAGGGAGTTTCTTTCAAAACAATTTTCTATTATATCTCGATTCAAAATATTTTTCCCTGCAGCTCTAAAAATTTTTTTTATCATATACTTGACGGATTACTCCTAAAATTTCCTTGAGGCTAGAACAAGCAAATACAGTTTTAAATATATATATTTTTTTTATATTTAGTTTCTTATGCTTTTTACAACTCCATGCTATAGAGGAGGCTATATTTTGAATTTAATTACTATTATTTGCTTTCAAACCCCGCCCTCGTCCATGTCCATGCCCACACCACAATCACCCATTTGAATTTGTGTTGTCTCGTTAATTGTTTTTGTAATTTTTGTTGCTCCATGTATTCACAGTTTTATTTCTATCATTGTTTTTCTCTTTATCTTTCTCTTTTTTCGTCCCTCCAATAATATTAAAAAAAAAATTTTAAAATGAACAAAACAAAAACAAATTTCTGCTCCTCCAAAAAAAAAAAAAAAAAAAAAAAAAAAACGATACTATAGCCTTGCAACCTTGGACACCTTGTTTGCCAATACGCGGCGGCAAATTAAAAACCACTAAACATTTTTCAACATCAAATCCGCATCTTCCGTTTCTGTGTAATACGGCTGTACAGTTTCCAGGTGCCGCCAATGTAAATAGTAAACAAAATTCAACCAGTAGCCTTAATTCATCATACATCTGGCGCGAAGCAAGTCCTAACAATTTCAATTTGTACTCATCATCCATATCATCCTTAAATGCCACAGGTTATCGTTATTCTTTGACGGGGTCAACAGGCGTTGGTGCGGGGCCTGCAGCAGCAGGAGGAGGAGGAGGAGGAGGGGGCGGAGTAATTGGGGCAGCCAATACCAGTTCATTGGCTGGCAGTGGTTTGGACTATAGAGCTCTGTCAGAGGAACGAGCCACCAGAAAATCATTAAATCGTCTGAAAAGTGGTTTTGGTTCGGGCTACGATAATATCTTCATGACGCCTCTGTTGCCGCGTAAAAACAAGGGTTCCCCCAAAATCGTTAAAAATTCCTATAAACGCCCTCCTACTCCCGTGAGAAATGTATCGGAGGACAGACAATCATCTACTTCTAGTGTTAACAAACAGCTGCCCAATCATCCAGGTCTGTACGACCGGCGTTTGAATCGTTCCTTTGAGACGAGCACATCACATCGCTATGCTGGCTATGGCGGCGGTTACATTATGGGCTACGGTCTCAAGTCGACTTCGCTAAGACGCAGTACGCCCCAATTACCGGCTGACGGTATAGACAGCGACGATCCCGATTGCCATCCACTGGCGCAAAAAGGATGCACCGAAGCGCTACTTAGAAATGGTCATAGCACGGTGGCTGGTGGTGCCAGCACCTGTGCGGGAGGAAACGGAGATGGCGATTCACAAGGACAGGCCGGCAATTGGTGTTGTGGTAATTTTGTGATGAAACAATGGCGTAAAATCAATAATTACTGATTAACGCCCAATGAAACAGTGAAAGTCACGAAACACGACTGATTTTCACAGCATGTGTGCTTCATCATATTTATCATTTCCCTCATTCTATTTACAATGAATAAATATCAGACTCATTATCTCATTCATTTATTATTAACAAATACAAAAGTTAATAACTTTACGTTTTAAATTGCCGATGATCAAACAAAGAAGCTGTTAAAACGCTGATACAATCAAACGACATATTTTGAAAAACAAAACAAAAGATTATTATTATTTCTTTGTGTCTGCTTGTCGCATAAGACAAGAAAACAAAACTAATGTTTTTATTTAAATATCTAAACTTTCTTCTTATGAATATTTCTTAAGCTTATTAATAACGCTTTTTTATAGTTATTAACAAAACTGAACGTATCTCTGAGGAAGAAGATTAGAATTTAGTTTGTAAGTGAATTAAAAATTAAGAAGGGTTTTTTCTGTTTGTGCTGTGAACGATCTAGCGAATCTCGGTCGATTTGTCTGTTTGATATACCGTTATTGGTCGTACGTAATGAATCGGCTGTGGGTAAGATTCTTAACCTGGATCGAAATCAAAAAAAATACCCGCCAATGAAAAAGTGAAAAAATGTCACTGGCACGGGGAAAATGTTCATAGTTGTTGTTTTCAATACTGACAATCTGGTACTATTTCATATGACACCAGAGAGCTATTTGAGCTATTTTTCGAATACAAAGGGTGGACAAATTTGAGGTTAGAAAGTAAACTCAAATTTTTTTCACAAATTCAGTTTTATTGATACTGATCTAAAATATAAATGTGGCAACTAATAATGGAATATGATGTTGGGTAAAATGTTCACCTCTAGCACGTCGGCAGAGGTCCGCTCTTTTCACAAAATTTTGAAACACATGTTGCAACAAAGCTTCGCTTATCTCGTCAATGCAGGGACGAATTTCATCTTTTAGAGGGTCAGTTGTGGTTGTGGTTTGTTCATGTAAACCACCCAGTCTTTTAAATGGCCCCAGGAAAAATAATCTGGCGGGTTTAAATATAGAGAATGAGGCGACCAATTCATATCTCCAAATCGAGAAATTATGCGACCGGGAAATTTCTCATGCAATAATTGAATTTTTTGGTCGTTTTACTGCAACCAGAAGTCAGTGATGTCAACATTATCCAATTGTGGCCGCAAAAAATCGCCTATCATGGTTTGATAGTGCAGAGAATTCACTGTGACCTCGTTTCCTTGCTCATTTTCACAGAAATACGCTCCGATAATGCCGAATGATCACAAACCGCGCCCTATGGCCACTTTCTTTGGATGCGATGGTTTTCGAGGACTGTTTGTTTTATTTATTTGCATAATCGCCTAATTGAAAATGGTCCTCATCACTAAAGATGATATTATTGAAAAATTCTTTGTTTCCGTTTAGTTCAAGTAGCAAATTTTCACAATTAAAATTCTTTGCTCAAGAGTGTAGCGTTTTATGGTGAAAATTGCACAACACTTTACTAAATTAAAGTTAAATAGTGACAGCTCAATTCTTGACATTCAATTCGTAACCTCAAATTTTCCCGCCCTGTATTTTCAGAATGACTAATGATCTGTCAAAAAAATAATGGTAATAATGTCTTTATGTTGAGCGTCAAAAATTGGAATATTTGCTACATGAGACCCAACAATAATAAAAAATGCTCATTCGTCATATCGCGAATTCGTTAAAGCCAAAACTCGACTGTAGATGAAGAATGTTGTTTTAAAACTGGCCATTTTTGAAACCTTTTTTTTAATATGTGCTATTGTAACATATTTTTGGTACTTGAAACTAAACGAGAACTTTGTTTTCCAAAACAAAATAAAACAACAAATTTACATGAAGATTATTAAAATTTTTATTGCACTACGAATTCTGAATGAAAAATGATATCGGCAAATGCCGACCATTGCCTGTTACAACATTTCCAGCCTCATCTTCGAAAAGAAAAAAAACTGCCCGAAACCACATAGCGCACCATACAGTGACACATTGGGCATGCAAAGGCTTCTCAAAAATCGGTGTAGGATTTTCAGAAGCCCCGATGCAGCAATTTTGCTTGTTGACAGAAGGTGTCAGTAGGACGATTATGTTGTCCGAAAATATCATGAATTTTTTGAAATGCAACTTTAACAGAACCACCATTTTCATAGTGGATTTTAATTATTTTAATGCGATTTTCGAGCGGAATTAAATTCATTGTAACAATTGCCAATGCATCTACTACGAATACGTCAAACTAAATGTCAAAACTATCATGTTGTTGGTGTTGCCACAATTGAAAAACAAATTTCGTGTTAGAAGCAAGGCAGATTTACCAGGTACTCTTACTAGTACAACAAGGAAACAACACCAAAAACCACACGTATTTTGTTGGTAGAAAATGTAGAGCTTATATCAAAATCAAGGAAGAAGAAGCATCATTAACAAGGAAGATTTAAGAAAAAAAAAAACATTTTATGTGGCTTGTATATAAACTTTTGACAGTAGCTCAACAAATTTCAATAAACAGCTGCGGTACTGAGAGTACCTGGTAAATCTGCCTTGGTTAGAAGACAGCAGACTATTGACTACAATCTGTCAAAAATAGAATACAGGAGTTTATATGGGAATGATTGTATTCACGACTATGCGGCAGGTTGTTGTCCATGCTATGTTTGTAGTTTTAGGCAAATTAAACTAATTGGTATTGAGTCTGAATAAAAATTCTTATCTTAATAATAAAATAAATAAGTAAACAGTTTCTATTTTCATAGACGAAAGATTAACGATATATTAGCCCAATTCACAATCCTGTGCAAATGGTCTTGCATTATAGCATTTGCAAATTGAGAGAGTATTTGAGAGCATATTCAATGTATTTTGTTGGTGTAGAGTACAATTATTTTGCTAATGCAATGATGCACGAACATTTGCACAAGATTGTGAATAGGGCTATTGAAAAGAAAATTGAATACAATAAGTATATAAAATATAGACCAAAAGCTTAAGAAAATAATTTAATTACATATAAAAAAGAGATCAAAAAAATTAGGAAAACAAATTACGAGTATTGTCTCGGAATACAGAAATATAATACAAGTGTCTGCTACACATCAGGTTGTTGCCCGTGCTAATTTTCCCATATAAACACATGCATTCTATTTCTGTAGTAGTGTAGTCCGTACTCTGCTGCCTTGAATGTATTTCATGCATATAATTTTAATTTTTCTACATATTATTAAAATTAGTATAGTAAGCAGCGTCTTTCGTTTGGTTATATTTCACTGTCGCCTGTTTCTGTTGAATGCCGTCAGTTTAGAGTTAATCGTTCACTGTGAATCACAATTTATCTTGCCGTTGGATTAAACTCGAGTTTAACTTCTTTAATGCCAACCGTTATAAAAATACCAGTAAAATTTTTAAATTCTTGCCACTTTCAATTTAAGAAATGTTCAGTTTTGTAAATAACCGATCTATTATAGCTTTTTAGCATTTTATCTTATATTTTAAAATTATTTTGCTTTTATTTAAACTAAATTTATAGACTTAACAAGAAGTTGTTCAACACATAAACTTCTACTAGTGAAGACTTATGTATATACTCGTATATATCAATATATGACTTAGTTTGAGTGATTATCTTTTAAGAGCCACCAAGAGAAACTAGATATATGTATATATATGAAACCGTCCGATTTGATTAAGAAGAGGAAATATTAAACAGAAAATAGTCAACTAGAATTTGCTTAAACTTTTTATTGACATACTTGCCATAGTTATTATTAATATTATGATATTTATTTTTGCTAAAATTTAAGATTACTTATGAAAAGCTTTAACGAATAGTTTAAGTATTTAAATTTTAGTTTTTAACTACAACGATTATTATGAATTATACAGTATACATACATACATATATACATATATAAATAAGTCTATATACTATTTTAGATTATTGCATAGTAGTTTCGGATTAAATAAATAGACATATTTTGCACATTATATTTTTATATAAAAACGATAACTAAGAATCGTAATAACAGGCTTACAAATACAACACATTATTTTAAAAGATTGCAGGCGACATAGTTTTTCTTTAGATGTACACCATTTCAAAGTTTTTCTTATATTGTTTTTGAATGCTGACAGAAAACAAAAATTAATCCAAATGTACTTTAATTAATTCCAATCGGTTTTTGTTTTAAATCGAGCCAGGTTCAATCCCAAATCGATATTGATAATGTTGAATTTTTTTTTAATTGTTATGTTTCTCTTTTTTCCGTTTTTTTTATTTCGTCTGTTTTTTTATAATTCTTTTATATATCGGCTT
Organism: Linnaemya tessellans; assembly: GCA_951800035.1. NCBI lineage: Eukaryota > Metazoa > Arthropoda > Insecta > Diptera > Tachinidae > Linnaemya > Linnaemya tessellans. The sequence goes on from OX637533.1 coordinate 124,657,783, forward strand.
CCTTGTTTATTTTTCTTTCACTGACTTCGGAGTCGGAACTCGGCGCTTTCATAGTGTCGTGTTAAGTACTTCAGCCGGAAACACTCCTTATAGACCAAGTGTGCCCAAAAGTTCCTTATGGAAGAGTAAACACCAATCCATTGAAAGAAAACCTAATTTTTATTCAATATTTCTTGTTGTAAAAACAAATACACACAAAACGATATCATATGCTAAACAAAAACAAAGTCTTCACTGATGATTGCTGTCGTCAATGTCTACCAGCAAACCTTACGAAAGTGTTGTTGCTTCCACTTGCTTTTATAGAATGAAGAACAACAAAAAAATATCAGACAAAGTTGTTTGTGTATTTCGTATTGCTAGCACGGTTGCCACTGAGTAAAAAAATTTTCTACCAAAATTTTCTGAAAATGTTACCAAAAAGTTACCAAATTTTTTTTTTTTATAAAAACAAAAATCTCTATTTCTATTATAATAAAAACAACAACTTTTATTAATAAAAAACATAACATAAAACGTTTTAATTCATTTTAGAACATAAATAAATATTTCAATTCATTATACCTACGAATTCCGTATTTAATTTAAATAAATTATTTAATATTGTAGTCATTTAAAATAATCTTTTGGTGATCAAACATAATGACATTTGCACATTCACACAGTTGTTTTAAATGATTTTTTTCTCAGTGTTGAGTAATGCGGAAAAATGATAAAAGAAAAGCAATAATTTGAGCTGGAAGTACATTACACGCGTTTCACGCGTCGCGCGTTCTATGCGTTTCAAACTCAAGTTACATGCAAAGCGTTTTATGCGTCAATGGTTATGTTTTGATCAGCTGTAGTGTAATATTCACAAAAATTCATTTTGCTGAAATGTTAAATAATATTTCTGTACAATAGCAATCTTTTGTTGTATAGAAATTCGTAAACATATTAATCGATAACATTGAAAATGTTATATAATTTGTCATCCCTGGCTATCAAAAACAGCTGAAATTTTTTCAAGACGCGTGCCGCGCGTACAAAAGTAGAAAGTAGATCTACTTTACACGCCAATCGTTCTACGCGTTTTGCCATGTAACTTGTTACATACAATTACACTAGTCCTACTTTTTTGACAGACGCGTAGACGCGTGAAACGCGTGTTATGTACTTCCAGCTTTAAAAACAAAGTTACCAAGTTACCAACCCTAAAAAAAATTACAAATTTTGGTAGAATGTTACCAAGTTACCAGCCCTAAAAAAAATTACCAAATTTGGTAGAATGTTACCAACTATGGCAACTGTGATTGCTAGTGCAGGGTGTTGTATGTGAGTATTAAAACACACAGCCTATAGCTAAGCGCTTTTACAAAAACAAATGAGCATCTAGCGCATAGGGCCTGGGCACTCTAGTGACTAGACCATACGTCTACGGTGAAAATCGAGCTTGCAGATTTTTACTTGCGGTTTTTTCTCAGACTTTTGTCAAGTTTTTTTTTCTTTGGATATTTTGGCCTATAACAGCCAAACCATTGAGATTTTCGATCCAATACTATGACACAAATTGTAGCCAAGACAATAGTTAAGAACTCTGTAGTACATCGCAAAAGCATTGGATTTAAGAGTGCTCCTTCAGGCAGTTTCAGCCTTGTGAAAGTGCAAATTTTTCTTGATAATATTAGTCCAATTCACAATCCTGTGCAAATGGTCTTGCATTATAGAATTTGCAAATTGAGAGAGTATTTGAGAGCATTTTCAATGTATTTTGTTGGTGTAGAGTACAATTATTTTGCAAATGCAATGATGCACGACCATTTGCACAAGATTGTGAATAGGGCTATTGATAAAGTACCATTTTCAGTTGCTAATAGCGCAAAATCATAAAAATATAATTTATCAACATTTTCACGAAAAATTTGCACTTTCACAAGGCCAAAACTGCCTGAAGGAGCACTCTTAAAAAAATAATTTGCAGATTTGAATTTGAGTTGGAATATAATGTCTTATCTTAATAATAAATTAATAAGTTTGAAAACTAAGAATTGACATTAATTATTTATTTTATTATTTGTTAAGCTCGAGGTGGGTTTTTTTTTTATATAAAATTATTACAATTTTATTTTATTATTCACTATTTCGTTAACAATTTGTTAACATCGTGAGGAATAAGTAATAGAAATTATTGCCCATGGTAAATTGTTATAACAAAATCGAGTAATAAAATAAAATTGTAATAATTAAAAAAAAACGACCTCGACCTTAATAAATAATAAAATAAATTACCAAAATAAAAGTAAAAAAGTTAATAACAATTTACATCAATTAAATAGTTGCTCAATTAACGCTTAATTGCTATAATATGAAGTAAAATTGCAAATGCTGCACTGCTGAAAAGTGTGTTTAGTGATCAAAACACAACTCACTGAACAAAGTTCGTTGAGATTTAGCAACTAAAATGTGGAAAAAAATATCCATAAGCAAAATGTGCCGAGTCATGTTGAAGTTAAGTTATTGACATTAAATTTATTATTAATTAGAAAATGAAAAAAAAAAATAATAATAATAAAAAAAAAAACAATAATACAAAACGAAAAAAAATTAATTCTCCGTTTTGAACTTGAGGTCCTTATGAATATAAAAAAATTTTTGCTTTTAGTTGGCATGCGATAATTGTATTAGTGAACAGGAGGATAATTATGTCAATTAAGTGAATATTGACTCAATTAAAAATGAATGGCTGAACGACATACATATATTATGATTGTTTTAAGTATAAATTAATGATATTCGTTCTTAATTTTTTAAGTACAACTCGTTGTTAAAATAATTTAGTACGCGTTTCTTTCTGCGTAGAGCCCTGTTAACATTTTTTCCAGACAATTTAGATATTCGCAAACAATTTACAGTTTTTGTCTTTTAACTCATCTTAAAAAAAAATACTTTTAAATTTATCATAAAAATTTTGTTAAAAACTCGAACAAAAAAAATATATTTCAAAAACCTGGAAAATTTATAACAAAAAAGTTATAAGGAAATCCTGTATAAATACAATCTTAAGGATTTTTATTTATTAACAAGTTGAAAAACTTTTGCATGTCATTGTGAATACTGTTTTACATGATGACGTTTTAGTTGTGTCTAGACTTTTGTTTTTGACTTATAGATATTTTTCTTGTTAAATAAAATTAAAACTTTTGAAATGGTGTACATAAACATAAATAAATAGCAAACTAGTCTTAAAGTCTAGGTAAAAGTATAGCTTAATGTAATTAAAAAACGAACTTAATTTTGACACACTTAAAAAATTATTTTATGCCTAAATAAATTTAATAATTAAAACTTGGTTTTTAGTTTTGTTAGTGTAACTTAGAAAAGGAAAAATTGACAACAACAAAGATATTTTTTTTGGCAATTTAATTGCCACCCTTGCTTAAATTAACGAATTTCTCAATTTAACTGTTAGAAACAGTTTCTTAACAAATTTATTTATTTTAGGGAACTAGACTATTAAATAGTACTTAAATAAATATATAAAAAAAATTAAAATAAGTAATGAAACCAACTTAAGACACAACTAGGTTTCCTATTGTATATGTTATTTCCATGCTTTAATTGAGAAAAGTCTTATCTAAAATAAAATACTTTCCTTCATATTCATAAAATTTAAAATGAGCTTTAAATGTATTTTATTCAAAATTTTTCATACAAAATTTTCTAAAATCGTTTATTCGACATATTGTCGCAATTAAATTAGTGCGTCTCAGCTTATACATAAACTCACAAAAATGAATTGAGAATTACACAAGGTATGAAGGTGGAAAAACAAAAATAGACTTATATCGAATAAAATTTTTTGTTGGATTTTCTTGAATTTAAAATCCTATGGTTTTTCTTGTGTAATTCTCAATTTATTTTTGGGGTTTATGTATAAGGTGAGAGGTTTTGATATTTTGGAAATAGGTTAAAGTCTACTGATGATTTGGTGTAAGAACCAATGAAATGCAGGCATATAGACATACTTGTCCACATAACAAACAAAAAGCACTAATACAAAATTTTCTTAAAATAGATTTCAAATACATTTTATTTATATATGAATATGGGGATTTATGTGTAATAGTTTGGGAATACAACTGAACAAAATTTTTTAATAAATTTAAAACTTTGTGGCGTATTCTTTAGTAGCTTTTTAATTAAGTGTTTTTTTTTCTATTGACTTCACTGGCACATATTTTTAAAAGTTAGATAAGTCTTTTCTTTATTAAGGCAACGATGTAATAAAAAATATTTAAGTAAAAACGTACTACAAAAATTGATTTATGTATAACAACTTTTTAGAAAAAAGTTATTTATATATTTTTTATACTTTCTTCTAGGATTTAAATGTACATGTTAAAACGAACGTTTAGTTAAAAAATAAAATAAAGAACTGTAGTAAGTATTCCTGAAAACCATAAAAACTATTTTTTAAAAACGGTCATTCAGCTTGCTTGTTTAGCTCTAAAACTTAACTAAATGAGAATTATTATAAATTAATTAGAATTCAAATATTCTTGATATTATTTTTCAAAATCTTTTTTTTTTTCATCTATGTTTTACAAAGTTTGAACTTAAACATTAACTCGCTTATTCAAAAAAGAATAATGGGGACTTAAGTGTGATTTAAAACATAATTTTCAAAAAAAAAAATAAAAAAAATTAAAAAAAATTAAAAAAATAAATAAATAAATAAAAACACTTTTCTAGCCCACATTATTTTTTTTATATACGATAATAAATAACAAGGTTAAATGTAATGTTTTCACAAATTTGAATTTTTTTTTTTCAAAATATTGAATTTAAATGAAAATAACATGACACACTTGTATTATGGTTTTCCGGAAAAAGCCTTCTCCTGATTTATGGCGCATGTATTTAAAAAAAATGTAGTCCGGTATATTATATATTTTTAAAATACATACACACACACACATACTCGTAATTTATTTCAAATAAAATTGAAACAGTCTGCTTTAGTCCTAATGTGTCTAATTAAATATTTATTGCAAATATTTAATACTATTGTGTACATATAAATATATAATTTAACAGTTGAAGGCAAATTGAAAGTTATTTGAATAGGGAAAAGATTATGCGATTATGGCCACACTGATTGTAATAACAAATCAAGGAATTATTTCACCTATTTGGCGCCGCCGAACTCTATTTAGTACAGCTAAATTTTATATATAAAATTTGTGTTTTTGTGATATATTTTCATTGTCAGTTTAAAAGAAACTTATACCCTGTTAAAATTTAAAAAAATTGACTAGACATAATTATCTGTCACAAAATTGACTCCTAGGCTGATACAAAATTCTTATTGCGAAAGAAGTACAGAATGTATTTCTTGTAGCTGCTACTGCATATTAAATTCTTTTTTTAATTTATTTTAATTTTCAATCAAAAAGTTTTTCTGTTTACATAACATGTAAGAAACAAGTAAAAGTTACTTATTCGGTTGTGTCGAATGTTATATACCCTTCACCGACGTACGTCCAAAATATTTATTTACATGCATTCATTCCAAACTTCGAATCATCTTTCTGATGTTCAATACTAATTTTTTTTGCTTCCTAAAATATAAATTATGTATGTTTGATTAGCGCCGACAAAAGTTAGTTTGATATTAAAAAAATGTTTAAATTTTCCACCTCTGCAGCAGTTTTTTTTTGACTGTTCTGGAAGTTTACTTTGTAATTCGATTCCAATGGAAAACTGTTCGAAACTGTATGCTTCGAACATAGTAAATCGAAAGCATTTTTTTTCTAATCGGATTACGCAGTAACGCCCCTGATTTCTGATATCAAGGAATTTTTTTCAAGAATGTCAAATATCTTTTTAAAGAAAAAGATAAATTTGTAATTGAAAACTCCAACTGAATACAATAGCATTGCATAAGAGTTTTCACACTGATATGGTTTTAATAAAATCTGGTTTTAACGTTAAAACCAACTGTTAAAACCTGGTTTTATTCCACAAAAAGGTTTTGTTAAAACTCACTTAAAACCATTTTCGAATTGATTTTAAGTAGGTTTTATGAAGTGCAACCTTGTTTTTGACTGTGCTAATTTCAGTGCTGCCAAGTTATATATTGTAAACAGCTGGTATTGTTTTTAGCATTTGTTGGTATAAAAACAAGCGCATTTTTTTTGTTCAGAATCAGCTTACGTTTTTTATATATAATAACTTGATTTCCAAAAAGTTCTTTGTGCTAGGAACACAAATGGTGTTGTCCACCGGGATAATTATTGAAATTTCTTTTTGTAATTATTTTTGGGGTGACCATATGAAAAAGTGGGAAATAGAAAGAAAAACTATATTATAAAAAGTGATCAAAATTAATAAAAAGTCGTCCGAATGATAAATTTTTATGAATTGGTGAATGCATTTTTAGTATGCATTAAAAATTTTCGTGCTACATGCAACATTACAGTAATGAACTATGTTTTTCTATAAAAAACTAGTTTGAGTATTTGAAACCTGGGCACCTGATACTGTTTTGTTCGTCGTTCGCTGAGGAAACAATTAGAAATAAATCTATTTCTACTTTCGCTGAGTATGACGAATTTCGCCCAACGCCACGATTGTGTGCATTTTCATATACACCAATGTGTTTTATTTTTGGCGACGAATATTCGCGACCGAAAATTCGTCGTTCGTCGCAGTTGTGTTCCTAGCATTACTTTGTTGAAGTAGTTCCATAATTTTAAAATATTCATTCGCAAAATGTAAAATAATTTTTTTTTAGAACGCATTGCAAAACTTTTTCTTTTTGTTCCTTCAAACAAAATCTTCTGTTGTACAGGTTGTCCATTAAGTGTTGTAAAAATAGAGAACAAGTACAACAACAAATTCACACATACATACATATCTATGAGCGATTTAATTTCTTTTGAACAAATTTGTTATACAGCCTGTATGTTAAACCCAGAATTTGCAGTGTGAACGCAAAATGAGCTGTTTATGGCGTTAACGCTAAAACCAGGTTTTAACTTTCAGTGTGAAATTATTACAAGAAATAAAGTAGTGATTAAGAAAATTTTTCTTAAGTGGACTTAACCGCTTATTACGTATGATATATAAGATTCGGTACAGCCGAATACAGGACTTTTACTTGTTTTTTTTTGCTATATTTCCTCATATATATATATATATATATATATATATATATATATATATATATATATATATATAAATATATATATATATATATATATATATATATATATATAAATATATATATATATATATATATATACATATATATATATATATATATATATATATATATATATATATATATATATGTATATATTTCTTATGTTTTTTTATTAATTTGGCGGTTAGGAGATTAAGTACAGTTTAATATCTGGTGAGAAAATTTCTCCTGTTTCGCTCTCCTTATGAATTAAACGATAATATGTTGCTTATAAAAAGTTGAAAGTCCGCAACAATCGAGCGATATTCGCTGCATAACGAAACATGCAGGACAACACAAATCAACTAAATCGTCTCGTCTGTCAGTATTTCTAAGTTATACTAGTCACAAGAATAATCCCCCTTATTCTGTAACTGTTTGTCAATGTCACGTCAAGACAATATCAAAAATAGGACACTTACCTATTCGTTGTGGACAACAATTAACTACATCTGATATTCTGCGAATTCTCTCTAAGGCCTTGAGTACAGCAAGAGGCTGTTAAAAATTATCAATTGCTGAGAAAAAGAAGCATAAAAGTGTCCTATTTTTTATATTGTCTTGACGTGACGTTGACAAATAGTTACAGAATAAGGGGGAATATTTTAATAAATAAGTCAACAAGTTGTAAAAAGTATTTCGATCAGTGAGACTGTTGTTAGTAGTTGGCTATAATCGATTCGTCCTTTAAAATAAGTTTCAAGTTCGTCCTTCTGTTAAACTGTTAAGTAACAAATCAAAACTGTTCGTTTGTCACAGTGTTGTTAATGTCATGTTTAAGCATACCTAGATGTATTGATAAAAAAATTTTCATTAATTTATTTATGTAAAAAAAAAAAAAAAATAGAATTACCTATAAACGTTAACAAATATGTTAAACATTAGCAACTCTTACTAACCTATTGCCAAAGATTAACAGAAAAAAACCAGAAATCAAATGCTAGAAATAAATTTAAATATCAATTGAATATTAACTTTTTTTATATTGCATTTCCTTTAATTAATTTTTGTGCGATGTAATAAAACTATAATATTCCTTATAAAATTTTCAATAACAAAAAGAAAATCAAATTTTATTATTAAGTCTGTTTGTTGTCTTGTCTTTTGTTTTATTTTCTTTAATTCTATTTTTAATAATGTCATTAAAAAACCGTGTAAAATATTTTAATGTTTGCAATATTCTGCTCCCTACTTGTATGTTTTCTCTAATTTAATATTTGAAAAATTTTGCAGCAATTTATGAAGTGTTTGTTTTTTATTAAAAGTGTTTTGAGATTAATATTCTATTTATTTGTAAAGTTTTTATGCTTTTTTTTTAATATATTTTTACATATTTCTATTGTTATATAATCATAATATTTGCTTAAATTATTCCAACAGCGATGGGCAAAATAATGGCAGTTTTCATAATGTTAATAAGGGTAAAACTTTTAGCAGCAATATATTTATAAGTATTTATAAATTACGTGTGACGTCTGAGAAGTCGGTTCAAATTTTATACATACATATTTGCAAATTTTTTTCTTAATATAAAGGGTGTTTTTATGAGAGCTTGCTGATTTGAAATTTAAATAAAACACATATCATTTAACATTTAAATATAATTTCGGGCATATGGCCACCACGACTAGTTTGCACAAAGGTTATTCTGAAGGTCCAATTTTCGACCACCTTTTCAAGCAATTTAGGGCGTATTTCAGCAATGACGCTTTCCAAAGCGTCAATCGTTGCTGGTTTATCCACGTAAACCAATCATTTCAGGTATCCCCACAAAAAATAATCGAGTGGCGTCAAATCACACGAACGCGGAGACCAATTCACCGGTCCATTTCTCGAAATAATGTCGTTGAAATGTTCTTTCAATAAGTCCATTGTTTCGCCCGCAGTATGACAAGTGGCACCATCCTGTTGAAACCAGGATCCATATCTTGAATTTTTGGCACCAAAAATTCATTGATCATGATTCTGTATCGATGTCCATTCACGGTAACGCGTCGTCCTTCCCCATTTTTAAAGAAATAAGGACCGATGATTCCACCAGCCCATAGACCGCGCCAAACAGTACATTTATCGGGATGCATTGGTAATTCTTGAACGGCGTGTGGATTATCTTTGCTCCAAATACGGCGATTTTGCTTGTTGACATATCCATTGAACAAAAAATGCGCTCCTCACTGAAGAGAATTTTGCGGTAAAAAAGCGGATAAACATTTTTAATTGAACACTGTTTTTGAAAATAAATTTCCACGATTTGGAAGCGTTGTTCTGGAGTTAACCTGTTCATGATGATTTGCCAAACAATACTGAGTAGAGACGTCACTTTAAACTGTCAAAACAGCTGTCAGACAGCAGAGTGATTCGTATAAAAAAAAAACTTCATAAAAAAACACCCTTTATTTTTAACATTTTTATTTTCAATACAGCATTTTGTGCTAGAAGCAGTGTTGGCACATGTAACGATTTATCTTGTTTTTGAGGTTTTTTTATGCGCTCAAAATGATAAAACGATATTTAATTATTTGAAATGATGAGATTTTATGGTAGTGTTTTTACTTTTATTTAAAAAACAACTTTGCAACTTACTATCTGGCAACACTGTTTTTGACAGCTCAGCTGTTTTCTTTTCACACGTTACTGTTAAGCATGTTCAGTTTGGTCTACAAGTTATCCAAGAATCGGCTTACAAACGAACAACGATTGCAGATCATAGAATTTTAGAAAGTGCATCCTATACTTCTTGTGTTCAGGGACGGTCTTCATTTCTGGTTGAATGGATACGTGAACAAGCAAAATTGCCATGAGCAGTAAGAGGCATTGCAATGCAACCCGAAAAATTCTTTGTTTTGTACAGATTATGGGCCAGTGGCATCCTAATTTTTTAAACACGACGAAGGCAGCAACGTTAGTGTGAATGACATGTGGTTTCAACAAAACGGCGTCACATGCCCCAAAGCATGCGAAACAATGGCCCAATTGAAAGGCGAGCTCCTCGGTGAACTGTTTATTACACTTTTGAAGCCCTCCAATTGGCGGTTTAACGCCTTTACAATATTTCTTGTTGAGGCTCATGTGTACAGAGACAAGCCAGCAGCGGTTAGCACACTGGAAGCTAATTTCCCTTATTCTGTAACTATTTATCGACGTCAACGTCAAAGCAATATCAAAAATCTTATGTTTAGATACTCGTTGGGGTGAACAATTGAATTCTGCTGATGAGCTCAAACTTTTATCTAAAGGCTAAAAATTAGCAAAATGCTATTAAAAGCGGGGAATTTGTAAAGAAACAGTGTAAATAATTGTCCTATTTTTGATAATCCCCCTTATTCTATTTGTCAACGTCAGCGTCACGTCAAGACAATATCAAAAATAGGACACTTACATACCCTTTCTGTGCAACAATTAACTACTTCTGACAGCCTCTTACTACTCTCTATGTCGTTGATTATAGCAAAAAGGTGTGAGAAATTGAAAATGTTTGAAGAGAATGAGTATAGAAGTGTTCTAACTTTCATATTGTCTTGACTTGACGTTAACGTTGACAAATAGAATAAGGGGGATTGTCTATTGACGTTGACGTCGACAAATAGTTACAGAATAAGGGGGAATATTTAAGAAATTATTCATGAGATACCGGCAGATATGATGGAGGGAGTATGTCAAAATTGGATCTGACGTATGAAACACGTAAGGCGCAGCCACGGTTCACTCATTTATGAAATCAGATTTAAGCATAGAATTATAAAGATCGTTCTATCGACTCAAATGGAGATTTCATACATTTCTTTTAGTTTTAAGTGTTTTTTAACTCAAAAAATCACCCATTACATGCATATATATATTTTTTTTTAGAAAGGCCCGCATTTATTTTTTACATTTTTGTTAGGAAGAGTTGCACTTTAATTTCATATCTGCTTTCTAAGCTCGGCACTTATCAGATGGATCTTTTTTTTTAATAATAAACATATATGTATATGAACCGACTTTATTTATTGTTAATATCATGAGAAAACTTTTCTTACACCTAATTTTTGGTTTAATTGAAAATGTTTGCTGCTATTTTGCCCACAACTGTTTTTATTATATTGTATATCAAATATGATATTCTTTAATGTAAATAATAATCAAATCCCCTTTAATGCATTTTGTGTAAAAATAATCGTGTATTTTGCAATTGCTATCAACAACATATTTCACTTTTCTCAAAACCATCATCAAGTTTGTAAAGCATAACGGCCATTTTGGTTTACGTTTTATTTCCCCACGAAACACGCATTCTATTGTGTTTTTATTGTTCTCTCTCTCTCTATTTCTCTTTTTTGTTTGTTTTATTTTCACACTCCTAAACCTGCGTGGTAAATTGATCTCTTAATTACAACCCACCAATTAATTAATTAATTAATTGAATGAATGAATGATTGGCGATTCGGTGTGATGTTATTTAGGGTTGGAAAATGAGGATATGACACCAACTCTACGTCAATTATGGACTGCCATACGTCAATTGCAACAGGATATGACACAAATTAAACAGATAATCAACGATGAGGTTGCCTTGCGTGTTAATTTGCAACAATTGTTGATGCAACATTTAGAAACTGGCAGTACGACCAGTAGTAGCACGCCGAAATGTTGACTATGGAAGTAATTGCTCCCAGGATCGATTACAAAAAAAACGCGACAATCCATTACTCGTACTGCTTAAGATAATAATGAAAAATAAATATATATGTACTATATCACCATGTATTTGATAAAAACCATAACAACGATCAACGATTTATTTAAAAAAAAAAATCTAATTTTGTTCAATTTTCAGTAGGAGTTTGCGGCACCAACTCCACTTGTTAATTTGTTTATTTCAAATTTTATCCATTTATTTATTATTTATTTAATATTATATTTATTTGTTACAAATAGTCTAATAACTAATTACGTATTTAATAATAAATTTAAATTCTAGATAGTGAAGAGTAAATTGGCGAAAGTTTTATTTGGTAATAAAAAGTACTTGAATAAAGGACTGGAAGTTTTCGGGCCCAGCAAAATTTATAGTATTTTCATAAATGAAACTACTAGTATTTATTGTAACCTGTATAGTAACTGCCTTATGTATAAAAAATATACATATATCTGATTTGTAAAGGGTTTATAAATCCAATTTTGTATGGAAATCTGTTTGATAAACCTTTTATATATTCAAAAATAAGAAAGGTCTTAAATCAGTGATGTCAGCCTCATACATAATTGTGGAAGCTAAACTCACATGTACGCTTACGCTCTTTTATTTTGAGAGCGTAAAATATAATTGTTTACTGAAAAACACTCTCATTCAGCGGGAAGTATCGCAAGTCCTGTTTTGAGGCCTCTAAACAGAAATAATATATTTATATAAATATATATATACAATACATATAAGAGGTTTGAAATAAGTTGAATCCCACTGTATGTAGGTACATCTTTTCGAAAATTTCTTAAAGTAGCTTTTAAATTAATTCATAAGTAAGACTTTTTGTAAAAATTGTTTCTCTTGTATATAAACTAACCAAATGTTCAGCTTAAAAATGGAGAAATATTTTAAAATTAAATATCTGAGCACTTGGCAATTTTCGAAACCCTTTTTGACAACTTATAAAATTAGAAGATATTATTGGTAAATAAAAGGATACTCTTAGAAAAGGCCACTAGTTAGGCCTCGCAACCGCACATTTCTCCCGCTGGGAATGTAAGAGATAAGAGTGATCTCACCAACACAATCACATTTGACATCACTGTCTTAAATGTTAGCAGAGAGAAGTTTGCGGAAGCAGAGTAAATCCTTTAACAAAAAACTTCAACCGCTAGAACTTCAAAAGTTCTCTCTCTCTCTAGATCAGACATAGGCACAAACACATCAACATTTTGAGTTTGTGTGTGAGAGAAATTTTGCATACAAACGAGCATTCTCCTCACCCCTAAATAAATTTTTTCAACAAGCGCCCAAACAACCGTCTTGGTTGGATGCTTGTGATTGACTGAATTGTTAATCAACAATTTTGTGATTTGTGAGTAACTACAAATACGTGTGACTCTCAATAGCGAATTTATATACATGTGAAGTGCGCTCATCCACAATGCCTATGTCTGCTCTAGATTACATCTCGCGACTGCTTTTCAAGACAAATATGGAAAACGTTTGAACCCTAAAGGCCATCCCTGCAACTTCCCGCTAATTTGAATCGCTAAAAATGCTATTATTTTAGTTTTCAAACTGCTATAACTTTCGAATGAATTAGACGATTCTTACGTAATTAGCGGTGATTGATAAAGCTCTTCGAGTGCTACTATAAAAGAATCGAAAAAACTAATTTATCAAATATATAATTTCGATGTCAAGAGCTGAATCGATTGGTAAAGCTGCTTAAAAGTAATTAAAATTGAAAAATACCATTCAAATATTTAGTAAATAAAAACTCGTTTGTGTCGAGGTCGTTCCGGGAAGCGCGTGGAGGAGACATCTCGCTTTCCCCCCTAAAACACTAAAAACTAAATTTTTGGGGTTATTAAGTGTAAAAGAATAATTTTTTGATGAGAAAGATCAGAGAACATCTCAGCTCCTTCATAAAAACTGCAAAAAAAATTTAATTTTTAAGGGATGTTGGCTTAAGGAATACAATTTGTTAAATATTTACACTTATTTATAGCCAAAGCCCACTAAAAGGGCGGGGTCCAACAATAGATTTTTCTTATTTTTTCCGCTTTGGAAATTCTTTGACACAAAAATAGTGTCATTTGCTTAACAGAATTACAAAATAAATTTAAAAATCATGTTATTTTTTAGAGATTGGTTTAGTTCTTCTTAGCGGAACTTTTTTCCCTCGGGCCTGATCCAGCCCATTTACGAAGTTGAGCTCTGATATCTGTCAAAATGTATTTATAACAAATTTCAATGGTGTGACTCTTTGTCTTTGGACTGAAACGTGATTTACACAGACGAACTGACGGACGGACATGACTAGATCGTCTTAGATTTCATCACTGATCAAGAATATATATATACTTTATAGGGTCTTAAAGGGATATTTCGCTGTGTTCCATACGAAATGACGAACTAAATATATCCTTCAATTCTTTTTTGAAGGGTATAAAAAATAAAACATTTTATCTCGAATCGCTTTCAATTCACACGAAATCTAAGTTTCATTGAACTCTTGGTTCGATTCGATCAATGCGTGCAAAAGTTGTTAACGGTTGACATGATTACACACTCATTCACGCGATCACACATGGACACACGATCACACATGGACACACGATCACACATAGACACACGAACACACACACACACGAACACACTTACACCCATACACACACAGGAAAATACACACCCTGCAGGAGATCGAACCAGTATCAAATTAGTATTGCACTAGTGCAAAAATCACCAGTACTAGTTCCCAACTGTGAACTTTCCTACACCATGTTAGTGCTCAAATTAACATTGAGTGTGTTTGGAAAATTACTAGTTCCATTGGTACTAGATGGAAAATACTATTAGTACTAAATGAGTACTAGTATAATTTCTTCTAGTAGGATAGTAGTACAATCCTTTCTGCATTAAGAACTGGTTTATATATAAAAAAATCTCTAAATTTATTGGTTTTTTAAACCCAATGAAATTTGTTAAGTCTTTGTCTTCACAAGCAATACATACACACAAGCAGGGCATACACACGCACACACACACACCTACACACTCACGTACATATGTACTTACACGTACATAAATTACTCCTATCGGAAGTAGCCAGGGAACTCAGAACGACGAGATCTAGTGAAACTCGATTTTTGCAATACGAGATAAAAACCAAGAACTTTTTGATTTATTGAAAAATTTAAATTTATTTTGGTGGGAAATTAAAAAATGCTGCTGTTTAAAAAATAATTATCAAGATAAAGAAAGTATCCCACATGTGAACAGAATGATACACAATCAGAGCTGCCGTTTTGATATATAAAAATTCGAATTATGATAAACAGGTTCGTGAGCAGAGTCACCCTTCCCCACCCGCCAACAAATACGATAACATTTCAGTTTTCTTTTTGTAAAATGTAATTTCATTTAGTTCCTGTTTTCGGTAAATAAAATAACACTTTGTTTTTGTTTTTATTTCAATGTAAAATTATAAACGATTATTTTTATTTAATTTACAAAAACAGGCACTTAATTTAATAATATTTTATGAAATTTGTATTAATTCTTTGAAAACTCTAGTCCTTAAAAGTACGAAATTAGTTTAAATATTTTGCCAAAATGATATGAAGGGAACCATAACCGACTAATTATATTTGATATGCTGCATAGAATTAAATTTTACCTAAAATTTAGTTTGGAACATCTTAAAAAAAAAAGAAAACAATGCAAACAGATTTTTTTTCAATAATAAAAAAAAAACTTTTGAAACGCAAGAACATTTTTCTATACTCTTTCAAAAATATATATTTCAACAATTAATTTAGTTTAAAGAAAATTTATACCAAAAAGCAATTAATTTAAATTAAATTAGCTAATATTTCTAATTCTATTTAAATTTATTTTAGTTATTAAACAATCAAATATTAAGTTCATTAGTCAACAAATTTAACAAATAAAATTAATTAAATTAAAATGACTGGACAATAAGTAATAAAAGAAAAATTAACTTAAATAAATTTGTAATAAAATAAGAAAGAAAAAATACAACGATTATGCGTTTATAAAAAAATAATAATAAAAAAGTATGTATTAAAAATCAAATTATTTACTAATTTTCTCTTTTTTTTCAAATTCTCTTTAGGTGCAAGAAAACTCATTCTGCTGTTGAATCAAATAACAAAACTGAAAACTGCCAAACTTTGTACTCAATAATTGCAAAACTAAAGTAATTATTTTTCTCAAACTTCATTATTATTATTAAACACAAAAAAAAAAAACATCTAAAATAAGCAGCTGAATTAAATTGCGTACACCAGATCTCGCAGGCCACAACAACAACAGCAACCAGGTGAGTCAAAATATAACAATAAACAGTTTAATGTAAATAATTAATTTAAATATCTCACAAACATAAACATGAAAAACATAAAACTAATCTCTGCTGCATAGAAAATTCATTCGTAATTTGTCACAAACACAATCTTAATTACTGATTAGAGAAAAGCAGCTTTAAGAAGCTGTTTTTTTGTTTTCGAGAAAAGAAATATGTCCCACTTAATAAACAAACATTTTTAATGATATAAGAAGCCAATAGTTTCTTGTTTTCTAATACGAATTATAGGGTCGTAAATATTACCCTCATCTAGAGAACACTTTCTCTCACTTTTATGTCATATACGAGGGCGGGTCAATAAGGTCGTGCATTTTTTAATTTCGCGCCTGTTAATTGATGTGCTGGGTGCTGTTGGCTGAAGTAGTAGAGCACGAGACTATGAAGCGGAGGGTCCTGAGTTCGAGCCCGCGCTGAGTCATGAAATATTGTGTTGAATTCTTCTGTTCAGAATTAGTGCGTGGTTGTGTTAGTTGTTGCCAGCCTGTTTCAATGATGAAGGCATAATCACTGATCACTGAACATAATTGGCAGCGACTGACACTATCATGTACTAAAAGCAGAGTAACAGCACCCACATTCGTCGGCCCTGTAGCAAAAATTAGCCGGCGAAGCTACAAAAACAACTGTCTATCTTCTCATCTTTCCTAATCTGTCCCCTCAATACTATCCCGTCGTTTTCAGTTCCGGCGCAATGCATTGCATATATAGGGGTCATCCCCTGAGTGCTGGTCCAAGATTAAAAAAAGAATAAATGGCAATCCTCCTGTCAACATTTGAATAGTGTGTGGGTGTGTGTGTTAAAAAGATGGAAAAATCATTATAAAAAAAAACGATCCTTCAAACCAAGGCTAAGCTTGACAAATATTCTGCGAACTCTGCACCATCCCTTTCCATGGCAAAGAAGTGATTTATTAAATTTCGATGTGGCCGTATACAAGATGACGTTCTGGACGCCCGGTTGAGGTCTCTACAATCAAAACAATTGAACAAAAAATCACAATATGGTTTTAGCCGTTCGGAGATTGAAAGTGAGAGAGATTGTTCAAGCCATAGGCATCCCACATGGTTCAGTGGTTTCAATTTTGAATGATCAAAATTTAAACCACTATTCCCTATTCTCTAGATTTAGCACTGAGCCACTATTTATTGTTCTTAACCTCGAAGAAATGCATTCGGCGGAAAGAGATTTTACTCCCAACGAGCGACGAAATCATCTCACAAACAAATGCCAATTTTGATGACTTCGACAAATCCACGCCTGTCATGAATAATTTTTCTCTCGAAATTTTTCCCTTTTCCCTAAAATTGCAATCATGAAAAAACTCCCCGTGAATGATTTCATGCTAAAATTAAATTACCCTTATCGCGAATGAATAGAGCAGTAAATGTAATTATTTTCTATTATAATTCGGGAAATACCCTTTTTATATTTTTGCTTTGTAAAAACATTTATAAACGACGCAACTCGAAGCACTAACGACGCAACTTCGAAGCCAGGACACTCAAACTGAAGCAAAATCGAAGCGACGCAAACCGGGGTATGAGTGAACTAAATATTTAGTTTTTAACATTCACTGAGAACTGATAGCGAGAATAAATTCTCACGGGAGATTTACAATACCATTTTTCCCTTCGAGTGGAATAAAAATTTCACTTGAACAAAAATTCCCCTTGTTATTCACGATAGGAATGATCATATTTTTCGGAAGCGACAGCAAAATAATTGAAGAAACGTTGGACTAAGTGTATAGAACTCAAAGGCAAATAAAATAAATTTTCATATAAACACACCTGAGGGTCTACTGCGTAATTCGATTCGAACGAAAATGCTTTCGAATTACTATGTTGATAGCATGGAGTTTCGAACATTTTTTAATTCGAATCGAATTACGTAGTAACCCCCCCCCCCCCCCCCCCCCATCTGTATTTTATCCAAAAAGTCACGGACTTATTGACCCATGCTCGTACATATGGTTCAAAATTTTGTGATAAGAGCGGACGTCTGGCAACGTGCTAGAGCCGGACATTTGACACACAACAAATAGACTCTGTTCTCATTTTTCTACTTTAAATTGGTAGCAATAAAACTGAATTTGTCAGAAAAGTGTCTTATTAAGCCAATTTCTTTCCTAACCTCAAATTTGCCCACCTTTGAGCTAATACTGAGTAAAGCAAAGTGTTTGCTGGGATACATTAAGGTTAACTTTTAGAAATTTCTAAATTCCAAGCAATAAATAGAAAACTTTGCATTTTATCTGTTACAATAATAAATGCTAATTTTATGGATGTGATTATGGCATAAATTAAGTTGAATTAACTAAACACGTCGTAAAATCTAATCAAATTAAGCCTTAAAATTGACTCATTACGGCTTCTTGTATTCGATTTTATTAACTGGGCTATACGAATATAAAACAATTTCGTTTATAATTTCTTATTCGAAACTTTTCCCGCTGTCATAGAAATTTGTTCTATTCAATCACAAAATTTATGCTCCTCTTGGCAAGTTATTTCTCGCACTGGCGTCAATAGAAAGAAACTCGTAAGAAAAATGAAATTAAAATTGTTGGGAAAAGTAACAAAAAATTAGATATAATAAAAAACTAGTTTACATGCATGTCATTAATTTCTATATTTTAGAGATCGTTCGCGGTGGCTGTTTGCCACAAACAAAATAGAAAACTAGTAGTTTATTATTTTATTTTATTTGTATGTTTTTGCGTTTTTGTTTTTAGAAAATTGAAAATACATCATTAATATTAACATCTTCTTCCCCAGCCAGCCATGTTATCTTGTTTAACCTCCATAGGCAAGCGGCTTACTCTTCTTAGCCATCACAGCATAGAATCCATAGACTTTATTAAAGCTGACATTTAAGAAAAGAATTTCTTTTTCTTTTCGAAAGAAATAGAAATCTAAGACAAGCGTGTGCATTTGTGTGTGTGTGTGTGTTTGTGTTTTTATGTAAAACTTGTAATGAAATCAATATGTTTGTACGTCTTCATATGCGATTCAAATAATAAGTTAATGTACGCGTGTGTATGTCTCCTGTTACCATGGGCAATTTCTAGAACATGAGTTTCCATATGCACATTTTTACATATTAAACAGCCAACCAGACAGACAGACAGACAAACAGTCATACCAGTAGTCAGACAGACGGACAATTATTTGATGCATTTATGAAAGTTACTTGTTTGCATTTGATTGCAAAAGTAGTTTAATTTTCATTTTTAAAAAAATTAGTTTTTCTTTTGCTTCTTTTTTTTTTTTTTTTTTTTGGTGTCGGTCATCTTAATGGACCAGTTTTAAACTAGAGTTCAAAGTCTTTTATTTGGCTGTTGTTGCCTGCACTCAATCCTATAAAACCAAATGTGGGAGTTGCATCTTTTTGTTGCATGTGGGCTTTGTAACACACTTAAATATATTTCACGCATAAATCAGAACTAGAAGTCATCTATTTGGCTGAATTAAATAAAAAAGTAGAAAAACTTAAATTAAGATAACTTTATTTTAAAAGTACCACAATTGCTCTGCAAAAATACAGGGGATTTTGATAGAAGAAGCCGAAGGTGCCGAGGTCAATCTCACACTTAATCGTGAATATGGGTTCAAAGTTTTGTGATCTGCACTAATGCATGGGTGCTTTAATCGTTGTCGCCCGGTTCAGTGTTTTTGTTTTATAATATTTTTATTTTTGTAAGTAGGACCAGTATTCAGGGAATGCACTTAGCAAATCGGTGACACGTACTGTCGCCTATTTTTGCTAAAACAATTAAAATAACTTGCCTTTTCTTACTTTGAATCCGTTTTAATTTTACTATAGTAAACAATTTGCCAACAGCTGATTGATTGTTGACAGTATTGCCATACTGAAATAGCTAAATGCAGTATAAATTCACTGTGCTTTCCTGACTGCTAATGCAAATTAAGGTTGTCGTCAGTCTACGCTAAAACATTAAAGTCAACTGATATATATATATGTATATACATATATATATATATATATATATATATATATATATATATATATATATATGAATTGCTTAACTTTGCTGTACTACATTTAGTGCTGTCGAGCTAAAATCAGCTGATAATATGTATTAAAGAAATGGTAGCGAGGATCCACCGTTATATGACAATTTGATATTCAATCACTTCCTCACTTTTAATAAGCAGCTTCATAACTTTAAAACACCGATTTATGGCCCTTTCACCCTTATGTCCTCGTATAAGAAAAGTATGGTGTTAAGTATGTATGTATGTCTAAATAGCGAATATGGATATCTCAAAATGCCCGAATATGTGGAAATTCGAATGCAAACATTTTCACATCACTACTACGCACAGTGGGATTTTTTATGCAATAAGTAATTTTTTCGACTCATAAAATTTAAAAATGTAATGATGCAGTTTTGTGGAAAATTTATTCAGTATGAAGAATCCATAAACTGTTACTCAAAAAAAAAACCGTTTATTTGTCTTAGAAATAATGAAGTAAAGTCACATGTACATTTTGGCCCAAAATATTTTGGTTTCTATGGGCTGTAGGTAGTGGGCGTGGCCAATTTTGATGAAACTTTATTTTATTCTTAATTGAGGTAATAAAAGGCTCTGTGACAAATTTCAAAAACTTTGGGCCAAAAATATATTTTGGTTTCCATGGGCGGTGGGTAGTGGGCGTGGCCAATTTTGATGAAACTTTATTTTATTCTTAACTGAGGTAATAAAAGGCTCTGTGCCAAATTTCTAAAACTTTAAGCCAAAAATATATTTTGGTTTCTATGGGCGGTGGGTAGTGGGCGTGGCCAATTTTGATGAAACTTTATTTTATTCTTAATTGAGGTAATAAAAGGCTCTGTGACAAATTTCAAAAACTTTGGGCCAAAAATATATTTTGGTTTCCATGGGCGGTGGGTAGTGGGCGTGGCCAATTTTGATGAAACTTTATTTTATTCTTAACTGAGGTAATAAAAGGCTCTGTACCAAATTTCTAAAACTTTAAGCCAAAAATATATTTTGGTTTCTATGGGCGGTGGGTAGTGGGCGTGGCCAATTTTGATGAAACTTTATTTTATTCTTAATTGAGGTAATAAAAGGCTCTGTGCCAAATTTCTAAAACTTTGGGCCAAAAATATATTTTGGTTTCGATGGGCTGTGGGTAGTGGGCGTGGCTAATTTTGATGAAACTTTATTTTATTCTTAATTGAGTTAATAAAAGGCTTTGTGCCAAATTTCAAAAACTTTAGGCCAAACATATATTTTGGTTTCTATGGGCGGTGGGTAGTGGGCGTGGCCAATTTTGATGAAACTTTATTTTATTCTTAATTGAGGTAATAAAAGGCTCTGTGCCAAATTTCAAAAACTTTAGGTCAAAAATATATTTTGGTTTGTATGGGCGATGGGTAGTGGGCGTGGCCAATTTTGATGAAACTTTATTTTATTCTTAATTGAGGTAATAAAAGGCTCTGTGCCAAATTTCAAAAACTTTAGGCCAAACATATATTTTGGTTTCTATGGGCGGTGGGTAGTGGGCGTGGCCAATTTTGATGAAACTTTATTTTATTCTTAATTGAGGTAATAAAAGGCTCTTTGCCAATTTTCAAAAACTTTGGGCCAAAAATATATTTTGGGCTTAATGGGCGGTGGGTGTGGCCAAATTTAATGAAACTTTATATATTTCTTAATTGAGCTAACCAAAGGCTCAGGGCAAAATTTCAACATTCTACGAGCACTCCTTATATATTTTTTGCCAAACATTGTATGAACAAATCCCTCTGTGCTCCGTACCAATTAAAATAGTCGTTGTTCATCAACTTTGGCTAAATTTATAAACTTGTCTCCAAATAAGCAAGAGTTTTCCATCCGCTAATACAAAAAATAAAAATGAAAAAATAAACACAAAATTAATTATCATTTGGATTATTGCACTAAATTTACGGCTGTCAAAAAACTAACGGACACGAAAATTTATTTATCAACAGTTTACATTTATTATTAATATAAATTATGTTTGCGGTGTAAAACAAAAACTAAAAAAAAAATATTAATTATTATCTTTCATAAATAAATAGTTATTTCTCCACCACTTAATGGGAGAAATTAAATTCAACCCATTTTCATCGTTGAAATGCGAAGCCGTTAAATGTTACGACAAATTATGAGCGAATGAAACTCCCACAATTTCCAGCCGCAGCCCAGCGTAATTAACAAACCGAATGGCATTATTAAGGCTTTCGAAAGACAGAAAGAAGAAAAAAAAGAGATCAGAAATATGTGTCTTTTTTAATCTCTTCTAATTTATTAACGTTGAGAAATTTTGCTAAAATTAAAATTATGTAAAAAAGTCTAGTTCATTTGTTTGTTCCTTTTTTGTACTTGTATGCTCTGATTAAAATTATTAAGTGTTTTTTCTCTAACCATTGTTGTCGTCATTTGTTCATACATCTATTAAAATTTTTTATGTAATAGGAGGGCGGTTCAAAAAGCATCCTATTCGATATGGGCGCAGATGCTGCTTTTTTATAGTTTATTACTTGTTTCGTGTCATTTACAAAAATCATGCGACTTTTTTAATAGATCAAATGATAAACAGCGAAAACTACTAGCAGTCGGAAAGATGTAAGAAGGGAATGAGTTTCAAAATTTTTAACCACATTTCGCAACAAAGTTTCGCTTATCTCGTCAATGCAGTGATGAATTTCATCTTTCAGAATCTCAGTTGCTAATGGTTTCTTCACGTAAATGCGGTCTTTCAAATGGCTGCAGAGAAAATAATCCTACGGCGTTAAATCAGAAGAATCAGGCGGCCAATTGACATCGCCAAATCGAGAAATTACGCGACCGGGAAATTTCTCATGTGAAACCGAAGGCCACTGATTTGAAAATTAGTCAATTGTGGCTAATGACCTGGCGGAGTTTCCATAGGGTCACTTTCTTTGGATGTAATGGTTTTTCGGGGACTGATGTTCAAAATGGCGAACATGTTTCTTCGTATATATAAGTGTGTTGGTGATGTTCTCTCTGCTTTTGATTTGTATAAATCAGTTTTTGAGGGAATTATTAAGTTATTGATTTAATAAAAAATCTTACTAGATTTAATAACAGACGAATGCAAGTTCAACTGGACCACATATCCTTCTAGCAATACATTCTTAAAATACACAACAAAAACAAGAACTAAGGAAATGATTTCTTTACTCTAGAATGTTGTCGGTGGTGAGTTTTTGCCGGGATGAGTCAGATGATGATCTGACAAGAGAAGAAACTCTCATTAGTAACACTAGCAATATTTTAACAGAATTAACCGAAACCATTAGAAGTATGAAAAATTAAAAGAGCGATCCTAATGGCTTAATGGCAGATTTTATATGTTAAAAGAAATCTAGGAAAATGACTGAGAACTTAGATATTGAGTATTATGGGTTGCTTTCGATTTCTCCGACGTCTACGATAAGTAAAAGAATTTTTTCCAACTCAAAGTTTTATAAAAACTAAGGAAGGAAGGGGGAGTCTCTTAAATTCTAAACATTGAACCCAAATTATTTTTGTATACGATATTCTTAAACTATTCAAATAACTAATAAAAGGATTTCAGTTAATTTTTTAATTAATACATAATAAGTATTACATATTTATGAAATTTTTTTGTGAAAAAAACGACGAAGTTCATTTTGATTTGAACGCCCGATTTCGTACAAGGCTTCAACAATCTTACTGCGATACTCAATTAAGTACTTCTCCATGATTGAATTTGTCAAACTCTAAAACAAAGAAATTTCAAATTAAGTTGTACAAAAAAACTGGCCGTTAAGGTGGGACCACTCTATTCCCCTTATTCTGTAACCGTTTGTCAACGTCACGTCCAGATAATATAAAATGGTACACTTCTGTACAGCTTTTCTTCAGCACTTGGGAATGTCTAATAAAACGGCGTTAGAGAGCAAAATAACAGGCTCTTGGAAGTACTTAATTGTTGACCACAAAGTGTAATAATAGTCCTATTTTTGACATTCACCCCTATCGTGAATAACAAGGGGAATTTTTGCTCACATGAAATTTTTATTCCACTCGAAGGGAAAAAGTGATATCATGAATCTCCTGTGAGAAATTATTCCCGCTATCAGTTCTCACTGAATGAAAAAAAAAGAGAAGAAGCTGAAAACAACATGAAAAATCAAAGAATTTGTGTTGAAAAATTTAAGTTTATGCAATAATTTAAAAAAAATTAAAAGTAGTATGACTAAATATTTAGTAGTGAAATAATTTGGATACATTTTGAAAACCAGACAAAACAAATTAAAAATATTCTTAATCTTTAGAATAGGAGCAACAAGTTTTACAAAGACGCAGGGAATTGATTTGTTGCAAAAAATATAAGTTTGTCTCTTGTTGACGGGTCTTGCCACTAAAATAAAATTTGCAAACTCATATTTGAATTTTTATAGAAAATGTCTTCACTTTCTACGCTATTCCCCACCAAAAACTAAGTGAATGCATTAAAGGGAAAAGTGAAAAAACTCGCCGGGGAAATATCATTCACGATCAGGGGAATTTAATTTTAGTGTGATATCATTCACGGGGAATTTTTTCATGATTGCAATTTTAGGGAAAAGGGAAAAATTATTCATGATAGGGGTGATTGTCTTGACGTGACGTTGACAAACAGTTACAGAATAAGAAGGTTTTTATAAATTGCCAAGGCGCTGTGATGATTATTAGTGCTGTACACACGCTTTAAAGCATTTCTAAGATAGAAGAATGAGTGAGATACTTCACCCATCCGCAAAGTTAATTACAAAAGATCTCAAATGAAACACGTACAAGGTAATCGCATCTTCTAATGTTTTCTTTTGAGATGGACCGGGTTATTTGTTTAGCTTAAGAAGCATTCAACCTTTCTAATGCTATAACGAACTGCATAATAATTTGGGATCGCCTTAATAGATTTGATCATTTTAGAACCTTTCTCGCTACTTTTAGTACAAAAAATATAAATAAACAACGTACGCTTATTCAACGCTGCTGCGGCTCCCATTTTGATATTTGCCAAGTTCGTATTATTTTCTTTATACGGGTATAACTTAACTGTTCACTATGATTAAGTTTGGTGTTCCCTTGACTTAAAGAACATAAAGAATTCAACGACAAAAGTTACGCGTGTGAAGAAGCAGTTTTCTCCACTGCTACGAAATAAATAACTGTGCAAGATTACAATGTGGTACAGCTTGCAGTGCTTCTTGGTTTCGAGCATTCAACAAACCGCCTTTGACTAAATTAAGTCAGTATTATTATTATTTTTTTCTCTAGTTGTTTTGGTGGTGCTTCTTTGTGCTCTTGTGATCTGTGTTGTTGTATTTAGTATTTCCTCTAAAGTGAGGGAATCCACTTAGTATTTTTTATAGTTAAAATAAGAAAAAAGTTAAAGAATCGCAAACTCCGCTTGTAGAGTCACGAAGCTTTTAAAAATCGCACAATAATTTTTGGCTAACTTTTAATGTTTGTTGTGTGCAGTTGTCGTTGTTGTAGGTAGTTTTGTTCTTTTTGTGTCAAGTTGTCATTAAATTAGAGTTTGTAATTTTACACAAAAAAGAGAAAGAAGAAGAAGAAAAATAGCATTAAATGATATTGCAATAAATACAGGATGAGCTGACGTCAAAAGGCAAATTATTTAAGAGCTTTTTCGTTAAAGGAGTTGCTACAAGAGACGTAAAATCAAATTGATATGGGATTATAAATAATGGTTTTTATTATTTTTATATATATACAGGGTGGGCAAATTTGAGGTTAGGTAGTAAATTAGCTGTCAAATGATGAAATGTCAAGAATTGAGCATCATCCTTTGACATTTATTTAGTATAAAGTTGGGAAATTTTATCCATAGAATGTTGCCTTGTTGAACAAAGAATTTTAATTGTGGAAATTTGCTACCGAAATGGTAAAAGTGTTACTGTATCACTTCGTAAAATTCCAGCCGCTTTTCCTTGTAATCATGCTCCTTCTGAGACCGCTGTGCGTAATTTAATCGCTAAATTTGAGGCTCAGGCTACTGTTGCTTACAATAGACCAAACAAATACGCTCCTATTGGCCGTAGCGATGAAACGTATCCGTTGTACAGCGAAGTGTTGAGAATGAGCCTGGAATAAGCAGTTGTGCATCACTAGGGACACTTTGCGCAACATTTTGCAACTCGTTCCAGAATTAAAGCCGGCCGGTCATTAATTGCGGTGAACGTTTGCGAATTGGGTGAACGCAAATAACGCATTTGTGAACAAAATCATTTTCAGCGAATTTCAAAATTGTCGCATATGGGGCTCTTAAATCCACAAAGTCCTCGAAAAACCATTGCAAATAAAGAAAGTGACCGTATGGTGCCGTTTGTGGTCAGGCGGCATCATCAGCCCGTATATTTTCAAAAATACTCAACGAAATGCCGTCATCGTGAATTCTCTGCGCTACCAAACCATGACAGCCGATTTTTTGTGGCCACAATTGGCTAATGGTTACAAGAGTGATCTTTGATTTTAGCTAGACGGTGCCACGAGCCACACAGTCGGCCAAGCAGTTCACGTTATTGCAGGAGAAATTTCCCGGTCGCGTAATTTCTCGATTTTGCGATGTTAATTGGCCGCCTCATTCTTGTGATTTAACGCGCTGTATTATTTTCTCTAGAACCATTCGCAGGTCCCGATTTACGTGAAAAAAACCACAAACAACTGGTGCTCTGAAATATGAAATTCGGCGCTGCATTGACGCGACAAGCGAAGTTTTGTTGCAGAATGTGGTTAAAAATTTTGTGAAAGGAGCGGATGTCTACCGATGTGCTAGAGGTGGACATTTGTCCGACATTATATTCCATTATTAATTTTCATATTTCTACTTCACTTCTGGTATCAATGAAACTGAATTTCTTAAAAAAAAGTGTGCCAAGTTACTTCCTTACTTCAAATTTGACCACACTTTTTTATATAAAATAATGTTCAAAGCTCTTTTCAGGCACATTTTTATTTCTAAAAGGTTTTACAACAAGATCTTTGTTTGTTGACACAATTGTGTCAACACCAACAACATGATAGTTTTGACATTTACTTTCTTGACGTATTCGTAGTAGATACATTAGCAATAAAATAATTAAAATCCACTATGAATATAGTGATTCTGTTAATGTTACATTTCGTAAAATTCGTGATATTTTCGGACAACATAATCGTTCGGGCCAACAAGCAAATTTGCCGCATTTGTGCTTCTGAAAATCCTACAGCGATTTTTGAGAAGCTTTTGCATGCTCAATGTGTCATTGTCGCTATGACGGCTGGAGGCTTAATTGTGCTGTTTTTTTCTCGAAGATCACGGTCAATGGATCACGCTACCGCGTGATATTAACAATTCAATTTTGGCATATTATTGATGACGTGGATGTCACTGACATGGTGGAGATTTGCCCGATATCATTTTTCATATATATGATTGCTGAACTTTTCTCTTCGTAATACAATAAAAATTTGAAGCATCTTCATCTAAATTGTTTGCTTTATTTCGCTTTAGAAAACAGAGTTCGTGTTGAAAACCCCTTTAAAAATATCAGCAAATGTTAGATAATTATGTAAATACGAGTAATATTTTGTCCTTTAATGGCATTTTCTTTTATGAATAAAAAGTACTACATGTAATTTGGCAATATTTAGAAATGTTGCATATATTGCGCGTAGAAAATAACGCAAGTTTCGGTATTAAGCAATAAAGTGCAGTTACAATCAATCACAAAACCAGCTGTTAATACGGTGCTGCACTCATGCCCCTTGAATGAAAATGAGTGATGAATGTATACCATATTTTTTCTCTTTAAGGGCCATTATTACAACTTAACGATAAAGTTCCCAATAGTTAACCTTAACATTAGCTAACGTGAACGATAAAGTGACCTTTAAAGTTTTTCCATTATTACAACTGTCAGATAAAATAAAAAATCTAATTTATATATTGTGGCAACATTGCGGTGGATACCGACTACTATTAGTGGTTTTAAAAAAGCGTAGTGGCAACGATCTACTTTTGTTTATTTCTTAAATTGAAAACGTTATTATCTTTTCTGTGTGTTAAATTATTTTGTTACTTGCGTTGAGTGCTTTTGTTGTTTGGATAAACTGTGTTATTGAAAATAATGTGAAAGCTAAATATTTTGACAATAAACTGTCACTGAAGTTACCATATCTTCAGCAGAAAATATGGCAGCTTCAAATTCTTATTATTCACTTATAAAGTTACCATGAGGATGAAGTAGATATTAGCTTATTTGTCGCTTCTTATGTTAATATTAATTTGTAATAACCAAAAACCATTTATCTATCAAATAACATCCTAAAAATAACTATTTGTAAGTTGTAATAATGGGCCTAAGGGAAAAGATTAACTTACAGTTTTAAAATAACACATGTTTTTCAGAAAAGAACGTAAAAAGTGTAAAAGGCAGAACAAATGCAACATATTATTCAAAGAAGAAAACGCTATAAATTTTGTATTTCTTTATATAAAAAAAAAAATTCTACCTACTGTACACTTCAGGTGATTTAACATTTTTGGTACCACCCTGTATAATGAGGCAAATTTCTGGCCCATGAGTGTGTGAGTGACAGTCTGTATTGTATTGCACAATTGGCGGTGTGCACGTTTCTTGGCAGAGAATCATGACAATCGAAAAGATATACAATTATTTTTTTAATGATTCCACCACTCGTGTCTTAAATTTTTTTTATGTATTTTTTTCATTTCATTATTTCGCATTATTGTTGTTTTTCTTATTTTTATTTTTATTACTTTGTTTTGTTTTGGTTTGGGATAATTATGTTGTGCTCCAGATATTTAAGTAATTTGACGAAAATTAGAATTTATCTGTTGTCTAAACTTGTAACTGTAAGTGTGTCTTTGTCTGTTGGAGTATCTGTGCATCAAATTGTGTGCCCAAGAAATTTTTGCGTTCATCTAAGAAATCTTTAAAACGTTGTATGAAATTTCGTTACAGCAATTTATTATGTTTGTGTGAAAATAGTTAATATGGCAATTTGAATTTGCCTTAAATTGTACGTATTCATGCTAAAGCATCAAGGTACTAGTATATTTATGATTTCCTTATGGTTTGACTAAGTGGCTGTTTGACATGATCAGGGAAACTTTGAAGAAAAACAACATAATAATTTCTTTTAATTTTGAGTAGGCATGTGATGATGGCTGCGAAAGATAAAAATCACATTAATGCAAAAGTGTGTCAATTAGTTTTCTTTGGTGGTTTTCGTTTTATGTGATCATTTCGTCTATCATATTTTCTTAATAACTTGTGAAAAAAATTTGAATGTATGTAAATACGTAGCAGAAGTTGAAACAGAAATAGGTTGAGGTTTTGTAGATGTAAATTTGTATATGCGAGTGTATATGGAAAAACTGCAGGAAATAGTAAATACTGATGTAGCCGCTACAGCTACTACGATGGCAGTTTCACAAGTACCTGATTTCGCTGCTAGATTAAATTTTCGTTTCTTTTTTGTTATTGAAAAATGCCCTTTTTTGGTAATTACAAAAGGCATTTTTCATGTTTCAAAAGAAGCATTCAAGTGCCTCGACTTCCTAAGGTGGTGTAAGACATACTTCACTCCATCTGATCTCCTTACAATTTAAACCACTTATATGTTTCAGACCGAAAATGGAATACAACTCTCATGTATGCTTCAAAAAGTATATTTTAAAGTTACTCGACCGTGTACTGGAGAGGGGTTGAAGAAACTCATCGGTGACGGAACTCTATTGACTCACTTGAGCACTGATGCAATGTGGGGCATGTTTCACTGTTGTATCGTTTTTTTTATCTTGGACCAGAACTCAGGGGATGACCCCTATATATGCAATGCATTGCGCCGGAACTGAAAACGAGGGGACAGATTAGGAGGGATGAGAAGGTAGACAGTTTTTTGTAGCTATTTCAACCTTTTTTACTTCGCCGGCTAATTTTTGCTACAGGGCCGACGAAGGTGGGTGCTGTTACTCTGCTTTTAGTACATGATAGTGTCAGTCGCTGCCAATTATGTTCAGTGACCAGTGGCTAAGCCTTCATCATTGAAACAGGCTGGCAACAACTAACACTGATCAGAAGAATTCAACACAATATTTCATGACTCAGCGGGGGCTCGAACTCACGACCCTCCGCTTCATAGTCTCGTGTTCTACTACTTCAGCCAACAGCACCCACAATTGATTTTAAATCGAAACGATTTAGAGAACAAGACCGTATAACGTGCTTCCTTAATTAATTTTTTTTTTTTAAGATTTGGTGGTCGATATTTCTTATCGCTGAAATCATCAAGGAGAGTTTCTTTCCTTTCAGCCAAAAGAAGGAGAAGTTTTTTAAATACTTTTTATCTTATAGATTTCTTAATTTTGCATTTTGCAGTCAAGCAATACAATTTCTGTCTTCAAAATAGTGCATGACAAAGGCCAACCTCGTTTAACCGATTTGGATCTACGTTTGAAAATATTTCACTATTTTAATCTGAACACTCACTGACTATTTAGTAGGATGTTTATCTAATCAAACTTTTCCTTGAAAGTAACGTTTCTGCTCTCGTCATCTTTGAAAAAGATGCCATTGGCCTATAACCCACATCAAACAGTGAATTATTTTCGGATGCATTGGCAATTCATGAAATGCTTCTGCCTGCGTTTTACACCAAATATGCCAGCCAATTTTGCTTGTTCACGTATCCATTCAACCAAAAAAGCGCACGAGCATGAATTTGAATAATAAATTTCAATAATCTGCAAGCGTTGATTAAATTATAGACCAAACTGAACACGTTACACGAAAACAGCTGAGCTGCCAAAAAAAAACAGTGTTGCCAAAGAGAAAGTTGCCAAAAAATCACTCTTTATTTAACGAAACAAATTTTTATTCTAAAACGTTTAAATATATAAAAAATTGTATATAAAAGAAATTTAGCGCCATAAAAAGATACAACAGAGAATTCTTGTGAACCGCTGCTCTTTCCTTCTAAACCTTAACTTCAAACACCGTCCTCGCAATCAATAAAATCGCTTGCTTTTCATTTCCAGCTTTTATTTCTTCAGCATGCATTCATTGTATTATTCTACACAAATTTTTCCTATATGGTTTCTAATTACATTTTGATAGAAAAGTTGAAGAAATGTGAATTGAAAAAAAAAAATGAAAAAAAAATCTAAAAAAAGACAACCGCAGAATTGTCACTTTCTGGGTTTGAGAGAAGAGAAAAAAAGTCGAAGAAATAAAAAACCACACACGACATTGTATGGATTTTTTTCTTATTTCTGTGAACTGCAAAAAAACACATTTATTTCTTTCTGCTTAAGAAATTTCAAATCGTAAGAATTCATTTTTTGTGCCGTTATAACCTTAAGGACTTTGTAGTTTTTGCAGTTGTTTTGGCAGAAATAAAAATGATAAAAATCGTTTTATAAGAAAATGTTAATGCTGAAGCCTCGAGAAGTGAATAATGTTTGGGGATAACGAGCCTTTTAGCATTCTACGAATAAATAGTTAAACTTGTTTGTAAATTTCCTTAATGTTGGCGAATTTATGTGTGGATGTTGGGTAGGCTGTGCCGGAAGATTGCCATTGAGTTGATGGATATTTGCACCCTACATTCGATTGGCTTATTTGTAAAAGAATATGATTTGATTCTGTGAAATACTTCTATTTTTAATGAAAAAATTCATATCCATGATAAAAGGCCAATTGTAAAAAAAATCATTAAGAGGGGTTTCATTTAATTTATGGAAATTCTCATGACTAACGCTGAAAATAGGATACATATTTTGGTATCACAGACTTATTAAAATTATCGTCGAAAGGATGCACATTACAGGGTGCCGCATTAGGTGTGTTATTTGCTGTCGGCCTCTTTCATTCAACATTACTGACACCGTCATATACTAAAGAGGCAAGTACAGATATAAAAAAATATGGCAAACAGTTGACCCTACAGGCCATCCCTACAACTTCGCGCTAATTTTAAACACTAAAAAACACTATTATTTTAGTTTTCAAACTGCTATAATGGAATCGAGAACACTAAGTGATTAGATGTATAATTTAGGAGCTAAAAAAAATCACTTTTTTGAACTTTTATTCGTTCACGATCACGGTTGCCACTGAGTAAAAAAATTTTCTACCAAAATTTTCTACCGAAAATGTTACCGAAAAGTTACCAAATTTTTTTTTTATAAAAACAAAAATCTCTATTTTTATTATAATAAAAACAACAACTTTTATTAATAAAAAAACGTAACATAAAACGTTTTAATTCATTTTACAACATAAATAAATATTTCAATTCATTATACCCACGAATTCCGTATTTAATTTAAATAAATTATTTAATATTGCAGTCATTTAAAATAATCGTATGCTGATCAAACATAATGACATTTGCATATTACGCCGTTGAACAATTTGGCGCACATTCACACAGTTGTTTTTAATGATTTTTTTTCTCAGTGTTGAGTAATGCGGAAAAATGATAAAAGAAAAGCAATAATTTGATAGTTTGTCAAGCCTTAAAAACAAAGTTACCCTAAAAAAAAATTACCAATTTTGGTAGAATGTTACCAATTCTGGCAACTGTGTTCACGATATCTTAAGAATCGAATTTGAGCCGATTAGCGGCGATCAACGTGGTTTTTCAAGAGGTGATTAGTTTGTAGAATTGGTCGATAAAAGCTGTTAAAAACATAGAAATAAAAAAGTATTTTTTCATATATCTCGAAATCTACTGGTCCGAATCGGTTCCAATTCACAGAACTCTTTAAAGCACGACTAGTTTGGTTCGCTTCGGTCCAGACGTTCAAAAGCTTTAAGGTGCTGATATACTTATACACACACACACACATATATATATATACTCTCAGGAGTAGTCAGAAAACCATCACAGGAACTCAAAACGTCGCGATCTGGTAAAAACGAGGTAAAAATCTGTAACTTCCCAATTTTGTAAAAATGTTTAATTTTTTTTTTTGGCAGAAAACTAAAAAAAGCTGCAACAAATTTATCTTCTCAAAACATCCTTCCTAAATAGTTCCGGCGCAATACCCTGCATATGTAACGGTCTTCTCCTGATTTCTGTAGGGCTACTCTATAATGCGATGCGAAAGGAATTGCTGTCGCATTTCAATGTACGAGGGCGGTTTGATATCGAAGCTACCTAAGTAGGAAAAAAACATTTATTTTTTCAAAAACCATTTATATCTCAACATAGTCTCCCTCTAGCTCAATACACTTAGTAAGTGGGTGCTGTTGGCTGAAGTAGTAGAAGACGAGACTATGAAGCAGAGGGTCGTGAGTTCGAGCCCGCGCTGAGTCATGAAATATTGTGTTGAATTCT
This sequence comes from Linnaemya tessellans, assembly GCA_951800035.1. NCBI lineage: Eukaryota > Metazoa > Arthropoda > Insecta > Diptera > Tachinidae > Linnaemya > Linnaemya tessellans. The sequence continues at coordinate 124,691,473 of OX637533.1, forward strand.
TCTGAACAGCATTAGTAAGTGGTTGTGTTAGTTGTTGCCAGCCTGTTTCAATGATGAAGGCATAGTCACTGGTCACTGAACAGAACTGCCAGCGACTGACACAATCATGTACTACGAAGCAGCTACAGGACCTTCGTCGGTCCTGTAGAAAATTTAGCCGGCGAAGTACAAAAGTTGAAATAACTAAAAAAAAGTCTCTATCTCCTCATCTTTCTTCATCTGTACCCTCAATACCTTTCTAGTTCCAGCGCAATGCACTGCATATGTGGGGGTCATCCCTCGAGTGCTGGGCCAAGATAAAAAAAGCGGTGAGAGTGCGATCACAGGGGAGATGTGTAAACATCTAGTAGTGAAAAAGCTATTAATCAAGTGTTTACTGAAATGTAATGCTTAAAGTTATTTTACAGCAAAGGCTTTCGAACTGTACAGCCCTAGCACAATTATTAGACTTGTGTCCAACTAGCTCATTCGCTCAGTTTTGACAAGAACCTCTGATCAAACCCATTTAAATTACATAGGTTCGATTAGAGGTTCTTGCAAAAACTGAGCGAATGAGCTAGTTGGACACAAGTCTAACAATTATATGTTAATGAAAATTAGTAGCTACTATTGCGCACTAGATGGTGTTTATATGCAGTTCTTAAGTTTCTCTGTACTTGTTGTTGTCCGTATGAATGACAATCTCAAAGACGAAGAAGACTTTTGGTTTGGCAAGTTTAGTTTTTTTGTTTTCCTTATTTTGCTTTGTTTTAGTAAATTTCTTATTAAAAGTGCAAAAAATCTTTTTTAAAGTTATTAAAATCAAATGTTTTTGTACTCATTTTATTTATTTGCCTACGATAACATAATGTACGACTACTACTATTGCACACTAGACTTGTTTCCAACTAGCTCCTTCGCTTAGTTTTGACAAGAACCTTTAATCAAACCTATGTAATTTAAAGGGTTTGATCATAGGTTATTGTCAAAACTGAGCGAATGAGCTAATTGGACACAATTCTATTGCACACTAGATGGTGTTGAGTGTATTTCTACGCAGCTGTTAAGTTTCCCTGTACTTCTTGTTGTCCCTATGATGACATTAATACACTCATATGTAACTCACACCGATTTGATATTACTCTAAGTTTGTGATTGTATTGTGCAAAATATTTTTACCCATTTTTGGGTGAAAATATTTTTTTAAACAAAAATTTTTTTTTTTTTAAACAAAAATTCCATTTTAGGATTTTTGTTTAAAATTCAACAACCCAAATTTTGGCATATTTTAATGGCTAAGTAAATTATTCGCTCCGTCATTTTATGAATTTGCTTTGGCAGTCAATTGTGCAATACGAATTCATATTATTAATTGTACAATAATGAATCTACTATGAAATTGAGCCACTACTGAACTAACTGAGCGAACTAGTTCAATAGAGTGAGGCAAGCACTCACTTAGAAGAGCACAAAACTGGCGAGTACTGATGATGGAAGTGTAGCGGCGTTCGAAAACAGCTGTATTGCTCTGCTGTGTAAGTAGAATAATTACAATGATGTGGACTTTTCCTTGTACCCTGAAATATTTATTGTGTCTGTTCTGAATTTAACTCGTTATAAATCTTAATTGAACTTAATATAGACCCCCCCCCCCCCCCTGACAGTCGTATTCCCCATACAGATGAACACTTAAAATGTTACGAGTATTTAAATATAAAAATGCCTGCTCTGAAGTACTTGTAACTGTCATTGAGACATTTTCTACTATTTCCTGAAGTAAAACTTCAAGTGCCATAACGAGTGTGCATTTAGAAGCTTTTTTTTTTAAGAAGAAATTATTCTATTTTCATGATAATTCCGGCAGCTCTTTATTAATGATCTTTTGATGAGTTGTGTGTTTATTATGCTTTTTTTAAATGTTTCTTTTATTTCCACTTTTACTAAAACTGCTAGTTTTTTTCTTCGTTTTATTTTTTTTTCAAGATTTATTTTTTCTTTCATTTGGGTCTTTTTACTTGAGTAATTAAGGTCGTCGTCATCATCGCATTTGATACCTTCAAGGTGCAGAAACCATCAAACAATTCATTGTATCCAACTTATCCATTGTCTTCTGAATACCATGACTACTGTAACGTTTTTCATTTGTTTGCTGCTTTTATTTTTGTTTATTCATTTCATTCATTGGAAATAGGAAAAAAAAAGAAGCAAAACAAAAGCTTCAATAAAAGTAAAATTCATGCTGCCTATTTCCTTTTCTTATTTCTATTTTTATTATAATATTTCCATAGAAAATAGGTGGTTTCTTGAAAAGAAATACAGAAATAGAATGTTAATTGTTGTTTTGTTTTGGAGTTGTAAGTTCAAATAACAAAAGAGTAGACAGCAAAAGTAAATTATACCCACTCGCATTTCAGTGATATAAAATTTTAATCCACGTTTGAGTTGTGGAAAAAGAAAATCATTTTCTTTTTTAAGAAGGCGTGCTATGAATTTATGGATGTTCTGTTTTCTAGTTTCTTGAATTTTAATCTATTGCAGTTAACGTGGTCAAGAATTATTGAGACAATTTTCTTTATTTTATCTACTCTTTTCTTCTTCATTCTGTTGGACATGAAAGTAGAATTCTTATATTTACATTTATTGTTACCCGTAAAAGTGAAGTTCTTTCTTGCAGAAAAAAAATTAAAAAATATTAGTAGCAAGATCGATCTTAAGAGAACGATCTTCAGAAAGTGTGTTGTGTAGCAATTTGACTTATTGTTCATACGGTGGGTCCAACTTTGGCATATTCTATCCAGCAGAGGGAGGTTGCTATTGGCTGAATTAGTTAACACGAGACTATGAAGCGGAAGGTCCTGAGTTCGACTTCGCGCTCAGTCATGAATATTGTGTCGAATTCGTCTGATCATCATTAAGTGCTGGTTGTGTTAGTCGTTGTCGGCCTGTTTCAGTGATTGGCAGCGACTGACATGATCGTGTACTAAAAAGCAGAGTAATAGCACCCTCCTTCGTCGGACCTGTAGCAAAAAAATTAGCCGGCGAAGTAAAATCGTGCAAATAGTTACAAAAAAAGTTTCTGTCTTCTCATTCCCTCCCTTCTAATTCCGGCGCAACGCACTGATTATGAAGGGGTCATACCCTGAGTGCTGGTCCGAGTTAAAAAAAGACATATCGGCCGGAATTTCACTAATAAATTCTTCAATATTGTCTTCTAAAGGGTGTTTTTATAAGAGCTTGCTGATTTGAAATTTAAATAAAACATGTCAAATTATGAAATGGCCAAAAAAAATTTTTTATTTGGTAGATAATTTCTTGTCATTTAACATTTAAATATAATTTCGGGCATATGGCCACCACGACTAGTTTGCACAAAGGTCATTCTGGAGGTCCAATTTTCGACCACCTTTTCAAGCATTTGAGGGCGTATTTCAGCAATGACACGTTGACTACTGATTTCCAAAGCGTCAATCGTTGCTGGTTTATCCACGTAAACCAATGATTTCAGGTATCCCCACAAAAAATAATCGAGTGGCGTCAAATCACACGAACGCGGAGGCCAATTCACCGGTCCATTTCTCGAAATAATGTTGTCGTTGAAATGTTCTTTCAATAAGTCCATTGTTTCGCCCGCAGTATGACAAGTGGCACCGTCCTGTTGAAACCACATTTCGTTTACACCCATATCTTGAAGTTTTGGCACCAAAAATTCATTGATCATGATTCTGTATCGATGTCCATTCACGGTAACGCGTCGTCCTTCCTCATTTTTAAAGAAATAAGGACCGATGATTCCACCAGCCCATAGACCGCACCAAACAGTACATTTATCGGGATGCACGGCATGTGGATTATCTCTGCTCCAAATACGGCAATTTTGCTTGTTGGCATATCCATTCAACCAAAAATGCGCCTCATCACTGAAGAGAATTTTGCGTTAAAAAAGCGGATAAACATTTTTAATTGAACGCTGTTTTTGAAAATAAATTTCCACGATTTGGAAGCGTTGTTCTGGAGTTAACCTGTTCATGATGATTTGCCAAACAATACTGAGTAGAGACGTCACTTTGAACTGTCAAAACAGCTGTCAGACAACAGAGTGATTCGTATAAAAAAAAACTTCATAGACACGAGCCTTCACATACACCCCAAGAAATAGTCTAAAGGAATTAATTCGCATGACCTATTCGCGGCCAAATGACCAGCCCCAAACGTGAAATAAACTGTTCACCGAACTCACCTCTCAATTAGAGTGCCTCTGTGGCTGATGGGTAACAATGCTAGCCTGTCAGTCCAATGGTCGTGGGTTCGATTACCAACGCAGACTCTGGGTGTTTACCGCAGACAAGCAAATCGCTTCGCGGGTTGTGTTCGTTATTTACAAAAAAAAAAAATTTTTGTAAATATTGTGTGGCACTGTTTCGTTGAAACCACATGTCAGCCAAGTCCATTTTGGGTAAAAAAAATTCGTAATCATCGCTCGGTCGGTAGTCATTCACATTAACGCTCCTGCCTTCGTCGTTTTTGAAAAATTATGCCACCAACCCATAATCCACATTAAATATTTAATTTTTCGGGATGCATTTACAGTTCGTGGAATGCTTCTGGCTGCTCTGTTCACCAAATACTGAATTTTTTCTTGCTCATATATCCATTCAATCAATTATGATAACGAAGCATTTTCTTAGCTGAGCATGAATTTTGATAATAAAATTCAATAATCATTCATAATTCAATAAAAAGCATTGTTCGTTTGTAAGTTGGTTCATCGTTAAATTGTAGTCCAAACTGAACATGTTGCATGAAAACAGCTGATCTGCCAGAAACAGTGTTGCCAACAGAAAAGTTACTAAAAAAATCACTCCGTAAATATTTTGAAATATCTCAGCTATAGATAAATTAAATTGTTGCCAAATTTGGAAATATATCAATAACTCTCGCGCTGTAAAACTATTTAACTGTATTATTATTTTTATTTAATGTTAGTCAGCTTTTTCTAAAATCCATCCTGCTAATCGTCTGTTTTTTGGCCACCCTGTGCAATTTTGCTAATTCTTTTTGCCTTTTTCTTCAAACTTATCTCAACATCCATCCAAACAACCATGAAATTGCCAAAAAAAAAAAACATCCATTGTTTACCTTTTTTTAATTTCTTTGTTGTGTTATCTTGCTAAGTCTGACATTTTGATGAATGTTCAAACATGTGTTCTTCTGTCTTCAATTCTAATTCAAATAAATATCTGAACTTGTAACTTGCACTTCAACATGCATTTTCTCGTACGACATTATCTTGATATTCGTACATACATTTCTATCTTTTGAGCTTGTAAAGAAATCTATGAAAATTAAAAAAAAAACTTGTAAGAGAACCTTAAGAACATACCTCTGAATGGAAAGAAAACAAATAAGAGAATTAAAAAAAAAGACAGCAGAAATAAGAATGAAAATGTCGACCTGACAAAATTAAGCTGAAGATTGGCATGTGTCATGATGAAGGTTGCATCCTACTAAAATGCCATTACAGTCATTTAATTTCTGAAAGAATTAACAATTTCTTTTTTTAAGGTAAAAATTTGTGTACTATGAAAGTAAATTAAATAACTAATTTAAAAAAAAAACGACTTCAAATTGGACAAATTAGATACAAACATGTCTTAAATAAAAAAAAAACGCTTCCAGTGGGCAAATGGGTGATTTGTTAGCAATGCTCTGTGGGCAACACTTTTATTGACAGATCACCTGTTTTCGTGTAACATGTTACTGTTAAACATGTTCAGTTTGGTCTATTATTTAACCATGAATCGACTTACAAACGAACAACGAAGTTTTATTATCAAAATTCATGCTCGGCTAGGAAAGTGCATCGTGTCCATTTGTAGTTGAATGTGTACGTGAACAAGCAAAATTGCGAATTGGTGCGAAGATCAGCCAGAAGCATTCTGAGGGCTGTAAATGCATCCCGAAAAATGCAATGTTTGGTGTGGATTATGGTCTGGTGGCATAGAAAACGCTAACGTATGACGATTACAATCTGTTTTTTGCCATGTTGTTTCAACAAGACGGTGCCACATGCCACACAGTCAGCGTTCCGTTTGTAACGCAGCGAAATATCCATCTGATTTTATATTCTTGATCAGTGATGAAATCTAAGACGATCTGACCATGTCCGTCCGTTCGTCCGTTTGTGGAAATATATCTTGAAGGATAGCGCAGCTCAAGTTCGTAAATGGGCTGAATCGGGCCAGAGGGAAAAAAGTTCCCCTAAGCAGAACTAAATTAACCTCTAAAAAACAACATAATTTTTAAAGTTTTTTTTTCGCTTGGACCAGCACTCAGCGGATGACCCCTATACATGCAATGCATTGTGCCGGAACTGGAAAGCAGGGGATAGTATTGAGGAGACAGATGAGAAGATAACGAGCGAAATAATTTTGTTAAGCAAATGATATATTTGTATGTCAGAGAAGGTTCAATGCGTTAAGCTACGTTCACATCTATCAAATATTTGACGAAATAAACGTAACCAATAATTTCTGGTTTAATTTTTTTATAATTCTAGGACAAATTTTTAAAATCAGCTAGATACAGCTGATAAAAAATCAATACATAATCAGTATTGACTTTTATAGTTTCCTCTGTCGAAGATACACAACAAATTTATAAAAGCAAGGCTGGTCAAAAAATAGTGGTCACGCTTATTTCGTCGAATATTTGATAGATGTGAATGTAGCTTGGAGGCATAAAATTAAACAAATTAATTTTTGCACACCGCCCCCCCCCCCCTGGTGGGCGTTATTATATGCAAAAATAGTTGTAAAATTTAACAAATTGTTTTACTTAAGCCTACATTCCTTAAAAATAAGATTTTTAAGATTTAATGACGAAGCTGAAACGTAACCCGCTTTGCACCCTAAATGACAAAAAAAAAAATAAAAAAATTAAATTAAATAAATTTTACATTGAATTATCCTTAACATTTATTTCTAGAGTTTTATGGGAAACGTGAAATGTTTCGCTGAATATTTGACTAAATTAAAAATTAAATGAAATGACTATTTACAGAATTCTCTATAATCGATTTACAGAAAATTTTTACTCGATTATATAAAAATCTACAATAAAAGAAAATAATCGATTATAATCAAAATCTATTTATCCACTTTCCCACCCTCATTTATTGTGTATCACAGAATGGGAAAAGAGAATTTCAACTCTTATACGAGTAGATGTCCACACTTCGTTTCCCATATTCTAATGATTATTTTTTGCAAAACGAACACAAATTCAATATTTATGTTTTGCTAATTTTAATAATAATATTTTTTTTTTTTGCAAAACTCATGTGCCAGCACTAGATGCATGGAAGTTCGCTACGCGGTTGCCAAATGCCATCGTTAGTGTTCCAATTGCAGGAGATGACATTTTGATGAGTCTTTTAAATTTTTGTTTCAACTCAAACATCCATTTGCAGCCAATTTAATGCTGCCACGATAAAATGAATTTGTTTTGATATGCAGCGCCATCTGTCGTCGCACCAGCAATAAAAGCAGCATTAAGTTTACAGCCCTTTTTTTCCTATGCAATTTACAAGAACAGGAAAAAAAATAAAAAAAATTAAAAATAAAAAAAAAATAAAAAAAAAAATAAAAAAAAAATATAAAAATAAAAAAAAAAATAAAAATAAAAAAATAAAAAAAAAAAATATAGGAAATAGTGGAACTGACAAGTGTGTTAAGAGACCCTATCAGATGCATAGAAAAAAACTTGGTTTTTATCTTTGTTGTTGTTCTTGTTCCAGTAGATGAAGTCAAGAAAGAAACAAGTTTGCTGCTTAAGTCTTTTGTGTTTCAGGTTTGTTTCTCTGCGTGGCTTTAGTTTTTTGCGTTTATTTCTTTTGTAGTTGGTAGTTCTCGCAGAAAAAGACATCAGTTCTTCTGGGCATATATTTGTGTGTGTGTGTGTGTGTGCCAGTAATAAGTAAGTGCTGCTTTGTTTTAACTTGTTAGTTTAATATTTGAAAAAAACAACTTTTTTTTAAATACTATAATTATTACATTTTGTTAAAGCTTTTAGATATTTATTATATATCTGATATTTCAATAGTTACGTTGGCCGTAACCAGGTAGTAAAGTAAGCTTGCGGTACACTCAACCATCTTCAACCCCTTAAGCATATTTAATTTGTAGTCTGGTGTACTTGTAACACGTTAATTGAGCATAACACATTAATTATTTTGTAATTATTACAAAATGCTTACGGCCATTTGTAACACATTGCTTAAAGCTGGGGCTTTTCTTTTCTTTTCTTTTGCGTTAAACAACAAAAGAAAGTATTTTTCCGGAATGCGAGAGTGCTGCAAGCGAGGCATGACACCAACATTTCTGTGGCTTTGAAGTGCAAAGAAATTTTTATTTGGAATTTGTTTAAGACTTTAAAATTCAATTTTACACTTTTACATTTTTACGCCATTTAATTATTTAACAGCTTAATTTAGTCAAACTTGTGCTTTTAATTGACTTAAAGCTGTAAAACATTTATTACTTTCTATTCGAGTCTCAACACAATAGAATCGTAAAAAATATCTATCGGCTGGAGTTTTACTGAAATTTGCTTAAACAACCAATTGTGAGTTTAAGTTGCTGAACTCATTAAAAGTCCAATAAATACATGAACGTTCCAAATTCAGTTCAAAGACCAGAAAAAAAGCAAAACTTTACAGTGTGAAGTTACTTTACAATTGAAAACTTTAACTTATTTTTATGCCCTTCAAAAAAGAATTGGAGTCATTCCGTGTGTAACGCAGCGAAATATCCCTCTAAGACCCCACAAAATATATATATTCCTGATCAGTGATGAAATTTAAGACGATCTAGCCTAGTCCATTCATCCGTCTGTGAAAATCTCGATACAGTGAGAACGAAACGAGCCAGAGTCTTGAAGTTTGGTTTAAATATATTCTGAAAGATACCACAAGTATTAAGTTTGTCAATGGGCTGAATCGGACCAGAGGGAAAAAAGTTCCCCTAAGAAGAACTAAATCAACCTCTAAAAAACAACATAATTTTTAAAGTTTTTTTTGAATTTTATTAAGCAAATGATATATTTTTATGTCAAAAAAGGTCCAACGCGTTAAACTAAAAAAAAAAAAAAAAAAAAAAAAAAAAAATTTGGACCCCGCCCCTTTAGTGGGCGTTCACGTACGATATTATATGCAAAAATAGTGTAAATATTGAACAATTTGTATTCGTTAAGCCAATAGCATGCGGAGATGTTCTCTGATCTTGCAGAGGTGAAACGTCTCCCCCACGGCCCGTCCCGGAATGACTCAGTCAAAATAGAAATTTAAAACTGGGTACAGAGACGTCTTAAAGGAACTCTGTCCCACCAACTTAAACATTTTAAATTTACTTACTAAATATTTGCAGGGTATTTAAGATTCAACCCGGTCGAATATAACGGTTTTAATTGTTTTTATTATATGTGACCTGCTCCACGAAAAGTGACCACTGCGCCGAAAATTTTTTTTTTACTTTTTGAGTGATTCTTATAGGAAAAAAACGCTCTTTCAAATGCCGCAAACCGCAAGTTTCTATGTCTTTTAATTTTTTTACAAATCACCTGTAAAGATGAACATAATTAATAAAAGAATATAAAAATGTGATATAAACAGATAATATATATAAAATATTTGAAATTTAAAAAAAGTTCAATATCAAAGGTACAAAATTACAAAAATATCAAAATTTTACTCTTTTTTACTCCTAACACGTTTTTCTCGTGGTTCTTCTGTATTTTGCTGCTTTTCACCTTTGCCTGATTTTTTTTTTTAGGAAGTTGAAGGAAGATTTGCATAACCATGCGCAAAACACGGAAAAACGAAGCGCTTTTGTTAAACGCGTTTTTCTCAATAACTTCTTTTCGGCGCAGAGGTTCCTTTCCGTGGAGCAGGTCACATATATTAAATTCAATTAAGATTCATAGAAATTTTTGTTTAAATTCAGAAAGGAAACTCAACATCAGTTTTTAATTATTCAACTTATACAGCAGAGCAGAACAGCTGTTTTCGAAAGCCGCTACACTTTCATCATCAGTACTCATGTGTATTATAGTTTGTCACCACTTATTCGGTGGCTTAGTTGAATAAAAATCCGTTTAATATTTTTTTTTTAAAACATGACAAACAGAGCAAAACACCCAAACTTGACTTTGTAAATGAATTTATAATTTATAGAAATTTCTAAAGAGCAAAAGTTATCGGCTTATCTTGTGCAAAACAGGAAAGATACATTCAGAATTTTCACAGGTTTTGTGGCATTATGATTCTTAGAATGAAAGTTGTTGAAAATTTTTGGCAAATTTAAAAACCAAAAGTCTGCGGCTATGCCAGCTGTATTTTATGAAGCATAATTTTTAGACGCTTACAAATTTCACAGCTTGTGACTTATTACCATTCATCCATTTGCATTTATTTACTTTCTTTAGGGCATCTGAAGCATATCATTTTATTTCCCTTTTTAGTTTTAACGCTTCACAGAAACACCAGCTTAAATTGTAGGAAGTGAAATACTAACACTATGATAATTTTCCTTTGTTTCTGTTTTTTATTTTTTATTCTATAGCAATTCTAAGTAAATGTTTGCCATCGTTTAGCATTTTTATATAAATATTTTTTTACAATTTTTCATGATCTTCTTGCAGAAGTTTCTTTAAAATAACTTTCCCGATTTGTGCTACTACTTTTTTAGTTTTTGTAAAGGGTCCGCCATCTAACGTTTTTTTTATGTTACTTTGAACTTGTGAATTTATTAGAAATTAATTTACCATCTCTTCCGAAAATTATAATTTGCTTAAAACTTCGCCCAGTGGCACTCTGTTAGCAATAAAATGGAAAATAGTTTGCATGTTTTCAAGAAAAGAAAACATCATAAAGCAGAAAACAAATCAAATTTTCAGTTTATTGAATGTTTTTCAGATGGCCTGGAAAACTGTTGACATTTTTGAGATCTTCCTAATTAATGAGTTTCAAATTGTCAGTATATGGAGATGAGTTTAAGATGATTAATATTAAAATTTTTACGACAACACATAAAAATTTTATTAAAAATATAAATTGCTATTCACAGATTGTACATTTAAATATTTTTAGCAGCAGTATTCACAAAAAAATAAAGTAGACTTGATCAACACTTTAAAATAAATTCTCTATGAAATTTTTACTTTAATGCTAGAGTTAATGTCGACGCCGTTGACGGTGTTTCAACGTCGAAAAAGTTGAAATAAATTGAACTTTTACGGCGTTGCAACGCGTTGAGATTAACTGCTCTCATACAATTTCATACGATTCAACTTTTTTTTGACATTTGATGCCGTCGACGACGTCGAGATTAACTCTAGCATAAAGCACACTTGAAGTACACATTAATTTTTGTGAAAACAGCAGTAAATCTAAAGGGTGTTTTTTATGAAGTTTTTTTTTTTATACGAATCACTCTGTTGTCTGGCAGCTGTTTTGACAGTTTAAAGTGACGTCTCTACTCAGTATTGTTTGGCAAATCATCATGAACAGGTTAACTCCAGAACAACGCTTCCAAATCGTGGAAATTTATTTTCAAAAACAGTGTTGAATTAAAAATGTTTATCCGCTTTTTTACCGCAAAATTCTCTTCAGTGATGAGGCGCATTTTTGGTTGAATGGATGTGTCAATAAGATAATCCACACGCCGTTCAAGGATTACCAATGCATCCCGATAAATGTACTGTTTGGTGCGGTCCATGGGCTGGTGGAATCATCGGTCCTTATTTCTTAAAAAATGAGGAAGGACGACGCGTTACCGTGAATGGAAGTCGATACAGAATCATGATCAATGAATTTTTGGTGCCAAAACTTCAAGATATGGATGTAAACGAAATGTGCTTTCAACAGGATGGTGCCACTTGTCATACTGCGGGCGAAGCAATGGACTTATTGAAAGAACATTTCAACGACAACCTTATTTCGAGAAATGGACCGGTGAATTGGTCTCCGCGTCCGTGTGATTTGACGCCACTCGATTATTTTTTGTGGGGATACCTGAAATCATTGGTTTACGTGGATAAACCAGCAACGACTGACGCTTTGGAAATCAGTACTCAACGTGTCATTGCTGAAATACGCCCTCAAATGCTTGGAAAGGTGGTCGAAAATTGGACCTCCAGAATGACCTTTGTGCAAAATAGTCGTGGTGGCCATATGCCCGAAATTATATTTAAGTGTTAAATGACAAGATATTATCTACCAAATAAAAAATTTTTTTTGGCCATTTCATAATGTGTTTTATATAAATTTCAAATAAGCAAGCTCTTATAAAAACACCCTTTATAAAAACATAATCTGCGTGTTGTATTCCTTCTTTCTGCTAATCGTTAGTTAATTCTTTGACTTACTCCCCGCTCTTTGAACTTAAGCGCTAAACTATGGCGGCACCTTTCACACGTTTCTGTTAAAAAGCAATTGAAATCATTTCAAAATATTTTTCCTGACCTTTTTTTGTGTTAGTAACTTTCTAAAAACAGCTTTACTCGCTTAAAGCTCTAAACTGCTACGACGTACATATTTTCAAATGTTCTCGTTAAAAGCCATCATGATCATTTCGTAATAGTTTGTGGTTCTAAAATAATTTGAATCTGTTCAAACAGTTTATTAACCCCTAATACATCAATTTCCTTATCTTCAACGTTTCAAAGAATTTCAATTACTTTATTTGTAATTGACATCGTGGAAAATTTCTAATATGCCCTCCCCTTTTCATACCTAAAAGCATGTTAAATTACTATTATTAATAAATCGAATACAAGTACATTTATTCTCTCTATCAATCACTCTTTCAATCACTTTCAAAACTTCTGGCCTTCCACATAACCTCAGAACACTGAAGTTATGAAGTTAAGAATCTGAACAAACTACTGCCTGCAAACAGTATGAAGAAATCTTTTCGTTTTATTACACTAAATTATATTCTCGCTCGTTCTTTTCCAAAGCTTAAATGAAAGAAAAAAAAACTTTTAAATAAAAATATTTTTTTTTTTTTACACTTTAATCCCCAACCCAAGTGTCAGCTTGAGGAGTAAAAGAAAAACAAATTAATGCTTTTAGAATAGAAATAAGAAAAACGGTAATGATACTTCTTGTTCTTTTTCTTTTTCTTAGCTTGGCTAGAGCTTAGCCAACACAACAGCAGTCAAGCTAACCCAGTTGTACTCACTTTATTTATGCCATTTTCCTGAAAGCAAAAAGGGCTTCGTGAAATATTTGTTCCATTTTTTATTCTTACTTTTTTATAAAAAAAAAATTAAATTAAACACAAAACAAGTAAAAACGTGATATTCGACCGAGTCGAATCTTAAATACCCCCCAAATATTTAGTAAGTAAATTTAAAACGTTTCACTTGGTGGGACAGAGATCCTTTAAGGCATCTCTATACCCAATTTTAAATCTCTCATTCCCGGAAGGATCGTGGGGAGACGTAAGATCAGAGACGCCAGATCAGAGAACATCTCAGCTTCTTATAGGCTTAAGGAACAAAAAATTTTTTCAATTTTTACACTATTTTTGCATATAATATCGTACGTCAACGCCCACTAAAGGGGGCGGGATCGAAAAATAGACTATCCTGTTTTCCATAGACGAACGTATGGGCATTGCTAGAGCGTCTTAGACTTCATCACTGATCAAGGATATATATACTTTATGGGGTCCAATTCTCTTTGGAGGGTATTGAAGCTGTATTTTGTCGGGGTCTCTCTGGCAAGGGCCGTGGGAGAGACATTTCACCTTTGCCATAAAACTTCAAAAATAAGTGTTCGGAATAATTAAATGTAAAATTTATTTAAAATTTTTATCTTTATTTTTTGATAGGTTCAGTTGGCTGGCAAAGGGGAGGAGAGGGTAGGGCAGAGTAGTGCCAGGTTACGTCTCAGCTTCGTCATTAAAGCTTAAAAATGTTATTTTTAAGGGATAAAGGCTTAAATAATACACTTTGTTAAGTTTTTACACTATTTTGCATATAATAACGCCCACTAAAGGGGGCGGGGTCCAAAAAATGTTTTTTATATTATGGCTCCAAGTTTAGCGCGTTGGATCGTCTTTGACATAAAAATATATCATTTGCTCAACAAAATTACAAAAAAAAACTTTAAAAATTATGTTGTGTTTTAAAGGTTGGTTTAGTTCTTCTTAGGGAAACTTTTTCCCTCTTGCCCGATTTAGCCTATTTCCGAACTTAACCTGTGCTATCCTTCAAGATATATTTATACCAAATTTCAAGAGTATGGCTTTTTTCATTTGGACTGATACGTGATTTCCACAGATGGACGGACGGACATGCTCAGATCATGTTAGATTTCATCACTGATCAAGAATATATATACTTTATGGGGTCTCAGATGGATATTTCGGTGTGTTACCAACGGAATGACAAAGTGAATATACCCTGCAATTCTTTGTTTTGGAGGGTATAAAAAATAATCTTACTTAAGTCGCGTTTATCTTAACTGAGTTGAGTGTTGGGTAATAGAAACAAAAAATATATTTTTTTTATATGTTTTTTATTTATTAAAATTTATATAAATTTCTATACAAAATATTCTTAAAATCTTAAAAAGAACTTAATTTATTATTAATTAAAACTTATTAGTAAAGTGTCATTTTTATCATTAAATGTTTTATAAAAATATTTTTATTATTTTAAAAATCATTAAAAATATTTTTATTTAAAAACAGTTTTATTTAAAAATATTTTTATTTAAAAAAATTTTTTTCTAAAATATATTTATTTAAAAATATTTTTATTTAAAAATATTTTTATTTAAAAATATGTTTACTTAAAAATATTTTTATTTAAAAATATTTTTATTTAAAAACAGTTTTATTTAAAAATATTTTTATTTAAAAGTACTTTTATTTAAAAATATTTTTATTTAAAAATATTTTAGTTTAAAACTATTATTTTTAAATATCTTTACTTATAAATATTTTTATTTAGAAATATTTTTATTTAAAAATGTTGTTTTCAAATATTTTTATATAAAAATAATTCTATTTAAAAATATTTTTATTTAAAAATATTTCTATTTGAAAACAATTTTATTTAAAAATATTTTTATATAAAGATATTTTTATATACAAATATTTTTAATCAAACATATTTTTATTTAAAAATAATCTACTTTAAAAATGTTTTTATTTAAAAATAGTTTCATTTAAGAATATTTTTAGAAATATATTTATTTAAAAATATTTTAGTTTAAAACTATTTTCATTTAAAAATATTTTCATTTAAAAATATTTTTACTTAAAAATATTTTTATTTAGAAATATTTTTATTTAAAAACAGTTTTAGTTAAAAATATTTTTATTTAAAAATACTTTTATTAAAATATATTTTCATTTAAAAATAAATTAGCTAAAACTATTTTTATTTAAAAATACTTTTATATAAAAATATTTTTATTTAAAAATATTTTTATTTAAAAATATTTTAGTTTAAAACTATTTTGTTTTAAATATCTTTATTTAAAAATATTTTTATTTAAAAATATTTGTATTTGAAAACACTTTTATTTAAACATATTTTTATATACAAATATTTTTATTCAAACATACATATTTTTATTTAAAAATAATTTACTTTAAAAATATTTTTATTTAAAAATGCTTTTATTTAAAAATATTTTTTTTAATTAAAAAATATTTTATTTTGAAACCATTTTTTTCTAAAAATATTTTTATTTGGAAATATTTTTATTTAAAAATATTTCTATTTGAAAGCACTGTTATTTAAACATATTTTTATTTAAAAATATTTTTATATAAAAATATTTTTATTTATTAAAAAAAATTTTATTTAAAAAAATATTATTATATAAAAACATTATTATATATATTAATTAAAAAAAAAGATTTTTTTTGTATGTTCTATTATTATTATTGTTATTATTATAATTATCATTACTATTATCACTATTTTTGTTATTGGTATTATTATTATTATTATTATTAAATTTATTATTATTATTATTATTATTATTATTATTATTATTATTATTATATTTTTTATTTATTTATTTTTGTATATTTTTTATTTATTTATTTTTATATATTTATTCATTTATTCATATATTTGTGTTTTGTTTTAACACCAAAGATATGTTTCTTATCATGATCCATCACTACGCTTAGTCGTTTTGAAATGAAATTTAAATTTTTAGCCAGAAAATAATTCAACTCGAATTAAAATCTCATAGAAATTGCAACAAATTTCAGCAAGACAATAAAGCGTAGTTTTATAGAATTTTTTTTTTTAAATATGAACATAATATTATTACGGGTAGATATTTAAGTAAAAGGCTCTTAACTAAGCCAATATGTTTTGATTTTTGGTTCTTAAGGTTCTGGGTGAAGTGCCCGCTGCCTCATGCAAATGTGTGTGCTGATGATGATGTCGCTTAGAAGAGTTTAGTTTGGAAATGGACGTGGGGGGCGGTAATTTTGTTTCGCGATATAAAACGTAAAGGAAAATTCCAATTAATATCACAGATAATAAAACTGTCAGCAAAACACTGCCCATGTTGAGACTTAGAAGCTCAACACCAGAACCAAAACCTGTTGCAAGAAGAAAGAAAAATGAAACAAATTCTCCGTTAAATATGAAAATTGCTTTTTTAATTTAAAGAATAAACGGAAAGAACAGTTTAAACATTTTTCTTAATAACTTCTGAAAATCAATAAATTATTTACCTCTTCCTTGGGGTGTTGCCCTATAACGATCACTACCATCATTGGCTTCATTTTGTTGACGATCATTTAGATCTAGAGTCAGTTTGGCATATTTAGCTGAAAATTGTTCATGTGAATCATCAACATCTATCGCTTCACTGTCTTCATTGTTATCATCATAATTAGCCGCCGTAGTGGACAAACTGCGTGTGCTGCTGCTGCTGCTGCCTGTTGTGTTTTCTTTACTTTCTGTTATTACAATTTCTTCTTGTTGTTCATCGTTATTGTTATGCATTTCATTTTCATTGACTTCCGTTTGTTTAATGTGCTCTTCGTTTACTCCCGGTATTATATTTTCCAATGTTGCAACTGCATTTGTTGTATCAGCCGTTGCTTCTACTTCTGCTTCTGCTTCTGCATCACTGTTGTTATAGTTCATGGTTGGATTGTCCATTTCTTCGATCATGGCCTCAGTTTCTTGCGATGCCACATTAATTTCCGTTGTGTCTGTGTCTTTTAGCACCAGGCCGCTTTTGTCTACATAACGCATTGGCTTTAAGCCTCTGCCCATGCGTTCCTCGTCTTCGTAGTGATCTTGTTGCACTGCAGAGGCACCACCACGGGCGGGTACTGTGAAACTGGCGCGCACCGTCTGTAAACCGGACTGATAGCTGCACACTACAACAAATCTAATATGAAGAGTAATAACACATACAGATTTTTTATTTATTAAATAAATTATGTTTTGCAAAAGACTAAAAATAATTGGATAAATCGTTAAAAGATGAACATTTTCTTTAATTAAATCTAGACATTTTTGTGCTCTGCTTTTCCGAAGGTTTCCATAAAAATTTTGTATTCAAAGAGCACTTTTTAAAAATTAATTTTAACCCAAAAAAAAGATTCCTGTATACACAACAGAACAAAAAAAAAAGTTGTTTTCGTAAAACGCAGCTCATATTAAATAAATAATTAGCTGTTGGATGACATCTTGGCATGTTTATTGCAATTTGTTCTTAAATAATTAATTGAATTGATTAAATAAACTAAAAATAGAATTAAAGGAGTTGAAAGAAAATAACATACGCTGCTTGGGAATAACAGAAAAGAAGGGTGATTGAAGTGCATGTAAAACAAGAACGAAAAATGCCTCGTAGGGAAAAACTAACGCAGGTCAAGCTGTAATTTAGCATTAAGTTTTGCTATAAAAAAATAATTTTTATAATAAGAAAACAAAAAAACTGCTTCTGGCAAAAGAAAAGCAAAAAGACAAGAACAAAAATCAAACGGTAACACGGGTATTAAAACAATAACATGTTAACATCAAGTTGATACAGTTCTCGTATTCTTTTTCACAATAAAATTTGTGTAAATAGGAACTGCTATCACATTCAACTAAGCCACCTAATAAGTGGTGACAAACACAATACACATGAGCACTGATGATGAAAGGGTTGCGTTTTTCGAAAACAGCTGTTCTGCTCTGCTGTGTAAGTTGAATAACAAAAACTGCTGTCGACTTGCCTTTGTGCCTTGGAATATTTATCATGTCTTTCTGAGATTTAAATTAAAAATTCGAACTATTAGCCTATAGAATCTTAATTCAAAAATCATGTACATTTATCGATGTTTTGAAATCTTTGCGACTGTAAAATGTATACAAAATATTGGGACTAAAATTTTAATGATATAATTTTAACTTTATGATTCCACGCTGAATGGATATTGTTTTGTCCAAGCAAGTGTTCAATTAAATTATATTCTTTAAATTCTCATTTTACTGAATATTTAAATGTTGATTTATTTTATTGAGCTTATCAGTTTATTGTAATATTAATCCAGCTTGTGGTCGTTTTTTATAACATTTTATTTCGTTAACAGCTTGTTAACATCTTCTGGAAATAAAAATTATTAAAATTTTATAGAAAAAAAAATAAAATAAATTTTATAAAATTTTAACAATTTTTATATCCTGAAGATGTTAACGAAATATTGAATAAAAACTAGACGAAATAAAAACGACCAATAAAAAAATTTATAAAAAATCGAATGAACCCGCCAAATATGAAAACTTTTCCAATTTTTCGAACAGTTCTCGTTTAAATAAGTTCGATTTAACACTAAAACAATTTTTGTTTTAAGGACTCTAGATCTCTATGATATTTAATGTGAATGCCTTAATCAGTCTGAACGATTATAATTGAAAAAGCACTTACCGTCGTGTACTGTGTGTAAATATACCCAGATTCTCTTGGACAGTTATAAATGTTTCCACTGTATTCGTTTCGGGTTTCACCATGCTGCCGCATGTCTTGTGATCAATACGCATGACGTATTTATCTTTAGGATTATTTGGATCACCCTTAATGCCACAGTTGCCACCATCTACTACAATCTTGCCACCGAAATATGGACCAGTTTCGACCTCAATCTCGGAGGCAGTAGGCAAACATCTGGTGGCTTCCGCCGAAACTATTAAAAAAAAATGTAATAAACAAATAAAAAAAAACAAATTGAAATAAGTTTTCCTGCGCTTTAACATCATCCCCTTATTCTCTTTAAACAACTTCACTTACATCCTTTCGTTGGTATAACAATTGTTTGCTCCTGTCCTAAATTATTACTAAGAAAATCTTCGCCCTCAATTTCATTGTCAAACAATTCCGAACGTCCGGTGACTTTCATGTTTCTATGCTTTTGCATCGGTCGTATATGGAAACTATATCTGGTGGCCATTCTTAGATTTTCCACTTGGGTCGTGTATTGGCGCACTTGCCTTCTAAAAATAAAAAAATTTTAATTGATGAAATATCCAATTTTGTGGAAGGTGTTTAATTTTTATGACGTTATTGATGCTGGCAATCGTACATTTGATCTATTTCATCGCCTAAATCGTTGTCTACACTTTCATACATTTGCGGAGAATTAGTGCCATTAACGACTTTGGAGCGGCATCTATGTGGCCCAAATGATTGTATCTCACAAAAAAAGACCTGAAAGGATTTTGGAGGCTCTACTTCGCGACTAGAATTGTATAAAACATTCTGGTCCGACATCACGAACTCTACTTCCCAACTCAAGTTAACTGATTTGTAATTGGGTTCACCTGAAACGCTGCGTATTTCTGGAAATAAATAAAATATAGATTTCAATTAGTATTATTTTATTTTTTGCACTTTAATTAAGAAATAGAGGCAAATTTAAGATAATTTTTCACTCAATTCTTAAGGTAAAAATAGCTGATGGATTAAATAGGAGAGGAGCCGCACTTCAGGAGGCCGACGTTGAGCAACTAAATGGGATTCCACTCTCATCCTGCTGGAGACGCTTTGATGCTGCACTATTTACATTAGGTCAGGACAGGTGGTTCAGAGGATCCACTTGCGAGATATCGAGGGTTTTATGGCCCCGCCCAGACTCTAAGAAAACAAAGGATCTTTTGAATTTGGCCCCGCCTAGACTCTAAGAAGACAAAGGATCTTTTGAATTCCGCAAAAGGTCATCTACGCAGTATTGTGGCCACACTTACTGGACACTGCACCTTTGGGATCCATGCCAGGCGCATGGGTCTCCCCTATAATGACTACTGCTCCAGTTGCAATGACGAGGAGGAGAAGGAAAGTATTGCACACTTCTTCTGCCTTTGTCCTGCTCTGGACAGGGACAGTCTCTGAGCAAAACACGTTTTAGAGACATTTCGGGGATATCAAGTATAGAACTGGAAAACCTCAGTCGCTTTATTAGGAGCAGTGGCCGCTTCGGTAGCTGACTCCTCCTGAGGCGTGCGTGCATGACCAAATTTTCGTGCGTGCATGACCAAAAATTTTTGTCTAAATACTTCTCCCTTCTTCTTACTTATCCTTCTCCTTACCTTCTTCATTCCCTCTTTCACACACACACATCTTCCTTTTGTATACCGATAGCACACAGGGATCAAATTAATTGGTCCCATATGGGCTGGACTCTATTTTTCCTCTTAACAGCAACCTGTTAGCCCCTAATCTAACCTAAGGTAAAAATAAATGTGGTGTAATTTTTATAAATATTCTCCCTTATTCTGTAACTAAATGGCAACGTCACATCAAGACAATATTTAAAAACAGGACACTTACCGACTGCATGTGGGCAAAAATTATGTAATTACTTTTGACAGGCCGCGACTACTTTGAATACAGCAAGAGGATGTTAGAAATTGTCAAGAGAGGAGTGCCCTAGTTTTTGATATTCGCCCCTATTATGAATGGCGACGTCGACGTCACATCAACTCGACAGTAAAAAATTATCACTTGTCTGCAAGTTGTCGATAACCATTAATGAGTCTTGATAGTTTTTTTTAGCTTTCTCTAGGGCATATAATATGTCAATAGTAGTCAGCTGCTGTCGAAAAAGACTGAACCAGCGAAAATTTTTGCTGTCGTCTTGATACGGCGTCGATGTCGTCATTCATAATAGGGGCAATTGTCTTGAGTTGACGTTGACAAATAATTACAAAATAGGGAGGATTATCTCTTTGAAGCGATAACAATAGAATTCGAGAAGTATTTAAGAGTCAAGGAAGTGCCAGCCGCTAGAAATAAAGCAATTTTTCAAAATAAAAATAAAGACGGATTAGAGTGATAAAAATTAAATTGCTTTTTCGATCTTTCTTTTTTTTTTTTAATAAAAGTAAATTTGAATCAATGAACTCCAAATATGATTTAATAGCTTTCCATGCAAACGGTTATTTATATTTTTAACGCATTCAAAATGAGATTCGCCGCTCAAATGGATGCGCGCTGAATGCTGACGAAGCGGTACGTGTTGATGTCATTAATGGAAAACATTTTCATGTTTTAATAGAGAACCTGAATTTTTAATGTCAATCGGACTTAAATTATTCAATGAATTATCGTTAAATGCAGTTCGACTGCAATCAAAATATTAAAATGCATTTTTCTTTTCGTTAAAACAAATCGCCCGCAAGAGCGTGTGAACACAATGTTGTCGCTGGCGGTAAATGTACGTTGAGTTTTAGTTTTCTTATTGCAAATCTTCAACCAGTTCATGACTGTTTATCGTATTTAACGTTTGCTTTTAATCTGATTTGTTATAATTTGTACGATTGCGTGTTTGGTGCGTGAATAATGTGGCAAATCAAAGTCCGTTATAAAGAGTTCATTTACTCATGTCTGCAACAAATAAAAACTTGTTGGTTGCCATATTGAAAACTTAAAAATAGAGTCAGTAAATTGTTGGTCTAATGTCCTGTTGCCTAAAGTGTAGTTTTCGTTTCGTGTAACCTGGTGTTATTTATTGCACTCTCCCATGGGATGACGTCGTTGTAACCTGTTGCAACTTGTTGTGTCATTTGTTTTTTTAAGTTTTTGCACTGAAAGATAATATTTATTATTATTAAAATAAGAGCATGATTTTTTGCAATTAAATAAATTGGTGACTTTGTCACCAATACTGTTGACTAATTACAACAATGTCTTTTCCACAGACATTTAACATGTGCTTGTCATTGCAAATAAACGTTATATAAGATAAATATTCATGAACTGCGACACATTCACTTGCGGGTAATATATTTTTACGAAAATTTGCAATAAAAAGAAAAATGCATTTTAATATTTTGATTGCAGCCGAACTGCATTTAACGATAATTCATTGAATAATTTAAGTCCGATTGACATTAAAAAATTCAGGTTCTCTATTAAAACATGAAAATGTTTTCCATTAATCACATCAACACGTACCGCTTCATCAGCATTCAGCGCGCATCCATTTGAGCGGCGGATCTCATTTTGAATGCGTTAAAAATATAAATAACCGTTTGCATTGAAAGCTATTAAATCATATTTGAGTTCATTGATTCAAATTTACTTTTATTAAAAACAGAAAGAAAGATCGAAAAAGCAAATTAATTTTTATCACTCTAATCCATCTTCATCTTTATTTTGAAAAATTGCTTTATTTCTTGCGGATTCAGCATGTCTGTATGTCTGCACTTCCTTGACTCTTACCCCAAAGTATCACTGAACTTTAACTTAATTTGGAATAGTTACAAAACCGTTTACGCTCGCATAAAGCTTAATGATCCATGATATTGTATGAGAGCCAATGAAGAGCTGGCCTGCAAACATTTTAAGCTGCAACAAATCAAATAACGACTGAAATTTGCAATTATTTTTTGTCGACAGATTTAGCCCAATTATGAATACAAATTACTTAGGAAATTTCTTCTTTTTCGCATTCTTTTTGTTCTGAATTACAAACAAAAAAAAAACAAAAAAATCGAATGAAATTATTTAGGCCGGCCAGCAAAAATTATCATTCTTTAAAACATGATGGGGCGTTAAAGCCACTCTGGTCTAAAGAATAACCAACGAAGGAATTTCTTTCGAAAGTTGTGGTTTTTATTCTATCAATTAAAATAAACATGATTTTATAAAAATAACGTTTACGAATATATGAAAATTCCTTGTACAAGTTAAATCAAAATATTTTTTTTTGTTTTTTTAAACAAGAGGTCAATTATTTTCTTTTTATAATAAAACTTTGTTTTTCCAATATTTCGCTACTTTGTGATGCTTCTTCAGGGATATATAAAATTGTGTAATTTGATATATAAAAAAACATTTTATATCAAATATATATCCCTGAAGGAGGCACACAAAAAAATGGTGTAATATTGCAATAAACAATGATTTTTTTTTTTAAATGACTTCTTGCTTAAATAAAGAAATTTTATTAAAAATAAAAAGGTCCAATAAATTTGTGAAATAAATAATTTGTTAAACAACAAAAGAATTGTGTCTGGATACTAGGATTTTTTTTCTCGGGAAAAGTAAAATAAGGGAATTTCATGTGAATAATAATAATGGCGCTGATTGTTTAAAAACAATTTTATCTTTGCAATATTTCAAGCCCTTTTACGATAAGACAGTAGAAGATCCAAAGCTTTTAATATAGTTTTGAATTGTGGTTCACACACTCAGAAGGCAGACGTCCGCTCTTTCCACAAACGTTTGAACCACATTTTGCTACACAACTTCGCATATTTCGTCAATGCAACGTCGAATTTCATCTTTCAGAACGTCAGTGCATTGTGGTCTTGCAGATGGCTGCAGAGAAAATAATCTAACGGCGATAAATCGCAAGAACGATGCGGCCAGTTGACATTGCCTAATTAGGAAATTTCTCATGCAATAACTGTTTAGCCGGTTGTGTGATTTGTGGCGCCGCCTTGCTGAAATCAAAGGCCACTGATGTCAACATTAGCCAATTGTGGCCACAAAAAATCGGTTATCACGGTTTGGTAGCGCGGGGAATTCACGGTGACGGCGTTTTGTTGCTCATTTTCGAAAAAATAGGAGCTGATGATGTCGTCTGACCACAAACCGCACCATACGGTCACTTTCTTGGAATGTAGTGCTTTTTCGAGGACTGTTTGTGGATTTTGTGTGAGCTCTATATGTGAAAATTTTGTTCGTTTACATAATCGCCTAATTGAAAACGGGTCTCATTACGAAGTAATTTTGTTGAAAAATTCGTTGTTTCCGTTCAGTTCTTTAAACAGCCAATTTACTCACCTACATTCGATGCAAACAATGTTCGGCCGGCATCAATTCTTGAACGAGTTGAGTTTTATAAGCGTGAAATGAAGAAAGTGTCTCTGGTGATGCCCAATTGTTGCATGTTGTGTTTGCACCACTACGTTCACTGGTCTATTGTCTGCAACAGTACCGTGAGCGTCGAACTTAGCGTTTAAATTACGCCAGCAGTCTCAGAAGGAGCCTGGTTACAAGGAAAAGGTGCTCGAATATAGTAAAATGTTCACTAAATTTTCTATTCACAATTAAAATTCTTTGTTCAAAGTTAAAGTATCTCAACTTTTTACTAAATAATTGTCAAAGGATGACAGACTAATTCTTGACATTTCATCATTTGACAGCCAATTTATTTTCTAACCTCAGATTTGCCCATATACTCTCACATCTTAATGGCCATCCCTTCCATTCCCACCTGGTTGCAAGTAGGAGTTCAAACACTTTGTTCATTTCTAGATCAACTTATTGAAAACCATTGAAAAACAGTTTTGTGAAAGACGGTGTTCCTATGAGCTGCCTTAGTGCAACATTTCGAGCCTGCAGCTAATTGATATCCCATTATGAAATTGTTTATTGTTTCCTCTAATCAAATGCAACGTTTGAGTACAACAAAAACATTAAATGTTTATAAGCTTATAGCAAAATATATTTAGCTTAAGCGTAAACTATATTTAGCCCATAATCTCAACAGCCAGTTAAATAAAATAAAAAAAAAAACTTGCTATTTCTATTCGCTTCCAGCTCATCAAGCTTTTCTTTGTGCTGCCTTCCAACGAAATCAATAGTTCCCTTTTCCCACTTAATTCAACTAACATTATCATTAATATTATTAAGCAACATTAAGTTTTTCCCATTCGCTGCATTATTAAATGCACTTAGAACAAATCACCATATTTATGGAAGACAACAACCAGATCCACTGCATCCCGCTGCTACCTGGGGAGGAAGTTGGCAAAGCAGACAGCAAAAAGAAAACGTGTACTTTGTTATTAAAAGCGATTTAGTTTAAATGCACACATTCAAGAATAACCCGCTCGTACAGTCAAGCTTAAGTGGAGTTTGTCAAGAAGTAAACAATTTCTAATAAGATTTTTCAGTGAAAACCATGATCACTTGCACACGAGTATTATTATTTGCCTTAATGAAAGCACAGCAATAGAAGACTGGCGGCTTAGAGAAATGCATGCTGCATTTGAAAGATTCATTAGAATAAGAACAGAACATGTTAGTGTGCGCAGCGAAGTAGTGGCAGCATTTAAACGTGAAGGTCTTGACTGAGTTCATTTCAAATCCAGCTGTACTGGCATGATCTTTGAAAAAAAAAAAAACAAAAACAAAATCAGTAGTAGAAAAATGAAATGCACACGAGGGAAATTATGTCAATGGCATAGATTGCGTTAGAGGAAAGCTGAAATAAAAAAATAAAAAATTAAATACAGAAAGATTTACGGTTCAGAAACACTTAGCAAACAACAAGAAAACTTTTAGCATTTTTATGCAAAACTGATTATGAGTCGTCAGGAGAAAGAAACTTGAATGGAATGCATGAAATAAATAAATCGTCAAAAGTTATTTTTTTTTCTTTCATAAACTTTCCCGTACTCTGGCTTAAAATTGTGGAAAACAAAAAGTAAAAATAATAAAGAAGCTCAGAGTGTTACATATTTTGCAGTTGATTAATGAATATTGCAAATACATTAAATAAGTTAGCCGAGGATGGTTACTGTATAGCAAAGATCTAGATGTCGTTGTAAAATTCATAAGCCAGAATGGTACGTGAGAGATAGTAAAACTGTTTTCTCAGATTGTGTTTAGGGTTAAGTGAAACTGAATGGAAATGAAAATACTAATGCCGAGTAGAGCGGCACTAATGCGTTCCGTTCTGCAGGTGCTTAATTGCGATGCTCAAACGTTGCTCTCACTCCTCCCAATTGACGCTAAAGATATCTTTAGGTTCTTGTAATCGGATTCTTGCATTCAATTTGTTCGTCCCTTATCGTTTTTATTTCAGTTTTTCGCAATCAATGCCATTATTGAGTTCAATTAACTCTATAAAATTTTAATTAAATAATTGCTCAATTAGCGTTTAATTGTTTTAAAACCAAGTAAAGTATTACAAATGCAGCGTTGCTTAAAGGTGTGTTTAGTGAGCAAACCACAACTCACTGAACAAAGTTCATCGAGACATGAAATGTGAATAAAGCAAAAAAAAAAAAAAATGTGGAGCCATTTTCATGGTAATTTTATTGATATTAAATTTATTGCTAAAAAGAAATTTGAAAAAAAAGATCCTAAATTTGAACGTGAGGTCCTCATGAATACAACAAAATAATAATAAAAAATAAATAAATACATTTTAGTCGTCATTAGAATATTCATATAATCGGGCTTGTGCTTAGATCGGTTAATCGCACGATTAATTAACTGAACTTTTGCTTGATCGCTTAATAATCAGTTACTTTTGTTATTGATCGGTTAACCGTTTATGTTAAGAATTAAGTAATTTTAATAATATTGTTTGAAGTTTTTTGGTAAAAAATATTACAAAAACTATTGAAAGATTATTAAAATACATTTCAAACTCATTTTAAGTTTTATGAATACCGGGGTAAATGTTTAGGATTCAAAAGACTCCTTCGTTTTTATAAAATTTTCTTTTGGAAAAAATTAAAAATTGGAGTCTTGTATTATTTAATTTTAACCTTCTAATTGTTTTGCTTAATTCTGTTAAAAGATTGCTTGTGTTGCTATCGAGAATTTCTTGTGGTGTCAGGTCATCATCTGACGCAACCTCAGCACCGAAGATTCTGCAAAAAATTTTAATTCCCAATTATTTTTTTGTTGTGTAATAATGTTGAACTTACATAATTGACATTAAATTTATTATTAATTAGAAAATTAAAAAAATAAAATATAAAAAATTCCAGATTTTAACGTGGGCCCTTCATGAATATGGAAAATTTTTACTTTTAGGTGTTATACGACAAAGGACTTGACTATATTTTATATTTATACGACTATATTTTATTTTATATGTATATGAACAGGGAGATAATTATATCAATTAAGTGAATATTGACTCAATTAAAAATGTATGGCTGGACACCATACGAGTAAAATACGCTCGAAATCGAGCAGAATACTGTTTGTTTTTGCCGATTTGTGTGTGTGTGTAGTAGCAAGTATAGTATTATTTATGTCTTTATTGTTCATTATAATATAGAAAATATAAGTAAACTTTTAAAAATATAATAAAACTTTTTTTATAAAACCAACTAATTGCTCCGCACACGCCCACTGTATCGAAAGACTGATAGAGTGCACAAAAACCACACGCACACACAAGTCAGCAAAGACAAACAGTTTCTATTTTTCCACTCGATTTTACTCTTAAGAGTAAACTCTCACTCTATTTCGAAGATTTTTACTCCCACTCTTACTTTTTAAAAAGGAGTACTCGCGAGTACTCCCACCTAAAACAAACGAGTGGAGAGTAAGCTTTTTGTAACACTCGTAATCTTCGAGTACTCTTCTTCGCGAGTATTTGTCACTCGCGAGTAAAATCGAGTAAATCTGAGCTCTGCTTTGAAGTCTAACTATTTAATTTCGATGTATTATGGCCCTATAAGTACATAAACACCCAAAATTTAAAATTCTATGGATACAATTTAAAAAAAAAATTTTTTTTTTCAAAAATTACGGATTTTCCGAGAGGTCGTTCCATTGATTATATCATATCTTGGGAATGGCTTATCCAATGTTGTTGAGAAAAACTCCAGCGGATTCACCACAAAAATTTCTTTAAGTCATGACAAGACAATTTTTTCGTATGATCCATGGTTATGGAGTTATTCACACAAAAATTAACAACAAAAAAATTTTTAAATTTCAGAAGAAAATTAAAAAAAAAAATCGTATCCATAAAATTTTAAATTTCGACCATTTTTATAATCAGGGGACCATAGCAAATAAAAAAAAATAGTGGTGGTCAAAGGGCATGCAAAAAGTTCAATTTTGTAGAGCAGTGTAATCAAACAATTTTTGTGCTAAAACGGTTGAATTGAAGAACAACTTCTAAGAGTTTTTAACTGTTTTCAATTTGCAAATAGATTACATCAAATCAATTTTAGTTGATGAAAGTAAAATATCAAATATTTTCTATATAAAGGGTGTTTTTTTATAAAGTTTTTTTTTTATACGAATCACTCTGTTGTCTGACAGCTGTTTTAACAGTTTAAAGTGACGTCTCTACTCAGTATTGTTTGGCAAATCATCATGAACAGGTTAACTCCAGAACAACGCTTCCAAATCGTGGAAATTTATTTTCAAAAACAGTGTTCAATTAAAAATGTTTATCCGCTTTTTAACCGTAAAATTCTCTTCAGTGATGAGGCGCATTTTTGGTTGAATGGATGTGTCAATAAGATAATCCACACGCTGTTCAAGAATTACCAATGCATCCCGATAAATGTACTGTTTGGTGCGGTCTATGGGCTGGTGGAATCATTGGTCCTTATTTCTTTAAAAATGGGGAAGGACGACGCGTTACCGTGAATGGAAATCGATACAGAATCATGATCAATGAATTTTTGGTGCCAAAACTTCAAGATATGGATGTAAACGAAATGTGCTTTCAACAGGATGGTGCCACTTGTCATACTGCGGGCGAAACAATGGACTTATTGAAAGAACATTTCAACGACAACATTATTTCGAGAAATGGACCGGTGAATTGGCGTCCGCGTTCGTGTGATTTGACGCCACTCGATTATTTTTTGTGGCGATACCTGAAATCATTGGCAACGTTTGACGCTTTGGAAACCAGTATTCAACGTGTCATTGTTGAAATACGCCCTCAAATGCTTGAAAAGGTGGTCGAAAATTTGACCTCCAGAATGACCTTTGTGCAAAATAGTCGTGGTGGCCATATGCCCGAAATTGTATTTAAATGTTAAATGACAAGAAATTATCTACCAAATAAAAAATTTTTTTTTGCCATTTCATAATTTGGCATGTGTTTTATTTAAATTTCAAATCAGCAAGCTCTTATAAAAACACCCTTTATGTAAAAAAAGGCCTACTTTAAATGCTTTTAATGAATCGTGAAAATCTGGGTTGAATCGTATCTTATCTTCTGAACAATATAATAGCCTCAATGATGTTTCCTCACAAAAGAACTCGAAGGATGAAATTGAGACTAAGTATATAAACAGAGACAACGGCGAAAAACTGATTTTTGTGACCTTTTGAACACGATATTGAAAGAGGCTTTCGGGGCAACTTTTAAAACACCCTCTTTATGGTGCATACGAGTTTACAGTAGTCCATTTTTTCTCATTCCCACGTTGAAACCAATTTCTGCTTAGCAGCTGCTTTATCTGTCCGACTTTAGCTGAAGTTTAATTATAAATATTTTGATATCGCTTCTGCATACTTTGACTTAGTTTGATGTATTGAAACATAAATTCTAAAAGAAAACTATTACTGTAAAGCACGATTTTAACGAGTGTTACGTTATATTCTTGCTCTTTTTTATGCCATTATTTGCACATCTTAAACTCGCAGATGAAAGAATAATATTGCAAAAGGAAATAAATATGTTTAGCTGTCGATTACTATCATGCGTACAAGATATAAATAAAAAACATAAGTAAACTAAAAAAAAAAAATCATAATAATTCTGTTAGCTTTGCAACAATGTTGCTCTCAATGTATCGGAAATGCAAAGTTTGTAAGTTACACGCTGAGAAAAATACGATAAAATTATAAATGCTTTTCTCTTCGAATTTACTTATATAACAAACATGTGGAGTACTGATGATGGGAGTGTAGCGACTCCCGAATACAGATTAAAAAATGAAGTCGTTTTTAATTTTACCTTATTCCTTGGGATATTTATAATATTTTTCTAAGTCTAACATTTCGTATATTATTTAACAATTCCAATTGAAATATAATAAAAACAAATAAGAACGTTATATTCGAGCGGGTCGAATCTCAAATACCCTCCAAATATTTCGTAAATAAAAACTATTTTTATTCTTATTAAAATTTATTCCTATCAACATTTACATTTTTTTTTTTGGTATCTGGCTTAAGTAACCAAAGACAAAAATCAATTTTAATACGGTCGTTTGCAATGAGTTGGGAGCCGCATGGCTGAGACATCTTTCCATCGGTATAAAGGCAATTGACGCGCTTAAAAACGGGCGGAGAAATATTAAAAAAGTTTAACCTGCTGGGTCAGTGTTCCTTTAAGACATTTCTGTGCCAAATTTTAAACTCTATTTTGACGGGGTCACCCCGGGAAGCGCTGTGAGGGAGGCATCTCACATTTGTCGTAAAAATTTAAAAAGTAAATTAAAAGTAAAAATTTAAAGAGTAAATTTTTGGAGTAATTAATGTAGAAATTTTTTTTTTTATAATTTTGCTTAGGCGGCAAAGGTGGGTGGGGCAGGAGAAGATTGGAGAATATATAACCTTCGTCGTGAAAGTTTAAAAATTAAATTTTTATGGAATGTAGGCTTGAGGAACACAATTTCTTAAATATTGCCACTCTTTTCCCCCTGGATCCTTCTTTGACACAAAAATATATCATTTGCTTAACAAAATTACCAAAAATAAAAGTTAAAAAGAGAGTGTTTTTTATAGGTTTGTTTAGTTCTTCTTAGGGGAACTTTTTTACCCCTGGTACGATTTAAACCTGACTTGTGCTATCCTTCAAAATTTATTTGTACCAAATTTAAAATTTTCGTTTGGACTGACATGATCTAGTCATGTCAGTCTTAGATTTCATCACTGATCAAGAATATAGGAGTATATGGTTCATGGGGTCTTAAAGGGATATTTCGCTGAGTTACATACGGAATGACAAACTAAATATATTCTCCAATTCTTTTTTGGAGAGTATAAAAATGATTCGAAAAAAATATCTCATGATTCATGAAAAATTAATTCCATATTCTGTTGAATAATTTTAAGAAATAAGTGAGACTGCAAATAATTATGATTCTATTCACTTAATCGACTTTTTAAAATTATTTTTATATAAACCTGAATGTAAATTTTTTTAAATAATGAAATAACTTTAATTTACTAATAAAAAACCTATAAAAATTTATTTCACAAATTTGTATCGACCTTTTCTTATTATTAATAAATTAAAAATAATGCCATTAAGAATTTTTTAATCAGACTGAAGTTCAAATCTGCAAATATTTTTTTAAGAAATTATGTTTATTTATGCAAGAGGTCAATTATTTTTTGTTTTTTTGTTTTAGGAATAGGACCAGCACTCAGGGGATGACCCCTATATATGCAATGCATTGCGCCAGAACTGAAAACGAGGGGATAGTATTGAGGGTACAGATTAGCTAAGATGAGAATATCGACAGTTTTTTTTTGTAGCAATTTCAACCTTTGACTTCGCCGGCTAATTTTTGCTACAGGGCCGACGAAGGTTACTCTGCTTTTAGTACATGATAGTGTCAGTCGCTGCCAATTGTGTTCAGTGACCAGTGACTGTGCCTTCATCATTGAAACAAACTGGCAACAACTAACACAACCACACACTAATGCTGATCAGAAGAATTCAACACAATATTTCATGGCTCAGCGCGGGCTCGAACTCATGACCCTCCGCTTCATAGCCTCGCGTTCTACTACTTCAGCAGCCAACAGCACCCACAATAAGAATAAACAAATGCCCATGTGATGGAAATCGCTTATCGCATGAAATAAAGCGTTTTCGATTTGAAGTCACAAAATCGCAATCGCTCAAAATCGTTCATAAAATATTGGCGTTTTTCAAGTCGCATGTGATTCGACAATCAAGCGATTCACAGCACATACATGAAAGTTTTTTATGAAAAACAATTGACATCATGCTTAAATTAACATAATTTCTTAAAAAAATAATTTGCAGATTTGAACTTGAGTCTGAGTAACAAGTTCCTAACTTAATAGCAGTATTTTTAATTTTTAAATAATCGTAATATCTTCAGCGATGGTTTTTGTAAAAAAAGATTTTAACGTTAAAAAAAAATATAAAATTTATTTAGTTGATTTTTTCAAGTGTATTTTCCAACAAATTGAGTTGTTGAAGCAGATGTTTTTTTTTTTTGTTTTTGCTACTTATAAAGCAAACGGGAAACCGAACAATTGATCGATCACCTGTAGCCGTTAAAAGAAAAAAAAGCCGTAAGTAGAATCATAACACAAACCCAATTTTAACTGCGTTCTTGTTTATTTATTCGTTCATCGGTTATTAAACAACTGAATTGAACTTAAATGCGCTGAACTCATAGTGAACTTCGATAAGACCGTTTCAGTTTTTGCGGTTTTTTAGTTCTCTTCACACTGCGGCTGCGTATATTTTCTTTATAATAAAGCAATTGCTTTTATAGTTTTAAAAATATCTTTATGCTGTCTCTTAAACTGCGTAGACAAATAAGTGTTTTTCTTCCGGCTTCATTTTTGTTGAATTTGGGCAGACGGGAAATAGTTACAAATTCAAAGATTGAAATCTCTTTGCACATATTGTTTTCTTGGTCGGTCGGTACGTTCCACCTCACGGTCTTGAAATGTTCACTTGAAAATATTTCATTAATTTTAGTTTTTATACCCTCCAAAAAAGAATATGGAGGGTATAAATATTCACTTTGTCGTTCCGTTTTTAATGCAGCGAAATATCCCTCTGAGACCCCATGAAGTATATATATTCTTGATCAGTGATGAAATCTAAGACGCTCTGAGCATGTCCGTCCGTCCATCTCTGAGAATCACGATTCAGTCCAAACGAAAAGACTCTTGAAATTTACTATAAATATATCTTGAAGGATAGCACAGGTGTTAAGTTCGCAGAAGGGCTAAATCGGGCAAGAGGGAAAAAGTTCCCTTAAGAAGAACTAAGCCAACCTCTAAAAAGCAACATAATTTCTAAAGTTTTTTTGTAATTTTGTTAAGCAAATAATATATTTTTATATTAAAGAAGGTTCTCTCTGTTCCGGTTGAAAAATAAAATAAAAAAATTATGCTGATTTTGACACCAAAACTGGTCTATTCGAACTAGTGAATAAAACATATTTAACTAGAGATGAGCAAATGCCGTGATTTGTTCGTGTCACGGGAGATTCCAAGCGTGAATCACCTGAATTGTGATTATAAATTTTTAAAATCATGCGTGGGTGCGTGATCTAAAAATTTAGGATCGAGCGTGATATTGCGTGACTTTTAATACGTATAGTATTCACTCACTAAAATTTTGAATTTTTAATACTAAGGAACATATCAAGGCGAATTCATACAAGGTGAACTCATTTATGCAACTCTGTGTAAAATTTATTGGACTGTCAAATAAAATGCTTTGGAAAAAACAATGGCCGCACACAAAAACAGTTCAATTTGACAGTTCAATAATTTTGCCTTGGTAACAGCTGATCACCAATTTCTGAACTAAGGCCACCTGGTATGAATGCGCCTTGGAACATATGTATGTATGTATGTACATACATACATACATACATATATATCTGGTATTCAGATACATTCACTCACGAGAACAATTTTACTGTGAGCATGCGCGATTTTGCAAAGTTGTTACCATCGTGCGTGAAAGTACTAATCCGTTCGTGAGCTTGCATGATCATGATCTTAATTTTACTCACGCGCACATCTCTACATTTAAATATTCGGATGGTCGATTTGTAAGAGTTTTCCGACTTTATTAAAAAACACATAGAATTTATAGAAATCTATGAAATCTTTATTTGAGTCCATGAAACAATATAATATAATTCAACGCTTAAAGATGATTTGCTGCAAATTTTGACTGCGGCTAGGGCCCAAAAGGTTCATACACTGGTTCCAATTTTGATATACTCTCCCCAACATATCGTCTGGTACTTCACTTATAAATTCTCCAGAATTAATTTCCGTGTCAAAGTGTTAATGTTTATCATTTTTGTTTCAGAAATTGTAAAAAGATCTGTTTTATTCAAAGTTTTTTTTTGAAATATGGTTAGAATGTGAAAAATATGCAGAGTTTAGGTGTATAATTAAAATGGAATAAAAATTATTAAAATTTGCGTGCATGATTAAATCAAGCAGTTGTCTGGTCTGTGGGTATCGATTATCAAGTGTGACCACTTCTTTTGTTTAGTCACCAGTGTTTCGGTGAAAGTTTCAACAAAACTATTTCAATAGAATTCCCTGCCTGCCCTCCACTTCATGAAACAATTTTTTTTAGTTAAAAAATAATTATTTAATATGTCACTTAAGAGTGATGTAAGACAAGTTATTTATACTCAGCAATTTGTTAATAGATTCATTACAGTTAAACGGTTGTTGCGTCGTTTTTCTATGCCGTCGTTAGTGTCATCATTATCATGATTCATGACAACAACAAAAAAAAAAAAACATGCAGACAAAGACGATTGACATTTATTTTTAATATAATTACAGTGTTGTCAATTCAAGCATGTCATTGTTACACCAATTGTTGTGTACAATCCAGAGTTATAAAAGAATTTGTTGAACATTTTAATTATTTATTAAATTTTATATGCTTTTACAAGTTTTATTTTGTTACGCCATCAGTTTTACAGTTGATTTTGCCAGTAAAATTCAATTTAATTCAATAAATTACTTATTATTAATTTTCTCTAATATCAAAAGGGGGACCGTTTCTAGATTAATTGCTGCAGTCGATCTGCTGCGATCGAAGTAGGTTTTCAATGGCAAGAAGTGATTATTTTGTGGAATGGATCGATAGAGTCATTCAAAAGTTATTCCCAATAAAAAAAAAACACATAAAAAAATGTCAGACTTTTGCTTTTGATATTTCTACTGGTCCAAATCGGTTCCAATTCACAGGAAATTTGAGACTGATAGAACTCTTTTGAACCCTGTCTTGGTTCCGTTCGGTTTAGCCGTTTAAATGTTATAAGCGCATCACATACCCACCCACACATATCATACATACAGACGTGGTGGCATCCTCTCAGAAGTAGTCAGGAAAGCTTCCTAGGAATTCAACACATCAAGAACTGCTGAAAACACGATTTTTTCCAAACGTGGTAAAATCAGTCACCTCCTGACTTTATGAAAATTTAAAAAAAATATTATACTTAAATCCTTATTTTGTGAAATGTAATGCGAAGGTCTTTCAAAATTTTTTGTTTTATTTTTAGAATTTCTTATGATGGCGGATGATTATTAATTTTTTAAAAAAATAAGTGTTATGGGAAAAAATTTGAAGAATCAATATTTAATATTATTCTGATGGACCTCGAAAGTTGACA
Organism: Linnaemya tessellans; assembly: GCA_951800035.1. NCBI lineage: Eukaryota > Metazoa > Arthropoda > Insecta > Diptera > Tachinidae > Linnaemya > Linnaemya tessellans. The sequence continues at coordinate 124,727,095 of OX637533.1, forward strand.
TTTTAGTGCATAACTTTCGTACACGGACGACATTAATCTTGGCTGATAATTAGAGTTAATTGTATATATAATTACGTTATTCATATTTTTGTGGTACACTTTTAAGTATCTTAGCGTCCACCATTATGGATGAAAAATAGCCGATTTAAAAGGTAGTTCCTTCTAGATGTGCACGATATAAATATTTTTAAAAGGAGTTTCTATTCCTTTATTTTGTATTTCTAAACACACATGCACACAACTTCAAATGTATTTGTAATATATGTATTTATTAGAGGGCAGAATTAGAACAAATTTGTTTGTTGTGCTCAAAATATTCTGTCTAATGATCAAATGAAAATAAATATCAAAAGCTTTAATTGTACATAACACTGTACAACGCAAAAAAAAAAATTACAAGGTCCGACCTAAAAATGTTGATAGAGGAGACAAAAAAAAAAAAAAGGACACGTGTATCGGCGTTTTGAAAGTTTACATCTGAATTTCATTTGAGGGTGCAATAAAGTTTCCAAGCTCTGACACATTCTTATTTTTGTCCAAAAAGACCCATATCTTGAGGAGTTAAAGGGTTAACGTATTCTACAAAAATGTTCTCCGTAACATTTTACATAAATTTGCGGAAGTCATTTTGTACCTAAAATGTAAGGATCACATGGATTCTTATGCCGATTAACAATAAGAATGTGCCAGAGCTGGGAAACTTTATTGCACCCTCAAATGAAATTCAGATGTAAACTTTCAAAACGCCGATACACGTGTCTTTTTTTTTTGTCTCCTCTATCAAAATTTTTAGGTCGGACCTTGTAATTTTGGAAAAAATTTGATTTTGTTGTAAAGTGTAATTGATAATAAATATTTATTTTAATAGTAAATGTGTAGAGATCGAATTTTGATCACCAGACGATCCTGGGTTAAATAAATAATTATAATATGTTTTGTTATAGACCTTTTTTATAATATGTTTGTTGGTTAGCTATTTTTCGACTTGAGGTCTTTTTAATGTAAATGAAATTAAAGCGTTTCCTTTTTAATATCACATTTATTTGTTCAAATATTTCCACCAACTCTGTTGGTCATCTTCAGGGAATTAAAATTTTATTTTCTTGTCACTTGTTTATACTTGATCAGTAGGTGACAAAGTTTACAAGTATAAACAATTGACAAGAAAATAAAATTGTAATTCCCTGAAGATGACCAACAGAGTTGGTGGAAATATTTGAACAAATAAATGTGATATTAAAAAGGAAACGCTTTAATTTCATTTACATTAAAAAGACCTCAAGTCGAAAAATAGCTAACCAACAAACATATTATAAAAAAGGTCTATAACAAAACATATTATAATTATTTATTTAACCCAGGATCGTCTGGTGATCAAAATTCGATCTCTACACATTTACTATTAAAATAAATATTTATTATCAATTACACTTTACAACAAAATCAAATTTTTTCCAAAATTACAAGGTCCGACCTAAAAATTTTGATAGAGGAGACAAAAAAAAAAGACACGTGTATCGGCGTTTTGAAAGTTTACATCTGAATTTCATTTGAGGGTCGAAATATTGAAACAAATAAATGTGATATTAAAAAGGAAACGCTTTAATTTCATTTACATTAAAAAGACCTCAAGCCGAAAAATACCTAACCAACAAACATATAAATAATTCTAATGTTGGAAAGGAACTCATTGCCCCGACTGCAACTAATTAGTAATTTTTGATTCTTAGATGGCATATTTCGCTTAAAATTGCGTGATCTGCAATAAATCTTGGTGTCATTAATAATAATTTTTACATATTTTTCTTTAACAGATAACCTGGATCGGAAACTCTTACAACACTGTCGGTGTGAAATAAAATAATTTGAAAATAAGTTAAAATTTTTTAAACGTCTGGGGATGGACACAAAAATTCAGATGAATAGGAAAACCGTGCCTGAAAACATGTTATATGAAAATCAAACACTCGGGTAAGTTTTTCTCCCTTTTATTAAATTTGAAACTATTACAATATATTTTTTTTTAAATTTATTTTCTATATAATGACTTTTCTTAATAACCTTAAAAAATGCCTGACCTAAGGGGTTACTGTGTAATTCGATTCGACAGCAATTGATTTCGAAATATATATATATAATATTAATAGCATATAAATTCGAACAGTTTTATTTTGGAATCGAATTACACAGTAGCTCCCCTGGTATGTGCGGATAGCGATTGCATCGTGTATAACAATTTTCTGAAGCTTTGATAATTTTCAATCGTTGTAGCGATATTTGTTTGTCGATGTACTCTTGTAAGTTTGTATGTTTTTATTTAAGTATTTGATAGATATTTATTTAATTACTTGCTATCGCCGTCTTACATATATTATATGTGTGTTAAGAAATTATTTTTGTTTGCTGCCCAAACTGCTTGTTATTTGCGAAAATTAAAAGATTACCACATTTAATCCTATTTTCTTTGTAAATAGATAAGTTGTGAAAAGAAAAGGCATAATTGACAAAAGAAGGTGCGTTTATCGTTCCTAATGTTTTTAACAAACCAAATAGCTGAGATGGTTGATTAGTCAGTGGTGGTCGTAGCTAAGTCTTAGAAAAAAATTTAATTGAATTCAATTTTTTTCTGAAAAAAATACAGGTTATTTCACAGAAAACATATTCGCCCCTATTATGACTGGCGATGTCGATGTCACATCAACTCGATAGCAAAAAATTATCACTTGTCTGCAAGTTGTCGATAACAATTAATTACTCTTGACAATTTCTTATCATTCTCTAGGGCATATAATATCGATAGAATATGTCAATAGTAGTCAGTTGCTGTCGCAAAAGAGTGGACAAGTGACAATTTTTTGCTGTCGTCTTGATAACGCGTTGATGTCGTCATTCATAATAGGGGCGATTGTTGTTATAATATGAAAACCATTAGAATCAAGGCGAATTCATACCAGGTGGCCTTAGTTCAGAAATTGGTGATCAGCTGTTACCAAGGCAAAATTATTGAACTGTCAAAGTGTTATTCTGGTTGTTCGTTTTTGTGTGCCGCCATTGTTTTTTCCAAAGCATTTCATTTGACAGTTCAATAAATTTTACACAGAGTTGCATAAATTAGTTCACCTTGTATGAATTCGCCTTGATTAGAATCTTAAAAAGTTTTTTTTCGAAAATTTTTTATTTGATTTCTTGAACCAGCACTCAGGGGATGACTCCTGCATATGCGATGTATTAGACAGAAGTTTAAAAAATTGAATGTGAGAGGGACGATAGAGGGTATATTGATTATTCCATTGAATTTCTCTAAATTGTAATTGGCAAGAAAAACCATGCAGGTATTGTAAAATTTGAATGTATCCTTCCTAAAGCCTATATTTCGGGATGCTGTTTCCTTCCTCCGTCTTCACTTTCCCCCAATTTTTTTTCTATAAGATATTGGCATCTTTTTTTCGTAGGTATGCCCAGAAAAGCTACAGACTTCGGTCTTAAATTGACGTTATGGAAATAGTTGTAAATACAATATACGGATCCAGAGCTGGAAAATTTACTCTTACTTTTTGTAAAGCGTGTTTTTTAGAGTATCACAACATATCTAAATAAAAATAATTTTTGCCTTAGGTAATCAAACATATTAGCCCAATTCACAATCCTGTGCAAATGGTCTTGCATTATAGCATTTGCAAATTGAGAGAGTATTTGAGAGCATTTTCAATGTATTTTGTTGGTGTAGAGTACAATTATTTTGCTCATGCTACGATGCTAGACTACTTGCTCGAGATTGTGAACTGGGCTATTTTGTATTTTAAAGAGACAATTTAGTATTAATGGGTGACTTTTTAAAAGCTTTAGTGTTGCTAGTAAATTTAGAGGAATTTATCAAATCTTTATTTGCTAGAATGATCTAATATTTATATAATTCAATGTTTAAAGATTATTTCATGTAAATATTGATACCAGCTGCGACTGAAATGGCTCATGCGCTGGGTTCAATTTTGGCATACCCTCTTCAACATATCCACCGGTATCTCGCGAGTAAATTCTGCAATATTGCCTTGGAGTGCACAGCCTATAGACATAGATCTTTTCATGGCCCCACAAAAAATAGTATAAAAGATACTAAAGCGGCTTTCACATTATAAGACTGAGTATTAAGATTTTTGTCCAAAATTCGAAATAATATGAAAAGTCTTATAGTGTGAAAGCGATCTTAAGTAAAATCTCATAGATTGAGAAGTAAAATTTGACACACCGATGGCTCTCCCCATTTTTTTAAATTTTTCTAAAAGCTGAGACATTTCTTATAATCAGAGTTGTTTTTAGCTGTTTTCTTACTACAGAGATTTCATGAATTGTTTTAAGTGTGATAGTGTGAAAGCGTTATGTAATGATACGTTAGATTTTGCGGCATCTCAGGCATTCTCAAAAGAGAAATTCGAATGAAAATCATACGACTCAGTCTTATAGTGTGAAAGCGGCTTAAATAGCACGGTCTAAAAGGCCAATTGAGCTGCCCTAAATGTGAAATAAACTTTTCACCGAACTGCTTCTCAATTAGGCCATGGAGATAGAGGGGAAACCACATTTCTGCTTAGTCCAGCTCTTCCATTTTGGGCAAAAAAATATTCTAATAATCACACAGTGGCACTTGTCATTCACAATAACTTTCCTGATGCCAGCGGCCCATTATAAAGGTTGTAGGTTTATTCTTTTAGGTGTATTTGTCTACTTAATATTTTTCAGAAATGCCGACGCTCAACAACGCCACGGGCATGAATTTCTAGGCAGATTTATATGCCTGTGATTTAGAAATAGGTCCCTTCTATACACCCCATAAAATCCTTATCGGCTTTCTTTACTGAGAATAATAAAATTTTCCATTGAAAACCCATTTTGGCATAAAATATATTTGACGTATAATATTTATTAAGACATTTTGCATTAAAATTCTGCGATATAAAATTTTTTTGTAAAAATTTCATAAATCTTTTGTTATATTCGATATGTTTGTGTACCACTTTTAAGTGTCAGATTTAAATGATTTTAATCAGGGACCGTAACTGTTATGACTTTTATCAAAAATATCAACAAATAAGAGTTATTTTTGATTTTTATATTTTTAGATATTGGGTGTTTTTTATTGAGGTATAGAACTTTAAGTTGGCATCACTTTTTTAACTGGCGGCCATTTTGTCAGCTGTCAAGTGATTAATATTTAGTTTGGTTTGCCATTTCATCATGAACAGGTTGACAAAAGAACAACGCTTGCAAATCGTGCAAATTTATTTCGAAAGTAATGGTTCAGTTCGCGAAGTTTACCGCAAGCTCCGTCCATTTTATGGTCGACATAATCGTCCATCAGAGCAATTAATTCGGTTAACCATGGATCGTTTTCGCACTACATTTACTCTATGTGATAATACGCATCCGCAGAGACGTCGAACAGTGCGCACCGAAGAAACAATTGCCGCTGTAGAGCAAAGTGTTGAAATAATGCTGGAGAGTCAGTTACCGTTAATGGAGACCGGTATAGAGCCATGATAACCGACTATTTTGTTCCCGAATTGGATGGCATGAATGTGGATGAGTTGTGGTTCCAACAAGACGGCGCTACATGCCACACAGCGCACGTCACAATCGATTTATTGAAGGAAACATTCGATGAGCGCATAATTTCGCGGAATGGACCTGTCAATTGGCCACCAAGATCGTGTGATTTGACACCATTGGATTATTTTCTTTGGGGATATGTGAAGTCGCTCGTCTACGCCAACAAACCAGAATAGTTAGGGGACTTGGAAGCCAACATTCGTGGCGCTATTGCCAACATACGGCCCCATATGCTCGAAAAAGTGGTTGAAAATTGGACCTGTAGAATTGGCTTTATTCGAGCCAGCCGCGGCGGCCACATGCCCGAAATTATATTTAAACATTAATGGCATAAAATTATCCTTCCAATAAAGCCAAATTGATGGACATTAAAACGATTTTCTTGTGTTTTATTTCAATTCGAAGTTCTATACCTTTAAAAAAAACACCCTGTAGAAAATAAGAGTTATATTTGCTATTTATTATTTTGAATGAAAAATAAAAGTTATTTTTGATTTTTATATTTTTAAATGAAAAATGAAAGTTATTTTCGATTTTTATATTTTTATATCAATAATAAAAGTTATTTTTGATTTTTATACTTTTATATCAATAATAAAAATCAATTCAAAATTCGTGACTTAGGTAATATGTTTGTGTTTCCATGGCTTCGAAAATTAACTTTAATTGTTCATTCTGTACCTGCCACTCATGTCAGTGTAGAAAAGTAGTGGGAGATTTGAGATATAATTTATCTGAGGAACATTCAAAATCAATTATGATGGTAAAATTGAACACCTGAAAACGACCTCTTAACACTGACTTGAATGGCAGCCAAAACTTATAAGCTATTGCTATGCATTCATGTTTTTATAGCTGATAATGGATAAGTCACATAATATATTATATTCATATAGAAATTTGAAGGAAGCAGCATGTTATAATACATACGGCATCAACAAATAAATAATAATTTTGAATTGATTTTTATTATTGATATAAAAATATAAAAATTAAAAATAACTCTTATTTTTCATTTAAAAATATAAAAATCAAAAATAACTTTTATTTTTCATTTAAAAAAATAAAAATCAAAAATAACTTTTATTTTTCATTTAAAAAAATAAAAATCAAAAATAACTTATTTTTCATTTAAAAAAATAAAAATCAAAAATAACTCTTACTTTTGATTTTTAAAATAAAAATCAAAAATTTAAAAATCATGCAATATGTTGGATGTATTTCGCCAAAAAATCATGATGGTGTAATTAAAAGTTTTCTACGATGTTCATTTATGTATGATTTATTTCATCAAAAATTGAAAAATAACTTATTTTCGGTCCCTGATTTTAATATCAAACTTGAGCGTAAACCTCTACTTGACCCAGTTTCGGTAACTCCCAATGTACATATAATACGAGTACATATTAATTTATGACTTTCTTTGCTTTGGCATAAGATACACTTTTTTTTAATTCTAAATCTTTTGTTTTTTTTTTTAGTTGCTAATTTATTACATATTCCATTGTTAAGATTTCTTTGTGAATCCCATTGTTGTTGCATTAAAGGTGATTGCAGAAATCTGTGCCATTATTTTAAAATTATTATTGAATTTAAAGTCTGTATGAAACAAACAGCAGAAAATGTGGCAAAAATTGTTAGAAAAAAAAACTTTCACTCTTACAGTGAATGAGAAGTTTTTATTATAAAAGGGGTTAAACTCAAAGATTTGCAACAACAAAATAGTGAGAGAACAATGGACAATTACTTACAGACGTACGTTAAAGTTAAAACAAACTTATAGACAATTTATAATTTTCGGACAATTGCCTAATGCGGTCAGCTGGTGAAATGTTTACTAAACGAGAGTTAATCGTAAGTTGGGGACATTGAAAAAGAAAAACATATAAATGAGTTAGTTGGCCCAATGAGTTGACAGAAACATGGTATTTTTAAAAGGAAGTAATTTTCAAATTCAGATAAAAAAATAAAAACACTGGCTGTATTTTATTTTCTTATTGCCTTTGGCAAAAGTTAACTTTTAATTCCAAAATCAAACAAAATGTCATACAATCACTCAACTACTAAATGCGAGTAGTTAATTTATTTGCGTTTAAAGAAGAAAGTCTTGTATTTTTAGTCTTTAATCATATTTGTTTCCCCTAAATATGCTGTTTTGTTAAAACGTGGCATAAATATTGTGGTCAAGTGTATTGAGAATGACGTTTGTGTGTTTTTGTGTCTGCTATTTTATTATTATTTTTATTTTTTTTTTGGTGCTTAGCGGTGAATTTTGTTTGAAGACTTTGTTTTGAGCCGCTTAAACGGAAAACGAAGAAATTTTTCGTGGCGGAAATTCTACATTAATAGTTTTTGTTGTTCTATTTTGTGGTACTATAACAAAAAAAAAAAACAATAATAATTCTTTAGGAATTGAATTGTAAAGATAGAAATATTAACAAAACAAATTTGCAAGGAAAAGAAAGAAAATTGAGTAACAAAACACTGCGCCAAGAAACGCATAAATGTTAATTAATAAAGTTATTACTTCTAAATTGCAAAGTCTTGTTTATTAGAAAACTTGCTAACATTAATTGAAGTGTAGTTTGGCTCTCCGTACGTTTTTTGGCAACATATTTCATGTCCCCCTCAACAACCACTTTCAACTTATTGAAAAAATTTGGGAATTAAATAATCTTTTGCAAAGAAATTTTGTCGACCTTTTCTTATTGTACTTATTGTAGTTTCTTTTATACAGGCTTCCAAGGTCATTTGAATGAATTTAAATGCAAATAAAAGATAATAAATAAAAAATAATAAAAGATAATAAATTTTAAATGCAAATAAAAGATGATACTGATGATGATGGTGTTGCGGCTTTCGAAAACAGCTGTTCTGCTCTGCTGTGTAAGTTGAATAAAACTGATGTTGACTTTCCTTTGTGCCTTGGAATATTTATCATGTCTTTCTGAGATTTAAAAACAAATTTCGAACAATTAGCCTATGAATCTTAATTCAATTTAATATAATTTAATATTTCTTTATTTCATTTTTATATCCGACATTTCGTTGGGATTTTCCAACATCTTCAGGGATAATAATTTTTATTGAAATATATTTTATGTTTTAGTACATTTTGTATTTCAACTGTAGCAATGTTCCTTCAAATGTTCCTTTGAAAAAATAAAATATTACAGCAAAAACTTTTTACTTGGGTCACTGCTACACGTTCAATATACATATATTGTGATATTTAGATCGCGATCCATTTTAATGGATTGATGGATCACGAGCGTATGCTACATGTTCAATATTTATCGCGTCAGTATTTACGCGATCCTGTGCTGATCATTTATTAAAAAATGTCGCGAGAAAAGCAAAAAAGGCTTTAGCCGACGAGTTGAAAAAGCCGACGTACAACGTATGACGGATTCTATGTGTCTCGGCCTTAAGATGATCATGCCCTCAGATCGTTCGTGTAGAATATCCAATGTGGCATGAGCTGTGTGTTACGTGCCGCCATCCTGTTGAAGCCAAATGTCCTAAATGGGTGCTGTTGGCTGAAGTAGTAGAACACGAGACTATGAAGCGGAGGGTCCTGAGTTCGAGCCCGCGCTGAGTCATGAAATATTGTGTTGAATTCTTCTGATCAGCATTAGTGCGTGGTTGTGTTAGTTGTTGCCAGCCTGTTTCAATGATGAAGGCATAGTCACCGGTCACTGAACATAATTGGCAGCGACTGACACTATCATATACTAAAAGCAGAGTAGCAGCACCCACTTTCGTCGGCCCTGTAGCAAAAATTAGCCGGCGAAGTAAAAGGTTGAAATAGCTACAAAAAATTCTCTATCTCGTCATTTTTCTTCATCTGTGTCCCCTCAATACTATCCCCTCCTTTCTAGTTCCGGCGCAATGCGCCGCATATGTAGGGGTCATCCCCTGAGTGCTGGTCTAAGATTAAAAAGAAATCTCAGCACCCAGTTGAGGCTAGTAGAAATTGGTAGTCATCGAACTGTAGCGCTCACCGTTGACAGTGATGGGCCGGGGCCGGTGACATTACCAGCCCGAAATTCACTCCAAACAGTAAGTTTTTCGGGATGTACTGAATGTTTTTTTATTTTATGTGGATTTATAAATTCGACAATATTGGTTTTTCACGTTCCCATTTATCCAGAAATGGGCCCCATCGCCGAAGATAATTTTTCGAAAAAAAAAAAAAAATAATAATAATTTAAATTATGTATGAATTTTTTTTTTAGTCGAACTTTCTTATGTAAATTGTTAATTTTCTCAACGGGCTTAAGTTCGAATCTGCAATACTGCAAACCATTTTTTATTATTTTATTAATAAATGAATTTGTTCAAATTCTATTTATTATTTTATATTAAGATTGGAATATTAAGAATATTTTCAATAATCATCAAACCAGCAGAACGGATCAGTACTGATTTCGAGGCCGCTACGCCATCTCATCAGCGTTCTTTGTTCAATTTTTCCACTTTTGCAAGTGGTGCTAGTTAGTAGGAATATCAACTATTTAACCAATATTTTAACGAAAATTGAATATGAGAAGTTCCCACATTCATATTTTTAAGTTACTACCTTTTTGGTTACTACGAAATTCCCCAACCCTGACGATTAATATTCCCAATATTCCATGTATCTCTTTCGCTTTTTCCAGAGCCATCGGCTGCTGATAGATAAAGCTTCTTTGTTATTTATGTTCAAGTAATTGAATTCAGTTGTTAATTTTAATATAAAATAATAAATAGAATTTGAACAAATTCATTTATTAATAAAATAATAAAAAATGGTTTGCAGTCTTGCAGATTCGAACTTAAGCCCGTTGAGAAAATTAACAAAAAATAATAATAAAATAAGAAATATGTAAATAAACGAAAATAAAATAGTAATAATAATAAAAAAAAAAACTTATTGTCAGTTGCCAACTACTCCAGAGTCCAATCAGCCGACAAACGTCGTTGTTCTTTGCACGTGCTGTTGAATGCCACATCCGTCCATGGTGATTTGGCATAACAGACTGCAACAATGACAGCTTCAACAACATGGCCGTTATCAACTGTCAAAGTTCGAAAGGCCCCGTTGGAATACTGTTTACAATTTTTTAAAAAGAAGTTTGTATTTGGCCCGCTCTGTACACGCATGTAAGACAAACTAAATACAAACGTATAAATAAAGTTTTTCAATATCTTCCAGAGGCTAATTTAGTGCTGAGTGTTAATGTAAACAGGTTTCTGAATGCATGTAAAAACGTTAAATGCCAAAAACGTCTTTTGCAAAAGCTAAACAGCAAAACAGAACTTAAAAGATGGAAGGAAGAATCCCAACTTGCAAACAGCTTAAAACTCCTTTTTTAAATATTCCGAAAAATAAATAATGCAGATATTTTTTGTTTTGTTTTGAGCTAAACAAATCTTTGCTACATCCCCAGGGACCTTAAGTGGTTAGAAGATTCTACAATGCGTTTTATTATACACACTCGTACAATTTTATGGTTGTTGGTTGCCTCGTACCCTTCGGCAAAAGATACAAAATATACAAAAATTCTTACACACTCGTTCGTATGTCTCTGCGATTGTCTGTTGGACGGTTGGTTGGCTGCTTTGCTTGCTAAGAGCATAAATATTTTGCCATCGACTTGACATGACCAAGTTAAAATAAGCCGTTTGTTTGCTGAAGACTCATTCGTTTGACGAAGAAGTAGAAGAGAAAAAAAATATGTTAAAGGTAAAGCAAAAAGTTTTGCTGCTTTTTGTCAGAGTTTACGAGTAGCTGCAAGTCAATGTAAGTAAATACGTCTGACTACAGGAAGACAATATCAGCAGTCGTTTATTCAAAAGTTGTATTTAAAGGCTCATGGAAAACAGAAATATGTTGAAATGAATTTTACAATTTTATACACATTTCTTCGGAGGAACTTAACACAGGGAAATTCTCGTCACGACTTGCCATATGAATGAATGGTGGTAAGTAGTCTTATACGATTTTACGGGTAGCACTTGGAAGGATGATAGAAGACACAGTCTGGAACACCAGTCTTCAACAACTAAAAAAACACTCTTCCATAAAGTGGAAGGACACAACCTCCCCAGTTGTTGAGAACGGTGACTAATTGATTGATCTTTAATACTTTCCTGTAGAGCAGCTACAACTTCTTCAGTGCGCACTGCTCGGCGTCTCACGGGATGCACACTATCAGTAACTGTAAATGTGGTCTGATCTATTGTTCTTCGAATTAGCCGCTCTGAAGGACGATTATGTACGCCATGAAATGGAAAAAGTGCAGGATGAGTTTGACGGATAGAACATTTATTTTGATTACAAATTTCAACAATTTGCACGCGTTGTTCTGCTGTTATGACACACTGTAATTCTTTCCGCCTCTTGAGATTTCATTGCAACCTCGTCTTTGCTGTGGTGTAGTATGACGGCCTTAATACCCAGTAAGGCTCGAAAAGTGGACACGTGTAAACCATCTTCTATATAGTAAACTTTTGATTGTTAAACGATTCACATTCGTAGATGGCAAACTTTTCTTTAAATAAATGGCAATTATTAAACAGCTGATAGATATTTAACAGCTGACGACTGTCTTGCCAGATCCGACGTGATTGAAATCACAAAAGAATGGATAATCGTTTGTATATCGCTTTCACATAGTTTATAGCCTCTAATAATATAAAGTGAACAAAATCACGAGTGAAACCCAGTTATTATATTCGTACTATACGTTGGGCAAATATTTAACATGTTTTGAGCTTCAGGGTGCAATAATGCCCTTTTCCACATTCATTTTAATTACTACTTTTATTAAACAACCCAAGAGTATTATTTATTTCTTTTTGTGTGTGCATTTTTTTAATCTCAATAAAAAGCATCTATAAAATTTAAAGCGTAGACATTAAAATTTTAATAAAAAATATATTAATGAAACATATTTGCCTGCATTCCTTTTTGTTTGTAGTTAAAAAATTCCAGTTAAAGTATGGCAATTAAAAAATTAATAAAATTGGAATTAATAGAAACATCATCGTCTTCTGATGAAGATGAGGAGTTTACTATAAATTTTGTTAATATATACGTTATTATTAAGCTCATAGCCTTGCCAGACCACTAAATGGATAACCCGTTACTTACGTACATACGTCCTTAGTTTTGACTGTTTGCAATGGAAATTTGTTAACAAAGTTGTTGTTAATATTTATTTTTTATTTTTCATTTTTGTTTTGTTTCTCTTTACATGCTTCATGTTTTTTTGCCGCATGTTGTCGCCACAAAAGCAAAAAGTAAAACGTACGCACAAATACAGATGTAATTTTAAATGAAAATACCCTGCGGTTCTGATAAATGATCCTGATTATCTATGAATTTTTATTAGTCGAACTTTGTAATGTAAATTGTTAATTTTTTTGGGCTTAAGTTCGAATCTGCATGCATCTATTTATTAATTTTTATATTAAGATTGCAATATTAAGAATATTTTCAATAATCATCAAACCAGCAGAACGGATCAGTACTGATTTCGAGGCCGCTACGCCATCTCATCAGCGTTCTTTCTTCAATTTTTCCACTGATTATCGTTGACGTGAAATACAATGTTTGTATGCAGTTCTTCCACTGTCTATAATAATCTACGTATGCCAATTTGTAAAATAATGGTTCCAATTTTCTAAATTTACGTTGACACTTCTCAAATAGTTGCCTAAAAAAGCGTAACCACTAGAAACTTTTTAACTCAGAGAAGGGTTTATTGAGTTAAATAGTTTTAAATAATCGGCCATGTGATGGAAATCGCTTATCGCATGAAATAAAGCGTTTTCGATGTGAAGTCACAAAATTGGTGTGCTGGAGTTCGCAATCGCTCAAAATCGTTCAAAAGAAACTGGCGTTTTTCAAGTCGCATGTGATTCGAAAATCGTGCGATTCACAGCACATACATGAATATTTTATTCTATGCCAGTGTCCATTACTTATGTATGAAACTGTTTTACTTAATAAAAACGTATTTGACTTGAAATATTTTTCCTTAGTATTTAGTGGTTACGCTGTTGGGGAAAATATGTGAGAAATGTAAACGAAGTGTTAAATAATATGCATTTCCTATACACTTTATTGCGGAGTAGGCTTCAACGAGTATCCTCTTCAATTGATTTTTTAAAGCTTTAGGATTTAATTTAAAAAAACAAATTAAATTTGGAGAAATGTATGAAATCTTTATTTGAGTCGCTAAAACGATCCATATAATTCAGTTTTTAAAAATGAATTCATGTAAATGTTGATCGCGGCTACGCCTCAAATGGTTCATATGCTGTGTTCAATTTTGGCAAACCCTCCCCACCATATCGTCCGGCACTTCACGAATGAATTCTTCAATATTTTAGTCAAACTTTGCGGTCTTGTGCCCATAAACATGAGCCTTATCATGGCCACATAAATATTATATTGATTTCTTTTCTAAAAAAAGAATGCTACATTTTTTGCACTTTTCAATGGAAAATGGTAACATTATGGCATTTGAAAATAGTGAATTTATTGGAAATTGATCTACCATCTCTTTTAAAGATGTGCTTTATTTTAAAATGTGGGTTTTTAGATTAAAAAGTGACAAAATGTAACATATTTTCCAGAAAAGAAATCGCCATTAGTCTAAAAGCGTTAAATGGCACCATCGGTGTGGCCAATTGTACAACCCCAAATCTGAAATAAATTGTTCACGGAACTCGACATTCAAGTGGGCCATTGTTTTGCGTGCTGTGTGGCACCGCCTTCTTGAAACCACATGTCAGCCAAATCCAACTCCTCCATTTTGGACAAAAAATTATAGTCATCATAACGTTCCTGCCTTCGTCGTCTTCGCAAAATGATGCCACCGGCCCATTTCCAAACAGTGCAGGTTTCAGGATGTTCTTACCAAATATGGCAATTGTGCTTGTTCACGTGTCCATTCAACCAGAACTGAGCTCGATGCGCTTTCTTAATCGAGCGTGAATTTTGATAATAAAATTCAATAATCGGCAAGCGTTGTTCGCTTGTAAGTCGATTCATAGTAAAATTGTAGACCGAACTGAACATGTTCAACAGTAACATATTAAATGAAAACAGCTGAGCTGCCAGACACAGTGTTGCCAGAAATGACCCATTAGTAGCGCCGTATAACATCATGTAAATGTAATACCGATATTTTAAAATTTTGTTATATTCTCATTAGGTAAATTCCCATTGAGTTTATATGTCTGCTGATTAATTTGCTAAAGAAAAAAAATTTGACATTCAAATGAAATAAATGAATATTCTTGCTACTCTTGTGAACCAGCTGATGTCAAAGAATCAAATTCGTGCATGATTGACCGGGTATATTTTGCTAAATAAGCTTAAAATAACAGTCTTAAATCTTTAACATATAACAAACAATTTAAATTTAAATAAAAATACTTGACGCAAAAAGCGTTATAACGCAATCATCACAACTGCTGGGCAATCAATCATTGTATGCTGGTGTGTGCCACCTCCTAACAAACAAAACTTAGATGTCAGTTTTTTGCAAGCATGCTAAAAATTAAGGAAGATGTTCTAAAGTTTCGTTTTACAAGTCAGTTTTGAACGAATCAACATACGGGGAAAAACACAAATTTCGAAGGCATGGATATGGCGCTTATTACACCGGCTGCTACACTGACACATTCTACAAGAATTACCGCAAATGCACAAGATATTACAACTACACTCGGACATTTTATGCTAAACATTAACCAGTAAACGAACATTTTTAGTTAAATTTATGCAGTTGGGAATTGGTTCTTAAATAGTACTAGAATTTTTAATATTAAGCGTGCTGATCTTTTTTTGCATACTCGTACATTTTTAAAAAATTCAAAGTTATTATGGAGAGGGTTTTTTTTATCTAATTCCTTTACTTATTTAACTGATGCAACTAAAATTTCTTTAAAAAAAGTAAAGATATTATGTCAGGCTTCTAGATAATGGACTGAAAAGTTTATAGAATTTCTTACCACCGTTTAAATAGCTTTTACATTTATTACGAAAAAATTTATTTTATTACTGCAGTGCAATATATTCCAAAAGTCTTTTGTATTCAGTTCTATTGCAGAGTTTAGATCGTATGCATATACAAAGATGCGGAACAATGTATCAACTCTGAAACCCTGATTTCCGTGATTGCATTTGTGTCTAAATAGTATGCGTAACCAGTGGTCTGTCTGTACGCTGTACTTTGTGCGAATACATATTATAAGTCCATTAATGCTTTGAGGCTCAAAAACTTAAAAATGACGATTAATCGTCAAAATAGCTGTAAAGCGTGAAAATTACGATATACCGTCAACATGACGTTAAATCGTCAAAATGACGATAAATAGTCAAAATGGCGAAAAATAGTCAAAATTACGATAAATCTTAAAAAACGACAATAAACAGCCAAAATGATGATAAATAGTCAAAATTACCATAAATCTTAAAAAATTACAATAAATAGCCAAAATTATGATAAATCGATAAGTATTCAAAATGACGATAAATCGTCAAAATTACGATAACTTGTCCAAATGACGATAAATTGACAAAATAGTGATAAATAGTTAAAATGACAACGAATCGGCAAAATAACGATAAATAGTCACAATGCTGATAAATTGTCAAAATGACAATAAATAATCAAAATAACGATAAATAGTCAAAATTACGATAAATCTTAAAAAATGACAATAAATAGTCAAAATGGCGATAAATAGTCAAAATTACGATAAATCTTAAAAAATTACAATAAATTGCCAAAATTGTGTCTATCTTCTCATCTTTCCTAATCTGTCCCCTCAATAGTATCCCCTCGTTTTCAGTTCCGGCGCAATGCATTGCATAAAAAAAAATCGATAAGTATCCAAAATGACGATAAATCGTCAAAATTACAATTACTCTAGAAATAACGATAAATCTTCAAAATTACGATAACTTGTATCTATAGTGATAAATAGATAAAATGACAACGAATCGGCAAAATAACGAATAGTCACAATGCTGATAATTATCAAAATGGCAATAAATAATCAAAATTACGATAAATCGTAGAAAATGACTATATATTGTCAAATCTGGCAACCCTGGTTCAGTTACTGAAAATGATTCAATTTCTACCACTATATTTTAACGTGCACGAAAATAACTGCCTACTCATAAACAGCCATTGATATTGTCTTGTGTTAAGCCTTGTTGTGTTCGCTGGGTGATTACAAGTGCATGTCAAAGTAATCCTTTGCATTTAGTATTTTTAAGCAAGCAAGACTGAATGTAGTATATGTAAGTTGAGAAAAAAAAAGATGTGTAAATTTAAAATTTAATGCCTTATTTGTTTAAATTCTCTTTATTTTTGTGTTGAATAGTATTTTTTTCAAATGCACATAATAGCAACGACAACAACATGAAGAGATTATTGCTGATGTACATGCTGTAGTTGCTGCAGTATTTTTGTGTTGTTAAACATTTACGTTTGTTGTAGTTGTTGTCGTTGTCATATTCATTATGACAACCATTATTCATATAGCAGCAGCAAAAACTAAAAGATGTTTAAGATATTAAACCAGAATGGTGTCATTTATTTATCAAGAATAGATATTGTTGGCGTTGTTGGTGTTGTTAAGTACGTGTATGCTGTTGTTAACAGCAGCAGCAGTAGTAGAACGGATATACTTACACTCATAGACGAGTAAGTACTTACAGCTGTATCTAAACTTCTACTTTATATTTCTACTTAAATTCATTGTCATGGGTTTTATAATCTTTCCTTCAACTGCAATAAATGGATCGATCGATGGTTAAAAAGTTCACCTAAATTCGCCTAAAGGGAGAATACGACTATAAATATAAAAAAACCATAGATGATATTTGCTATATGTGACGCGCTAAATAACGGTTTTTTTTTATAAGAGCTTGCTGATTTGAAATTTAAATAAAACATATGCCAAATTATGAAATGGCCAAAAAAAATTTTTTATTTGGTAGATAATTTCTTGTCATATAACATTTAAATATAATTTCGGGCATATGGCCACCACGACTATTTTGCACAAAGGTCATTCTGGAGGTCCAATTTTCGACCACCTTTTCAAACATTTGAGGGCGTATTTCAGCAATGACACCTTGAATACTGGAGGTCAATTCACCAGTCCATTTCTCGAAATAATTTTGACGTTGAACTGTTCTTTCAATAAGTCCATTGTGTCGCCCGCAGTATGACAAGTGGCACCATCCTGTTGAAACCACATTTCGTTTACATCCATATCTTGAAGTTTTGGCACCAAAAATTCATTGATCATGATTCTGTATCGATTTCCATTCACGCGTCGTCCTTCCTCATATTAAAGAAATGCACCAAACAGTACATTTATCGGGATGCATTGGTAATCCTTGAACGGCGTGTGGATTATCTTATTGATACATCCATTCAACCAAAAATGCGCCTCATCACTGAAGAGAATTTTGCGGTAAAAAAGCGGATAAACATTTTTAATTGAACACTGTTTTTGAAAATAAATTTCCACGATTTGGAAGCGTTGTTCTGGAGTTAATCTGTTCATGATGATTTGCCAAACAATACTGAGTAGAGACGTCACTTTAAACTGTCAAAACAGCTGTCAGACAACAGAGTGATTCGTATAAAAAAAAACTTTATAAAAAAAACACCCTTGTTCAGGAGAGCCATTTTAAAGATTTAAATACGTGTATCTTTGGTGTACTATCACTTCATAAAACGCGCATATCTCTTGGGAGGGAACACTTTTGGGGCATGGGATCGGTCTCATTCGATGCTCAGATGTTATCCACATCAAAAAAAAAAAAAGTGAAAATTGATTTTTTTTTTTACCCTTAGGTCCCTTTCTCTATGCGCAGTCACATATGAGATTTATAAAAACTAAAATGTGGCTCCCATAAGTGTCAAAATTATAAAATTATAAAGAATTCTTCTGTTATTATAAACGATATTTTGGTTGTTTTACAAAATGTTTACATTTCCTTTTAATTAATTAGTTGTCGTGGTGCCCCACTTCGATAATGACAAGTTACGCCAATCGTCGTATATGACTTAAGAAATTCTTATTACTCTTTTATTTTCTAGTCTTGTTATTAATATATCTTTACTCATCTCTGTTTTATCTGCACATTCAGATTTTCCACAAAAACTTACAGATTTTAGGAATGATTATGGTAAGAGTATGATATTGCAGATAATGATTTGAATGTTGTTTGTTGTTAATGTTGTTGTTAATTTCCTATTATTTTAAGCATTTTTTCCGTTGACGCAGCACAGTGGGGTATATAAAAACAAAGCAAAGGGAAATATATATGTAGGTGAGCCATTTAAAATTTTAAATTTAAATATGAAATAAAATAAAAAATTTGGACAATTTATTTTTGTTGTTGTGAATTGTTCCGGTTAGGGATTGATGGTCAAGCGGCTTAAACTTTTGAACCAACTGAACTTTGTAAGCCATCATATCGAGATCGTTTCACAAAATCCAACTTAAACTGGTGCGTGAAATGTTCAATTATTGAATGGCTCTCACATATACACTCAGCCCCAGCTTCGATATTTTCGGCTGTACGCATGCTCACGTCTTAGTCTCGTGTTCTACTACTTCAGCCAACAGCACCCACTGTCTACTACTCGTATGTAGTACATATGAAGCAAATTCACAAAATTTTGAATATAAATTGTGGTCCAAACAAGATGCCTATTTCAATTCAAAAGACTGCAGGCTTATGCAGTGTTCAGCCTGACACCTTAATTGATGCCATTATTGAGCTCAATTAAGTGTATAAAATTTTAATTAGTAATTGCTCAATTAACACTTAATTGCTATAACATCGAGTAAAATGCAACTCACTGCATAAAGTTAGTCAAGACTTAGTACCTAAAATGTGGAAAAAATAAAAAAATAACCATAAAGAAATTATGTCGAGCCATGTTGACATTAAATTTGTTATTAATTACAAAAATTAAAAAAAAAAAAATAAAAAAAAACAGAAAAGGAAAAAATCCCAGATTTGATATTGGGGACCTCATGAATATGAAAAATGTTTGCTTTTAGTAGCCACACGTAATTGAATTTACTAAATTTTGTATATGTTAATATCATGATAATTATGTCAATTGAGTGAATATTGACTCAATTATTAAATGTTTCGGATATTAGTTCATAGCTTTTGCCATTTGCGGTGCCTTTTAATAATTTCACCTATTTTACATCATTTTATTACGTATTCCATTGATTTGATAAACAGTGAAGCTCAATGCTGTAATACACTGAAGCTTTACAATAGCTGCATATTTCTAATAAATAAATATAATACTAGTTTTTAATTAAATTTCTTTTGATTAGAAAGTAATATTTTCAATATCTATATCAAAAAGTGTATGCAATATGTAAAAAAACAAAAGAAAAAAGCAATATTTTATACAAACAAACAATAATGTTTGCATAATGTATTATATATTCAAACAAATTTCTAATTAAATATGTTTTGTTGATATAATTATGTAGGCACTTCATATGTATGTGATTGCGCCCTTTTAAAATTAAAGTGAAATTTATTTATAGCGTTAAAAATTAATTAAGGTGGAATTTATTTATAGCTTTTAATAAAATTTTTTGGTTGAATTTGGTTGTAAACATAAAATAACATTTCAAATTTCACACTATTTTACATTCAAATGCTGCGATGCACAACTTTCAATTGATTTAAAAGATAGACATCTTGTGCCACTTCCCTGACCTAAAATTTGTTCAGTTCTTCAAACAGCAATTAAAATTCTCTGTTCAAGAGTGTAGCGTTCCAGAATTAACATTTCCCAAGTTTTATTCCTCAGTTTAGTTTCTAATCTCCCTTAAGTTAATTGAAACCTTTGACAAAAATTTTCTGAATTTAAGTCTATTAGTTCTAGGCGCTGTAGAACATAAAGAAACATTATGTTGTTGGATTGCATAGTTTTTGATGTGTTAACATCTATACGCGCGCCTCTAGGGCAGTAAACTATCAGTTTCAATACATACGCAAGTGTAAGTGTAAGAGTTTGTTTGTTTGTTGTTGTTGCTTGGCAGTCGGTATTGAAAGTGATTATTGGGCGATTTTCATATAATTTTCCCACGCGATTTTCTCCGGAAATTCATAGCCGATTTTATTAATTTTTGGATTAAAACGCTAGTGCGGGTTTCGACGAAGAGTTTAGGCCAAAAATTAAGGCGATCCGATATCGGCGAGCGGAGATTTAAGTGTTTTAATTCGGAGTATTAATTTGGAGTAATATTAAAAAAGTGTTTTATGTTGATCTTCGGTTTTGTCTTATGCATAGCAAAGAGAATAGTGACGTGGTTATACGTACATATATAAAAATGAGATAGCAAGACAGCAACGTATGTAGCTTATGTACAAACATAACAATGCATGTATGTATGTACATTTGTCTGTTGCTTTGCATTCTCTTTGTTTTTTGTGGGTTTAATATAAAATAAATAAACAAAAAGGTGTTAACACATCGCCCGTGAGTTCGAACACTCATTGATTTTTTTTGTTCATAAAAATCTGCCGTTAAGAAAAGAATATTAAAAATTGTTTTTGTTATCATAAAATTTTTAATTAAAAATTAATTAAGCAATTTGAAGTAAAGAATTTACTCCCTCATATCAGCTCTCAATTTAATTTTGATCAGCTTAAAAAATACATACAAATATCACTGATTATTATTATTGTTTGTTTATCAAATTCTGTTTTATTGGCTTCTTGCTACAGATTAGCTGTTTGCAGACTAGAGAAAAAATTCAGCTACTGCACCTCATATGGCGTTAACTGGCCGGCCATCTTCTTTCTTGTGCAACTTATCTTTTCTATATGATGTTAACCCATATCGTCCCAGAGATTTTTTTCGAATCAGTTTATGAAACTTCGTAGTTAAATGGTAATTTGGGTCCAGAAGATACGATTCAGATGTCCAAAATTTTTTTAAAGTTTTTATTAAAAACTTTTTTTAATTTTCATTAAAAATTTTTTTAAAAATTTCATTAAAAATTTTTTTAAAAATTGTCATTAAACATTTTTTTAATATATTCATTAAAAAATTTTTTTTTTAATTTTCATTAAAAATTTTTTTTAAAATTTTCATCAAAAAATTTTTTTTTAAAATTTTCATTAAACATTTTTTTAAAAGTTTTTATTAAAAATTTTTTTAAAAATATTTTTCAAAATTTTCATTAAAAATTTTCTTGAAAAAATATTAAAAAGTCTTTCCTAAACAGATAAAAAAAATTTAAAAGGCTTGAAATTTACTGTTCGAAAAATGGAACACTGGGACGAAATGGGTTAAAAAAAAACGAAAAACTCTTCCCGCTTTACTCTGTCACTTATTTTTTAAGTCTGCTAATAACCATGTCCTTGAACTTGACCGTTTTAGTGTTTGCTATCGTGCTGTCATATTGTTTTATTCCGACTTACCAAATTTACCAGCTGGTGGTATGTGTGTTTGATTATCAGCAGCAGAGGTTGCAATGGCTACCGTCGTCTGCCCATTGTGTTGTTGCTTTGGCAGACTCTCGGGTACAGCTTGTAAAATATGTATATTGGCAATTTTAGGGGAACGCATGCGGCCGCGGAATCCTTTTGTTACACCATCTAAAGAGCCACCGGTTCGGCCGTTAGCGTTAGCGGCCACCGTGATAACATAATGTTGCATGACAAGCGTAACGAGGATGAAAGCGAAAAAATAACTACATCTTATTGGCAATGACCACAGAGCACGATCACTTTGATAATCATGATGAGCATGATGATGCTGGTAATGATGTCGTTGTTGTTGTTCTTGTAGCTTTTGTAATGCATTTCCATCATGCAGCATTAAATTTATGTTGTTTTTTATACTTTTCTTCAAACAATTGGATGAGCTTCCTGAATGCACTCTCATTTTTTTTTTATTATTATTATTATTTTTTTTTAATATTAAATTAATTATTTTCTTTATTTTTTGCTAAAACAATATCTAATTATAAAATATTTCAAGTAATTGGATGTTGAAAAAAATTTACACAATACAAAAATTTATTTTTCTCCAACACGTTTTTGCACGTTTTAATAATATTTTGCTGCGTTAAAATAAGAAAATTATTTTTACGAATTTACTTTTTAGCGAACCTTAAAAATTCTTTTAGTTAGATAACAAAAGACTTAAGCCAGCAACTTTATTGTTCTGATCATCAGCCTCGGCGCACAAACGTAAGACTTAAGCAACAAACACAATTTATATATATGAAATTATATCGTTTTAATAAATATTTCTTTTATTTTGGTATCTTCAACCGTTTCTTTCGTTTAAAACGCCCGTTAGCCTCAACCTGGTTGCAGCAGCAAACTTTAACAACTGATTTATTTTACAAAACTGCTCTGGCAAACAGCTGTACAGTAAATAAACAGGCAAAGTCAATGCCAAGGCTGTTGTTGCAAGTAGATCTATTGCATAGAGCTTTTACCAAAGCTTGTGTGAGTTTGTGTTTTACTCAGAAATTGTATTCGACACTTTGTTTGAGTGAAAGCTTTAATTTTTCCCTCAGAAAGAGATGTTCATGAGTTTATTTTTTCCACCAAATTTAAGAACTTTTGTTATGGTTTTTTTTTAATCTTTTGTACTATTTAAGTTTTGAGTTGCTGTTTATAAACATAAGTTTTTTCACAAAATTTAAGCTATAAAAAGCAAAAATATTTTTAACACCACAAATACATTCATATTCTGGACTTACAATATTTTGTCAACCTTCTTTCTTTTGTATGACATTGTAAAGATCGTGCAGCTTAAATTTAATTTATTATTATTCTCATGCTCTAATTTGATACAATTAATGGCCAGTGTTTGCTGGCTTAATGTTCTAAATTCGTTTTTAGGCTTTTGTTTGGGAAAAGTATGACATTAAAATGCTGTTAATGGCAACGGGTCAGTACGCACAACTGAGTGTGTTTTTGTGTGAAACGTCAATTTTAGATTAAGCAATTTTATGAAAACATGTTAATGCGGAATACTCGGAAAAAGTAAATCATAATTTAATAACACATTTTTGAGAACTATACGAAATAAGTACAATTTAAAGTTTCCCGGTGTAGGTACATACATCCCCTGTAGGAAATCAAACACATTTTTAAGTAACTTAAAACAGGTTTTTAAATAAGCACAACTGGTGTATAAAGTGACTTCTTTCCTTGTCGTCGACTCATTATATTAACATATGCATGTCATAGGCGATAGTCAATTGGCCATCTCTGCATGACTTTTTAATTGATTACTAATTACTTATTTTTCAACCAATTTGTAGTCAGTTTAATTTAAATTATTTAAAACACTTTTTTTATTAATTCATTTATAAATAGTTAAGTTTCAATCAATTTTTTTATGAAAAAATAATAAAAGATATATCTTTTTACAACGTTGATAATGATTTTAAATAAAAATTCAAGCACATTACATGACTTAAAATGAAAATTAAATTCAAAATATTTAGGTTTTTTTGTTTGGTTGATATCTGCATTAGATTTAAACCAATTTGTAGTCAGTTGCAAAATAGCTAATGTATAATTAGTGTTTTTATAAACCGATTATTTTATTTCCTAAAGGGTCGGATTAGTACTTTTTATATTGGTTCATTCGTCTCGAATATATGTATGTTCACAGTTTCAGCTATTTAGTATGCCTAGTTTCTTTGGGGAGTCTTTGTACTTAGAAGTATTTTCTGTTTTCGGGCGTCAAAAAATTAGCACAAAATTGTGTGTAAAAAATGGAAATGAAATGCTCAGAAGCACTTAAAGTGGTTGACACTGGCATACGGTGACAGTACTTGGTCAAAAATTTTTTTGCAAATGGTACAAGCTTTCCTAAGACGATGCAGAAGAAGTGAATGACATCATCATGAATGATGGAGTACATCAACAACCTATAAAAATGTCGAAAAACTGAATGAAATTGTTATAAAAACTCGTCGAATCAGTGCCAGAGATATTCCTCAGAATATCAGCAGGATGTACCTTGGCGCATGCCAAACAATTTTCGCAAATTTTTGGCATGAAGTGTGCGGCAGTTCGTTCCAAAACAACACTGTAATCATGCTTCAGCCAGGTTTTATCCAGATTTAGCAGCCTGCTACTTCTTCCTCTCTCCCAGATTGAAGAGATCCATGAAGGAATGGCTTTTTTTTAGACTTGGGTCCAACTAGCTCATTCACTAAGTTTTGACAAGAACCTCTGATCAAACCCATTTAAATTACATAGGTTTGATCAGGGGTTCTTGTCAAAACTGAGCGAATGAGCTAGTTGGACCCAAGTCTACTTTTTTTCGATAATTGAGGAGATAAAAACATTAACGCGGAGAAAGTTCAAGGTGCATATCAGAACTGCTGGTGCATATCAGATGCTGGCACAAGCATATGATATATGAGAGGTACTACTTTAAAGGGGACATAAATAAACAAGTATATATTTGATAAAATTAAAATTCACCTTAAATATTGAACAAACATCGTACAAAAAACTTTCTATCAATAGCAGCACAACTAGAATTTTTCAAATATTCTACGTTCATCGTTTTTTTTTCAAGCTGCACGCAGTGAAAAAAATATGGCTACGATAACGATAATATGTTTGCAGTAAGTGACAAATTGTTGCAGATTACAAAATGTTATTTGCAAATAACACTTTACGCAAAATAAACAAGTTGCTGTATATTAAATCAGAAATACATGATCAGTATTCCAAGGAATCTTTGCCTATAAATCTTAATTCGCAAAGATTTTTATTACATTTTATGATCAAATTTTGCATGCATTATGGTTACATGATTAGGGTGCATTCAAAGTTTTATTACTGCATAAAAGAAAAAAAAATCACCAAATTATTAATAAAAATGTAGTTACACATGAATGTACATTTTTATTTTTCGAATTTATTAATTTATTATTAAGATAATGTTTTTCTTCAGACTCAAGTTCAAATCTGCAATCTGCAAATAATTTTTTTTTACGAATTTGTATTAAATACAAGTTATTTTTATTAAGAGTGTTCTGTTTTCTATGAGGCTTAACAGACGAGAACAATTTTTAAGCTGGCAACAAATTTGGTCTTCTGAGCACACAAGAGTCTAATTCATCTGGCATAACATGGATACGTATACATGGCTTAGTGTATATTAGTGTTTTACATTCAGTTGATCATTGTTTTCGTTATGCATGTGTGTTGGTTTTGCCTGGTTAAAAAATTTAGACTTGTACCGAACTCTTTCATTAGCTCGTTTTTGACAAGAACCTATGATCAAACCCATTTAAATTACATTGGTTTGATTAAAGGTTCTTGTCAAAAACGAGCTAATGAAAGAGTTCGGTACAAGTCTAAAAAAATTGTGCTGACGAAAAACAATTCCCCTCATCTCTCCTGCCAACAAAGTTCGATGTGATACCAGCATAATTGTTCTCGTGTGTTCATTGCTTAATTACAACTTGCAACTTGCTGCATCAATCATGTTGCCAAAAGTATTACTGCTCACGGATGGAAAACATGATACAATTGTACTTTTTTTTTTGTACCTACAACTAGACTTTGTTGGTACCGTGGTACTACCACGACTAATTTGGTACAATTGAAATATCTCAATCAAAAGCTTACACCTAGTTCATAAAAACGTTTTATGCTTGAACATTTTTATTAATTTCTCAGTGAATCAGTTAATAAACATAAAATATTTCTGTGAATTATACGGTTACATAATCAAAGATTTTGTGTCAACTTTTTATTACATACAGTATTCCAGTCAGCACTTCATGAAATTTTCGGATCGTTTCTTACTCCTCTGCTTGCTCTCTATATATTTATTTTGTCGTTTCTTTTTGAAAATGATTGTTCTTTCGAGAGAAAACGGTTCTTTAGACCAGAATCTTTCAAAATAGTGTCTTATATCGTATATTTCTGCTAAATTATGGTTCATTTAAGTAACGGACTTACAATTATTTGCTATAATTTTTCGCAACAGAAACATTTATCATCGTTAGACTGCCTTATATTTGATTCAAAAACAATCACGTTGAAAAAGGGTATAATAATTGATGTCCAAATACCGAAAAAGTTTTCAATCAGTGGCTCGTTGCCTCAATTTTAAACTACCAGAAAATTTATTATCTTAAATTGTATGACTTTTTGAATAAAATTTAATCAACGGATTTCTAGATTTTTATGTACCTATATAATATTTTGTTGTTGTATACTTGTGTAGAGAAGTTTTTGAATTTCTATTTATAGAATTATAAAAAATTAAAAAAAAAATGGTACCGTCATGGTACGAAAAGTACATTTTATTTAGTTAATTGGTACAAAATCAAAATAGCCCTTTTCCATCCCTGTTACCGCTCTATGTTGACGGTTGGCAGCAGTGTTGAAACGTGGGTACAGTAAAGGTATGCGAATGACGCTTATTTGATCGGTTTTATTCCCAAGAAATTATAGTACATAAAAACCATAGCTTTGGGAAAATTTTACTGTTTAAAAGAGCCAAATATAACTAATTGCACTAAAACATTACGTCCGTACAGTTTTTTATTTAAATAGAATTTAAATAGAAACTAGTTTTGTAGTATGTACGAGTATATGTAAATAGAAAATCTATTTAAAAATGTGAACCTACATAATTCCCAATGTTTGAAAATAATTAGTGTTAAATTATATTAAAATAAACTTATTTTTTATGTAAATAGCAGTAAAAATTGAATTTTAGACTAAAAATATAAATTTGTATATGTTGGCGTTTGTACAATCCCCGAGTTTTCAAATTAATAGTTTCTTAATTGTAATATCAATGTTTGTAACATATTTTTATTGTGATATGCATATTAAAATACATTTTTGTTAGTCGTTACTAGAATGCCATATCATTGAATCTTTATCCATATTGTTAATAGGTAAATACATTTTCTGTAATTAGTTCTACTGCAGTGCTAGTGTGCCGATTATGGAAAGATATATGGTTCTAACCAATTTTCGTTTGGAACTTATTTGCAAAATCTTAATTTTCTCAGATTGGTTTGTTAATGTATAAAAGTAATATAACTTTAAAATTATTACGCACATCATTAAACAAAACACTTTTCTTCTTATTAGATTCAAGTAAAAACAGAAAAAAAACATGCGTTTCTGCAGAACTAAAACTAATAAAACAAAGGCAACATTTATTGAATGACACATAAATAGTTATTTTAACTATCTTTAAGTAAATAAAAACGGAATTAATCTGAAAATCTGAATTAATGTGTGTATGTGTGCATTAATTTTTATTTATTGCTTGTCAGAAGGACAACAACTGGTTTTGGTGGTCTCCTAAACTGTGCTGCATATGTTCATGATATCATATGGTCGAATTTTGAGCACCATGTGATCCTAGTACATATTATATTTGTATCAAGATAATTGATTTCTGGTATTGGTCTGCAATATATTTTTAAACGAAAAGTTATTTATTAAAAATAAAAAAATAATTTGCAGTTTCGCAGATTTGAACCTATAGCCTGTTGGGAAAATTAACATCCTGTAATACAATTTACATAAATAAAGGTTCACTATTAAAATAGAAATTCATAAATCAATTTAAAAGTTATTTCCTCACATGGTGAGTCAAGATAAAATTCCTTATAAATTACCAACTAAAGCCTTATCTAAACAAAAATTTAATCTAAGAATCCGTGATTGTGGAGAATTTTATACCAAGGGATACAATGCTTTTGACTTCCCAACATGATTTGACGCCAGTTTGGAAAGTGACCTAAACATTTTGAAGTAATAAGTTGAATTTTGTACTAAAAGAGCCAAAATGGATTAGAAAGTACCACTGCAGCATCAAACTTTTAAAACATCATAATTGAGTAACATTTGCCATCAATGGTGTGCGTCGAACCAAAGGTGTTGCACTCATACCAACTTTATTGCCGCTTGTTGGCTGTGTTCAAACTTGTATGATGTTGAAACTGAACGGGAAACAAAACAGTTTTGCATTAAGAGTAATGCCATGGTATCAAAATATTTGTAAATCTTGTTAAAATGTGCATGTTTTGCAATGATTTTGGCATAATTATGATAAAAAAATGAGGTGACTGAAATATTTTATATTGAAATGTCGAAATTCATATAAAAATATGCATAGAATTTCAATTCTTTAATAAACTTATTGTATACAGGATGTGGCCAATATATTACACATATTTTCAGTAAATTTATTTAAAAAATATAATACATATCAGAAAATAGTACATATTTTTTTGCAGGTTCCACATATGTTTATTGAAAGGAGTATGTATTGTCTGCACAAAAATAAAGAGCACTCACTGAAACGCTAAGGTCATAAGTTCACTAAAAGTAGTCTTCTTCGGGATAACAGATAAACATAATATGTATGCATAACTAATTTATCCAAAACGGCAACATTGTCTACTGATACAGAAATGTTAAACTCCCGCCTTTTATGTTTGAATTGGACATGCTCTATAGCATACATACGACTACATATCAGACACAACATAAATAAATTTTAAGAAATTTGTATGAAACGTGTTGGCTTAGAATCAAATTCTATTTTCTGCAGGTTGCGACGTTACGGCAACATTTCATTAAAGTTAAGTAAAGTTCTAAACACATAGACGACAGCAGACTTCACGGCTTCAAATGCTGCCAACCTCAAATGCTGCTATGAAGTCAGCTTCATAATTATTTTGAAGACAGCAACAACAGGGATGCCGCATATATATTTTATAATGAACAAAATTAAAGTTATTGATAAAAAATGTAATAATATCACGAAAAACTATAAAAACACATAAATTTATTTCTATATTGTATATTTGTAATGTTCTTAAAAAAACGTTGTTGTTCTTATTTTTCCAATTTATATATAATGGCAACACTATATTTGTTTATTGCTGCCTGTCAAAATAGAAAATAGCCTAACTTGGCAGCAGCAGCAATTGCTGTTATGCAGTCCTGCTGCTGTGTTGCCCTCAAAATAATCATTTTCATTCAAAAACACATGGATTTGATTTTTGACATATTGCTGCTTGCTGTCTGCTGTCGTCTATGTGTTTAGAGCTTAAGCGTTTCCACAACTTGTCATATAATAGTTTGAATCAGCTGACACATTTACGATTTCAACGTTCGGCTAAATGAGCCTTTAAATCTGCCTTGGATGTAAATTAATAAATTTAGTAAAAAAAAATAAATGAGAGATACCAAGTTGCAGCAAATTGTAACGAATACATTTTTTAATCGCATAAAAGTATGACCTAAATCGGAATCAGTTTTTTCTTTTATTAAATAAATTATTAATTCATTATTAAATTCAGTTATATCTTCGTATATCTCAGCATACACGAAATTGTATAAAAATTCTTGCTGGCTTCAAAATAAAAACGTTGTTTGCCAACCCTGGCGATAATTCATGCATGCGGCCATCTATCGTATGGCGGCAAAATTTTTTATATGTATGATTTCATATACTCGTGCAAGCAATTTTGTTTACAAAAGGAAAACACACAAGTAAAATCAGAAACACGCCACAAGCACGACTGCCAGATTTGAAATTTTTATTCCAATATTTGCAAAACACCGATTTGCTGATTTTATGCAATCTTTAAGAAATGACAAATTTAAATCTTTTTACTTACCTGATTCTTTTTACTCATATCGGAATATAGCCGAAAATATTTTTTTCTCAGGTTTCTTTTATCAAAGCAGCACTTCGCAGCAGCCGATCAACATCAGTTTTTTGCGTTAGTATACCGGTGTAGTGTATGATATCCTTAAGCGAATAGATTTTGGGACATTTTAAATGATTTAATCAAATGCACGAGTGTAAAGGGGGCGGGCTCCAAAAATTAATTGTTTTGATTTTATGGCTCCAAGTTTAACGCGTTGAACCTTCTTTGACAAAAAAATATATCATTTGCTTAACAAAATTACAAAAAAATTTTTTTTTTAAATTATGTTGTTTTTTAGAGGTTGATTTAGTTCTTCTTGGGGGAACTTCTTTCCCTCTGGCCCGATTCAGCCCATTTACGAACTTGACCTGTGCTATCCTGCAAGATACACTTATACCAAATATCAAGAGTCTGACTCTGTTTTTTGGACTGAATCGTGATTTCCACTGACGGTCGGACGGACGGACATGCTCAGATCGTGTTAGATTTCATCACTGATCAAGAATATATCTACTTTATGGGGTCTCAGATCAGATGGATATTTCGCAGCGTTATAAATGGAATGACAAAGAGTATAAAAATAATGACAGTTATTTTTTTAGCAGTCCGAACACAATCGTGCACAAAATCATTATCAGAAGTGAGGTGACCTGTTTATTCGGCCATGGGTTCAAAAAACTTACATCTTTGTTTCCAAAATTTTATTACTGCTGCCCTAATGTATCTCATCTGAGCGATAAGAAATACTTACCTGCTATTTAGCTCTTAAATTAACAAACAAAAATCGATTCAAATGTCTTTTCTAATTTTGCCTTCATAGTTTTATTTAATACGCAAGTGTTACCATTTTAACTTGACATGTTTATTTATGTTCAGATTATTAACTAAATCTATATGTATGTAATTATCTTATACGATACGTAAGTGTGTGTATATTTCATGTTTTTGATTTTCTTAGTTCCTTGTGAGACTCCACGGTGTCCGCGGTATTTGTGTCTAAAAGAGCAGTTTCTAATGCTAAACTGGCCCTCTAAAGTAAATATATTTGAACTGTTGAGACTATTTTCTATGAACTGTTTTTTGATTTTGAGGTGAATTTTCAAATATCTAAAACTGACAGAAACTCTATCTAGTGACATATTATTATATTATATGTTAAACAAAAACAAAATTACGTAATTTTGCGGTGGAAGGAAATCTAAGTGTGTGTTTTATTTTCAAAAACACACTTACAGTTTATATGTAATTTATAAATTTAAATTAAATTAACAGTACAATTTGTTCGTGCTCTTCATGTAATGAATTCTGAAAAATTATATAAAATGATATTGTGGGTAAAACGAAACACTGGAAAAGAAAATGTCAAATTATAAAAAATATAAGACTAAACGATTTTTTGTTTTTTCCCTCCGTTTTAAAGACAAGTACCAATTTTTATCTGTTGTTCAATCCAGCTGAAGGACTGACTCGTGCATTTAAAATACACACATACTCTGTCACGTCTCACATTTAAGAGGTTATTGAATTAGAAACCTGCTTACCCAGCAAATTGTGTGAATTTATTGATTGCTGAAAAGAAAACACACAGAGAAAATAAACAGCAAATTGTCAAGGATTTTACAATTTATATAAAGACATTTGGAACTGCTAATACCCTCAACTATACTGTAGGTCATGTGCCTGCAAGTGTTTTGATAGCCTTGCGCATTTCTTAAAAGTTAGAAAAGAAAAAATTTTGAATTTTGTTAAAGTAATTGGACGCTGCAACCTGTTACGATTTTAAGCACAAAAAATTTTTATTATTTTTTTATCTTGGACCAGCACTCAGGGGATGACCCCTACATGTGCAATGCATTGCGCAGGAACTGAAAACGAGGGGATAGTATTAAAGGGACAGATTAGGAAAGATGAGAAGATAGACAGTTTTTTTGTAGCTATTTTAACCAGAAATGGGCACCAAGCAATTTCTTAACAGAGCATGACTTTTGGAAAGCGTTGTTCGTTTGTAAGTCGATTCAAGGTTAAGTTGTAGACCAAATTGAACATGTTTAAGAGTAAAAATTTAAAAGAAAATGGATGGGCTGCCAAACACATTGTTGCTCAAAAGAAAGTCCCTAAAAAATCACGCTTTGTTGTACCTTCTAACATAACTTGGAATTATAGGTACATAAAAGCATAGATACGTGCATATGTTTGTGTGTGTTTAATATACAGTTAAAGCACTCTTAAATACATACAAGTATATGAAATAATACAAAAATATTAAACCTTTGACGTAGTTTAGAAAAAAAATAAAAAAAAAACAACAGCGGAAACAGAAAGGATAATCGATAAATTCTTAAAATACAACTAAATGAGGTTTTTTGTTGGAATTTGTGCATGTATTTCTAAGCATATGTTTACAATAAACAACTAAATTTGTATGATTACATATTAGAAACTGACTACGTGAATGTGGTTGAATTTATTTGTCTATGAGTTGGTAACGAACAGTAAAAGGAATGAGTGTAGGGGCCTTTACTAATGCCTTATTTGTCGTTGGGTATGTGATACCGTTACACGCTTATACTTTTACACGCACTGCCAATACCAGCCAACGCCTTTCACTTCTCCTTCTGTATATTTAAAGTTTATACTCAGCAGGCCATATTAAAGCATTTTAATTAGGAGCCCCACCTTTGCAGGGATAATTGAAGAAGTATTTACTACAACTACTCTCTTATTTTCCTTAATGACCTTCTCCGTCAAAGATCCATCCCTATCTGTCCTTTTATAGATGACGGTAGCATTTGCCATTCACGTTCACAATTACAGGCCGACATTATCAGAGATCGGGGCAATTGAGGCAAAATATGAATGATGCACGAAATAGTTAAAACATGCATGAAAATTCAGTGAACTGTTCGGTATCATTTTTTAAATGATCTCAGTTCATCAAATTATTTTTCAGAATGCGTAGAACAGTGAATAATTCACGTCATCTGGTCTCCTTCACATTTAAGCCACTGACACCCAAGTGGAATTGGTATACATCGCTCTCATGTTTGGTCTGGTTCTGTAAACTCTATTGTGAAATTATCGGACAGAGTAAAGGAGAAG
The DNA here is from genome assembly GCA_951800035.1 of Linnaemya tessellans. Classification (NCBI taxonomy): domain Eukaryota; kingdom Metazoa; phylum Arthropoda; class Insecta; order Diptera; family Tachinidae; genus Linnaemya; species Linnaemya tessellans. Next base: position 124,760,560 of record OX637533.1, read on the forward strand.
GCTCATTGGCAGCCAATTCAAATGACTCACATGAGTCTTAATGTGGGATGTGTTTCCTTCAAAGTAATCAAGGAACTTCTTCCGAAAAGAGCTTTTTATTTTCCTTAACCCTTTGTGGTCGATTGGTTAAAGAATCACACTGCACATAATAGAGAAATCTCATTCGTTGGCCGCTCTGCCGTATGTGGAATACACAACCTGCGGAAATCATTCCTATAATATTTCTTAATATTTCGATGCTGAGCCCGAATAATTTACTTGTACCTGCACTCCGGCGATGAGTCCTACTTATGCATCGTACAGGAACTTTGAAGGAGGGGGATATTGTTCAGAGGACTGATGTGTTTTTTATTGTACTCACCTACATATTTAAAGGCCTACTTAATGAAAGCCTCGTGATATTTACTGCTAGGAAAATGTGACTGTGCATGTACGAGCATGTCACTGCCAGATTTATTCGTGAGACAAACAAGGAATTGTTTTCAAAGCTGTTTCTGTTATTCAGTGTTTTTTTTTTTTTTTTGTATAAACTTGAAGCAGAACTTTCAAAGAATACAATCTTTATTTTAAAAACGTAATGGCTTAAATTTTAGGTCAAAACTTTTTAACAACGATTATAAACGTTAACATTAAAAAAAGAAAACCAATTATGAGTTATTTTTTTAATTGATACATTTTCAATCAAAAACTAAAGCTAAATATGATCAATATTTTATCGGCTGAATCGTTAAAATCGGACAATTTTTAAGCAACTTTCTTTTTGGCAACACTGTTTTTGACAGCTCAGCTGTTTTCCTGTAACATGTTACTCTTGAACATGTTCTGTTTGGTCCATAATTTAACATTGAATCGACTGACAAACGTACAGCGCTTGCAGATTATTGAATTTTGTTATAAAAATTTACCCTTGGCTAAAAAAGTTCATCTTGCGTTTGTTACGTGATCAAGCAAAATTGCCGTATTCGATGTGTAGAGCAGTCAGAAGCATTGAAAAAAACTGTTAATGCATCCCTAAAATGCACTATTTGGTGTGGATTATGAGCCGCTTCATTGGACCGAACTTTTTCAAAGATGATGAAGGCAGGAACGTTACTACTGAAATGGAAATGCTGCACTTAGCTGGCATGTGGTTGCAACAAGACAGTGCCACATGCCACCTAGCACGCGAAACAATGGCTCAATTTAGAGGGCAGTTTACATTTTACTTTTGGGACCCTTCAATTGGTCGTCTAAATCGAGCGATTTAACACCTTTAAACTATTATTTACGAGTCTGTGCTAAGGTTCATGTGTATAGGGACAAGCCGCCAAGGGTTGATGCACTGCATGCCAATATTTAAGCATTTATTCGTCATGCACCGGCCTATATCTTGGAATGAGTATACCAAAATTGGACCCAGCGTATGCACTCCTTGAAACGAAGCCGCGATCAAATATTCAGTTATATAGATCGTTCTATGGACACAAATAAAGATTTCATACATTTCTATATACGTTGATTCTTTAAACAAATCTGAAAGCTCTTAAATCACCCGTTACGTTATGCTGTATACATACGTGTATGTCATGGTTTCCACAGACGAACGTATGGGCATTGCTAGACCGTCTTAGACTTCATCACTGATCAAGAATATATATACTTTATGAGGTCCAATTCTCTTTGGAGGGTGTTAAAACTGTATTTTGGCGGGGTCGCTCTGGCAAGGACTGTGGGGGAGACATTTCACCTTTGTTATAAAACTCTAAGAATAAATGTTTGGGATAATTATATACAAAATTTAAAAATATGTTTTTTTATAGGCTCATTTAGGGGACAAAGGGGGAGCAGGGGTAGGGCAGAGTAGTACCAGATTACGTCTTAGCTTCGTCGTTAAAGATTAAAAATGTTATTTTTAAGGAACGTAGGCTTAAGTAAAACAATTTGTTAAATTTTTACACTTTTTTTGCATATAATAACGCCCACGGGGCGGGGTCCAAAAATTATTTTTTTATATTATGGTTCCAAGTTTAACGCGTTGGACCTTCTTTGACATAAAAATATATCATTTGCTTAACAAACTTACAAAAAAAAACTTTAAAAATTATGTTGGTTTTTATGGGTTGGTTTAGTTCTTCTTAGGGGAACTTTTTTCCCTCTTGCCCGATTTAGCCCATCTCCGAACTTAACCTGTGCTATCCTTCAGGATATATTTGTACCAAGTTTCGAGAGTCTAGCTCTCTTCGTTTGGACTGAATCGTGATTTCCACAGACGGACGGACGGACATGCTCAGATCGTCTTAGATTTCATCACTAATCAAGAATATATATACTTTATGGGGTCTCAGATGGATATTTCGCTGCGTTACAAACGGAATGACAAAGTGAATATACCCTTCATATTAAACAACTAATGATAAAAAAAAAAATTAAACTAAATATTTCTCAGTGCAAAATAAAAAATAAAATTTGATTGTTAGTTTTCTGTATAAAAATATAGTTTAAATGTTACATTGTCGTTCTTAACTAAAAATTATAAAATTCGGCTGACCTTGGAGGTTACAACTGGAACTTCCCGCTAACGTCGGTCATATATGGATTTTACAATAAAGTATAAAAATAATTTTTTAAAAGTTTTCCAAGTCGATATCTCTCAAATTATTAAACGCTTTTTCCCAAAACTTAAAACACTAGACGTATAGTTGCAAGGCCAAAGATGGACTTGTTATTATTATAAAGCACTTTTTCGCAATTTTGTGTGAACGTAATGAAAAGTATTCAAATTAACCTGGCAAACACCTGACCCATTTCGTGATATTGACCAGGGAAGTAGTGATCCTTTCCACACTATTGATAAACAATACAAGAGAAATCTTTTTTATAGGATTCTGCTTACAATATTGTGGGTGCTGTTGGCTAAAGTAGAAGAACGCGAGACTATGAAGCGGAGGGTCGTGAGTTCGAGCCCGCGCTGAGTCATGAAATATTGTGTTGAATTCTTCTGGTCAGCATTAGTGCGTGGTTGTGTTAGTTGTTGCCAGCCTGTTTCAATGATAAAGGCATAGTCACTGGTCACTGAACATAATTGGCAGCGACTGACACTATCATATACTAAAAGCTGAGTAACAGGACCCACCTTCGTGGGCCCTGTAGCAAAAAAATTAGCATTCGAAGTAAAAGATTGAAATAGCTACAAAAACAACTGTCCATCTTCTCATCTTTCCTAATCTGTCCCCTCAATACTATCCCCTCGTTTTCAGTTGCGGCGCAATGCATTGCACATATAGGGGTCATCCCCTGAGTGCTGGTCCAAGATAAAAAAATTATATATTAGTGATTTATGCACGTGGCATCACCCAAAGCAATTCTAAATTCTGAATGGCAACTCCATTAAATTCATCACTGAGTAAATTTCTGCTTAATTAATTACAAAATAAAATAAATTATTTTAATGACCTGTTCTTATGATTTAAATACTATACAGCTGTTATATTAAGTATTGCTAAGGATTAATTCCAACTACACTTTCATGCTCATATTTATACTCAAGCACTTTTATATTTTGTATATGAGCAAACCCAATTGACCATTTGTTCGAAGTTCGAAAATTATTGTGTTTTTTTTTTTAAGTATGGAAAAAGGAAAAAGGCATTTGAAAATAGTATTCACCAAAAAGCAGCTACATATCTATAGGGTGTTTTTTTTTTGGCTGCAGAAGAACTTAAAATGATAATACAAGACTGAGATATAATTCAAATAAACTTTTTTTTATTATAATTTGATCCATAAATTCATAGTATTTACGAGTTACATGGTGCATTCGAGCTGTCCGATGTCTTAATAGTTTTTCTAATAAATCTGGCCATAGGCCATTAATATTGAATTGAATATTAGCTTCCAATGTTTCAATGTTTGATGGTTTGTCGGCATAAACCAACGACTCGGTCCCATGATAATTAATCCAGGCGCTTTAAGTCGCACGAATAAGAAAGTAAAGTGCAGGGTATCCGTCAATTTTAATTAATGTTTAATTTTGTGTTAAATGAAAGAGAATGGATTTTATATTGATAAATGTTTTATCTAATTAATGTCGGCAATTATGTATAGGCACTGCTACACGTTCAATACATATTGTGATATTTGGATCGCGATTCATTTTAATGGATTGATGGATCACGAGCGTATGCTACATGTTCAATATTTATCGCGTCAGTATTTACGTTATTTTTGTGCTGTGCGGATCATTTATTAAAAAAATGTCGCGAGAAAACAAAAAAAAAGCCTGTTTAGCTATTTTGCTTGCTTTTTCATTGAAGAGAAAAGTAGAAAGAAAATGTTAGAGCAAAAAGTGGTTGCAGGATCGAAAAAAATACACACACTTAAGTTTAATGGACACAATTCTTCTTTATAAAGAAATAGACGGTTCCTAGCGGGACCAGTAGGCTATTAAGGCTTAACGTATCGCGATCTAATATCATGAAAATGCTACACGTTTAATATTTATCACGCAATCCGCGATCCACGATCTGGATTTCATATTTTAGGCCATTCTGCGATATGGATCGCGATCCATCAATACTGCATGCTACACGTTCAATAAATATCGCGATACTGGATCGTGTTCAATATATATTGAACGTGTAGCAGTGCCCTATGGAATACAATATCAGATAAATGTCCGCCTCTGTTACCCTCACAAGTGCGATCCCTTTTGAGCACATTTTTCATTACATTCCCACACGTTTCAGGCGGTATTTCATTAATTTCATTACGAATATTTTGTTTGAGTTGCTCAAGCGTTTCTGGTTTGTTTGCAAATAGATATCCTCACAAAAAGAAGTCCGGAGCAGTCAAATCAGGCGATCGTGGAGGCCAATCAACATCACCATTTCTTGAAATAGCATGTTGTGGAAAGAGGTCTCGCAGTAATTCCATTATATTCCTGGCTGTTTTGCGATGTGGCATCAAATATTTTTCGATAATAAATTTGTCACGTGTCTTCTTCATGACTGCCAAATATGAACTGTCAAGACTGAAGGCTTCATTAGTTTTTACTTTCTGTTGCTGTTCTGTGCTGTGAAGTTCTGTAGAAAATATTTTGTAATTACTTGTTCTGTTAATGAAATCAGCTGTTTTTAAAAGCAAACAAATAAATTTAAATTGTGAAAATAAATAATTTTATGAAAAATTGTGATATAAATAAATTAATAGTTCAAAAATGAATATATTGTGTGTACAAACTTAAAAAATCTTGAATTAAAACAAAAAGAAACTTTCAACAAAAAATGTGTAATATTTGATACCACAAAAAACTAATACATACGCACTGTTAGCTGTCACTTAACGTTGAATTCTATTTTCTACAGATTTTTCCGCAACAGAACAGAAGGAAAAAGGAACAACAAACCGCACATACAGACTTTCAATTGAACAGAAGCAAAACAGCTGATTCAGAACAGAACAGCTGACAGCTGCCAAAATGGCAGCAAAACAAAATAGTATACCTTCCCGTCTGACACCCTGTAAATAAATAGATTGTAAACCGCGCTGTATGGCAAGTTGTACCGTCTCGTAGGAACCAAATTCGTTTGATGTTGAGCTGATTAATTTTTGCAAACAAAAATTTATTCATCATGATTCGGTCGCGTAATTTCTCGACGTGCTAGAGGTGGACATTTGCTCGACATCGTATTCCATTATTAATTCCCATGTTTCTACGTAACATTGGTATAAATGAAACTGAATTTTCCAAAAAAAAAGTGTGTTTCTACGACAATTTACTTCCTAACCTCAAATTTGCCAAACGTGTATATCCAAAAAACCCATATATCCAACCTGCATGTTCCATGTTCGGACATGAAATACTACATATTTATCAACAATAGATAAGATGATGACATTTTCTGTTTGTATTATTAAATTTAATTTACTGTTTGTTGTATGTGAAAAAAGGCAGGCATTAAGTAAAAGTATCTATCACACTAAATCACATTTTTTTCTCCAACAAATTGGCAACTGTGATGCATGATACGCACGCTGTTTTTCATTTGTATTTAAATAATTCCCAGCGGTTTGCGACTTTTTGAATGACCTAATAAAGTTGGCAGAATTTTAGAAACAACATTTATTTCAAATGTAACATATCATTGTCGGTCAAGGTCCTTAGCACTCATTATCATTTCCTTAATAAATTCCCAGCCGTGTTATTAGCACGTTTTAACAAAATTCTAAATAGAAATTTAAAAATTCTGCCTATGATATTCGCAAAAACGAGTAAATTAAAACATTATTGTTCCAACAATTTAGCAACATTGCAGAATGTCGTTTTACACAACACAACACACACACACGCACACATACATATATCTAGTTTAAACAACACGTGGACAATTTTAGTGATTATTTAAATTTACGAGTAGGTCTTGTTTTTTTGCCCATAATGCATTTTAGTCCTTTAAAGTAATAGAAAAATTATTTAATTTGGATTTATGCTACAATTCACTTCACTATTATTGTTGAGCTCAGAATAATTTCCTCCTGTTGTATTTCATATTTCAAAGGAAACGATAAAATGCAGTAAAATTTTAATATTTAACTTTAATGTATTCTGCAAAATTGAGCAATTATTAATGTTCATTTTACGCATTGTGAATTGTACATGTAGAATTTTTTCAAATCCTGAAATAGGGGAATTTATAAAAAATTTATCTCAGAATATCGCAGAAAATGAAAAAAATATTAAACAAGTAATGACGTTATATTCGACCGGATTGAATCTTAAATAGCCTCCAAATATTTAGTAAATAAATTAAAAATGTTTGATCCAGCAATCAGGGGGCAAATTACGGCACTCGATATCGAACGGAATTTGTATTTAAATTGTATGGACATTTCGCTCGGTATCGATTGCGATAATTTGGGCCCAGGTTTCCTTTACGACTTTTCTGCAGGGCTGTGGAGTCGTGAAAAAATAGTTGCGACTCCGACTCCGACTCCAGCCGCCGAAATTTTTAAAGTACGACTCCGACTCCGACTCCGACTTGCTAAATGTCCAATGCTAAATGTATATGGACCTTAGGGTATCCCGATAATTGAATCAAGAAATGTTTAACAACTTTTTTTGAGGGTACTTATGGACCTCTAAACGCGATTGAAGTTTGGGATTTCGCGAAAAAACATAAAAATAAATATAACAAAATAAAGCTGAATCAAAAGTTGTTTGTTTTTTACAAAATATGTCTGTATTGTTTGGTAAAATAGTGGTCATTAAAAGAAAATTTACAAACAAATTTTAGTGCACCGATTTTGAATCATAATTGAATTTTTAAAAAAGAATTTTCACAAAAACATATTTACACAACAAAAAATCAACAAAATTTATAATTCAAATTAAATAAACTAAATAATAATTCATTAAAAAGATTAAGTCAATTTCTGTAAAAAGGCAAATATTTGAAAATAGAAAATATTTAAAAAAAAAAATTCTCAGAATTTTTATTATGAAAAATATTTAAAAAATTCTTTGTCGGAGTCGGAGTCGCGACTTTTTTTAGCGACTCCGACTCCGGCAAAAACAGTGCAACTCCGACTCTTCGACTCCGACTCCGACTCCACAGCCCTGCTTTTCTGTGCCCAATTTTAAAACTATATTGACAGGGTCACTGCAGGAAGGGCTGTGGAGGAGACATCTCGTAAAAACTTAAAAATAACATTTTTGGGTTAATTAAGTGTAGAAAAATTATTATTTTTTTTTGGTAGGGCAGGAAAAATTTTACCTTCGTCGTAAAGGGTTAAAAATTTCATTTTTAAGGAATGTAGAATGTAAATATTTACACTATTTCTCATGTAATATGTTACATCAGAGCGCGATTCAAAAATGGGTTTTTCTAATATTCTGGCTCCAACTTCAAATCTTTGGACCTTTTTGGACATTAAAAATATATCATAAGAAAAAGAAACTTAAAAAAAAAATCAATGAGTGTTCGAACTCACGGGCGATGTGTTAACACCTTTTTGTTACACGGTACCTGTTCGATTTCTATGAACACAGACCCAAAAACCCGGAGGTAGAGTTAATATAAAGTATTTTTTATTTATTTTATATTAAACCCACAAAAAACAAAGAGAATGCAAAGCAACAGACAAATGTACATACATACATTGTTATGTTTGTACATAAGCTACATACGTTGCTGTCTTGCTATCTCATTTTTATATATGTACGTATAACCACGTCACTATTCTCTTTGCTATGCATAATCACTTTCAATACCGACTGCCAAGCAACGAACAAACACATTCTCTTGCATCTTACACCTTACACCTTACACTTGCGTATGTATTGAAACTGATAGTTTACTGCCCTAGAGGCGCGCGTATAGATGTTAACACATCAAAAAATTTTTGTTTTTTTTAGACGTTGGTTTAGTTCTTCTTAGGGAAGCATTTCTCAGGCTGGGTCAACTCTGACCAATCACGTACTTGACCTGTGCTATCCTTCAAATTTATTTATACCCCTTTAAATTTCAAGGCTCTATCTCTTTTCGTTTCAACTGTATCATGGTTTCCACAGACGGACGGTCATGTCTAGATCGTCTTAGATTTCATCTCTGATCAAGAATATATATACTTTATAGGGTCTTAGGGGAATATTTCGCTGCATTACACACGGAATGAGAAAATGTATAAAAATGTACCCAAAATTTAAACTTTCTCGAATTCGTTAATTTTTAAAGCAAACTATTCTATTGTATATCATTCAATCAAATTGCCTTTGAACTCAAATTAGTTTTAAGCCTTCATTAGTTTTTACTTTCTGTTGCTGTTCTGTGCTGTGAAGTTCTGTAGAAAATATTTTGTAATTACTTGTTCTGTTAATGAAATCAGCTGTTTTTAAAAGCAAATAAATAAATTGAAATTGTGAAAATAAATAATTTTGTGAAAAATTGTGAAATAAATAAATTAATAGTTCAAAAATGAATATATTGTGTGTACAAACTTAAAAAATCTTGAATTAAAACAAAAAGAAACTTTCAACAAAAAATGTGTAATATTTGATACCACAAAAAACTAATACATACGCACTGTTAGCTGTCACTTAACGTTGCATTTTTTTTCTACAGATTTGTCCGCAACAAAACAGAACGCAAAAGAAACAACAAACCGCACATACAGATTTTCAATTGAACAGAAACAAAACAGCTGATTCAGAACAGAACAGCACGTACAAACTAATTCTGCCTTTAGTCTTGTGTCGGACTAGTTTATTCATTCGTTTTCGATTGGGCTGCGAAACCAAACGCCCCGGATTCGATATCACGGTAACTCCTGAATACAGCATCGAATTTCTCTCATATGCATAAATGCATGGTTTTTTATTAGTTATTGTTGGCCGGTTTTAAAGATAAAGGGTATAGCACTGGTCGCCAAAAATTACCGCCTGCATTTAACACTAGGTTGCGCATTACAGCACTACCCTAATTCGTTGGCAAAGTAAGAAGTAAAACGAATACAACAATTTCTCTATATTCTCATCGTTCTCCATCTGCCTTCTTAAGAGAATCACCTACTTTCTTAGTTCCGCTGCAATTTATTGCATGAGTAGGATCTGTCCATGGTGCAGTTCAAGTAAAAAAAAACATAATTCCGGTAACACGGGTATTATAACAATAACATGTTAACATCAGGTTGATACAGTTCTCGGATTCTTTTTCACAATAAAGTTTTGTGTAAATAGGAACTGTTATCACATTCAACTAAGCCACCTAATAAGTGGTGACAAACACAATACACATGAGCACTGATGATGAAATGGTTGCGTCTTTCGAAAACAGCTGTTTTGCTGTGCTGTGTAAGTTGAATAACAAAACTGATGTTGACTTGCCTTTGTGCCTTGGAATATTTATCATGTCTTTCTGAGATTTAAATTAAAATTTCGAACAATTAGCCTATAGAATCGGGGCTGCCAGAAATGCCGATTTATCGGCATTTTGACGATTTTTTACTTCAAAAATTTCTATATGCCGATTTGCCGATTTTACCCCTAAAAAATGCCGATTTTTTAATAATAGTGTGGAACATCTTTTATTATATAATTCTTCTTTTAATAACAATTCAATTGCCTTGTTGTAGGTGTGCACGAAATTCCGATGTTCCTTAGAAAATAAAACTTTAAAAGAAGGAATTCTTTATTCTAAAGGTTATTTGAAAATGAAAAACTCTAATTGCGAAATAAATAACGATTTAATAAAAATTTCAAAATCAAATATTTATGATTGATTTATGAAAACCACATTATTTCCAATTTTTGTATTATATTTACGAATTTTGTTTAAAAATTTTAGGATTTACAGTTAAATATTAGATAATATTCTAAATTTTTAATTGTATTTTGTAAGTCCTATTTTAGAACCTACGAGTAGAGTTAATTTTTAGGAAATTCTGAAATATAATAGCAAAATTTTGAAATACTATTGGAAAAGACGTATATATTTTAATTGGAACGAAGTTCCTTATAAGACGTTGCGGAGGGGTACCCTAACCGGGAAGAAACGTCCATAATGTAAGATATTTTGTTTCTAACTCAATGTTTCAGACGTATGAGTAATACAAATCCATACAAACAAATATTAATCATACGCAGCCGGGCCGTGAGAGAATTCAATTTCGTTTGGGAACAAAACTGATTCTGTATTTTCGTTGATCGGCGAAAAGAAAAATCCTAATAAAAAATGTATACCCGAATAATTATTTTCTTTATACCTCGAATAGAACTTAAAATTAATATTTTCATAATAAGGAACTGCGTTCCTATCCGGTGTCCCACGACACCACACATCTTTTTTAATTATTTTATACTGTTTTATAAAAAGCAAGTTGATCTTATGTATTTTTTTAAGTAAAAGTCATTCTAAATGAATAAAATAATAAATCGTTTCTTTTAAATTGCCAATTGGGAGATTAAACGAAACCCCAAAATAATTTCAAAACTTGTGAGGTGCAAATTTATTGATCTATACATGCTGTTTTATGTATAATATTTAATAAATTATATTGAATTGTTTTTGTTTATGTCAAAATAAGTTTTTTAATTAATGCCGATTTTTTGCGGATTTTAAGAAATGAAAGTGCCGATAATGCCGATTTTTTTGGGAAATTTGCTGATTTTTTACGAAAAATTTCTGGCAGCCCTGTATAGAATCTTAATTCAATTTAATATAGCAATATAAAATGTTCGTTAAAATTCTTACTACTGCAAAATTTGTATTAATCGATTAGCCGACTAATTCAAAATAAACCGTTTAAAAAATGATTTAGCCAAAATCTCAATTAATTAATCTAGCCATTAAAACAGAATTGAATACCCTAATAAATATTCTGAAGGGAGATAATGCTTGAGCACCATACGAGCGTCGCTGCGTGTTGTTGTCTCCAGGCACCTTTTCATGTGACTGGAATTCAGCAGCCATTCACCTGTATGTTTTTTGGCTGCCTTTGCCAAATCGTTGGACTTGTTTTATTATTCTGTTTTTCTACACTAAAGTCAAACTAATTGAACATATTATTATTATTATAATGTTTTTATGTTTTCTTAATAGAAAAATAAATTTTGTCGCATAAAATTTGTTAATTTTCTAATTGATTGAAAAAAATTCTCGCACAAAAACTAAAAAAAAAGAAGAAAATCTACATGCTTTCTGTCGAATGTTGTTAAATAAAGGCTGCGAAAGAAAATGATGTGTAAAAAATGATAAGCCATTAAATATCTAATTAAATTTTTTTTTGTGAAAATGTTTATTTATTAGTTTGTATGTGTCGTCCTTCAACCGCGTGTAAATTAAATATAATATTTGAAATTTGTTTCATGTATTTTTTATTTATATCTTTTCTTATGTATATTTAAGGGATACGTAAGTTTGTAGGACGAGTAACGAGTACGCTAATCAAATGACGACATCATTTAAATGTGGAATTAAAAATGGAATTATTGAAGTAAATTTGTTGCTTTGAAAGTTCTAATTTAAAATAAAAATACTTGATGTAATCAACAGCAGCCACAGCAGTAGCAGCGGCAGCAGCAGCGGTCAAGCCGCTCGATACCTATGACTCTCTGCATACATCCATGGGTAATGCGCTAAATGAGGTGTCCATGTGTGCGTATGAATGGTTGTGAGGTTGAGATTTGCGTAAACTTAATAGTACGGGATAGTGTAAATCTTCATCATACAATGATGAGTTCATCAATTCTACATGTCGTTTCCATATGGTCTCATTATAACGTTGAGTTAATTTAACTAAAAAGCCCCGCAGCAGGCATTCTTCTATGAACAAGGACATGGTCTTGCCACGCCTGGGCGCCATGACTAGAGCTTCTCCTTGAGGTGAGAGATAATACCAGACCGTGTCCACCAAAGCAGAACGGGCTTCGTCGAAGAACAAACAGTCGGCTGAGAGAATTACATCAAATTTTTCCGCCTCGGACAGAACACGGGACTCCTTGTCCTCCCACTTCAACACGGAACATTTGGTATAGCAGGATATTTCATTGAGACAAACCGTCTTCTTGACATTCTCCACCGACACTTCATTGCCATCCGTCAAATGTACTGCATAGGGTTTGGCATATTTTGATAACATGAGACCCGACAGGCAAGTGAAACCACCGCCCAATTCCAAAATCCATTTATTGTGGTATGCCTCCAAGTCGGACAAAACAAAGGCGGTGAGAGCCTCTTCAGAGGGCCACACGCAAATGTTGCCGGTGTTATTGAAACCCATTAAATCTGTGGCCGTCAAGTGTCTTTCCATATGATGGATATTCACCGTGAACTCTTGCTGAGTTTCACCATCCAATATCACCTTGTATTTGTACCAGTTCTCGGGTTTGCCCAGATAATTGAGGGTGCCATGATCCTCAAAACTGTCCTGCCTTAATAGATCGAATGACTTGAAACGTCTTACCGAAGCGGTCTGTTCATTGATGCATTCTTCGCCCGACGACGAAACAGTTTCTTCCGAATCCTTGCGCAGGACTTTGGCCAAAATCTTCCAACGTTTGCGGGCAGTGTTCTGAATGACTGGCGTGGCTGGAGGTGTTAGAGGTAATATGGCTTTAATATCATCACATTTCACCGTTAAGGGTTGCATTTGTAGACTAGTATTTGAAATTCTTATTACAGACTTGACATCGTCGTCCAATGCTGCCGCCGAGCCATTAAGCACAATATCTGTATTTTCAGTCAACATCGTGGCAGTATCACAATTTAATTTGTTTGCCGTTTCCATCTGCGGCCGTGCACGAAGACTAGCAGAAGACGCAGCTAAAGAAGAAGAAGAAGTAGTATAGTTTTGTTTGAGTAAGTGAGCACCGTTTTCCTTAATTGTATTTAGAGTGTTGTCGATATCGTAATCCAACATAATTGATATGGTAGCAAGATTTTTAATAGTAGAAGAAGTCGTGACAGTTGCAGCAGCAGTAGAAGAAGAAACACAACAAATATTTTCCATTGATAATTTTGACATAATTTGTTTTTTTTTCTGCTTGTCTTTTGATTATTTGCTTCTAATTTTTTTTTTTTAATAATTTTTTATTTTATTTTATTTCTGGTCGGCAAGCTTCTGATATGGTTTTTCTGCATATGAAATATTTTTACTTGTCTTTGACAATTTCCTAGAGTTTATGTTATCAAGAAGTTGTTAGTTGACGAAGGAGAATCTGCAAAGAAAAGGAAACAAACTTTTTATTACTCACATGTGAAAACTTCTAGGGCATAAATATCGATTGTCTGTGTAAAAATATAGTTTTTTTACAAACTAGTTTAAGGTCAGCTCATATAAAACGTTGGTCAAATTAAAAGACTTGGACAGATTGATTGCATTGCCAAAATTATTTATTTTAAGGCATGAAAAATAACTTTACTTCACATACCCTACTGGCGGCAGTAAAATATCTTCATGTTATATAACAAACCACTGCATTTCATGTTCTTTGCATTTATTTTCTTTCGAGCTAAACGGTCGAATCAAATGGTAATTTTGCTAAAGAGCTTTTGGATTTGATTCACACCCAATTTACACGATGAATTTAATGACGTCCAATTTTCGACGTCATTTTTGGTTTGATGGGGAACGGGTTAGAGAAGAAAGAGGGGTAGAAAAAATGACTTGATTTCTGATTTCATGGCTTTTTTTTAATATTCCTCTTTACATTAATAACTATTCACTTTGTTACGTTTTGTTCAATTTTTATTTTACATGTGTAACAATAACAAAAAATAAAAATAGACATGAAAACCAAACTCATCGTATGAACGCATAGTGTTTGGAACCAATTTCAAAAGGGAATTAATAAAATTAGACGCCATAAAATTCCTCGTGTGAATTGGATGTAAGGAAAAAACACTAATGGTGATTTCTTTTCTGAAAAATATGTAACATTTTATCACGGTTTTCCTAAAAAATACAATTGGGCGCATTTTTAATATAAAAATAATTTTTCGCAAGAGATGGTACATTAATTTGTAATAAATTCACTATTTCCAAATGTCATAATATTTCCATTTTTTATTGAAAAGTGCAAAATATGTAGCATTCTTTTTTAGAAAAGAAATCAACATAAATTTGTCTACAACTAATGGGTGATTTTTTAAGAACTTTCAGATTTGATTTAAAAGAAAAAAAGAACAAAAAGTTTGGAGAATCATATGAAATTTTGATTTGAGTCAATAGATTGATTTATATAATTCTATGTTTAAAGATGATTTCATGAAAATGTTGACCGCAGCTGCGCCTCAAATGGTTCGTACGCTGTGTCTCTCCGAGATATCGGACAGTATCCTAAGAATAAATTCTTCAATTAGCTACCAGTGTGTCAACTGTTGCGGGCTGCTCTATCGAGACATGAGTCTTAACAAAGCCCCACAAAAAAGAGTATAAACTAGTTAATCGCACGATATAGACTGTTCACCGAACTCGCCTCTCAATTTGTCCATTTTTTCACGTACTATATGGCATGTCAGGCAAGTCCAACTCTTCCATTTTGGGCAAAAAAATATTGTAATCATCGTACGGTGGCGCTCGACATTCACAGTAAGGTACCTGCCTTTGACAAATAATACCACCGGCCCATAATTCAAACTAAGTAATACATTTTAGCGATGTACTGACCCTTTATGCTAAATACGGCAATTTTGCTCGTTCACATATCCCTTCAACCAGAAATGAACACGATGCACTTTCTTAATCGAGCATGAGTTTTGATAACAAAAATCAAGCATCTGCAAGCAAACGTTGTTCATTTGTAAGTCGATTCATCGTTAAATTATAGACCAAAATATGTTCACCAGTAACATTTTACACGATAACGGCTGAGCTGCCAAAAAACAGTGTTGCCCAAAAGAAAATTACTAAAAAAAAAATCACCCTTTTACAATAGGAGCCAATTTTCCAAAACTGCAAATTACAAATCTACATATGTACGAGTATAATATCAGCAGTCAATTTCGAAAAGTTTTGTTGCTCTATAGGTATTTTACTTGTACCAGGTCTGCTAAAAAATTAATGTGAATTTTAATTTTTCACAAAAAATATTTATTTATTAATTAATTTCTACTTTGACCTATTCAAAGTAGGGAACTACTCAGATATAATTACAGTGACCATTCGTCCTTTTTTTTTAAGAGGACAGTCCTCTTTTTTTTACTTGATGTCCTCTTAGATTAAAACAAATTAAAGCATCCTTTTTTTAATGGAAGTGTCCATTATTGTACTTTTAATTGAAGTGTCCTTTATAGTTTTTTTGATTATTATTAGTTTTTTCTCTCCAAAATTAAAAGTTTTATTTTCTCAATACCATAAAAGTTATAATCACCAATATAATAGAAATTATAATCATCAAATGGATGAATTAAAACCTTTTTATCAAATGACTGTAATATTTTTGGACATATTTTAAGTTCTGGGCATAATTTATTGTTTAGAAAACATTAATATATGTAAGTAAGTCAGCCGTGCCTAGAATAAATGCAATTGACTCTAAATGTCCTTTTTTGCGATGAAAAATATGCTCACCGTAGATATAGTATAGTTGTGAGATCATTTTTTAATTTTACTTTTTTGTCAATCTTCGAAACATCCTTGAACTTTCTCAGTTAGCCGGTTAATGTCACCTCAATCTTTGGAAAATGCCTTCCATTCATGAGTCTCTTCAATCTTGGGAACAGGAAAAAGTCGCAGGGGCTAAAACTGGCGAATACGAAGTTTTTCTACCAAAAATAAAAAAAAATTCTTTTGTAAAAATTCAGCGATTTTGAAACGTACTTCACTTTTCGAAAACTTTGTATGGCTTAATATGCCAAATTTGAAGAGCTTGTACCAGTTGAAAACATTTTTCAGAATCAGAGTACAATCACCGCATCAACATTTCAATTGCTTTTAAGCACTTAATTTCACGATGGAAATTTAGACACCAACAAAAAATGTCAAGGCCTTCACTTCTCATATTGTCATACGAGTGAATTTCCAAATAATCATAAAATATTGGAGGGATCTACAAATGGCCTCTTCTATGTTGTAGTATTTTATTTATTCGATTCTTAAGATCGATAATGATCGATCAAACGATATAAATATTTTCTCTAATCAATTTTAACCAATAGTTAGATGAAATAAATCCCCTTATTCTACAACTATTTGTCAACGTCACGTCAAGACAATATCAAATTTAAGACATGTGCACACTCTTTAAAGAACAGTCTGCAACTAGAATCTAACTGCCCTGTTCTTGATATTGTCTTGACGTCATGTTGACAAATAGTTACAGAATAAGGGCAATAGATTCACAACACAGTTCGCTGCCTATGAATTTGGTCGTCTTATAGTTGTAGCACAACCATAAACACCACAGTAAAATTGTTTAAATATTCGTTGAATTCGAATATTTCTTTTATTCTAGTAGAATATCTAGTTAAATAAATAATTACTCGATACCGACAAATTTATTATGTAACAACAATATGTGTTTCCTTTTGTACTAGATGTTGCCCAATATAATTTTTGCATCCATTAAAAGTGTGGCTTTTCGTTTTAATTATTTATTGCTTCCAAACCAGTGCCGAAATGCACATCCGTTTCCATTATCGTAATGCTTGTCCAAATAAGTAATTCACTCTATTAGACATTTTCCATGCACTCACTAACTGCTTTCGGATGGGAGCTTTAATAAAAAATTGGTTGAAAGTTTCATTTCCTGTTGTTTCCTGTGTTTACTTCTTTCCTAAATTTGCTGAAAAGAGTCAGGGTTGGAAATCTATGTACTTAGGATCTTCAAATTACAAAAAATAGCAAAGAAAATTAACCCAAAAAGGGGTAAATATATTTCAATGTGATTTCGGGCATGTGGTCAACGTAGCTCGCCTAGTATTCTGCACATGAAATTTGGGGAACCTTTTCGAATGTTTCTGGTCAAGAATAACACGAGAAATAGTGTTGTCTTCATTTGTGGCTGAGTTATTGGCATAAACCAGTGAATTCACATAAACCACAGGAAATTATCGATAGTTTTCGACCTTGACAGTTTCGTTTTTGTTGGAAATCGACTAGACGTCAAAATTTGAATTCAAGAAACCGATTATTGAGATTGTCGTAGCACCATCTTTTCAACAATACATCTCGCTCTGATCAATGGTATTCATATTTCAAGCAACAAATTATTTATCGTGGTGCGGCACTGATCTTAATGTTTGAAACAATAACTGCACCGAAAGGAGAATTCTTTTTATGTCATGGACGAATTTTTTGTACTAACAAACCCGTTGAAACGAAAAAGGGGCTTGAAAGATTTTCAAAGTAAATCTTAATAGGCCTATTCACAATCTTGTGCAAATGCTCTTGCACTATTACATTTGCAAATGGAGAGAGTATTTGAGAACATTTTCAATAGCCCTATTCACAATCTTGTGCAAATGGTAGTGCATCATTGCATTTGCAAATTAAGAGAGTATTTGAGAGCATTTTCAATGTATTTTGTTGGTGTAGAGTACAATTACTTTGCTCATGCTACGATGCTAGACTACTTGCTCGAGATTGTGAACTGGGCTAATGTATTTTGTTTGTGTAGAGTACAAATATTTTGCGAATTCAATGATGCAAGACTGTTTGCAGAAGATTGTGAATTGGGTTAATAATATGATAATAGCCCAGTTCACAATCTCGAGCAAGTAGTCTATCATCGTAGCATGAGCAAAATAATTGTACTCTACACCAATAAAATACATTGAAAATGCTCTCAAATACTCTCTCAATTTGCAAATGCTATAATGCAAGACCATTTGCACAGGATTGTGAATTGGGCTAATGTTTTCGAAAACTTTTGGGGGTGCACTGATCATAAATGTCAGCAATGGACCGCAGTTAAACATTTTATTTCTTAATTACACCTTTTTGCTATCATCTAACGGACTTAGTACGACTATCGACGTACAGTCTGTCGGCAACAAAACAGTTGAAGTGAGTTGATATGAGAACGACAGATTTATCCACTTTTTTATAAAGCGAAAATTAGCAGTAGATTAAATAGATAATCTATTCGGTCTCGAAAGGTTTCCAGCTTTATTTTAATACAATTCCTATCAAAATGTGTCGATGAGACAATAGAGTTCCTTATTTATCACCACTTTTTGTTATTTAATTAAAATACTAGTTTAACGTTAATATTTTCAAAATGTAGTGTTCCATACCTGCTCCCATTAATGCATGTAAAACTGAATGCATAGACTTTTCAAATATACTGAAAAATAGTTTGAAGGACAAGCAGGAGTAAATCTTTCAAAGAGTGACATACAAAAAAGCTAAATTAAAATCGAGTTCATTCATTCTTGCAGTTTATATATAACAAAAACAATACAAACGAAATATGATGCAAAGCAAATAGTTTATATAGGGTGGAATGTAAAGAGATGAAATTTAATTTAATACACGAATAAAGAAATGAGTACTTTTTGTTTGTTAAGTGGTCAAGTATGTCTATATGCCTGCATTTCATTGGTTCTTACACCAAATCGTCAGTAGACTTTAACCTATTTCCAAAATATCAAAACCTCTCACCTTATACATAAAACCCCAAAAATGAATTGAGAATTACACAACCAAACCCTAGGATTTGAAATTCCAGAAAACACAACAAACAAATTTTATTCGATATAAATCTATTTTGTTTTAAATTTATTTATTTTATAAAAATTTTTTATATATGATTTAATTTTTCCTGAACACAATAAAATTAATCAAAATAATTTGAAAAACTTACTGATGTCTGTCAAAGGCCTCGGCCTTTAGCGCCACTTTAATCTCTTTTGCTTCCAAATTCTTAAATTTTTGACAGTTCATTTATTTAGTTTGTGTAGAAAAAAGTTGTTATTGTTTCAAAGTAAAAAATCTATTTGTTGTGAAAAAATTGAAGTCAATTGTAATCTTGACTCTTCACAGAGTTATTTCATGAAAATAATTTTCAGACATAAAAATTATTGTTAATTTTTCAACGGGCTTAAATTCGAATCTGCATGACTGCAAATAATTTTTTTATTATTTTATTAATTAATGAATTTGTTCAAATTCTATTTATTATTTTTTATATTAAGATTGGAATATTATTATACATATAATATATTACATACATTATGTTATATTATATTACATACATTATGTATGTATAATATTATTATACATACATAATTTAAAAACATTGCGGGGGCACGCGCACTTGTTCATTGTAAATTGACAACTAAATTCATTTACTTGAACATAAATAACAAAGAAGCTTTAGCTATCAGCAGCCGATGGCTCTGGAAAAAGCGAAAGAGATACATGGAATATTGGGAATATTAATCGTCAGGGTTGGGGAATTTCGTACTAACCAAAAAGGTAATAACTTAAAAATATGAATGTGGGAACTTCTCACATTCAATTTTCGTTAAAAACATTGGTTAAATAGTTGATATTCCAACTCACTAGCACCACTTGCAAAAAAGTGGAAAAATTGAACAAAGAACGCTGATGAGATGGCGTAGCGGCCTTGAAATCAGTACTGATCCGTTCTGCTGGTTTGATGATTATTGAAAATATTCTTAATATTCCAATCTTAATATAAAAAATAATAAATAGAATTTGAACAAACTCATTTATTAATAAAATAATAAAAAAATTATTTGCAGTCATGCAGATTCGAACTTAAGCCCGTTGAAAAATTAACAATTTACATAAGAAAGTTCGACTAATAAAAATTCATACATAACATAAAAATTATTTTCAGAAAAAATTTCTTTTAATGCCTTCTTCAATTCCATATTATTTGTTGTTATTAATATTGCAGTAAAATTTGGTAGGGAATTATCGGATCTTTCCTTTATAATAATACAGTCCCATATATTCTTCCATTGCTCTTTCCTTTTAAATAGTTCAACCAACAAATAACATCTCTTGTAAAACACTCTTTCTAAATGGCCGTGCAAATAATGACAGCAAATGTAATTGACACCAAAAATAGAAAAATGTCTGTGTTAATCACATTGTCGTCTGGACGTGTCAGTAACTGACATGAAGAAAAATTAAACACAAAAACAGAACATTAATAAAAATAAAATCATTAATAAAAAAGTCTTCCATTGTTTTATGGAGGCTATCACCCCATTAACAGAAGCTGATTGAACTTTTTTCATTACAGTCGTACATAAACGGTTCATCGTTTTATTTTATTTTATTTCAAGCGGAAATTCACAAGTATTTATAATTTATAAAGGAAATTAAAATGAAATGTAATTATGATTTTCAATGACGCTATTTACACAGTATTAAATTAGCAATTCTTTTCTTTTTTTAATTAATTAACAATTTCAATTAACCTTTTGTTAAATGTACGGCTGTTTATCCACAATAAATGTTAATTTTAACATAAATTTTTTTTTTTTTTAGGAGATAAATTATTTTCGATTAATTAATGAAAATTATACATTCAGATTAATGATGGCTGGCTTAGGTGTTTCATTCTTCTTTTTTTTGTTTGTATTATTATTTTGATTTGACATCAAATTAAATAACTCGGCACCGCAAATTCTTGTAAAGATTGCCAAAAACTTTTCGGGACAGCAAAATTTATACAAGCTAAAATTACAAACATGAAAAGAAGGCAGCTGAAGAAGAAAAATACAACGACAATTGCAAGCATGACGCAAGTGACATGTTCGCCAAAAGACAAATTATTTTCTTTTTGCTTTATGGTCTGTGCTTGCTACAGACTGAGAGCAAAACAAAAAAAAAATTAAAAGAAATGTATGTTGTCAAGTGTAGGGTTACCCTGGCCCCCTTCACCACTTGCCTAGGTAATAGAAAATCAAAATGTTTTAAGGGTCTTAGACAAGTACAACCTACTCATGCACACACTGAAGGTGTATTTGAGCATATGTTTTGTTCACACGTGCCAATTTAATAGTACAAGAACAACTTCAATTGCGTGTAGTTAGACATTCCGTCAATTCCACTGGTCATTATTGATTTTGACATGTGTTTGTCACTTGGAAAAACAAACTGAACAACATGTTAAAAAGCACTTTTAGCGAAGCCTAAAAATAAATAGACATTTTGTATACAAACACTATTTGATTGCATTTGAAATATAAAAAAAATTGTTTGAAATTGAATTGAAAATAGTATAGGTTTTCCATGCCCAATTTTTCAATTTTTAGCTATCAAAAGATGTGAACACTAAATTTAAATTTTTAGTAAAAATTAGTTTGATGATTATAAAAAAAAATATTATAAATATTCCACTCTTAAGAAAATAACTTTAATAAAAATTCGTTTAAACAAATAATTTGCAGATTGCAGATTTGAACTTGAGTCTGAATAAAAAAACTCTTATGTTAATAATAAAATTAATAACTTCGAATAATAAAAATTTACATTCATTTTTAGTAAAATTAATTTATAAAGAAGTTCGAAATTTTTATGTTCGAAATTTTTTTAAAATTCAGAAAGTCATGATAAATATTCCAAGTCACAAAGGAAGGTCAACATCAGTTTCTAATTATTCAACCAACACTGCGGAGCAGATTAGCTGTTTTAGAAAGTTGCTCCACTTTTACCATCAGTACTCATGCATATTTTTGTTTGCCACTAGGTATTGCGTAATATTCGGCTGTACTGAATCTTGTATAGTATACCCTTCTGGAGTTGATACATACATACATTCATTCCAACCCTGGAACTATATTTTTGATCTTTCTGATTTTCAATACTAACTTCTTTCTTTCTAAAATAAAAATAATGTTGGATTACCAAAAATAATCAAATTTTTGACCATTTTGGTCACTTTCATGTATTATAAAATATTGCACTTGTCCAACCCTGGATTCGAAATTTTAATTTTTTTTTTAATTTTTGATACCAATTTTGTTTTTCCTAAATTATAAGACAGTTTTAGTTAGCAAAAGAAAACAACATAAGTTGCCTGTTTGATTACTTTCACGTATAAAAAAAATTCAATTTCCGACCCCTGGAAGCAAAATTTGAATTTACAATTGTTTTTGGCCAATGCAAATCTTCATGACGTATAACGAGGTTTTGTTAAAGAAAACCTTAAAATTTTTAACAATTTTAGTTACTACATGTACTACAAAATACGGAATGGGCCGAAAAAAATTTTTAATTTTCCATCCCTGGAGAAAAAATTTTTATATTATTTAGGTTTAATTAAAAACATTAAACAAAACAATTGAGTTTTGGTATAAATTTTGCATCGAGAAATAGGTGCAAGCTTCCCAGCTCTGGAACCGTACTTCGGATCTTTCTGAATTTCAATACCACTCTATTTAAGTTCATTTCCAATCCAACGGTCCAAGAACGAAGGGAAAACCAAAACAACAAGTTTTGTTTAGTTACTTTAATATCAAAATACCAGTTTAAATTTTATTGTCTAATTACCAATGAATTTCTTGTAAAAACATTAAATCTGTTTAATATATAAAGAAAAATAAAACTATTTGGTTTACTTGAGGACTTTTGTGTGCTAGAAAAAAAGTTTCAATTTTCCAACCCTGGATTCTTCTTTATAATTCTGTTTGATGTTTACTATCAATTTTATTTCTTCTTTAAGTATCAAATATGTTTAATTAACACAAAAACATTAAATTAGCTTTATTTAGCAAAAATAAGTTTACGTTTTCCAGCTCTAGAACCGTATTTTAATTTTTGCTGATTTTTACCAGCAATACATATGTTTAGGACTATTTCCAAAATATATCAATCTAAGACCGAAGTATGCAGTTTTCCTGGGATCTTCGATAAACCCATTTCACGTATAGACAGGCTTTTTCCTCTTCATAAGCACCTAGAATATGGGGTCCCATATTAAGCTTGTGGAAATTACAGGCGGAATTAAAAAACCTATATAGTAGCCTTTGACCATTTTTGGTAAAGGATATAAAAAGTCACTGTCATCATTAAGGACTTTTAGTTAGTTTTATGCGTATTTTAGTTGTTCTAATGCAGATCCTCATCAATGACTGAAATCATCATTTAAAAAAAAATTATAGAAATATTTCCATTCATACTTAAATGCTTGTTTAATGGCAGCAGCTAGAAAATTGAGCTTTTGACAAAAGAACCTCTCTTCCACTGAACAGCTGACTTTTGTCGATTCAGTAAAACAATTATTAATTAATAAGCAATAATTTTGCTGGTGACTATTCTAACCGATTTCAAAATTCTAGTTTATTGAATCGCTCTGCAGTTTCACTTAATGCCAAATAATCACTGCAATTCTTCAACTTTTAATCAAATGCACGTGATTTTTATGTCTACTTCTTAAACATTATTGAAAATTAAAATTTGGCAACTCTTTATAACAAATGTTTGTTTATTTTATTTTTTTCTTTACAAAAAAAAAGTAGAATTTTATTAAAATTATACTGCATTTTGTAAATCATTGCCAACAATTAAATAAACCGCATGCTTTAACATAATTTGCTATTTTTTCTATTACAATTCGTAAATAAACAATAAATAAATAAATATAATTAAATGTTTGTTAAAGGATTATGAAAACAGGAAGTATGACTGAGACTGGTCATCATTTCACCGCTTCGGTTATAAATACTTATTTACGTAGACATTCACTGCAAACGTCAAAATGTTTTATTTTTAGTTTTTTTTCCTTTGCAATATTTACCTTATAAAAATAGGGAAAGAAAGGTGTTTCTTATGCAAATCATAATCTAATGTAAATTAACTAACGCCTACAGCTCTTAGTGAATAAAATACGAAGGTGGTTTTAAAAGAGTTCTAAAAAGGTTTTCGTAAACTTTCTAGTAAATGTGCGAAATCGCAATCACGCTTAATGTTACTTTTCCCTATTCTCTGTATTCCCATTACCAGAATCACGTGTATCAAATTCGGAGATTTTTATAACTTTTTGTTGACGGAAATTTATCGGACTTGCCAGCTGTTAACTCAACGCAGGCCAAAGTCGCGTGTTTGCTTCTGCATTCAAAGTCCAGATATGAAACGTTAAGACACTTACCCCGGTATTCATAAAATTTAAAATGAGTTTGAAATATATTTTAATCAAATTTTTTTATACAACATTTTCTTAAAACAGATTTCAAATACGTTTTATTTTTTTAAAGGTGTAAGACGTATTTATATACAAGAATATTACAGAGAAGAGTTTTACTTGTTACAAATTTAGTAGGAAGATGTTGTAGTTTGCAAGTAGTTGAAAGCGGTAAAATAAAACAAATTTGAGAAGCCATTTCATTACTTGCAACTATTATTTAAATATAATCTTGTGTTAATCTTTAAACGAGTTGTGCTTTCAACTCTTCTGATTTACCGCTATTTTCCACTCAGCCCACTTTATTGAACTGCATCAATTTGATGGCAGATTCGATCATTATTTTTCCATTTCTTAGTTGCAAGGTAAATCAAAATATATTAATTAGCCTTGATCAGTTGTTTCTAAAGCAAATTCATAAAGAAACGTTTTGACTAGTGAATAATTTATTTTGCCATTAAATCTGAGTACAATTTGGATTGTTGAATTTTATATTACAACATGCATATTTTTTTATTATAAAAATATATATGTATTTCGTTTGAAAATATTTTCATAAATTAGAAAAAGCCCGTTTCTTCGGGCGTCCAAAAAAATTTGTTTCAAAAATTAAAAGTCCTCTCCTTGCACAAAAATTTGTTTCTGTTTATAACTATAAAACTTCATCAAAAAACATTATGTGTGTACATAAAGTTAGACAAAAATTCTGAAATTTGGGCCACAAAAAAAAAAGTCCATTTGATTTCACTCACAACACACTGTACAAACTTTTACTGATCAAACTAAATTAGAGAGTTGAGCGTCGCGCTAGCAGCAGGGAACGTACTTACAGTACATATCAAGAAAAAAAAATACTTTGAATGTATTGTAAACATGCACTCCGCAGCTAATGCCCAGCGCTCTAATTTAGATTGATCTCTCAGTTCTACAGAATGCATTTGATAAATGAATTTTGTTCCATTTGAAACAGGCGATAAATTCTTGTGTTCGACAAGGAAATTGTTTTCGAATGAAATATAATTTCGATTGACCTCTTTATCCTAATTCTGTTACCCGATTTAATCTGTTTCTTTCTTCAGTATTGCACAAAAATCACATGTAAATACGTTTTAGTCCCAAAGCAGTTAACATCAAGCCTTATTGACCGAGACCATTGATCGTTTACTCTATTTCGAGATTTTTGAGTTTCACTACTTGATTTTAACACTTCAGATAACTATACAGATTTACAGTTCTTTTGAGGAATTTTCCGTGGTTAGCAGCGTTGCTACTTCTTATGTGAAGGCATAAGTCGTGTACGGTAACTCGCAGAAGCGGATAAAATACGGCTTAAAAACATCGCCACCACGTCGCACACTGGGATTTTTTGTGCAATAAGTAATTTTTTCAACACATAAAATTTAAAAATGTAATGATGCAGTTTTGTAGAAAATTCAATCAGTATGAAGAATCCATAAATTGTATTCCAAAAATACGTTCATTTGTCTTTGAAATAATGAAATAAATTCACATGTAAATTTTGGTTCAAAATATTGAAAACTGTTTACGCACTTCTATAGTATTTGTACGTAAGATAATTTTATTGCTCTGATTTAAATCGTGATTTTTTTCAAATATAGCCTTTTCTGCGTATTTATAAAAAAAAATTATATAGTTCGCTCATATGGTTAAAAAGGTATGATATAATAAAATTTGTTCCATAATGTGCCGTGATTGCAAACTTCCTTGCGAGAAAAAAAGGGCTGCTCGGTCGTGCTAGGTGCTCCCGCTATAATAAAATGAAAGGTAAGACTCCATATTATTAATAAAAATATAAAAAAAAGTTTAAATAATTAATAATCTTTTATAAAATCACAAAATTTGTCCCCGAATTCTTGAAAATTTTAATTTTAAAAATTACAAAAAGTAATTAGTTTATTTTATTCTTAATTGAGGTAATAAAAGGCTCTGTGCCAAAAATTTCAAAAACTTTGGGCCAAAAATAAATTTTTGGTTTCTATGGGCGGTGGGTAGGGGGCGTGGCCAATTTTGATGAAACTTTATCTATTTCTTAGTTGAGGTAATAAAAGGCTCTGTGCCAAATATCAAAAACTTTGGGTCAAAAATAAATTTTGGGTTCTATGGGCGTACAAAACGTACAAAAGTCCCTGAAATAAGTTACGAATTGCCTTTTATCCGCCCTATTCTTCGACTTCAGCTTCGTGTTACGCCGTCTTGTTTCCAAACATGCAGAATGTGCGCGGCGGTAAGAGGTGTGAATCCAACAGCATCTATTATTACGAACAATTACACATTTTAATGATCTTGACAACCCTTATTTTATGAAAGGTACAAAAATATTAAGGAAACGTTCGATAAAGTACTCGTATGTACTCGTATATGGAGCTCACTCTCCATTGAGTTTCAAAAATAAAATCATTCTTTTATTTAAGGAAAACTAACTTGTGGAGCCATCCTCGTAATATCGCCGTTTTAAATATTCCCATTTTAACAAATTATTTGAAATACTATGAAAAACACTTTTCACACTTTTGAGGGAAAAAATATTTTACATTTGGGCTGTTTTCTTTACTGGTTAAAAGTTCAGGGTCATGAGATATTTTCATTATTATTTTTTTTTTGGCGGTCATAACATTTGAAGTGAACCCCAGAAAATTGTAATAATAATAAAACTGTTAGCACACTTTGTACGAGTAGTTGATCCAAAAGTGTAGCAAAGCATACGAAATGCAGTTGAAGTATGGAGTGTCAATATGTCACACACCATGTGTTTTTTCCACGTTCTTGCAATCGATAATCTCAATGCGATAAAAAAGTGAGATGAAAGAAAAATATATGTCGCACGTAGCATAAAGATAAAAACTGTTTTTATGAAGTTTCCATTCGTATCTTCGCTCAAGTAGACACAAAAAGGCAGCTGAAAGGGGATAACAAGACCTAAACATTTATTATTATTTAAATGCTTATGCATTTTTAAATTAAATCTTGAGTCTTACCCTGTTAATCGATTTGAAAAAAAGAAAAAATTTTTAAATGATGTCGGCATATCGGTTTTCTCATGCCATGGAATTTTTTTTTTAAATTAGGTGTGAGAGAAAAGTTCGTTCTAAAAGTGCTGAGTTATTCATAACTGAAACCGTAGTCCTGCCTCACCCACCGTATTCACCAAATTTGGCACCCCGTTATATGGTGTTCAGACATGCATTTTTAATTGAGTCAATAACAAGTTAATTGAAGTGTTCACACATGCTCAATATAGCTAACTCAATTAGCGTTTGACAGCAGCTGACAAAAGGTGTTGTTTACATTGCATTCTTCACTGGCGTCATTCCATAAATTGCGCTTTCTTTTTTTGCCTTTGGACCTGTTGTTGTACGAAATAAATTTTTTATTTTTCATTTCATTTTCATTTGTTGTTAATTAAAAAATTTTAAAAACTCACCCTCAACTTGACTCGCCATTTTTTTCTGTGAGTTTGTTTACATATGAATGAGTTGTCAAATTTCATAAAGTTTGTTCAGTAGGCATTATGGTGCTCACTAAACAAACTTTTACAGTGCTGCATTTTAGATCTTGCTCAATTTTATAGACAATTAAACGTTAATTGATGAATTAGCAAATTAAAATTTTGTATGGGTAATTGAGCTCAATAATGCTGTTAAATGCGATAAACTCAATTAAGGCGTATTGTGTGAACACCATATTACCTTTTTCCTGTTCTCAATATGGAAGATGACAATAAAAACTTGAATTTTATAATGATTGAGGAGAGAAGAACTGAATCACAGAGAGCTTTCTAAGATATTCCAAAAAATGTGCAACATTGTTGGCTGAAGTAGTAGAACACGAGTCCTGAGTTCGAGCCCGCGCTAAGTCATGAAATATTGTGTTGAATTCTTCTGATCAGCATCAGTGCGTGGTTGTGTTAGTTGTCGCCAGCCTGTTTCAATGATGAAGGCATAGTCACTGGTCACTGAACATAATTGGCAGCGACTGACACTATCATGCACTAAAAGTAGAGTACAGCACCCACCTTCGTCGGCCCTGTAGCAAAAATTAGCCGGCGAAGTAAAAGGTTGAAATAGCTACAAAAAAACTGACCATTTTTTCATCTTTCCTAATCTGTCCCCTCAATACTATCCCCTCGTTTTCAGTTCCTGCGCAATGCATTGCATATATAGGAGTCATCCCCTGAGTGCTGGCCCAAGATTAAAAAAAAAAACAGATCTACTTTGTAAATCGAGCTCAGTTTATCTAGCAAAACTGAAATAGTTTTCATAAATTTTTTTATTTAGAATATTTGAAATTGTGAACATTGTAAAAAACATTTTTAATTGCCAATTTACATAAAAGTTTATCAAGAAGGTGAATGCTAATAAATTTGAATGTCATCGCCCACACTCTTAATTTTATGTATTCTTTTTTTTTTTTTTTTTTTTGATTGCTGTTTTTGTATTCTGAAATAGTTTTGGGCAGAGCAACATAATTGTGGTTCTTACTAAATATTTTACATTTAAATATTATGTTATTATATTATGACATGCGAAATATTTTAATTATTACAACTATTTTATTATAATTACGTTTAAGCTTTCATTTGTTTTCATGCAAGAGAATTTTTAATTTTGGTGGCTAAAAGTGACTAAGTAAAACTATATTAAAGACGATCCCAGGATAGCACAATTGACGCTTGTTATACTCCCAAAAAAGAATTGGAGGGTGAATTCACTTTGCCATTCCGCTTGTAACGCAGCGAAATATCTATCTGAGAGCCCATGAAGTATATATATTCTTGATCAGTAAAGAAATCTAAGACGATCTGAGCATGTATATATATATATATATATATATATATATATCTTAAAGGATTGCACAGGTCAAGTTCGGAAATGGGTTGCATCGGACAAGAGGGGAAAAAGTTCTCCTTAGAAGAACTAAACCAACCTCTAAAAAACAACATAATTTTTAAAGTTTTTTTTTGTAATCTTGATAAGCAAATGATATATTTTTATGTCAAAGAAGGTTCATCGCATTAAACTTGGAGCCATAAAATAAAAATAAAAATTTGGAGCCCACCCCCTTTGGTGGGCGTTATTATATGCAAAAATAATGTAAACATTTAACAAATTGTTTTACTTAAGCCTACACTCCTTAAAAATAAAATTTTTAAGCTTTGATGACGAAGCTGAGACATAACCCGGTACTCCTCTGCCCTATCCTCTCCTCCCCCTATGCCCCCTAAATGAACCTATAAAAAAAATGAAAAATTAATTTTCGATTTAATTATCCCAAATATTTATTTTTACAGTTTTATGGCAAAGGTGATATGTCTCCCCCACCCACAGAATACAGTTTTAATGCCTTCCAAAAAGAATTGGACCCCATAAAGTATATATATTCTTGATCAGTGATAAAGTCTAAGGCGATCTAGCAATGCCCTTACGTTCGTCTATGAAAAACATGCTGTAGTCTATTTTTGAACCCCGCCCCCTTTAGTGGGCGTTGACGTAAGATATTATATATAGAAACACTGTTCCACCAAGTTAAACATTTTAAATTTACTTACTCAATATTTGGAGGGTATTTAAGATTCTACTCGGTTGAATATAACGTTTTTTCTTGTTTTGGCATATAAAAGTAGCTGACTAAAGCAATTTCTTCTTTATATAAAAAATAGTTGATGTTGTTTTTTTTTTTTTTTTTTTTTTTGAAAGACATTCATTTGTACTCGTTTTAGTAAACAGCTCCAGAGCTGTGAAATTTAAATTTTTCTTGTATCATTAAAATAAAGCGAAAAAATATATAATTTTATAAGAAAACCCCAACCTTAATAAATGTAATAAAATAAGTACAAGTAATTTTTTTCCTCGGCAATCAAACATATTTAATTGGTCATGTCACTGATTCTAATTCTGTTTGGAAACGGAATTGATTGCCTATTTTAATTGCTCCGAAAGAAATTATGATCCTTTCAAGATATTACAAATGAGTTTACTCCGAAAAATAGCTTCGTTTATCGTTTTCAGCGAAACCAAAATACGAAAAAGAAATAAATTACTATTATCAGAAAGATAAAAAAGGTAGATCCAGGTTGATGAATGAATGTATGAATATTTTCCTGAGGTGCGTCGGTGAAGGGCATATAAGATTCGGCACAGCCGAATAGAGCGCTTTTAAATGTTTTTGAATGTTTCTTTTTTTTTTTGCTGATATTACTCTGATCCAATTAGTGCTTTAATGAAAATTTACATTAAAATACAATCACTTAAACAATTTTAATAAAACAATTACTGAAGATTTAATAAATATTTTCGACAAATAGATGAATTAAAATCACGCATTTTATGTATGCCGAAGTCGAGTCTCATACTACGATGAATTGTCATAAAATAAAGAATAATTTTAATTGCTTCCTTTATTCTATTACTTTTTATTACTAGTTCGTCGTATTTACAAATTCGACTGCGAAGTACATAATACGAATGAATGTCTGGTCGTTACATTTCAGATACATTTCACAAAAACATGTTTAACAGACAATTTCGTATTTTAACTTATATTTGCAGGTCGTCAGAGTCAAAGCGCAAGGACTGTTTATGATAAAATACTGAGACAACATTAGAGAATCGATGATAATGGGAAGAACCATTCGAAAAAGCTTAAATCGCATGCATTTAAGCAAAAACAATTTTTGACCGGTTTTTTTGAAAAAAATACATTTTTCGGCTGAAACACAATTTTACCCAAAACGTGTTTGTTTCTAATAAGTAAGTATTGAAAGGAGTTTCGAATGCGAAAAAGCTTTCGAAAAAGCTTAAATCGCATGCATATAAGCAAAAAAAAATTTTGAGCAATTTTTTTGGAAAGGGGTACCTCTTTGCAAAAAATCAGTTTTTTGGTTGAAACACAATTTTACCCAAAACGTGTTTATTTCTAATAAGTAAGTATTGAAAGGAGTTTCGAATGCGAAAAAGCTTTCGAAAAAGCTTAAATCGCATGCATTTAAGCAAAAAAAATGTTTGAGCAATTTTTTTGGAAAGAGGTAGCTCTTTGCTAAAAATCAGTTTTTTGGTTGAAACACAATTTTACCCAAAACGTGTTTATTTCTAATAAGTAAGTATTGAAAGGAGTTTCGAATGCGAAAAAGCTTTCGAAAAAGCTTAAATCGCATGCATTTAAGCAAAAAAAATTTTGACCAATTTTTTTGGAAAGGGGTACCTCTTTGCTAAAAATCAGTTTTTTGGTTGAAACACAATTTTACCCAAAACGTGTTTATTTCTAATAAGTAAGTATTGAAAGGAGTTTCGAATGCGAAAAAGCTTAAATCGCATGCATTTAAGCAAAAAAATTTTTTGACCAATTTTTTTGGAAAGGGGTACCTCTTTGCTAAAAATCAGTTTTTTGGTTGAAACACAATTTTACGCAAAACGTGTTTATTTCTAATAAGTAAGTATTGAAAGGAGTTTCGAATGCGAAAAAGCTTTCGAAAAAGCTTAAATCGCATGCATTTAAGCAAAAAAAATTTTTGACCAATTTTTTTGGAAAGGGGTACCTCTTTGCTAAAAATCAGTTTTTTGGTTGAAACACAATTTTACCCAAAACGTGTTTATTTCTAATAAGTAAGTATTGAAAGGAGTTTCGAATGCGAAAAAGCTTAAATCGCATGCATTTAAGCAAAAAAAACTGTTGACCAATTTTTTTTGGAAAGGGGTACCTCTTTGCTAAAAATCAGTTTTTTGGTTGAAACACAATTTTACCCAAAACGTGTTTATTTCTAATAAGTAAGTATTGAAAGGAGTTTCGAATGCGAAAAAGCTTTCGAAAAAGCTTAAATCGCATGCATTTAAGCAAAAAAAATGTTTGACCAATTTTTTTGGAAAGGGGTACCTCTTTGCTAAAAATCAGTTTTTTGGTTGAAACACAATTTTACCCAAAACGTGTTTATTTCTAATAAGTAAGTATTGAAAGGAGTTTCAAATGCGAAAAAGCTTTCGAAAAAGCTTAAATCGCATGCATTTAAGCAAAAAAAATTTTTGAGCAATTTTTTTGGAAAGGGGTACCTCTTTGCTAAAAATCAGATTTTTGGTTGAAACACAATTTTACCCAAAACGTGTTTATTTCTAATAAGTAAGTATTGAAAGGAGTTTCGAATGCGAAAAAACTTTCGAAAAAGCTTAAATCGCATGCATTTAAGCAAAAAAAATTTTTGACCAATTTTTTTGGAAAGGGGTACCTCTTTGCTAAAAATCAGTTTTTTGGTTGAAACACAATTTTACCCAAAACGTGTTTATTTCTAATAAGTAAGTATTGAAAGGAGTTTCGAATGCGAAAAAGCTTTCGAAAAAGCTTAAATCGCATGCATTTAAGCAAAAAAAATTTTTGACCAATTTTTTTGGAAAGGGGTACCTCTTTGCTAAAAATCAGTTTTTTGGTTGAAACACAATTTTACCCAAAACGTGTTTATTTCTAATAAGTAAGTATTGAAAGGAGTTTCGAATGCGAAAAAGCTTTCGAAAAAGCTTAAATCGCATGCATTTAAGCAAAAAAAATTTTTGAGCAATTTTTTTAGAAAGGGGTACCTCTTTGCTAAAAATCAGTTTTTTGGTTGAAACACAATTTTACCCAATTTTGCCCAAAAGGCGTTTATTTCTAATAACTGAGTATTGAAAGGAGTTTCAAATGCGAAGAAGCTTCCGAAAAAGCTTAAGTCGCATGCATTTAAGAAAAAAAAAATTTTTGCCAATTTTTTAGGAAAGGCTAACCCCTTTGCTAAAAATCAATTTTTTGGTAGAAACACAATTTTACCCAATTTTGCCCAAAAGGCGTTTATTTCTAATAACTGAGTATTGAAAGGAGTTTCAAATGCGAAGAAGCTTCCGAAAAAGCTTAAGTCGCATGCATTTAAGAAAAAAAAATTTTTTGCCAATTTTTTAGGAAAGGCTAACCCCTTTGCTAAAAATCAATTTTTTGGTTGAAACACAATTTTACCCAATTTTGCCCAAAAGGCGTTTATTAAAGCTTAAGTCGCATGCATTTAAGAAAAAAAAAAATGTTTGCCAATTTTTTAGGAAAGGCTAACCTCTTTGCTAAAAATCAATTTTTTGGTTGAAACACAATTTTACCCAATTTTGCCCAAAAGGCGTTTATTTCTAATAACTGAGTATTGAAAGGAGTTTCAAATGCGAAGAAGCTTCCGAAAAAGCTTAAGTCGCATGCATTTAAGAAAAAAAATTTTTTGCCAATTTTTTAGGAAAGGCTAACCCCTTTGCTAAAAATCAATTTTTTGGTTGAAACACAATTTTACCCAATTTTGCCCAAAAGGCGTTTATTTCTAATAACTGAGTATTGAAAGGAGTTTCAAATGCGAAGAAGCTTCCGAAAAAGCTTAAGTCGCATGCATTTAAGAAAAAAAAAATTTTTGCCAATTTTTTAGGAAAGGCTAACCCCTTTGCTAAAAATCAATTTTTTGGTAGAAACACAATTTTACCCAATTTTGCCCAAAAGGCGTTTATTTCTAATAACTGAGTATTGAAAGGAGTTTCAAATGCGAAGAAGCTTCCGAAAAAGCTTAAGTCGCATGCATTTAAGAAAAAAAAATTTTTTGCCAATTTTTTAGGAAAGGCTAACCCCTTTGCTAAAAATCAATTTTTTGGTTGAAACACAATTTTACCCAATTTTGCCCAAAAGGCGTTTATTTCTAATAACTGAGTATTGAAAGGAGTTTCAAATGCGAAGAAGCTTCCGAAAAAGCTTAAGTCGCATGCATTTAAGAAAAAAAAAATTTTGCCAATTTTTTAGGAAAGGCTAACCCCTTTGCTAAAAATAAATTTTTTGGTTGAAACACAATTTTACCCAATTTTGCCCAAAAGGCGTTTATTAAAGCTTAAGTCGCATGCATTTAAGAAAAAAAAAATGTTTGCCAATTTTTTAGGAAAGGCTAACCCCTTTGCTAAAAATCAATTTTTTGGTTGAAACACAATTTTACCCAATTTTGCCCAAAAGGCGTTTATTTCTAATAACTGAGTATTGAAAGGAGTTTCAAATGCGAAGAAGCTTCCGAAAAAGCTTAAGTCGCATGCATTTAAGAAAAAACAATTTTTTGCCAATTTTTTAGGAAAGGCTAACCCCTTTGCTAAAAATCAATTTTTTGGTTGAAACACAATTTTACCCAATTTTGCCCAAAAGGCGTTTATTTCTAATAACTGAGTATTGAAAGGAGTTTCAAATGCGAAGAAGCTTCCGAAAAAGCTTAAGTCGCATGCATTTAAGAAAAAACAATTTTTTGCCAATTTTTTAGGAAAGGCTAACCCCTTTGCTAAAAATCAATTTTTTGGTTGAAACACAATTTTACCCAATTTTGCCCAAAAGGCGTTTATTTCTAATAACTGAGTATTGAAAGGAGTTTCAAATGCGAAGAAGCTTCCGAAAAAGCTTAAGTCGCATGCATTTAAGAAAAAACAATTTTTTGCCAATTTTTTAGGAAAGGCTAACCCCTTTGCTAAAAATCAATTTTTTGGTTGAAACACAATTTTACCCAATTTTGCCCAAAAGGCGTTTATTTCTAATAACTGAGTATTGAAAGGAGTTTCAAATGCGAAGAAGCTTCCGAAAAAGCTTAAGTCGCATGCATTTAAGAAAAAACAATTTTTTGCCAATTTTTTAGGAAAGGCTAACCCCTTTGCTAAAAATCAATTTTTTGGTTGAAACACAATTTTACCCAATTTTGCCCAAAAGGCGTTTATTTCTAATAACTGAGTATTGAAAGGAGTTTCAAATGCGAAGAAGCTTCCGAAAAAGCTTAAGTCGCATGCATTTAAGAAAAAACAATTTTTTGCCAATTTTTTAGGAAAGGCTAACCCCTTTGCTAAAAATCAATTTTTTGGTTGAAACACAATTTTACCCAATTTTGCCCAAAAGGCGTTTATTTCTAATAACTGAGTATTGAAAGGAGTTTCAAATGCGAAGAAGCTTCCGAAAAAGCTTAAGTCGCATGCATTTAAGAAAAAACAATTTTTTGCCAATTTTTTAGGAAAGGCTAACTAACCCCTTTGCTAAAAATCAATTTTTTGGTTGAAACACAATTTTACCCAATTTTGCCCAAAAGGCGTTTATTTCTAATAACTGAGTATTGAAAGGAGTTTCAAATGCGAAGAAGCTTCCGAAAAAGCTTAAGTCGCATGCATTTAAGAAAAAACAATTTTTTGCCAATTTTTTAGGAAAGGCTAACCCCTTTGCTAAAAATCAATTTTTTGGTTGAAACACAATTTTACCCAATTTTGCCCAAAAGGCGTTTATTTCTAATAACTGAGTATTGAAAGGAGTTTCAAATGCGAAGAAGCTTCCGAAAAAGCTTAAGTCGCATGCATTTAAGAAAAAAAAATTTGTTGCCAATTTTTTAGGAAAGGCTAACCCCTTTGCTAAAAATCAATTTTTTGGTTGAAACACAATTTTACCCAATTTTGCCCAAAAGGCGTTTATTTCTAATAACTGAGTATTGAAAGGAGTTTCAAATGCGAAGAAGCTTCCGAAAAAGCTTAAGTCGCATGCATTTAAGAAAAAACAATTTTTTGCCAATTTTTTAGGAAAGGCTAACTAACCCCTTTGCTAAAAATCAATTTTTTGGTTGAAACACAATTTTACCCAATTTTGCCCAAAAGGCGTTTATTTCTAATAACTGAGTATTGAAAGGAGTTTCAAATGCGAAGAAGCTTCCGAAAAAGCTTAAGTCGCATGCATTTAAGAAAAAACAATTTTTTGCCAATTTTTTAGGAAAGGCTAACCCCTTTGCTAAAAATCAATTTTTTGGTTGAAACACAATTTTACCCAATTTTGCCCAAAAGGCGTTTATTTCTAATAACTGAGTATTGAAAGGAGTTTCAAATGCGAAGAAGCTTCCGAAAAAGCTTAAGGCGCATGCATTTAAGAAAAAACAATTTTTTGCCAATTTTTTAGGAAAGGCTAACTAACCCCTTTGCTAAAAATCAATTTTTTGGTTGAAACACAATTTTACCCAATTTTGCCCAAAAGGCGTTTATTTCTAATAACTGAGTATTGAAAGGAGTTTCAAATGCGAAGAAGCTTCCGAAAAAGCTTAAGTCGCATGCATTTAAGAAAAAACAATTTTTTGCCAATTTTTTAGGAAAGGCTAACCCCTTTGCTAAAAATCAATTTTTTGGTTGAAACACAATTTTACCCAATTTTGCCCAAAAGGCGTTTATTTCTAATAACTGAGTATTGAAAGGAGTTCCAAATGCGAAGAAGCTTCCGAAAAAGCTTAAGTCGCATGCATTTAAGAAAAAAAAATTTGTTGCCAATTTTTTAGGAAAGGCTAACCCCTTTGCTAAAAATCAATTTTTTGGTTGAAACACAATTTTACCCAATTTTGCCCAAAAGGCGTTTATTTCTAATAACTGAGTATTGAAAGGAGTTTCAAATGCGAAGAAGCTTCCGAAAAAGCTTAAGTCGCATGCATTTAAGAAAAAACAATTTTTTGCCAATTTTTTAGGAAAGGCTAACCCCTTTGCTAAAAAACAATTTTTCTGGTTGAAACACAATTTTACCCAATTTTGCCCAAAAGGCGTTTATTTCTAATAACTGAGTATTGAAAGGAGTTTCAAATGCGAAGAAGCTTCCGAAAAAGCTTAAGTCGCATGCATTTAAGAAAAAACAATTTTTTGCCAATTTTTTAGGAAAGGCTAACCCCTTTGCTAAAAATCAATTTTTTGGTTGAAACACAATTTTACCCAATTTTGCCCAAAAGGCGTTTATTTCTAATAACTGAGTATTGAAAGGAGTTTCAAATGCGAAGAAGCTTCCGAAAAAGCTTAAGTCGCACGCATTTAAGAAAAAAAAATTTTTGCCCAATTTTTTAGGAAAGGCTAACCCCTTTGCTAAAAATCAATTTTTTGGTTGAAACACAATTTTACCCAATTTTGCCCAAAAGGCGTTTATTTCTAATAACTGAGTATTGAAAGGAGTTTCAAATGCGAAGAAGCTTACGAAAAAGCTTAAGTCGCATGCATTTAAGAAAAAAAAATTTTTGGCCAATTTTTTAGGAAAGGCTAACCCCTTTGCTAAAAATCAATTTTTTGGTTGAAACACAATTTTACCCAATTTTGCCCAAAAGGCGTTTATTTCTAATAACTGAGTATTGAAAGGAGTTTCAAATGCGAAGAAGCTTCCGAAAAAGCTTAAGTCGCATGCATTTAAGAAAAAAAAATTTTTTGCCAATTTTTTAGGAAAGGCTAACCCCTTTGCTAAAAATCAATTTTTTGGTTGAAACACAATTTTACCCAATTTTGCCCAAAAGGCGTTTATTTCTAATAACTGAGTATTGAAAGGAGTTTCAAATGCGAAGAAGCTTACGAAAAAGCTTAAGTCGCATGCATTTAAGAAAAAAAAATTTTTTGCCAATTTTTTAGGAAAGGCTAACCCCTTTGCTAAAAATCAATTTTTTGGTTGAAACACAATTTTACCCAATTTTGCCCAAAAGGCGTTTATTTCTAATAACTGAGTATTGAAAGGAGTTTCAAATGCGAAGAAGCTTCCGAAAAAGCTTAAGTCGCACGCATTTAAGAAAAAAAAATTTTTTGCCAATTTTTTAGGAAAGGCTAACCCCTTTGCTAAAAATCAATTTTTTGGTTGAAACACAATTTTACCCAATTTTGCCCAAAAGGCGTTTATTTCTAATAACTGAGTATTGAAAGGAGTTTCAAATGCGAAGAAGCTTCCGAAAAAGCTTAAGTCGCATGCATTTAAGAAAAAACAATTTTTTGCCAATTTTTTAGGAAAGGCTAAAAATTAATTTTTTGGTTGAAACACAATTCTACCCAATTTTGCCCAAAAGGCGTTTATTTCTAATAACTGAGTATTGAAAGGAGTTTCAAATGCGAAGAAGCTTACGAAAAAGCTTAAGTCGCATGCATTTAAGAAAAAAAAATTTTTGGCCAATTTTTTAGGAAAGGCTAACCCCTTTGCTAAAAATCAATTTTTTGGTTGAAACACAATTTTACCCAATTTTGCCCAAAAGGCGTTTATTTCTAATAACTGAGTATTGAAAGGAGTTTCAAATGCGAAGAAGCTTCCGAAAAAGCTTAAGTCGCATGCATTTAAGAAAAAAAAATTTTTTGCCAATTTTTTAGGAAAGGCTAACCCCTTTGCTAAAAATCAATTTTTTGGTTGAAACACAATTTTACCCAATTTTGCCCAAAAGGCGTTTATTTCTAATAACTGAGTATTGAAAGGAGTTTCAAATGCGAAGAAGCTTACGAAAAAGCTTAAGTCGCATGCATTTAAGAAAAAAAAATTTTTGGCCAATTTTTTAGGAAAGGCTAACCCCTTTGCTAAAAATCAATTTTTTGGTTGAAACACAATTTTACCCAATTTTGCCCAAAAGGCGTTTATTTCTAATAACTGAGTATTGAAAGGAGTTTCAAATGCGAAGAAGCTTCCGAAAAAGCTTAAGTCGCATGCATTTAAGAAAAAAAAATTTTTTGCCAATTTTTTAGGAAAGGCTAACCCCTTTGCTAAAAATCAATTTTTTGGTTGAAACACAATTTTACCCAATTTTGCCCAAAAGGCGTTTATTTCTAATAACTGAGTATTGAAAGGAGTTTCAAATGCGAAGAAGCTTACGAAAAAGCTTAAGTCGCATGCATTTAAGAAAAAAAAATTTTTTGCCAATTTTTTAGGAAAGGCTAACCCCTTTGCTAAAAATCAATTTTTTGGTTGAAACACAATTTTACCCAATTTTGCCCAAAAGGCGTTTATTTCTAATAACTGAGTATTGAAAGGAGTTTCAAATGCGAAGAAGCTTCCGAAAAAGCTTAAGTCGCACGCATTTAAGAAAAAAAAATTTTTTGCCAATTTTTTAGGAAAGGCTAACCCCTTTGCTAAAAATCAATTTTTTGGTTGAAACACAATTTTACCCAATTTTGCCCAAAAGGCGTTTATTTCTAATAACTGAGTATTGAAAGGAGTTTCAAATGCGAAGAAGCTTCCGAAAAAGCTTAAGTCGCATGCATTTAAGAAAAAACAATTTTTTGCCAATTTTTTAGGAAAGGCTAACTAACCCCTTTGCTAAAAATCAATTTTTTGGTTGAAACACAATTTTACCCAATTTTGCCCAAAAGGCGTTTATTGAAGCTTAAGTCGCATGCATTTAAGAAAAAAAAATTTTTTGCCAATTTTTTAGGAAAGGCTAACTAACCCCTTTGCTAAAAATCAATTTTTTGGTTGAAACACAATTTTACCCAATTTTGCCCAAAAGGCGTTTATTAAAGCTTAAGTCGCATGCATTTAAGAAAAAAAAAAATGTTTGCCAATTTTTTAGGAAAGGCTAACCCCTTTGCTAAAAATCAATTTTTTGGTTGAAACACAATTTTACCCAATTTTGCCCAAAAGGCGTTTATTTCTAATAACTGAGTATTGAAAGGAGTTTCAAATGCGAAGAAGCTTCCGAAAAAGCTTAAGTCGCATGCATTTAAGAAAAAACAATTTTTTGCCAATTTTTTAGGAAAGGCTAACTAACCCCTTTGCTAAAAATCAATTTTTTGGTTGAAACACAATTTTACCCAATTTTGCCCAAAAGGCGTTTATTTCTAATAACTGAGTATTGAAAGGAGTTTCAAATGCGAAGAAGCTTCCGAAAAAGCTTAAGTCGCATGCATTTAAGAAAAAACAATTTTTTGCCAATTTTTTAGGAAAGGCTAACTAACCCCTTTGCTAAAAATCAATTTTTTGGTTGAAACACAATTTTACCCAATTTTGCCCAAAAGGCGTTTATTAAAGCTTAAGTCGCATGCATTTAAGAAAAAAAAATTTTTTGCCAATTTTTTAGGAAAGGCTAACCCCTTTGCTAAAAATCAATTTTTTGGTTGAAACACAATTTTACCCAATTTTGCCCAAAAGGCGTTTATTAAAGCTTAAGTCGCATGCATTTAAGAAAAAAAAAAATGTTTGCCAATTTTTTAGGAAAGGCTAACCCCTTTGCTAAAAATCAATTTTTTGGTTGAAACACAATTTTACCCAATTTTGCCCAAAAGGCGTTTATTAAAGCTTAAGTCGCATGCATTTAAGAAAAAAAAATTTTTTGCCAATTTTTTAGGAAAGGCTAACCCCTTTGCTAAAAATCAATTTTTTGGTTGAAACACAATTTTACCCAATTTTGCCCAAAAGGCGTTTATTTCTAATAACTGAGTATTGAAAGGAGTCTCAAATGCGAAGAAGCTTCCGAAAAAGCTTAAGTCGCATGCATTTAAGAAAAAAAAATTTTTTGCCAATTTTTTAGGAAAGGCTAACTAACCCCTTTGCTAAAAATCAATTTTTTGGTTGAAACACAATTTTACCCAATTTTGCCCAAAAGGCGTTTATTTCTAATAACTGAGTATTGAAAGGAGTTTCAAATGCGAAGAAGCTTCCGAAAAAGCTTAAGTCGCATGCATTTAAGAAAAAAAAATTTTTTGCCAATTTTTTAGGAAAGGCTAACCCCTTTGCTAAAAATCAATTTTTTGGTTGAAACACAATTTTACCCAATTTTGCCCAAAAGGCGTTTATTTCTAATAACTGAGTATTGAAAGGAGTTTCAAATGCGAAGAAGCTTCCGAAAAAGCTTAAGTCGCATGCATTTAAGAAACAAAAATTTTTTGCCAATTTTTTAGGAAAGGCTAACCCCTTTGCTAAAAATCAATTTTTTGGTTGAAACACAATTTTACCCAATTTTGCCCAAAAGGCGTTTATTTCTAATAACTGAGTATTGAAAGGAGTTTCAAATGCGAAGAAGCTTCCGAAAAAGCTTAAGTCGCATGCATTTAAGAAAAAAAAATTTTTGGCCAATTTTTTAGGAAAGGCTAACCCCTTTGCTAAAAATCAATTTTTTGGTTGAAACACAATTTTACCCAATTTTGCCCAAAAGGCGTTTATTTCTAATAACTGAGTATTGAAAGGAGTTTCAAATGCGAAGAAGCTTCCGAAAAAGCTTAAGTCGCACGCATTTAAGAAAAAAAAATTTTTGGCCAATTTTTTAGGAAAGGCTAACCCCTTTGCTAAAAATCAATTTTTTGGTTGAAACACAATTTTACCCAATTTTGCCCAAAAGGCGTTTATTTCTAATAACTGAGTATTGAAAGGAGTTTCAAATGCGAAGAAGCTTCCGAAAAAGCTTAAGTCGCACGCATTTAAGAAAAAAAAATTTTTGGCCAATTTTTTAGGAAAGGCTAACCCCTTTGCTAAAAATCAATTTTTTGGTTGAAACACAATTTTACCCAATTTTGCCCAAAAGGCGTTTATTTCTAATAACTGAGTATTGAAAGGAGTTTCAAATGCGAAGAAGCTTCCGAAAAAGCTTAAGTCGCATGCATTTAAGAAAAAAAAATTTTTGGCCAATTTTTTAGGAAAGGCTAACCCCTTTGCTAAAAATCAATTTTTTGGTTGAAACACAATTTTACCCAATTTTGCCCAAAAGGCGTTTATTTCTAATAACTGAGTATTGAAAGGAGTTTCAAATGCGAAGAAGCTTCCGAAAAAGCTTAAGTCGCACGCATTTAAGAAAAAAAAATTTTGGCCAATTTTTTAGGAAAGGCTAACCCCTTTGCTAAAAATCAATTTTTTGGTTGAAACACAATTTTACCCAATTTTGCCCAAAAGGCGTTTATTTCTAATAACTGAGTATTGAAAGGAGTTTCAAATGCGAAGAAGCTTCCGAAAAAGCTTAAGTCGCATGCATTTAAGAAAAAAAAATTTTTTGCCAATTTTTTAGGAAAGGCTAACCCCTTTGCTAAAAATCAATTTTTTGGTTGAAACACAATTTTACCCAATTTTGCCCAAAAGGCGTTTATTTCTAATAACTGAGTATTGAAAGGAGTTTCAAATGCGAAGAAGCTTCCGAAAAAGCTTAAGTCGCATGCATTTAAGAAAAAAAAAATTTTTGCCAATTTTTTAGGAAAGGCTAACCCCTTTGCTAAAAATCAATTTTTTGGTTGAAACACAATTTTACCCAATTTTGAACAAAAGGCGTTTATTAAAGCTTAAGTCGCATGCATTTAAGAAAAAAAAATTTTTTGCCAATTTTTTAGGAAAGGCTAACCCCTTTGCTAAAAATCAATTTTTTGGTTGAAACACAATTTTACCCAATTTTGCCCAAAAGGCGTTTATTTCTAATAACTGAGTATTGAAAGGAGTTTCAAATGCGAAGAAGCTTCCGAAAAAGCTTAAGTCGCATGCATTTAAGAAAAAAAAATTTTTTGCCAATTTTTTAGGAAAGGCTAACTAACCCCTTTGCTAAAAATCAATTTTTTGGTTGAAACACAATTTTACCCAATTTTGCCCAAAAGGCGTTTATTTCTAATAACTGAGTATTGAAAGGAGTTTCAAATGCGAAGAAGCTTCCGAAAAAGCTTAAGTCGCATGCATTTAAGAAAAAAAAATTTTTTGCCAATTTTTTAGGAAAGGCTAACCCCTTTGCTAAAAATCAATTTTTTGGTTGAAACACAATTTTACCCAATTTTGCCCAAAAGGCGTTTATTTCTAATAACTGAGTATTGAAAGGAGTTTCAAATGCGAAGAAGCTTCCGAAAAAGCTTAAGTCGCATGCATTTAAGAAAAAAAATTTTTTTGCCAATTTTTTAGGAAAGGCTAACAACCCCTTTGCTAAAAATCAATTTTTTGGTTGAAACACAATTTTACCCAATTTTGCCCAAAAGGCGTTTATTAAAGCTTAAGTCGCATGCATTTAAGAAAAAAAAATTTTTTGCCAATTTTTTAGGAAAGGCTAACCCCTTTGCTAAAAATCTATTTTTTGGTTGAAACACAATTTTAC
The DNA here is from genome assembly GCA_951800035.1 of Linnaemya tessellans. Taxonomy (NCBI): domain Eukaryota; kingdom Metazoa; phylum Arthropoda; class Insecta; order Diptera; family Tachinidae; genus Linnaemya; species Linnaemya tessellans. The sequence goes on from OX637533.1 coordinate 124,803,951, forward strand.
CCAATTTTGCCCAAAAGGCGTTTATTTCTAATAACTGAATATTGAAAGGAGTTTCAAATGCGAAGAAGCTTCCGAAAAAGCTTAAGTCGCATGCATTTAAGAAAAAAAAATTTTTTGCCAATTTTTTAGGAAAGGCTAACCCCTTTGCTAAAAATCAATTTTTTGGTTGAAACACAATTTTACCCAATTTTGCCCAAAAGGCGTTTATTAAAGCTTAAGTCGCATGCATTTAAGAAAAAAAAATTTTTTGCCAATTTTTTAGGAAAGGCTAACCCCTTTGCTAAAAATCAATTTTTTGGTTGAAACACAATTTTACCCAATTTTGCCCAAAAGGCGTTTATTTCTAATAACTGAGTATTGAAAGGAGTTTCAAATGCGAAGAAGCTTCCGAAAAAGCTTAAGTCGCATGCATTTAAGAAAAAAAAATTTTTTGCCAATTTTTTAGGAAAGGCTAACCCCTTTGCTAAAAATCAATTTTTTGGTTGAAACACAATTTTACCCAATTTTGCCCAAAAGGCGTTTATTTCTAATAACTGAGTATTGAAAGGAGTTTCAAATGCGAAGAAGCTTCCGAAAAAGCTTAAGTCGCATGCATTTAAGAAAAAAAAATTTTTTGCCAATTTTTTAGGAAAGGCTAACTAACCCCTTTGCTAAAAATCAATTTTTTGGTTGAAACACAATTTTACCCAATTTTGCCCAAAAGGCGTTTATTAAAGCTTAAGTCGCATGCATTTAAGAAAAAACCCCTTTGCTAAAAATCAATTTTTTGGTTGAAACACAATTTTACCCAATTTTGCCCAAAAGGCGTTTATTTCTAATAACTGAGTATTGAAAGGAGTTTCAAATGCGAAGAAGCTTCCGAAAAAGCTTAAGTCGCATGCATTTAAGAAAAAACAATTTTTTGCCAATTTTTTAGGAAAGGCTAAAAATTAATTTTTTGGTTGAAACACAATTCTACCCAATTTTGCCCAAAAGGCGTTTATTTCTAATAACTGAGTATTGAAAGGAGTTTCAAATGCGAAGAAGCTTCCGAAAAAGCTTAAGTCGCATGCATTTAAGAAAAAAAAATTTTTTGCCAATTTTTTAGGAAAGGCTAACCCCTTTGCTAAAAATCAATTTTTTGGTTGAAACACAATTTTACCCAATTTTGCCCAAAAGGCGTTTATTTCTAATAACTGAGTATTGAAAGGAGTTTCAAATGCGAAGAAGCTTCCGAAAAAGCTTAAGTCGCATGCATTTAAGAAAAAAAAATTTTTTGCCAATTTTTTAGGAAAGGCTAACCCCTTTGCTAAAAATCAATTTTTTGGTTGAAACACAATTTTACCCAATTTTGCCCAAAAGGCGTTTATTTCTAATAACTGAGTATTGAAAGGAGTTTCAAATGCGAAGAAGCTTCCGAAAAAGCTTAAGTCGCATGCATTTAAGAAAAAAAAAATTTTTGCCAATTTTTTAGGAAAGCCTAACTAACCCCTTTGCTAAAAATCAATTTTTTGGTTGAAACACAATTTTACCCAATTTTGCCCAAAAGGCGTTTATTAAAGCTTAAGTCGCATGCATTTAAGAAAAAAAAATTTTTTGCCAATTTTTTAGGAAAGGCTAACCCCTTTGCTAAAAATCAATTTTTTGGTTGAAACACAATTTTACCCAATTTTGCCCAAAAGGCGTTTATTTCTAATAACTGAGTATTGAAAGGAGTTTCAAATGCGAAGAAGCTTCCGAAAAAGCTTAAGTCGCATGCATTTAAGAAAAAAAAATTTTTTGCCAATTTTTTAGGAAAGGCTAACCCCTTTGCTAAAAATCAATTTTTTGGTTGAAACACAATTTTACCCAATTTTGCCCAAAAGGCGTTTATTTCTAATAACTGAGTATTGAAAGGAGTTTCAAATGCGAAGAAGCTTCCGAAATAGCTTAAGTCGCATGCATTTAAGAAAAAAAAATTTTTTGCCAATTTTTTAGGAAAGGCTAACCCCTTTGCTAAAAATCAATTTTTTGGTTGAAACACAATTTTACCCAAAACGTGTTTATTTCTAATAAGTAAGTATTGAAAGGAGTTTCGAATGCGAAAAGGCTTTCGAAAAAGCTTAAATCGCATGCATTTAAGCAAAAAAATTTTTTTTGCAATTTTTTTGGAAAGGGGTAATTCTTTGCTAAAAATCAGTTTTTTGGTTGAAACACAATTTTATCCAAAACGTGTTTATTTCTAATAAGTAAGTATTGAAAGGAGTTTCGAATGCGAAAAAGCTTCCGAAAAAGCTTAAATCGCATGCATTTAAGCAAAAAAAATGTTTGACCAATTTTTTTTGGAAAGGGGTACCTTTTGCTAAAAATCAGTTTTTTGGTTGAAACACAATTTTACCCAAAACGTGTTTATTTCTAATAAGTAAGTATTGAAAGGAGTTTCGAATGCGAAAAAGCTTAAATCACATGCATTTAAGCAAAAAAAATTTTTGAGCTATTTTTTTGGAAAGGGGTACCTCTTTGCTAAAAATCAGTTTTTTGGTTGAAACACAATTTTACCCAAAACGTGTTTATTTCTAATAAGTAAGTATTGAAAGGAGTTTCGAATGCGAAAAAGCTTAAATCGCATGCATTTAAGCAAACAAAAATTTTGAGCAATATTTTTGGAAAGGGGTACCTCTTTGCCAAAAATCAGTTTTTTGCTTGAAACACAATTTTACCCAAAACGTGTTTATTTCTAATAAGTAAGTATTGAAAGGAGTTTCGAATGCGAAAAAGCTTAAATCGCATGCATTTAAGCAAACAAAAATTTTGAGCAATATTTTTGGAAAGGGGTACCTCTTTGCCAAAAATCAGTTTTTTGCTTGAAACACAATTTTACCCAAAACGTGTTTATTTATAATAAGTAAGTATTGAAAGGAGTTTCGAATGCGAAAAAGCTTTCGAAAAAGCTTAAATCGCATGCATTTAAGCAAAAAAAAATTGTTGACCAATTTTTTTGGAAAGGGGTACCTTTTTGCTAAAAATCAGTTTTTTGGTTGAAACACAATTTTACCCAAAACGTGTTTATTTCTAATAAGTAAGTATTGAAAGGAGTTTCGAATGCGAAAAAGCTTTCGAAAAAGCTTAAATCGCATGCATTTAAGCAAAACAAATTTTTGACCAATTTTTTTGGAAAGGGGTACCTCTTTGCTAAAAATCAGTTTTTTGGTTGAAACACAATTTTACCCAAAACGTGTTTATTTCTAATAAGTAAGTATTGAAAGGAGTTTCGAATGCGAAAAAGCTTTCGAAAAAGCTTAAATCGCATGCATTTAAGCAAAAAAAATTTTTGACCAATTTTTTTGGAAAGGGGTACCTTTTGCTAAAAATCAGTTTTTTGGTTGAAACACAATTTTACCCAAAACGTGTTTATTTCTAATAAGTAAGTATTGAAAGGAGTTTCGAATGCGAAAAAGCTTTCGAAAAAGCTTAAATCGCATGCATTTAAGCAAAAAAAATTTTTGACCAATTTTTTTGGAAAGGGGTACCTCTTTGCTAAAAATCAGTTTTTTGGTTGAAACACAATTTTACCCAAAACGTGTTTATTTCTAATAAGTAAGTATTGAAAGGAGTTTCAAATGCGAAAAAGCTTAAATCGCATGCATTTAAGCAAAAAAATTTTTTGAGCAATTTTTTTGGAAAGGGGTACCTCTTTGCTAAAAATCAGTTTTTTGGTTGAAACACAATTTTACCCAAAACGTGTTTATTTCTAATAAGTAAGTATTGAAAGGAGTTTCGAATGCGAAAAAGCTTAAATCGCATGCATTTAAGCAAAAAAAATGTTTGACCAATTTTTTTGGAAAGGGGTACCTTTTGCTAAAAATCAGTTTTTTGGTTGAAACACAATTTTACCCAAAACGTGTTTATTTCTAATAAGTAAGTATTGAAAGAAGTTTCGAATGCGAAAAAGCTTTCGAAAAAGCTTAAATCGCATGCATTTAAGCAAAAAAAATTTTTGACCAATTTTTTTGGTAAAAATCAGTTATTTGGTTGAAACACAATTTTACCCAAAACGTGTTTATTTCTAATAAGTAAGTATTGAAAGGAGTTTCGAATGCGAAAAAGCTTTCGAAAAAGCTTAAATCGCATGCATTTAAGCAAAAAAATTTTTTGACCAATTTTTTTGGAAAGGGGTACCTTTTGCTAAAAATCAGTTTTTTGGTTGAAACACAATTTTACCCAAAACGTGTTTATTTCTAATAAGTAAGTATTGAAAGAAGTTTCGAATGCGAAAAAGCTTTCGAAAAAGCTTAAATCGCATGCATTTAAGCAAAAAAAATTTTTGACCAATTTTTTTGGTAAAAATCAGTTATTTGGTTGAAACACAATTTTACCCAAAACGTGTTTATTTCTAATAAGTAAGTATTGAAAGGAGTTTCGAATGCGAAAAAGCTTTCGAAAAAGCTTAAATCGCATGCATTTAAGCAAAAAAAATGTTTGACCAATTTTTTTGGAAAGGGGTACCTTTTGCTAAAAATCAGTTTTTTGGTTGAAACACAATTTTACCCAAAACGTGTTTATTTCTAATAAGTAAGTATTGAAAGGAGTTTCGAATGCGAAAAAGCTTTCGAAAAAGCTTAAATCGCATGCATTTAAGCAAAAAAAATTTTTGACCAATTTTTTTGGAAAGGGGTACCTTTTGCTAAAAATCAGTTTTTTGGTTGAAACACAATTTTACCCAAAACGTGTTTATTTCTAATAAGTAAGTATTGAAAGAAGTTTCGAATGCGAAAAAGCTTTCGAAAAAGCTTAAATCGCATGCATTTAAGCAAAAAAAATTTTTGACCAATTTTTTTGGTAAAAATCAGTTATTTGGTTGAAACACAATTTTACCCAAAACGTGTTTATTTCTAATAAGTAAGTATTGAAAGGAGTTTCGAATGCGAAAAAGCTTTCGAAAAAGCTTAAATCGCATGCATTTAAGCAAAAAAAATGTTTGACCAATTTTTTTGGAAAGGGGTACCTTTTGCTAAAAATCAGTTTTTTGGTTGAAACACAATTTTACCCAAAACGTGTTTATTTCTAATAAGTAAGTATTGAAAGGAGTTTCGAATGCGAAAAAGCTTTCGAAAAAGCTTAAATCGCATGCATTTAAGCAAAAAAAATTTTTGACCAATTTTTTTGGAAAGGGGTACCTCTTTGCTAAAAATCAGTTTTTTGGTTGAAACACAATTTTACCCAAAACGTGTTTATTTCTAATAAGTAAGTATTGAAAGGAGTTTCGAATGCGAAAAAGCTTTCGAAAAAGCTTAAATCACATGCATTTAAGCAAAAAAAAATTTTGAGCTATTTTTTTGGAAAGGGGTACCTCTTTGCTAAAAATCAGTTTTTTGGTTGAAACACAATTTTACCCAAAACGTGTTTATTTCTAATAAGTAAGTATTGAAAGGAGTTTCGAATGCGAAAAAGCTTTCGAAAAAGCTTAAATCGCATGCATTTAAGCAAAAAAAATTGTTGACCAATTTTTTTGGAAAGGGGTACCTCTTTGCTAAAAATCAGTTTTTTGGTTGAAACACAATTTTACCCAAAACGTGTTTATTTCTAATAAGTAAGTATTGAAAGGAGTTTCGAATGCAAAAAAGCTTTCGAAAAAGCTTAAATCGCATGCATTTAAGCAAAAAAAATTTTTGACCAATTTTTTTTGGTAAAAATCAGTTTTTTGGTTGAAACACAATTTTACCCAAAACGTGTTTATTTCTAATAAGAAAGTATTGAAAGGAGTTTCGAATGCGAAAAAGCTTTCGAAAAAGCTTAAATCGCATGCATTTAAGCAAAAAAAATTTTTGACCAATTTTTTGGAAAGGGGTACCTCTTTGGTAAAAATCAGTTTTTTGGTTGAAACACAATTTTACCCAAAACGTGTTTATTTCTAATAAGTAAGTATTGAAAGGAGTTTCGAATGCGAAAAAGCGTTCGAAAAAGCTTAAATCGCATGCATTTAAGCAAAAAAAATTGTGCAGCTATTTTTTTTGGAAAGGGGTACCTCTTTGCTAAAAATCAGTTTTTTGGTTGAAACACAATTTTACCCAAAACGTGTTTATTTCTAATAAGTAAGTATTGAAAGGAGTTTCGAATGCGAAAAAGCTTTCGAAAAAGCTTAAATCGCATGCATTTAAGCAAAAAAAATTTTTGACCAATTTTTTGGAAAGGTTGAAAGGTTGAAACACAATTTTACCCAAAACGTGTTTATTTCTAATAAGTAAGTATTGAAAGGAGTTTCGAATGCGAAAAAGCTTAAATCGCATGCATTTAAGCAAAAAAAAATTTTGAGCAATTTTTTTGCTAAAAATCAGTTTTTTGGTTGAAACACAATTTTACCCAAAACGTGTTTATTTCTAATAAGTAAGTATTGAAAGGAGTTTCGAATGCGAAAAAGCATTCGAAAAAGCTTAAATCGCATGCATTTAAGCAAAAAAAATTTTGAGCAATTTTTTTGGAAAGTGGTACGTACCTCTTTGCTAAAAATCAGTTTTTTGGTTGAAACACAATTTTACCCAAAACGTGTTTATTTCTAATAAGTAAGTATTGAAAGGAGTTTCGAATGCGAAAAAGCTTTCGAAAAAGCTTAAATCGCATGCATTTAAGCAAAAAAAAATTTTGACCAATTTTTTTGGAAAGGAAATTAATTATCCTGAAGAAGTCACACAAAGGAGTGACGAAATATTGAAATTAAAAATTAAATTAAAATAAAGAGACCTTAAGCTTAAAAATATCAGAATACAATAATAATTAAAAAGAGGTCAAGAAACCAGAAGGATTTCAAATACGTTTTATTTTTTTTATGAATATGGGGGTATACATATATGTATAGACGCTTAGTTATACAAAAATAAAAAAATAAATAGTTTAACGTACATATAAAGAAAATAAGTGTATGAAAAACGTAACAAGAAAGTTATTTTAAAGACAAACTTAAAGATTTTATTTCAAAATAAAAAATATTGTACTTCACAGGTTTAAGAAACATATTTTTTTGGAAAACAATATTTTTTATGAACCACAACAATTTTTATATAGAAAAAAATTTTGATCTTACCAAAATCAAAACAGAACAACTCATAACAATATTTATAATATGATATTCCCAAAAATCCTCAGCAAAAAAAGTGATTTTTCTCCAACAAAAATCCCGTGGGAATTTTCTTACAATTCTTATCCTCAATCTCAAAAAAAAAAATCCCCAGTTTGAGGACAACTCCTCAAAACTGGAATCGCTGATCATTTATGTTGTCTTCTCTCTTTCTGAAACCCCAAAATTTGTACCGTGGTGAAACAAATATAAAGTGGCAGTACTACAACAACAAATACAATATTACAACAATCAAGACGATTGGTGTTTGTGTAAAGAAATGGTCCACGTCAAAAATTATAGCAACAAAACATATTGAAGTACTACTCCCATCCGCAATAACCAACAAACTTCACATATACAACCGCAAGAATTACTTATTGTACACAAAAACTTGACATCAATGTAGCTAAGCAATTGTTGAGCAAAACACTGTCATCTGGCTTAGTGCTGCCACCTTATATTTATTTCACCATGATTTGTATATGTTAAGTGGTTTGATTGAGAGAAGAGCATAATGTTCTTTGTAGAGTTGCATATTTAATAAATATAAGGTCTGTTCCAAGTAATTTCGGGCAAGTTCGGGCTAATGAGAGTAAAAAGAAAATTACTCTCTCAAAGTGCCAAATCTACCCAAATTTGCTGGAACGCAAAAAACCATAATTATATATTTTGAAAAACTAGTGGTGCTTACTTTTTGAATTAATTTTTATTTTAGTGGTTTTATACACTGAATAAGGCTCAACATCATGAAATGAAAGATTAGCATCATTGTAAATGTAACATGTCGTCTTCATCAAACTCACTTGATGGTGCCCATAATTTATTCTGTAATCTGAAAAAGCATTTTTGTATACTAAACGAATGGACAAATATGCGCAAATGTACTAACAACTTCAAGTTTTTTTGAAAAATTTTCCATTTTACTTTTAACCAATTTTCAATTAACAACTTCTTTCCTTTATTTGTAAATTTTCTTTTTACTTTTTTATTTTCAAATGTAAACAAAAAACAGCTGATAATATAATTCTTGACCAAACTTACCCAAAGAAATAGTTCGGGCGACTTTTTACAGGAAATGAAAAAAATTACTCTATTTTCTCTCAAAATTGCACAAAAACTGTTATCTGGAACGCATTTGGATAACTTTGGGCGAGTTCGGGCTGCATCTGGAACACAGCTATAGATAGATGTTCCGAAAAGAACCGTCAAACCGTGATCACAATCACAGTTTTAAAAAGCAGTGATGTTTATATCACGTTCACTAATCAGACTGTAAGAGACAGAATCGTACTGGCGTATAGATGAGTTTTTATTTCTTATAATGAATTATTAATATGCATTACAAAGAGGTACATACATACATATATTAAAGATTATGTGATATTAAAAATAAAACAATAGATAAATAGATTAGCCTTTAATGATTTTTTATTATTATACTTTTAACTAAATAGATTTTATTTAAGTTTTAAGGAAGAGGAATTACGGTGGTATCTTGAATGAGCAGTGTCCAACGGCTTTGCTACCTACTCATCAAACAAATAGATTTATGGCAATACCGCCACATTGTTCAACCTCATAATACCGCAACTAGTGATGACCTCCAAGAAATGGTATATTCTTTCCGCTCCACCGGTTCTTAATATTTTACCTATTCCTTTAAATAAAATAAAACAATTTTTTTACAGTTTGTAATAAATTATGTTTCTACATACATAATGATTCAATTAAAACGAAAATGTTCCTAAATTTAACTTAATTATAATTCTGTGCAATATTGCTCTTGTAAATGTATTATAGAAGACCAATTCAACAGGGAATGCAAAAGAAAGACTCTATATCAAATTTTATTAGGGAAGGTTTTTTTTATCCCGATAGAAAAGAAAAATAATTTTAATATTTATTTGACACATGGCATTGATTTTTTCATAGTATATCTGAATACTTTGGAAGCGTTATGGAAATTTCAGTCTATTCACGATAATTTGTCAAGGTTTATCATATATGTCACAGTATGACAGTTTGCTTGACAGTTAACCCTTTTGTATTTCCTATCGGACCTAAAAAAACACGGTTTCTTTACTTTGCGAATGAACTCACATATTATTTTACGCTTTAAAATGTTTTCTTTGGCATAATTTTTTTTAGCAACGAAAAATTGCCTTACTTTGCAACAAACAATGGAATATTTCATTTCACAAACTTTGGACGCGAGAAGTTCTCACTAAAGTTACAGAACCGGGAAAGTTCACAGGTCCGGGAACATCGTGTTTATAATATTAATTTGCAAATATCTTTAAAATATGCATTTCACTAACACCAAAAATAAAATTCTTATTAATAATAAATCTACATTTAGTTCATGGCAATAAATAAAAACCTACTAAATATTTCTCATCAAATTTAAAATTCCCTTTTACGGTTTAATTTCATGGTAGCAAACAAGGCGACTTTATACCAGCTGGCCTTAGTTCAGAAATCGGTGATCAGCTGTTACCAAGGCAAAATTATTGAACTGTCAAGTGTTTTGGTTTTTCGTGTACGGCCATTGTTTTTTCCAAAGCATTTCATTTGACAGTTCAATAAATTTCACACAAAGTTGCATAAGTGAGTCCACCTTGTGTGAATTCGCCTTGGTAGCAAATGAATAAAATAGCGGTGCAACCACATATTCATAACAAGCTCATAAACATATATCTATATTTTTTAGACTAAAGGCCGTATCAGATAAAGCTTTTGTTTCACGTTGCGTTATAGTTTCGCTTTGACATTGAAGATGAAACATGTCACACAAGGCGAATTCATAGAAGGTGGACTCATTTATGCAACTCTGTGTAAAATTTATTGAAATGTCAAATAAAATGCTTTAGAAAAAACAATGGCCGCACACAAAAACAGTTCAATTTGACAGTTCAATAATTTTGCCTTGGTAACAGCTGATCACCAATTTCTGAACTAAGGCCACCTGGTATGAATTCGCCTTGATTGCACATAACGTACTTTTAACGTAACGCGAAGCGTAAAGTTGGGCAACTCTCATCTTTTTGCGTGCTTTGACAATCAGCGGGAATCTTTTTTTTTTCTTTTGCCAAATTCGGACGTAAGTTTTAAATATCTGAAAGCGTTTTAATAAAAGCTAAATATATATATGTACAATTTAAGCAATAAATATTAAAAAAATGTGTATAATAACAAAATTATCAACCACTTTTCATGGTAAAGAAACAATACACGGGTGTTGTCAAAGTTTTTATTGTGACATACACGTTTGGCTTGGCGCTTTTCTGTTAAAGTTAGAAACGTCACGCAAAGCGAAAAAGTTCTATCTGACTCGGTCTTAAGTTTTATAACTAAATAATATGTTATGACTATTTTTAATTTTATATTTCTTTTTTTTTTTTTTGGGAATAAAACTGTACTCCAGCGTTAAGTCAAAAATAATACAAGGGATATGCAAATTCGAAAGTGATTTGAACGAGTAAATATATACATATAATGAAAATATCTCACTGGCAATAGAAAGAATATACATATATGTATTTTTAAGGGCATTTTTAACATAAAACGTTGGTGATGACGCCGCTTTATTTTGTGGCCGATAAATTATTCTATTGCTAACGATTATGAATCATAAAATGCGATTGGATCTTAAGATGGACGGACGTGGGCACATTAATACATTTTATATTCCTCAACAAACGTTTTGGTTTGGCTGTTTACACAATAAACATAATTAATAATAAATTTAAATTAAAGACAAAAAAGAATCTCATAAAATCTAATAAATAAGAAGGCAACATATGAAACAGCAAAAAATGTATTTAACACCTTTTTAATTGTTAATGAGAAAAGAAAATAAATAAATTTTAAAGTGGAATGATATCAAGGGCAATTTTCTTTTCATAATTTTTCATTATCAAAAAAAGTATTTTCGTTCATTTAGCTTTTTTTTTTATTGGCTGCCAATTTCGCAGAAACGCTGAAGTACGGCCAACCAACCTGACAACCTGAAACCTGGCAAATAAAGTTTCAAAAAGTTTGGCCTAAAACTTTTGAATGATGCTTCAAAACTTTTGCTTGTTCAATGTAAAAAAAAAGAACAAACTTTTTCCACTTTTTGACTTATAAATTACTTTTTGATAGTTGTCTTTTGCTTTTAAATATCTTTATTTTTAGCTGTAGATTAAGTTTATTTATTTATATTTGTGGGTTTGTGTCTTTTAGTTGTATTTTTTTTTTTCTTTCTTATCTTTAATTTGCTTTTTTTCTGTGGCTGCTTTAGACAATCGCATAATTTGTATTTCTTCTTGTGTCATGAACCACTGCCAATTTTCACAAATTTATTTCAATCCAAGAAAAGAAATAGATAAAATAAAATAAATACATAAACAAACAACTAAAAGATTATTCCCATTCACATTTCGGCTGTGGCATGGCAAAAGACAAAGCAATTGCTCATAGACGGCCACAACTGAACGACAATGTGCTAAAGTTACAGTAATCGACAAAATCAGTTTCAATTCGATCAAATCCCATTCTGCAAGGGAACTGTATTATATCTTGTAGTAGACCGCACAGTGGAGCTGATCGTAAAATAAATGCTTATAAATATGCATATTTTAAACCAAGTGTTCTGAAAATTCAGGGGCCAAATTATGGCATTCGATATCGATCGAAATTTGTATATAAATTGTATGTAAATTTCGTTCGATATCTATCGAATGCGGTAATTTGGGCCCAGTCCTACTGGTTTCGATTTAGAAAACATTCACCAAAAAATATCTTATACTCCACAAATAATTTCAACGAAGAGCTAAAATTTTAAACTTTCAGCGAAACAGCAGATAAATTCGTTTGCGTTCATAAAATCAAAACTGTTCAGACGCAATTATCCCCTGTTGGTGTTATATCTTCCAAAGCAATGAACAACTTCAGGGTTCCCGGATGTTTTCTATATAGACCTTATCTCTAATTTCTAATTTATCATCGCCAAAAATCCCAAAGTAGCTATTTGGCTAATTACTCCTATAGCGAATCATATGGAAATAGGTTTTTTGTGAGCAAACCCCACAAATCGGTATAGTTAATATTATGAAAGTAAAAGCTCTATTGTGAATAATTCACAATAGATATATTTCTTAGTACTTTATAAATAACTTTTGTAACATGAAAATATACAGATTTTGTATTAAGATATAAAAAAAAAGGAACAAGTAAAAGTTCTGTATTCGACCGGGGCTAATCTTATATACCCTTCACCGACGAATGCCTGAGTTACAACCTTCCAACCCTGGAACTGTCTTTCTGATTTTTCTTATTTTCAATACTAATTTATTTTTTCCAAAATAGAAAATATGTTTCATTACCAAAGAAAAATATTAGTTTTATTTATTTGCTTTAATATTCCAAAAAAAAAAACTGCCGATTTCACTATGTCGAAAGAGTTCTTTCTTTCGTATAAATACATTTGAAACAAAAACAATTTATAAAATTTTGTTTTTGTTTCAAATGTATTTATACGAAATAAAGAACTCTTTCGTTGTTGTGAAATCGGCAGTGAATTTTCCTTAGTTTTGGCTTTTCTGATTTCTAAAACGAATGAATTTCGTTCAAAAACAAATTTTTTTTAAATTGGTTACTTTTATCTACCAACAAAATTCCGATTGTCCAAACCTGAAATCGACTTTTTGATTTTTATTACTAATTTAATTCATTGTAAACTGCAAAATAGTTTTAATTAAAACACAAAAAACGTAAAATTTTTGGATACTTTTATGTTCGAAAAATGTTTCAATTGCCTAACACTGGAAACTTCCATTTGATGTTGTTTGAACAATTTAAATCTAAAGTTCTAACGAACAAAAGTAAAACTTGAAATTGTACCGTTTAATCTTTTTTGGTTGTTATCAAAAATAGTTACATAAAATATAATTTTGTTTTAATTAAAAACAAAATTTTAGCAATATTTTTTGCGGCCAAAAATAACAACACAAAATTTATCTCAATATTACAAATCTTTTTAAATTTATGACACTCTCCTGTTTTATTTTTCGTTTCTTTTCTTAAATATGTTTATTAAAATAAAATTTATACACAAAATACAACAACTTATATTAATAAAAAAAAATTAATAAAATAAATCAAATAAATTTAATAGCTTTTGTAAATAAGAATTTTACTTTTTGTTTTCCCTTCACCAAAGGTTGACTAATTATATTGAGGTTGTCAGCGAAACAGAAAAGATTCATATCGGTTGTGTTATTTGTTTTGCCTTTAAGCGGTTTTATGATTCCATGACTTTTTTTGTCCGGTTAGCAATTTTAAAGGGTTACTGGGTTTTTTTTACTAAGCTCCGTTGCAATCGTATATGTGACGACACACATTTTAGTCCACAGTGTTGCAAGCCCCAGAAATGGTTATTAAAATTTAAGGAATGGAACTCGTGATCGCAGAATAGAAGAGCACTTTTTTAGCGATCTAAATGTATGACCACAACGGAACTCTGTGAACCATTTATTAGTCATTGACTTCCCATAGTATTTATCAAGTCATTCCTTAGATTCAGTGACGGGGGGTTTTTTTTGAGGACAAAATAATGTTTAATCAATACGCGAAATTCACTTTTTTCCATTTTTGTTAAAATTTACGAGATTGTCAACAGCAATTGCCATGACAACCATTAAGTAAACCTCGGACTAAATGATGCAGGTTCCTCAAAATTTTACGGTAGAGGCATTTAAAATTACTACGAGAGTAATTCAAAAAGTCACGAAGTTATGTAGTAAGAATTTTAACGAAAATTTATATTGCTATATTAAATTGAATTAAGATTCATAGGCTAATTGTTCGAAATTTGTTTTTAAATCTCAGAAAGACATGATAAATATTCCAAGTCACAAAGAAAAGTCAACATCAGTTTTATTCAACTTACACAGCAGAGCAGAACAGCTGTTTTCGAAAGACGCAACCCTTTCATCACCAGTGCTCATGTGTATTGTGTTTGTCACCACTTATTAGGCGGCTTAGTTGAATGTGATAACAGTTCCTATTTACACAAATTTTATTGTGAAAAAGAATCCGAGAACTGTATCAACAATATCAAACAGCCCTCGTACTATGATTTGTTGTTGTAGGTATTATTTTCAATCGTTTGCTGTCATATAACCTTCAATTTAGATTGATATGCTAGGATTCGTATATTCAAAAAAGTTTGTTCTCAACTAAAATGGAACAAAAATTAAGAAAATCAGGCATCAAGAAAATAATTATATGATAACCATAAACATTTAATTTATATTAACATCCGTTTATTACTGATATAATTCTCGTATACAATTTTTTTTTCTTTAAACTTTAACTTGACTTTCCTTTGTGCCTTGGAATATTTATCATGTCTTTCTGAGATTTAAAAACAAATTTCGAACAATTAGCATATGAATCTTAATTCAATTTAATATAATAAACACTTTAAATAAGCAAAAACCCTTTGATAAGCAAAAATAGGTATGAGTACCGATGATGTAATTGTAGTGGCTTCCAAAAACAGATCAATGTGTTGTTACTTTTTAATTCAATTGCATTATTTTAAATATATTTTTTAAGAAACATATTTTTAGATTTTTATTTAAAAAAGGAAAGAGTGCAGGAAAATATGTTTTTAAGATTTTTTTTTTAAACAAAAGTTGTATAATTCGTATTAGTACAAATATGTCAGTAAAATATTTTTAAGTTAAAAGATAAATGCATACATACAAATTTTGTTTTGCCCAAAAATCATATTCTAAATACAACAAACAAAAGTTATGGATATAAAAATATTAAAATGTATTTACAAAAATTTCTTCCAAATTGAAAATTAAAATGACACTAAAACTCAATTTTTATAAATATCTAAAGATTGTTACCAGCTGCATCAGTTAACACGAGACTAAGAAGCCGAAAATCTCGGTTTGCACGCCGCAGTAAAAAAAATATCAGAAAAATAAAAAAACAGGAAAATACCAATCACAATTTGAGGTTGAACCTGGCTAAAATTAAGTATTTAGTACTTAAATTAATCTTCTTCTAGTGGATTTAAGAAAATCCGTACTTTAAGTACTTTTGACTCTGTTTGGGATTAATTTAATTAATTTAGTCCAATAGTATGACTAATTTTTATACCCTCCAAAAATGTATTGGAGGGTATATTCACCTTATCATTCCGTTTGTAATGCAGCGAAATATCTATCTGAGACCCCATAAAGTATATATATGCATATTCATGATCAGTGATGAAATCTAAGGCGATCTGAGCATGTCCGTCCCTCCGTCCGTCTGTGGAAATCAGGATTCGGTCCAAAGGAAAAGAGCCAGACTCTTGAAATTTGGTATAAATATATTTTGAAATATAGCACAGGTCAAGATCGTAAATGGGCTGAATAGGACCAGAGGGAAAAAAGTTCCCCTAAGAAGAACTAAGCCAACCTCTAAAAAAAACAACATAAAGTTTTTTTTTTTTGTAATCTTGTTAAGCAAATGCTATATTTTTATATCAAAGATAACATGAAAAAAATTTATTTTTGGACCCCACCCCCTTTAGTGGGCGTTATTATATGCAAAAATAGTGTAAAAACTTAACAAAGCGTATTATTTAAGCCTTTATCCCTTAAAAATAACATTTTTAAGCTTTAATGACGAAGCTGAGAAGTAACCTAGTACTCCTCTGCCCTATCCCCTCCTCCCCGTTTGTCCCTAAATGACCCTATAGAAAAAAATATATACATTTTACATTAAATTATTCCGAACATTTATTTTTGGAGTTTTATGGCAAAGGTGAAATGTCTCCCACACGGCGGTCGTTAAATGTCCGTGACACGGCCCTTGCCAGAGCGATCCCGACAAAATACCGTTTTAATATCCTCCAAAAAGAATTGAATCCCATAAAGTATATATATTCATGATCTGTGATGATGTCTAAGGCGATCTGGCAATGACCATTCGTTCGTCTGTGGAAAACATGATATTTTATTTTTTTTCTTGGACCAGGACTCAGGGGATGACCCCTATATATGCAATGCATTGCGCCGGAACGAGGGGATAGTATTGAGGGGACAGATTAGGAAAGATGAGAAGATAGACAGTTGTTTTTGTAGCTATTTCAAACTTTTACTTCACCGGCTAATTTTTTGCTACAGGACCGACGCCCCCTTGATCGTTGACGTACGATATTATATGCAAAAATAGTGTAAATATTGAACAATTTTTATTCCTTAAACCTATAAGAAGCTGAGATGTTCTCTGATCTTGCAGAGATTTAAAATTGTGTACAGAGATGTCTTAAAGAAACTCGATGCCACCAAGTTAAACCATTTAAATTTACTTACTAAATATTTGGAGGGTATTTAAGATTCGACCCGGTCGAATATAACGTTTTTACTTGTGTTACATAAACGTGTTAATTACACACAACGACAAGGATTTTTTTCCAGAGAGTTAAGTTGCTTTAATGTAGACATTTGACATACTGACTCTGAAAATAAAAGCCGTTTTCTTGTATCAGCTTATTGAGATATTTAATGGTCGTTATTTTCAAAAAAAATGTAATTTTCGGCGAAAAATTTCGAATTTGAGTGCCAAGTACGGCTAAACTATGAGAGATATCGACCTCATTCTTTTTTTGTATTATTTCTGTAAATGTTCTTAATAAAACAGTTTCAATCGATTTTCGATATTTCAAATTTATTTAAACAAAATTTTCAAAAAACCGGAACTGATGTTTTGAAAATGGCCTTAAAACAAAATGTTCAATTTGCAGTATATAAAATTTGCCTAAACCATTGAATTTTCAAAAGCAGACAAAAAGGACCTCTTTAACGATTTTCTGCCATGGGAAGCCTGTGGTAAATCTCGCTTTAAGCACCAGCAGTAATCTGCCATCATACATCGTCATTTTAGTATCTGGTGCAAGCATGTTTTTTTCTTTCAGTCTGAAGGCGAGTAGCTCGGAATGCTCTTTTGTCAAATAGAGGTCTCTTACTAGGTCATTCAACTCATTTTGGCTAAAAGGTTCTATTTCAGGAACATTAGGAACAAAATCAGATTCACTTGGCTTATTCGAATATTATGTCTCGTATTTCGACTTCTGAGGAAGCTGATGCAGACTCTTGAACTATATCAGATAACTTGGTTGGTCGTTTAGCAGATGGTAAGTCAGGATAAATCCATTTATTGTGGTTATTTGAATTAATTCCACTTATATCAACAACACAGAAATAACAATCATTATGATGATTTTTGGTTCCCACCAGATCATCGGTGTTTGGAACTTCATTGAACTTCTTTTTCGATTTGTCCATTGTCGCAAGCTAACAACGCAATTTTGGCAAACAGTTTGCGGTACCCACGGCTTATCTAAATAACACATTTCGACTTTAAAGTAGTCAGTATACACGGTTTTTACAAAGTTAGTAATTGATTTTCTATATTTTTTGAATACGTATTCACCGCAGGTGAGGCAAAAGCACTCCGGATCAATTAAGCAACGTCTCCTTGATGTAGTCATCGCGAAAGTTTTATCACAACTGATATCAAAACTATCTAAAATTCGTAAAAGTGCACTTAACCTCCCTTATATACAAAAAAAGCTATTTACAAAAAACTAAAGCTGATAGAAAAAAACGGCTACTTGATTTGAAATTGTGACATAAAAATCTAATGGAAAATCTAAAAATACTTCTGGAAAATTTCAAAAAGTCAAATTTTGTCATTGTGTGTTATCTATGAGAGACTTTAATTTAAGTTTTAAAACACACGTTTGAGGTTTGCAAAATATTGACATCCACTGCAGTTTCCTTCACATTGAATACATACATGTGTACATATACATATGTATGTATGTATGTACTCGTATGTATATTAAGTCTGATATTAAAGATGAGAGATAACGTTGCTCGGTAATTTCAATAATTATTTAAAATAGTTTTTTGTTATTCTTTTGTGTTTTGTGTTAAACATTCATAAACATTTGAACTATTTTCATTATTTTCTGTTTATTTATTAATTTTTGTTGTACTTTTGTTTTTGTAAATTTCTGCGGACACGTATCGCAAATAAAATTATTTACGCTGCTGCAGATTTATTAAAACATACACACTTAAGGAAAAACTGAACTGTTTTGTGGGGCATGGAATTTATAGTTTTTAAATGTTTTTCCATAAGTTGCTAATAATCGAAATAAATTTATTTATTTTTTTGCTTTTGTTTGTTTATATTCGTGTGCTTGTATTCATTTTACACATGTTTAAAACAATTAGTATTTTTTTTTATTTTTTCAATTAATTGGGAAATAAAACCAAATGTATTTTAGTTTTTTTTATGCAATTAAAAATTGAATTATAAGTTCAGAAGATGATTTGCTTAATAGCCACACAGTTTGTCCAATTTTTTAATTGTTGTTTGATTAATTTTTTGTCTGGGGGCTGAAAATGTTCTCAATGTTGGATTCTCTTCCAGTCTTAACATGAAGTTTGCTACAACATTTTGTGTACATTATCTAGACATTGCAGAAGGAATTAGGCGACTGTGGCTAATTTGAGACAATAGAAAAATTCCCCGAATGCGAAAAGTTGGCATAAAGCAATTAACTATTCAAGTGAGTTGGTGCTAATTGAATTGCATGAAGTTGGTTGTATGCGTGGCTCAACAATTTTATTGTCTAATTTCATGTAATCGATATAAAATTCATTGAAAATAATAATCTTTGTAGACCGCATGCCGGAAGGGAAGGACAACAGTGAACATTTTCTGTTAATGCCCAATAGGGCGGGCCCTAACTTTTACCTAAGTTTTAAGTTCTAGGAACTTAACGATGCTAGGGGATGACTGCTGCAATTTTTATTAATTTTTAATGCGGCATCTATGTGGAAAAGAAAAAAAAGGCGGAATTTTGAGGCGTGCCCTGAAAATAATTGCATTAAAAGCCAGGCACAGGGCTGCCAGAAATGCCGATTTATCGGCATTTTGACGATTTTTTACTCCAAAAATTTCAATATGCCGATTTGCCGATTTTACCCATAAAAAATGCCGATTTTTTAATAATAATGTGGAACATCTTTTATTATATAATTCTTCTTTTAATAACAATTCAATTGCCTTGTTGTACCTGTGCACGAAATTCCGATGTTCCTTAGAAAATAAAACTTTAAAAGAAGGAATTCTTTATTTTAAAGATTATTTGAAAATGAAAAACTCTAATTGCGAAATAAATCACGATTTAATAAAAATGTCAAAATCTAATATATATGATTGATATATGAAAACCACATTATTTCCAATTTTTGTATTATATTTACGAATTTTCTTCAAAAATTTTAGGATAATATTCTAAATTTTTAATTGTATATTGTAACTCCTATTTTAGAACCTACGAGTAGAGTTAATTTTTAGGAAATTCTGAAATATAATAGCAAAATTTTGAAATACTATTGGAAAAGACGTATATATTTTAATTGGAACGAAGTTCCTTATGAGACGTTGCGGAGGGGTACCCTAACCGGGAAGAAACGTCCGTAACGTAAGATATTTTGTTTCTAACTCAATGTTTAAGACGTATGAGTAATACAATTCCATACAAACAAATATTAATCATACGCAGCCGGGCCGTGACAGAATTCAATTTCGTTTGGGAACAAAACTGATTTTGTATTTTCGTTGATCGGCGAAAAGAAAAATCCTAATAAAAAATGTATACCCGAATAATTATTTTCTTTATACCTCGAATAGAACTTAAAATTAATATTTTCATAATAAGGAACTGCGTTCCTATCCGGTGTCCCACGACACCACACATCTTTTTTAATTATTTTATACTGTTTTATAAAAAGCAAGTTGATCTTATGTATTTTTTTAAGTAAAAGTCATTCTAAATAAATAAAATAATAAATCGTTTCTTTTAAATTGCCAATTGGGAGATTAAACGAAGCCCCAAAATAATTTCAAAACTTGTGAGGTGCAAATTTATTGATCTATACATGCTGTTTTATGTATAATATTTAATAAATTATATTGAATTGTTTTTGTTTATATGTCAAAATAAATTTTTTAATTAATGCTGATTTTTTGCGGATTTTAAGAAATGAAAGTGCCGATAATACCGATTTTTTTTGGGAAATTTGCTGATTTTTCACGAAAAATTTCTGGCAGCCCTGGCCAGGCATACCATGCTTTAATTTTTAACACACAATACAAAAAATTTATTAAAACAATTTGAAAAACTCATCGATTTCTGTCAAAGTATACAACGTACGTCAAAAGTTAAAAGTTGACCAACTTTCGTCCTTTGCTTTGCCGCAGAAGTACTGAATGTGACAACTCACATAAGAAAGCATGTATTTCAACTCAGCTGTCAGTTGAAAAAGGCGACGTATAACGTATGACGGATTCTATGTGTCTCGGCCTTTAGAGGGCCATTCTTGCAAAGTGCACAAAATTTTACAAAAGGGGGAAGGATTCCATGTATCATAAATGAAATCGTTAACTTGACGTCAGATCAAAAAGTCACCTAAGGATAAAGTGAAGCCGTAGGCTAGCCATGAATAATAATGATATTTGAAATGTTGAGAAAAGATTTCAAATGGCGGCGCTTTATAAAATATATAAATGATGCTGTATTTTGGGGGAGGGGGCAAACACGTTTTCCATTTTTAGAAAATTTATTGACTAATCTTTCATTCTAGAGGGTGGCCGGCACAACTTTTTTTGTATGAAGACCGACCTGCTCTAATATGCGGGCGTCATCTCCAGAGTATTGATCCAAGGCAAAAAAAAATAAAAAATAGGAGTAAATGCCCAGATCTAGGAGAATTCTTTTTAATAAAACTTTCTATTTTTAATCTTGTTTTGCATTTGTCGCATCAAATTTCAAACTTTTTCAAGTCTACACAACAACTATTCTTTCTAACAAACAAATTTGATGTCTCAATATCAGGGGACTCCTGAACAGATCGATTCGATAAAAAATGCTTTCGATTTTCTATGTTAACATACAACTTCGCACAATCTTCAAACTGAATTCCAGATTAACTCTCCAGGTGTTTAGTTGTTAGTTCCTCAAATATATTTTATGGTCTTTTATAATTATATTGGGTGTTTTTTATTGAGGTATAGAACTTTAAGTTGGCATCACTTGTTTAACTGGCGGCCATTTTGTCAGCTGTCAAGTGATTAATATTTAGTTTGGTTTGCCATTTCATCATGAACAGGTTGACAAAAGAACAACGCTTGCAAATCGTGCAAATTTATTTCGAAAGTAATGGTTCAGTTCGCGAAGTTTACCGCAAAATTTTGTTCAGTGATGAGGCTCATTTTTGGTTGAATGGCTACGTCAACAAGCGAAATTGCCGCATTTGGAGTGAAGAGAATCCACATGAGACCCTTGAGACGCCATTACATCCACAAAAACTGACTATTTGGTGTGCTCTATGGGCTGGTGGAGTCATTGGGCCATACTTCTTCCGAAATAATGCTGGAGAGTCAGTTACCGTTAATGGAGACCGGTATAGAGCCATGATAACCGACTATTTTGTTCCCGAATTGGATGGCATGAATGTGGATGAGTTGTGGTTCCAACAAGACGGCGCTACATGCCACACAGCGCACGTCACAATCGATTTATTGAAGGAAACATTCGATGAGCGCATAATTTCGCGGAATGGACCTGTCAATTGGCCACCAAGATCGTGTGATTTGACACCATTGGATTATTTTCTTTGGGGATATGTGAAGTCGCTCGTCTACGCCAACAAACCAGAAACGTTAGGGGACTTGGAAGCCAACATTCGTGGCGCTATTGCCAACATACGGCCCCATATGCTCGAAAAAGTGGTTGAAAATTGGACCTGTAGAATTGGCTTTATTCGAGCCAGTCGCGGCGGCCACATGCCCGAAATCATATTTAAACATTAATGGCATAAAATTATCCTTCCAATAAAGCCAAATTGATGGACATTAAAACGACTTTCTTGTGTTTTATTTCAATTCGAAGTTCTATACCTCAATAAAAAACACCCTGTATAAATATAATTTTAATACATAATTGATTAAAATACTTCCTCAAATGTTTGAATAGATATTTATATCTGCTTTCTATATTAAAATTAAATGCTTGTTAATACTAATACAATTTTTAGCAGAGAAAAATTTTGTAACAAATGAATTCGAATACAAATAAATAAACATAAATATGCAGTTGTAAAATATATGTTTTTACAACACGAAAATCATTTTGTTACCAAGACGTACAACAAATATAGCAAAAAAAAAATAAATAAAAACATATAAAAACGAAATTGCATACGCTACTCATACTCAGGCATTTAAGAAATGGTGCACTGCAGAAACTTTAAATAATTTTTGTTTATTATTATTTTTCTGTTTTTGCTTATGCATTTTGGCTAAATATTTCTTAGAATGATGTATGGCTAGTAGGGAGGTGGCTTATTTTCTGTAAAAGCGGAAAATAAAATATATTTTGCAAAAACACAATAACCCACTTTTGTATTCCATTTAAATATTGAAATATTGAATTATTGCTAATAAATCTAGAGCACAAAATAAGTGGCAAATATAAATTAGAGACCACAAACAAAGTAAATATTAATTACCCTTGAAGTAATAATTAATAAGACGGAGCTATTCTAATCAGAGCTCAGATTTACTCGATTTTACTCGCGAGTGAAAAATACTCGCGAAGAAGAGTACTCGAAGATTACGAGTGTTACAAAAAGTTTACTCTCCACTCGTTTGTTTTAGGTGGGAGTCAGGGCTGCCAGAAATTTTTCGTGAAAAATCAGCAAATTTCCCAAAAAAAATCGGCATTATCGGCACTTTCATTTCTTAAAATCCGCAAAAAATCGGCATTAATTAAAAAACTTATTTTGACATATAAACAAAAACAATTCAATATAATTTATTAAATATTATACATAAAACAGCATGTATAGATCAATAAATTTGCACCTCACAAGTTTTGAAATTATTTTGGGGTTTCGTTTAATCTCCCAATTGGCAATTTAAAAGAAACGATTTATTATTTTATTTATTTAGAATGACTTTTACTTAAAAAAATACATAAGATCAACTTGCTTTTTATAAAACAGTATAAAATAATTAAAAAAGATGTGTGGTGTCGTGGGACACCGGATAGGAACGCAGTTCCTTATTATGAAAATATTAATTTTAAGTTCTATTCGAGGTATAAAGAAAATAATTATTCGGGTATACATTTTTTATTAGGATTTTTCTTTTCGCCGATCAACGAAAATACAGAATCAGTTTTGTTCCCAAACTAAATTGAATTCTGTCACGGCCCGGCTGCGTATGATTAATAATTGTTTGTATGGAATTGTATTACTCATACGTCTTAAACATTGAGTTAGAAACAAAATATCTTACGTTACGGACGTTTCTTCCCGGTTAGGGTACCCCTCCGCAACGTCTCATAAGGAACTTCGTTCCAATTAAAATATATACGTCTTTTCCAATAGTATTTCAAAATTTTGCTATTATATTTCAGAATTTCCTAAAAATTAACTCTACTCGTAGGTTCTAAAATAGGAGTTACAATATACAATTAAAAATTTAGAATATTATCCTAAAATTTTTGAACAAAATTCGTAAATATAATACAAAAATTGGAAATAATGTGGTTTTCATAAATCAATCATATATATTAGATTTTGACATTTTTATTAAATCGTTATTTATTTCGCAATTAGAGTTTTTCATTTTCAAATAATCTTTAGAATAAAGAATTCCTTCTTTTAAAGTTTTATTTTCTAAGGAACATCGGAATTTCGTGCACAGCTACAACAAGGCAATTGAATTGTTATTAAAAGAAGAATTATATAATAAAAGATGTTCCACACTATTATTAAAAAATCGGCATTTTTTAGGGGTAAAATCGGCAAATCGGCATATTGAAATTTTTGGAGTAAAAAATCGTCAAAATGCCGATAAATCGGCATTTCTGGCAGCCCTGAGTGGGAGTACTCGCGAGTACTCCTTTTTAAAAAGTAAGAGTGGGAGTAAAAATCTTCGAAATAGAGTGAGAGTTTACTCTTAAGAGTAAAATCGAGTGGAAAAATAGAAGTCTTCGCTGACTTGTGTGTGCGTGTGGTTTTTGTGTACTCTTTCAGTCTTTCCATGCAGGGCGCGTGTGCGGAGCAATTAGTTGGTTTTATAAAAAAAAAGTTTTATTATATTTTTAAAAGTTTACTTATATTTTCTATATTATAATGAACAATAAAGACATAAATAATACTATACTTGCTACTACACACACACACACACGCCCACACACACAAATCGGCAAAAACAAACAGTTTCTATTTTTCCACTGTATGAGAAAGACTGAAAGAGTACTCGGCAAGAGTATAATCTGCTCGATTTCGAGCGTATTTTACTCGCACTCGAAATCGAGCAAAGCATATGCGCTCTTATTCGAGTGACATAGAAAAATAGAGTACACCCGATATTTTTTTAACTCGCAGGAGTACTGGCGCTCGAATTCGAGTAGAGAGTGAAACTCGCTCGAAGATTACATTACATTAGACTCTGCGTCCTATTTTGTAGGCCAATGATAAAATAATTTTTTTTTGGGCAGCACTGTCGATAGTGACAAAAATATCGATTAATACCTTAATTAATATAATTAATGGAAAGGTAGAAGTACCGATAGTCTCAAAAAAATAAAAGCTATCGATAGTGCCAACGATGCACCTTTACTAATAAATCGGCAAGAGCTGACGCTGGCTCATGCCAAGTAATTTTTCCGTAAATTTTGGGCATGAAGTGTGTGGCAGCGAAGCTCGATCTAAAATTGCTGATAAAAACCGAATCGCTCAGAAAGTTTAAGGACATACCGAGAAGTCCATATCGGAACCGTTTCGATTGGAAAAAGCGATAACCACAATTGCATAATATCTGAATAGTCAGGCTTTTGTTTGAAGGTGTCAAAATAAAAATTGATGAATATTTTTCCAGAAATATAAAACTTTACTTTAATTTTGGGTTAGACCTCGTATATAGAATTTGAGGTTAGACAAAAAAGGGCAAAAATAAATCCCTAGTCAGCCGCAGACAAGCAAATCGTGCTGCGGGTTGTTTTAAAAGAAATTAAAGCAATAGCTCTGCTATAGTTTGGCGGTATAAGATTAACAAACAGCGCCAACTTAATGTTCAGACACATGCACATACTTATGCATGTCTGCCAGTATGTAAGTATGTGAGTTTGAACTCTTTATTCAAAGCATATGCATACCACTTCCATAAATAATCATTTGAATGTGTATTTGCTGGTGTTGTGTCGATCATCATGTGCATAAGCAAAATAGCATTTGTTGCAAGAATGAAATGTATCCAATGAAATGCAAACTGCTGCCACCAATGAAGATTTTCGAAACACAAAAGCAATATTAAAAAAAAAACAACAGTGGGAACAGCAGCGACATGCATGTAATTATAATTTTACACTTCAACTTTGGCAACAATTGCAACAATTATATTGTAAATTAACGCATTGATTGCTGGCAGTAATATGCGTTGATAGTTGCCAGATTTTAGGTTTGTCGTAACGTTTTATATTTTAGTTTTAATGGGATTACGTGTGTTTAATAACAGCGTTTTTTATGTGGGTTACTAAAATACGTATAATATTATTTTTAATTGTCTGTTCATTTAAAAAAATTTTTGTTTAAATTGATGGGTTATTTCATATTATTAATGCATTGCCGTATAGCGATAAACGTGGATGGTTGCCATATACTCGTATTTGTTTTTACTTTGGTATTGTGGGTGCTGTTGGCTGAAGTAGTAGAACACAAGACTATGAAGCGGAGGGTCGTGAGTTCGAGCCCGCGCTGAGTCATGAAATATTCTGTTGAATTCTTCTGAACAGCATTAGTGCGTGGTTGTGTTAGTTGTTGCCAGCCTGTTTCAATGATGAAGGCATAGTCACTGGTCACCGAACATAATTGGCAGCGACTGACACTATCATGTATTAAAAAGTTGAGTAACAGCACCCACCTTCGTGGGTCCTGTAGCAAAAATTAGCCGGCGAAGTAAAAGGTTGAAATAGCTACAAAAACAACTGTCTATCTTCTCATCTTTCCTAATCTGTCCCCTCAATACCATCCCCTCGTTTTCAGTTCCGGCGCAATGCATTGCATATATAGGGGTCATACCCTGAGTGCTGGCCCAAGATTAAAAAAAAAAATCTTTTGTTCAAGGCCAAGTGATATCTAAATTTAGCGGACATTCAAAATATTTAATTCAAGTTACGTTTTCTGATCCATTTGTTATTTTATTTCTTATTTAATATTTATTTTACTTCAATTTGTTTGTTTAGAATTTTTTGGGTATAAATACAGTTTTGTTTAATATTTTTATGAAATATCTGATCGAATATAATAAATGATTGATTGATTATTGTAATGTATCTATTGTATTAAATGCACTGCTAAAGAAATAAACAATAGATGTTGTTTAAATTATTATGTAGTATATTAATTAATTGTTCAATATTTGAAAAAGAATAATCATATTTATATCACATAAACCTCTTTTTACATGCTCTTGCATGTAGGACGGACAAAGCGTGTTAAAAATAAAATTATCAACTTCTTTTTCCAATTCCTAGGCTAATATTTTATTCGCCCCTCTTCTATAGCAAATAAAAAAGTTGCAAGCAACCAATTTTATTTAAAAAAAACAATCATGGTGTAAATAGGGCAAAATTGGAACAATTTCTATGCCCTGATTCAATACTAATATTGCAATTATCCGGTATGTCCAACAAGCTGACGCGCTTTAAAATGAAGCCGAAATTAAAAAAATGTCTATTGACTAAGCCGTTCACGACGTGGTGATAAATTTAAATATAATAGTGCTGTTCTGTTCTGCTCGGAAGTTTGATCATTAAATTAATGTTGATTTTTCCTTGTTATTTGGAATATTTATCATGTCTTTCTGAACAGTAGCCTAGCAATCTTGAAAAATGTTAATATTTTAAATCAAATTGATTCCTTTCCCAATTCTAATGGGTGATTTTTAAAGATCTTTCGGATTTAAAACTCTATGAATCTTAATTCAATTTAATATAGCAATATAAATGTTCGTTAAAATTCTTACTACATACAAATTTAAGCTATGGCTTGAGCTACCAATAATAAAAAATATTGGAAAAACGTTCACATGTACTTAAGTATAAAATTCAAACCAAAAAAGTTTGACTTAGGTATGATGGAACAAAAAATTCAGAAAAATGGGACATGAAGAAAAATAATCAAACGGTAACACGGGTATTATAACAATAACATGTTAACATCAGGTTGACACAGTTCTCGTATTCTTTTTCACAATAAAATTTGTGTAAATAGGAACTGTTATCAAATTCAACTAAGCCACCTAATAAGTGGTGACAAACACAATACACATGAGCACTGATGATGAAAGGGTTGCGTCTTTCGAAAACAGCTGTTCTGCTCTGCTGTGTAAGTTGAATAAAACTGATGTTGACTTTCCTTTGTGCCTTGGAATATTTATCATGTCTTTCTGAGATTTAAAAAACAAATTTTCGAACAATTAGCCTATGAATCTTAATTCAATTTAATAAAACTCATAAAATTTACAGAAATGTATGAAGTCTCTATTTGATATCTAACGAATAAATATAGATTCTAATGCTTCAACGAAATAAATTCTTCACCCAATTCACCTCCCAATTGGGTCATCTTTTCGCGTGCTGTATGGAATGTGGTACTATTTTGTTGAAGCCAAGACCATTCACAGTAACACTCCTGCATTCGTCCTCTTTGAAAAAGTACAGTCTTGTGACATGACCATAATCCACACCAAAGAGTGCATTTTTAAGAATGCATTGGCAATTCTTGGAATTCTGTAGGCTGTTCTTCACCAAAATTACGGCAATTTTACTTGTTCATGTATCCATTTAACTAGAAATTATGTTCGAATCTGAAGAAGTACTCGCTACACTTTCTTTACCGAGCATAAATTTTAATAATAAAATTCAATAATCTGTAAGCCCTGTTCGTTTGAAGTCGATTCAAGATTAAATTATAGACCGACCAAACTGAACATGTTTAACAGTAACAAGTTACACGAAAACAGCTGAGCTGTTAAAAACAGTAGTTCTACAACAAGTTGCTACTTTATATATTTTTATAAATGTTATACTTGGCTCTTATCACAAAACAATGTAAATTCTTAAAGCTGCGAAAGCTTTAGCAATCTTGCATGTTTTTAATTTAATGAAGAAAGTTGAACGTCTTTGAGGCGTATAAAGAAAGCAAAAAACCAGAGTTAAAAAATTTAAAATTAAAAAAAAAAATTGGAATGTTATTGATTTTATTCTGTTTTACAAAAAACGAGTTTTCACCAGATCTCAACGTTCTAGACTCCTAGGAAACTTCTCCGACTACTGCTGAGAGTGGGTCGCTACGTCTGTATGTGTGTCAACGGCTTGACCGAATCGAACTGGTGACGTTTCAGAGACTCCCAGCAGACCTAGATTTCCTGTTGGTTGGATTTCGAGAGATCTCCTAAAATATACGAAACCATTTTTTTTCAAATATGCTTTTTTTGGAAAAACTTTTGAACTTTCTCAACGATAAATCCTAAAAAAAATCAGAAAATTCGAATAAACGATTTTATAAAAAAAAATCCTCGAAATTGTACATAGTGTTCTCCATTCTCTTGTAGAACTCGAAAAAATATATCAATCACCGGAATCGAATGATTCATCCAAAAGTTATAGCAGTTTGAAAATTAAAATAATAAGCCCAATTCACAATCCTGTGCAAATGGTCTTGCATTATAGCATTTGCAAATTGAGAGAGTATTTGAGAGCATTTTCAATGTATTTTGTTGGTGTAGAGTACAATTATTTTGCAAATGCAATGATGCACGACCATTTGCACAATATTGTGAATAGGGCTATAGTGTTTTAGAAAACTCTTATTAGGCTTTATGAGCCCGAAGATTTTAAAAGCATACAGGCCTGTTCTGTAAATCACGTCGGTTTGAAATCGCGTGATTTTAGAAAATTATCTCCACTAATAGAAGTAGTTTTCCAGACTTTTTCCAATATTGCTGTTATATACAGCTTCAAATATCATATCCATAAGAAAACTGCCGTATCTAATTTTAAGAACATTTTCAGGACCATGTTTTATTTTTGAATTCACGTGATTTCAACCCGACGTGATTTACAGAACAGGCCCGATAGAACAGCACGTTACGAAAGCTTTGCGGTTGAAATAAGCGGAAAGTTGCACGGATGGCCTTCGTTTCAATTTTTTTTTTGCAAATTAGGATAGTCCGCCACAAATTATGTCCTAAATTCTTTGTTTGGCATTTATTTTATTTACATTTCTGCTAAGCAGAATGTGATATCCCAGTGATTTCGAAAAATACTGGTTTTTGTGTAATTGAATTACAAAAAATATATATGTTAAAAACTTTTATGTGTTGTTTCTTTTACTTAATAAATATCTGTTAAATGTAAATATTTATTAAAAATTTTAAAAACGTATACTATCGGCCGATATTGTATATACCAAATAAGCGTTCGTCGTATCGACGAATGGTTAAGGTTTAAGGGGTGTATAAAATGGTTAGTTAATTAGGGTTAATACAGGGTGTCCGTGGGAAAGGTATACTACTTTGTTGTTTATAATGATTAAATGAAAGAGAATGGCTAAATGTTTTATTTAATGTCGGCAATTGTGTATGAAATACAATATCAGATAAATGTCCGCCTCTGTTAGCCTCACAAATGCGAACCCTTTTGAGCACATTTTCCACTACATTCTCACACATTTCACTCGGTATTTCATTAATTTCATCACGAATATTTTGATTGAGTTGCTCAAGCGTTTCTGGTTTGTTTGCATAAACCTTGCTTTTCAGATATCCCCACAAAAAGAAGTCTGCAGCAGTCAAATCAGGCGACCGTGGAGGCCAATCAACATCACCATTTCTTGAAATAACTTGTTGTGGAAAGAGGTCTCGCAGTAATTCCATTATAATCCAATCAAAACACGTTGGTTTATTGAATATTTTTCCATAATAAATTTGCCACGTGTCTACTTCACGACTGCCAAATATGAACTGTCAAGTCTAATGTTTACCAAAACAAAGTAGTATACCTATTCGGCGGACACCCTGTACAAACTTACATTTTTAATTAATCACAATAATGTCATATGCAATATTTCCTTAAAATGATATTTTGGTTTTATACTCCCCATCGAAGACAATAATCGCAAATTTTGATACAAGCTATTCGATATGGAATACAAAGATCTCAAAATTAAAATATTGATCAGTCATTAGATTACACCTGTTGCGATTTCGTCCCTGAAAACAGGGGCCAAATTACCGCATTCGATATCGAGCGAAATTTCCATACAATTTAAATACAAATTTCGATCGATATTGAGTGCCGTAATTTGGCCCCAGCTTTTGGCCAAACATCTAGAATTATAGCTTCGTGCGATACATTTTCTCATTTTAAAATTTTTTATCCATTTAGCGTTTATGCTTTTTAAATATTAAATAATTGAATTTATTTCATGTATGTATATCGTTCCTAAATATTTACGCCTTTTCAATGCTCGAAAAAACGTAATAGAAAAAAACAATATAATAAAGCCAGCCAGCCAGTCAGCCATGCTTGTAATTTTTCCATTTAAAAGCTTTATTTTGTAGAAAACTTTTCTGCACAACCGTACACATATTGTGTAAAAAATTTCAAGTTTTCTTCAACGTTTTAATTTCTTCCTTAAGATATAGTTTTATGGCAATTCAAAAGTTTGTATGCTTGTCATAATTAAATCTGGCAGCATATGTCGTACAATGAAATTCTCACACAACCAGAAAGTTACGTACACATCAGACGTGGAAAACGCATTGTGAATTGAAATGTATTATTTTGTTAGTAGCTAAGTTAATGTATTAGAAAGCAAAGCGTAGGAAAGATATTTTTTGCTAAAGCCCATAGTTTTGTATAGAACTATAATATTCGTAATAAGTAATTCAATACCAAAACTAAAAAGAAAAGTTCCTAATAGTTCAGAACTACGATATAACCCAATTTCCCACTTATTAACCACGAGATTTAAGTCCCCGGTTTCCTTAATTTTTAAAACTAAAAAGCACATTAAATTAACATATCGCCCAGTTGGGCTAATTACCTTAAGAATTAAGCTCTCAAAACAAAATTTACTTCAATTTTAATAGTTTAAGTATCTCAATACTCTTTGGCAACTACACTGCAAAAAAATATCACCGGTTTGGTTTCGATTTTTCTTGTTATATGGTGTTCAGACATGCATTTTTAATTGAGCCAATTTTCACTTTTTTACCTGTTCACATATACAAAATTTAGTTAATTCAATTAATTAGTGGCTACTAAAAATAAACATTTTTCACATTCATTTTGCTTTTCTTTTAATTTTTTAATTAATAATAAATTTAATGTTAATAAACTCGATATATTTTTTTATGTTTTTGTACTTTCTAACCCATTTTAGGTGCTAAGTCTCGACTAACTTCAGTTCAGTGAGTTGTGTTTTACACACTAAACACACTTTTTATCAGTGCTGCATTTGCATTTGATTCGATTTTATAGCAATTAAATGTTAATTGAACAATCACTTAATTACAAATTTTTATGGTTAATTGAGCTCAATAATGACATTAATTGCGATAAGTTTAATTAAGGTGTAGGTCTGAATGCCGCACAGTGGGATTTTTTGTGCCATAAGTAATTTTTTCGACACGTAAAATTTAAAAATGTAATGATGCAGTTTTGTAGAAAATTCAATCAGTATGAAGAATCCATAAATTGTATCCCAAAAATACATGTTTATTTGTCTTTGAAATAATAAATTAAATTCACAATTTTGTTCCAAAATATTGAAAACTGTTTAAGCACTTCTATAGTGTTTGTACGAAAGATAATTTTATTGCTGTGATTTAAATCGTGATTTTTTTCAAATATAGCCTTTTCTCCGTATTTATAAAAAAATTAGATAGTTCGCTCATATGGTTTAAAAGATATGATAGAAAAAAATTTGCTCCATAATGTGCCGTGATTGCAAACTTCCTTGGAAGAAAAAGAGGGTTGCTCGGTCGTGCTAGGTGCTCCCGCTATAATAAAATGAAAGGTAAGACTACATATTCTCAATTAAAAAAAATTGAGGTAATAAAAGGCTCTGTGCCAAATTTCAAACACTTTGAGCCAAAAATTAATTTTGGTTTCTATGGGCGTTGGCTAGTGGGCGTGGCTAATTTTGATGAAACTTTATTTTGTTCTTAATTGAGGCAATAAAAGGCTCTGTGCCAAATTTCAAAAACTTTGGGCCAAAAATTAATTTTGGTTTCTATGGGCGGTGGGTAGTAGGCGTGGCCAATTTTAATGAAACTTTATATTTTTCTTAATTGAGCTAAGCAAAAGCTCAGAGCAATATTTGAACATTATACGAGCACTCCTTATATTTTTTGCACAAACATTGTATGAACAAGTCCCACTGTGCGCCGTATTAACTTTCACGTATTTCTAACCGTATTCGGTTAAATGCCTTCCATGTATAATTACAGAACATTTTTTACCTTTTAGTCGATGTAATTTTCCGGAAGTGAAGTTATAAAGTAGTACTTTTAAGTTTGAATTAATCAGTAGGTTTCACCAATTTATTCAAACCAAATTGTAGATTTCTAGATATTTTCAATAAATTTCTAAAACAAAATATACACATAAGCGTAGCACACCATTTTTGGATAAACATTTCAGCTGATTGTGTATTGAATTTTTTTATCAAATAAATACATGCTCGTTTTAAAAATATTCTCGTAAGATTATAAAAAAATAAAATATTGGTTAAGTTTATTTCGTCAATGTAGCTTAAGCAAGGACATAAACGCCATGCGACTAAGACTCTTCGATTAATAAGTTATTACACTCCATTTGAAAACCTTGAATCCTGTATTTTCGAATGGAGTGATTTCAAATTATTAAGCCAACGTAGTAACGCCAAAATTGTTTTTGCTTTGGATATTAATTGTTAATATTTTTTAGACTTGGGTCCAACTAGCTCATTCGCTCAGTCTTTACAAGAACCTCTGATCAAACCTAAGTAATTTAAATGGGTTTGATCAGAGGTTCTTGTCAAAACTGAGCGAATGAGCTAGTTGGACCCAAGTCTAATATTTTTAGGGAATTAAGCAGCTACAGAATTTCTTTCATCAAAACATACTGATACAATTGTACAATAGTACTGCATGTTCCAACACTGATGCACACTTACAATTGTAATGACGATATCTGGTGGACTGGCTGGTGTAGTTTTAACAATTGCAAGTGACGATGACGTTGGCAACAACCAAAAACTTAATAAAAACTACAGCAAAAGCACACAACGACAACCACAACAATGCGACAATTGCTTTTGATATAAAAACGTGCACGTAAAAAGCAAGCGACAAAAACCCAGGGAAGTTGAAATTTACAAGAACAATAAAAATAAAAATTTTAACCCAATTTATGAATTTCCTATAAAAGCTATTAATATACTCTAAGCATGCATGTAAATGTGTGCATACACATGCAAGCATAAATGCATGTACATACTTTTACAATTGAACTAGGATATACGAGAGCAATAACAAATGAAGATCTACACCTTTTGGAGTTAAGAGATCACCAAAACATTAACCGTATCGTTGACATAGTAGATATTTCGATCGATTAAGATAAGCTTTTGTCATCACTGAAACACTAAAAGATTATTTGCTAAACTTTTTAAAGATATTTTAAATAACTTAATGTCTCTTACAGAAACAATTCCTTAATGACGCGCCACAAATGCCACATATAACAACATGCAATTTCAAACCATGTAGCATTTCATTTACTTTCAACTATTAGCACAATTATTAAGTCATTGCTCAATTAACCGTAATTGTTATAAAATTGAGTAACATTACAAATGCAGCACTGCTAACAAGTGTGTTTACTGAGCAAAATACAACTGACTGAAAAAACGCGACAAAAAACATAAACAAAATATACCGAACCAAGTTGAAGGTAAGTTTATTGATATTTATTTATTAATAGTTTGAAAATTAAAAAAAAATTTCCTCATAAATTTTAAAAAAATATATGGAAAAAGGTTGACCCTATAGGCCATCTTGCGATTTCCAGCTGATGTTAACCGTTAAAATACATTAATTTTCAAACTGCTATAAGTTTTGAATGGATCGAGTCCTCGAGAGCACTAATTAATCACTTATATATAATTTGTTTTAATTCACTTTTTAAGATTTTTTTCGCGATATCTACAAAAAAAAATGTAAACCGATTTGACTTGGTTTTGTGGCGGTCGACGCGGTTTTTAAATGCCAAGAGCTGATTGGTTTGTTGGCTGATTGATCGGCAAAGCCTTCCTAGTTTTTTTCGTATTGCTATTTCTCAAAATGGAACTCAAAAGTCGAGATCTGGTTAAATCTCGATTTTTTCAAAACGGGGTAAAACCCGTAACTTCCCGACTTTTTGAAAATGTTCAGTGTTCTTAGCGGAGAAGATAAAAATATTTATTTCTGATACGATAATCGAATTGAATAAATTTCGTATATGTGAACAGAAAGATAATTATATTAATTACGTTTATATGTGAACAAATTATTACCCATGTAGAGGTTTCAAAATCGCCGGTCTGGCAAGGCTGTCAGCTGTAAATTATCTAGTACATATTCATTGGGGGGTTACTCTGTACTGCGATGTTAATTCAAAGCTGAACACATTAATAAGTTTACAGAGTAATACCACTGAGGTGTCATATATTTAGTGAAAGGTTTGCCATTTATATTGTTTTTCAACAGGAGCTTCCTTACTTTGACTGTTGATAACGTTTATCTTATTCCAGCTACATCTGCAAATCAGCTGTCATTTATCACCATAAACGGATATAGATTTCAACAAGAAATGCAACTATGTAATAAAATTGTTTTATCAAAATTGAAGTAAAATTCAGGCGATTTGAGGTCCTATAGACTTTTTCTGTAGAGTTCTCTTAGGTCGCAGGTGTATGCGAATAAGCCAGAAAATCCAGCGGTTCTCAAAGGCAATATAACCCATGCCATTATTCGAATTCAGCCGGTTTTATACACCATAGTTATTTAAAATTGGACATTTCGTATGCGCTCCACCAACAGAAGCAGTGGCGGACATTAGAGAGATGATATATGCCACATATAATGGCATCAATAGGGTTTTCAAACGAATAACAAATTTCAATGATATTTCACATGAAAGGCCCTTTACAAAAAGTACTCAAAACTGACTTACAAATTCTGTGGTACAAAAATGGCTACTTTTCGGGTATTACGGGGTAATTAAGGCCAATTATAGTCGACCTACTGTACAAGGAATTGGCCAGATTATAAAGATATCTGAAGACTGGAAGCGATATAGCACTGCCGAAAATATCGCTGCTGTTGGTGGAATTTTGAATTTGGAATTTTTAATTATTAATTAATTAATTTCCTGAAGAAGTCACACAAAGGAGTGACGAAATATTGAAATTAAATTAAAATAAAGAGACCTTAAGCTTAAAAATATCAGAATACAATAATAATTAAAAAGAGGTCAAGAAACCAGAAGAATTTAATTATTCGAATAGTTTAAAAATCTTTTGATTAATCGAACAAATGAAATTTATTGAATCGATTAATTGTCTATTTAAATACTGTTGCCCAGAATATCTAACAAATGCATTATACATTTACAATAACTTAGTTAAGTTTTCAAATGATATTTATTAGATATTTAGGACAAGCAGCAAAATTAAACCTTAAAAATGTGTATCAGATCATGTGATATGTGAATTTTATTAAAATGATATATTAGATAAATTTCATTATAAAATATTGAAACCATCACATTCATGGATATCTAATAAATTGTAATAATGTTTCATTTCTAAGAACACTATCCGATACATTTTTTATTAGAATATCACTCTCATATTTATTACAGGCAACAGCAGGTTAAATATCTTTGGATTTCGTCAAAACGAACAATAAGTCTTTGACAGCTGTTTCAAAAGGCATGCTAGCGTTAATATTAATTTGTTGTACAAAGTTTTTCGTATACCAACCGTAATTTATGTCTGAAAGTTTCTGACAGAAGACACGTACATATTTTGTTGTTCGATTAGCCGTAGTTAAAGCTGTTTTGTAGTAGCGATAGTAGTTGTTTTTCTGATGTTGTTTGTTGGTGGTGGTGTTTGTTACTGGCGATGTTGGTGGGGGTTGGTGTTAGTAGAAAGAATCGTTCGAATGTCCTTTTTGTTGAAGTTCCAACATGTTATAGACAAATTTATGCTGAACACAATGCACACATTTTTTGAAGCTATTTTGATTGATTTTTTTATTTTATATATATTTTTTTTTGGTTTACACCAATTTTTATCACATGGTTCTTTTTTTTACTTTTGATTTGATTTTACTTTTTACATAAAACTTTGCAACAATAATGAACCAGACAGCATTTGAAGTAAAAGCCGACACAAATTTAAAGCTGCTTTTATATTTTTAGCACACCTTTTTATAATAATATTTTTAAAATTTAAATTATTTCTTTAAGAGCAACACTCTTAGCTATAATTTAATTGTTTGTTGTTACGGTATACACAAACTTAATCTGGCTTTAATCTTTTGAAAGCATAAATAAACAAACAAACCGAAAAAGAACCAAAACTGAAGAAAACAAATCAAAAAAAAAATTTTTTAAATATGTTGTCACAACTAATCTTCTTTTCTATTTTTGTTTATGCACAAAATTGTATAAACATTTTAAAATTTTTATTGTTGTTTTACACCGCACACGACCACAAAATTATTGAATTGATTTTTTTACAAAATAAAAATCACCCCGTTATCATCACCAGCATAGAAGTCGGCAACTAACAAACTGTTCTAAAGGAAACTCGATAAACATTAATTTCCTGTAATTATTAAAAGAACACAACACAACAAGCAATCAATCAAACTCAACCAAGTGGGTTGTAATCAAACGAGCAAACATGTCGCAGAAAACTAACAAGGCGCTTTGCAAAAATAACATTTTTAAGGGTAAAATAGGCGGTTGCATAGAACAATTCATCAAGTGAAAATCGCTTAAATTAAACTGAAGCTGCAGACTGATAAATAAAACTTGATATTTAGAGGTAAATTGTCGGTTCAGACGATTATAGGAAAACCTCACAATTTTTATTGCCAGACAAAACAATTTTATCTACCAGAAAAATTGCCAGTTCGTCACATTAGTGTATGACAAAAATTTTCGGATCAGTTGTCAAAACAGCGTTTGAGCTTGTCAATTTGCCGTTTTATTTTATTTATTTACATATTAAATGTTATAATTACAAATTAAATGCTATAATTAAAAATGACTTCACTGTTGTAGTGAACCCACGATTTCCACACTGATAAGCTAGCACACTACTCCCTAGTCTACCGATGTACTCAGTTGACAGTATTGCCAATAGAAATATTTATTTCAAAATAGTGTTATTGTCAGGTGCATTACTTTAAACCACAGATGGATGCATATTTCAGACATATTCTTACCCGTTTTTTCTTTTTTTTACTTGACCAAGAGACGGCGAATAATAGTTTTTTTTAGCAATAATAATCAGCAAAAATACGTGTTTCATTTAAAAATTATTCAGCCTGATTACGGTTGGCGATTTTCGCCTTTCTCGAGAAGCTTTAAGCCGCACGAATAAAGGGTTCAGTGAACAGCACCATTTAATTTCTTGTTGAATTCGGTAAATAATTAAGAATTCCCCTGATTGCGTAAGACGCACTCGTTTACTCCTCAGACGTTTTTCGTGGTAGATTAAAGAAAACAGCTTGTGGAGTTCTTTAATCTGGTACAAAAAATGCCTTCGGCGTAACCCACAAGGCCTTACACAATCATGCTGAATAAAGTGTTTTAGCACCTTTTTAAATTTCTTTTAATACTTTTTTGTCCAACCAATGCTTTTTGTTTTAATTTTTTTATGGCGTTTTAGTGTTGTAAAACGTATTAACATGTGCCATGCCAAAGAAACAAGTCTATTTTCTTAGAATCGGAAAATAGAGATAAGTCGAAATTATATTACATTCGTTGATGTCGTCCACGAGTGCGAAAGTTTCTTCCTGGTATTAAATAATTCATGATGTCTACACAAACCATATGAACAGAAATGTCAAAACAATTTGACATTCTCAGCTGTCGGACCATAGTTACTGATATGGATTGTTCTCATTAGAAAAATTAGGAAAGAAATTTAATATCGAATATAGTTTGCTAATTTGCTTAAAGCTGCTAAGAGTTTAAGGAGAAATTTTAATTTTTTTTAATGTTGCGGTTTGCTAGTACAGATATCGTTCCGTTCTTCTCCTAAGAAAGAACTTCGATGTTTTGCCATTTTCAGGTAACCCGAAGCGTTCTACAGCTAGGAGCCAACTGGCAGGGTCTGCCACCAAAAAATTCTGGGTGTTCTGTAAATCAAGTCGATTTAAAACCACAAACAGAAACTTTTGTTGGTTTTCTATTTTTTCGAGCTTAAAATATTAACTCGAAATTAACTCATTATGTTGCCATTATTTATTTTTGGAAAATGAAAAATTTACTCTGTTTCTGTTACAGAACAGGACCGAATATTTTTGCTGTTACAAGCAGATGTGCGTCATATGGCGTAAAAACAATGGCTTGATACTGAACGGATTTTTGATGTCTTTACGTCGACGGAACTTTTTAGCAAATTGAATTACTACCAAATCTCTTAATTAGAACGCTATAGTTCTCTCAAACCATGACGGAATAAATATTTTTGTTTTGGTTATAAGAACTTTTGATTGTGGCAACGCTGATTGTGATAGATCCCAACACTGCTAAAAACATTACAGCTGGCCACACGTAAAACATGTTGGCTTACAACATGTATGTAGTGCTCATGACTGTTTACAATGAAAATCATATTAACCCATTTAATAGGGCACACAAGCATGAGATGGATTTTGCATGTGAGCAAGCTTGCCAAATCCGATGATTTATTAGCATATTGACGATTTTTGTTAATACGAACAGGTGAAAATAAAGATGACTACTGAAACAAGTAAAAAACATGTTTCACTTTAAACATAAAAAAAAATTGTAAGCCCTTTAGTAACTTTTTGGGAAATTTCTGATAGAAATTGTTGCTATTTGTTATATTTATCGCGCTAAAAACTAGTTTGTTCCATAAGTCTTTCGAAAATGATTTTTCCTAATTTTATAATTTTTATAATTTTTTATAAGTCAGTTTTTGGTTTTAAGAATTTTGAAAGAAGTTCTAAAGCTATTTTTTTTTTTTTTTTTTTTTTAGGAGTAGGACCAGCACTCAGGGGATAACCCCTACATATGCAGTGCATTGCGCTGGAACTAGAAACGAGGGGATAGTATTGAGGAGACAGATTGGGAAAGATGAGAAGATAGACAGTTTTTTTTTTTTTTTTTTGTAGCCATTTCAACCTTTTACTTCGCCGGCTAATTTTTGCTACAGGGCCGACGAAGGTGGGTGCTGTTACTCTGCTTTTTAGTACATGATAGTGTCAGTCGCTGCCAATTATGTTCAGTGATCAGTGACTATGCCTTCATCATTGAAACAGGCTGGCAACAACTAACACAACCACGCACTAATGCTGATCAGAAGAATTCAACACAATATTTCATGACTCAGAGCGGGCTCGAACTCACGACCCTCCGTTTCATAGTCTCGTGTTCTACTACTTCAGCCAACAGCACCACATTTGCCACTTTTGTTAATTTGCAACATTTTTGGACTTATTTATAGCTTCAGCGTGTTGTAATTAATTTTAAAACTCGTTTCCTATTCCAACGATTACATACAGGGTGCCCGCCGGTAAGGTATACTACTTTGTTTAATTTTTGATTAAATGAAAGAGAATGGATCTTAAATGTTTTATTTAATGTCGGCAAATACGCATGGAATACAATATCAGTTAAATGTCCGCCTCTGCGAGCCCTTTTGAGCACACTTTCCATTACATTCTCACACATTTCACGCGGTATTTCATTAATTTCATCACGAATATTCTGATTGAGTTGCTCAAGCGTTTCTGGTTTGTTTGCATAAACCTTGCTTTTCAGATATCCCCACAAAAAGAAGTCCGCAGCAGTCAAATCAGGCGACCGTGGAGGCCAATCAACATTACCATTTCTTGAAATAACTTGTTGTGGAAAGAGGTCTCGCAGTAATTCCATTGTAATCCTGGCTGTATGGGATGTGGCATCGAATATTTTTCCATAACAAATTTGCCAGGTGTCTTCACTTCACGACTGCCAAATATGAACTGTCAAGACTAAAGGCAGAATTAGTTTGTACGTGCTGTTCTGTTCTGAATCAGCTGTTTTGTTTCTGTTCAATTGAAAATCTGTATGTGCGGTTTGTTGTTTCTTTTTCGTTCTGTTCTGTTGCGGACAAATCTGTAGAAAAAAATGCAACGTTAAGTGACAGCTAACAGTGCGTATGTATTAGTTTTTTGTGGTATTACACATTTTTTGTTGAAATTTTTTTTTGTTTTATTTCAAGATTTTTTAAGTTTGTACACACAATATATTCATTTTTGAACTATTAATTTATTTATTTCACAATTTTTCACAAAATTATTTATTTTCAAAATTTCAATTTATTTGTTTGCTTTTAAAAACAGCTGATTTCATTAACAGAACAAGTAATTACAAAATATTTTCTACAGAACTTCACAGCACAGAACAGCAACAGAAAGTAAAAACTAATGAAGCCTTAATGTTTACAAAAATGGCGCCAAAACAAAGTAGTATACCTTCACGGCGGACACCCTGTGTATACAAAGTTTCGCCTATAGTCGCCCCGAAATATAAATTTTGGTTTTTAATATTTAAATGTTTTCAACCCTTTTTCGTTGTTAAAATTTTTAGACATTTTGCATTTTGGCAGATTTTCGTAACTTTTACGATAATCTCAAAAAAGATATATAATTTTTTATGAGGACAGTATAATTGTCGGTGTTTGTATCCTATTATTTTAATACATCTTGGTATGAACACAATGCGACACAAAACAAACTATTTTGATTTATTTGCACTATTTTTTTTTAAAAATGAATTAAATAATATATATTTTCGGCAATACTAGTGTTTTACATGCCAAACGATTTTTATTTCTTGTCAGCTTATTGGCGATTTTCCCGCACAATCATGTGGCAGCCCTGGTTGTGAATTGTATGCCAGCAATCAGACTGCTGCCCACACACCATACAAACTAAAAAATTTTCTTATTATTATTAGTAAAGTGAGACTATGCAAGTATTTTATAAATTGAATGAGTTTTTGTTTTGTACAGCACGAGACATTCATTGATGATATTCATCCAGTATGTTTTAGTTTTTCTTACAATTTTTTGTTTTGACTATTTTCTCTCTTTAGATTAAAGATAAATGTTGGAGAATGATAGAGCTCGGTCATCATCATCATCAAGGAATAATCGTTGTTCTCCATTGTCTTGAAATTTATGCACCAAACGGATGAATTTAAATATGAAAATTAATGTTCTTTGGACAACAACAGCAAAAGTTATATGAAATGAAAAGTTTTTGAATTAATGTACACATGTTCTCCTATATTTACGACCGTATTTTATGTACATTAAACTGATTCTAACAACTTTGTTAGTTTGAACTAGATGAACTTTGACACACATCAAATTTATGGTTTCTGTCAGACAGCAACGATTTAAATTGCAACGATATTTTGCGGGAGTATCAAAAGTACTCGTACATATTAGTGCTGTTGGCTAGAGTAATTAAAAAACGTTAACTACGAAGTCAAAGGTGGTCGTAATCGTTTATTCTTTCGTTATGAATAAAAATCGAATATCGAACCTATTCAAATTACATTGGCAGGACTATAAGATTTTGCACAAAACGAGCGAATATCAACGACTTCAACCCAAGATTATCATCATATATCAGCACATGAATAATGATTATGAAAATGTAGCGGCCTTCGAAAGCAGCTGTTCTGCTCAGCAGTGCTAGTTGGATGTGGACTTTCCCTTTTAACTTGGTCTATTTATCATGTCTTTTTAAATCAAAACACGTTACCAACAAAAGCATTTAAGTCTTAATTTAATTTAATACAGAAATAAATACTT
Source organism: Linnaemya tessellans (assembly GCA_951800035.1). Classification (NCBI taxonomy): domain Eukaryota; kingdom Metazoa; phylum Arthropoda; class Insecta; order Diptera; family Tachinidae; genus Linnaemya; species Linnaemya tessellans. The sequence goes on from OX637533.1 coordinate 124,846,323, forward strand.
ACATTTCCCTGAACCAATGAAATAATAAACTTATGAATATGAATACTGAGAATGTTTTACTGATTACTAAAAAAAAGTATTTTACATTTTCAACCCCCCTACAAGTTCCGGGATTTTAAAAATCCATCCGAATTTGCAACCCTGGTACGAACATATGTACGTCCGGTTGGTGGGCCTACAAAAACAAACAAAACTTTCTATGACAAACAACAAAACATGTGTTCGTTTAATCATTTCCACTTAATTAAAAATAATTTGTTTTATTTTCTCAACAACAACAAAAAAACATTTTTTCTATTTTAAGCATTCAGTTTTGCCGACGTATCTGACTGACTGGTTCTCACAGGAAAATATTTTTAACGTGAATATTTCATGATTTTCGTGGAAAGTCGCTAATTATGTCTAGAAATAAATTGAGAAAAATAAGAAGCGTAAAATTTTAGAATTTCCGTGAATAAAATTTCTTTTCGATCTTTTTTTATTTCTATTTTTTTAATTTATGTATTTGTCTGCCGGTCTGTCTGCATAAAAATACAAAAAAAAAACTATAATAAAAAGAAAATTCAATATCACAACGATAAAATTTAAAAAAAAGATAAAACAGAAAGTGTTGTTTATATGGATGTGAGTGGGGGAAAAGATGATATTAAAGTTTTTTTTTTTTTTTTTGAAATGAAAAATCACAACACAGACCACATAATGATCGTTTTATACATTTAATTAAATACATATGGAGAAGCCGACGAGAATGGTATGAGGCTCCAAGAGTGTTTTTGACACTGATTAACAAAATTAGGTGAAGTGAATAAAAATCAGCAATTTAATAATTTGTATTCTAAAAGCCTTTGCAACTATCATTTGGTATTTAAAAAAGACGGGGGTTTATGTTAACTTTATACAGAAAATTAATCAACAATCGATTTGTTTAACAATAATCGTTTAACCACATGACGACGATTTGATTTTCACCGTGCATCGGCCACTAAAATAACAAGCAAGCAGTAGAAAGTATTGTGTGATAAATAATTATTAGAAGATTTTCTAAAATAAAATAAGAATTAGAAAGTTTAAAATATACATATCGCATTTGCAGCTCTAAATGGAGGCCCCGCCAAACTTAAATAGTTTCATTAAATTTAATTAGCCAAATTGTTCCTCACGTGCTTTAATTCAGAACGACATGATAAATATTCTAAGGCACAAGGGAAAATCAACATCAATTTAATTATTCCCCTTACACAGCGGAGTAGAGCAGTTTTCATCATCAGTAGTCAAGTCAAATTTTGTTTGTCACTACTTATTAGGTGGCTTAGTTGAATGTGGTAATAGTTTTTATTCATACAAAATTTTATTAGGAAATTGCAAACGAGAACTTTATAAAACCAATGGTAGCATATTTTAAATACCCTATTTACCAAATAGGTCCAGTAATTCAAATTATTGTTTCATTTAATACTCACTAATACTCCATATCAACAGTAGATAAAATGATGTACTGTGGCTAGATATTAACCTATACATATGAATATCGTTTTCAATGTGGAGAAAACTCAAAGGCAACAAAAATCTCCATACTATAACAACAATTTCCTGGTATGGCAGAAATCAGCGCTTACTTAAAGATGTAATTGTCCCATTGGGAAAAACGGTCCAACATATAATAGTATAAAGAAAGTTGAGTTGCCCTGACAATATTCTGAATTATAGAATGAGAAGGAGGAACACTGTTCCTCTTAGCACAGCATCAAACACTGAAGCTAACTTTTGTCTTTCTGTAATGGAATGTACTCTAAAGAAATCAGAGATATGTTTACCAATATCATTACTTGATTGAAATTTGGTGCCCAGTTATCAAAGAATCACACTAAAAATTAAAGAGAAAACTAATTATTTATGTGTATGTGCAATAATCGCGCTGCAGGGGTAATGCCTTTCATGTCCATAACAACTAGTCTATATATGGTCCTTCCCGTAACCAATTTTCCAAGTTCCAGTACAGTGCATCGTATGAGTGGTTGTCATCCTGAGTGCCGTTTGTAAGAGTCTTTTTGGGAGTGGCAACGTTTACTTGAGTTTAGTCGAGAGAAGAAAAAAAGAATGGGGATGAGTGATACTTTTTTTGATACTTTCATGTTCTTGCAAAGTTGCTTCGTACTTCATTCATCGTTTATACATATGCATTTGTATTTTGTTGTCTTTAATACGAAGTGAACAAAAGTTTCAAAAAAAATTAAAAAAGCTTCAAATTCATTTAAGATTTATAATTCTAATTGTTCGAATATTTGTTTAAATCCAGAAAGACATTATACAACAGAACAGCTGTTTTCGAAAGCCGCTACACTTTCCTCATCAGTACTCATGTGTATTTTGTTTGCCACCACTTATTAAGTGGCTTAATTGAATATAATAACAGTTCTTATTTAAACAAATTTTATTAGGAAATGGCAGTTCTTACACATTTTATTGAAAAGGTGCTTTTTAGTTTGTTATGTGGTCAAGTATGTCTATCTGCCTGCATTTCATCAAATCATCAGTAGACTTTAACCTAATTCCAAAATAACAAAACCTCTTAGCTTATACATAAACTCCCAAAAATGAATTGAGAATTACACAAGCAAAACCATAGGATTTGAAATTCAAGAAAACACAACAAACAAATTTTATTCGATATAAATTTATTGAAAAGGTTTTGTCAAAATTAGCTTTGCGTGTGTAGAACAAATTTTAAAATAATATTTTGAAGGGCTCGAATAAAAGTAAAAATAAAGCTTTTATATTTGTTAATTACTTATCATTTAAACGAAAGACGTTCATGATATACTATATGAATGATACATATTTAATTGTAAGCTGTCTTGGAAATTGTTTAATTTCACTTCAGAGTTTTCTTAACTTAACCAATTGCGATACCGATGGCCGAAATATATTTGATTACAGGCATTTTAGATCTAAACAAATGATTGGTGGCAAGAATGATAAAATAAAGATTACGTCTTGCGCATGATTTACCGTTTGATGACGTATTTGTTCCCCCGAAGAGATTGCCAAATATTTATTACATGCAAAACTAATACTTTCTCGTACAAAATTAATATTTTATGCTATATGTTAATGGCAACTCTTCACGCAATTTACTCAGAGAGATTTCCAACAAGCAAATGAAATCGGATTTATAAAAGTGCAAGTTTTGTGTTATATTTTATAATAAATTGTGTTATAATTTAAAATAAATATATTAAAATAATTATTAAATAACTTAAAGTGTAAAAAACTTATTAATACTTGATTTTTAGAGCTCATAAACTGTAAACAAAAAACCTAAATTAAAGAGAAAAGAGAACAAAAAAGCAAGCATGAAATGTGCAGTGGGCAATTGCAAACAAAGTGACAGCAAAAAAACAAGTGAGAAATAATTGTGTTAAAATGTAATATTGTTATCAAAACTTTTTTGTTTTCAAAAAGCTGTGTCATTTTATAGTTTTCCAAGAGATGAAGCTCAAAGGAAGTTATGGCTGATATTTTGCAAGCAAACAAATTTGTTTTGAATGGGGAAAAAAGAAAAATAATTAGCAATTGGGTTCAATATTTATAAAAAATAACTATAAATTAACAATTTCAAATAAAAAAAAGTGGAAAATAGAATAATTTTTTAAAATTGTTTATTATCAAACAAATTTAATTTGAAAAATCGCAATTTGCCCCACTGTCCTGTTTTTACAATAACATAATAGTTCTCCAGCTGAATTTTATTAGCCTCAACACATGTTGAGTGACGTCAGAGTTCCATCATGCGCAGAAAAGTATTTTTATTTCAGCTTGTTGGCGTAATCTTTATTTTATCATTCTTGATTGGTGGCATTTACGATCGGCCATAAGAGAAAACAAAAATAAAAGAGAATAAAATATAAAAAGAAATACAAAATTAATTGTGTCTGATTTGGCACTATGCAGCGTTGCCACTTCTGTAATATAGAACGAAAAAGTTTTGTACCTTCAAATGTTTTGTACTATATGAAGGACTTATTTACATTTTTGGCAGTGTTATTATTAATTTATTAAACATAATCCTTTGTTGTCATGGGTTACGTACATCAACATGCCTGTATTTCATTGATTCTTACACCAAATTATCAGTAGACTTCAATCCAAGTCCAATATAACAAAACCTTTTAGTTTATACAATACTCGTATATAAACTCTCACAAACGAATTGAGAATTTTACAAACTAAGGCAATAACAAGTTGGCATATAGACGTACTTAGCCTACAATAAACAAAGAATATTTTTACAAAGTTAATAATATTCTTTATAGTGATTGAGAAACCACTAATTAATTCAAATTTTGTAACGCTGTTTATGCATTTACTTTTACAATAACTTTTAAAAATTCGTTATTTTAAAGTTCGACTTACTATTTTTTGTGTATTTGTCTTTGCAAAATTTTTGCTTTGCTTTTGTACAATTTACAGACTTTTTAGTGGCAACACTGGCTCCTATGACAAAATCAAACATTAAAAAGGTAATAAGTGTTGATGAAATGATCTTGAAAAAAATACGAAATTATGTTTTTACAAAAATAGTTTTTTGATTAGTTTATTTAATTAGGCATTTGAATAAGCAGAAATATAATAAATTTTTACATTTTATTATAAATGAAGAGGCCGCTCGACTATTCTCAGTTTTTGGCCAATTTAGTTTTTTAATTGTGCGTTTTAAGATTTTATTTTTTTCAAAATATATAGAAGCTTTTTTAAGAATATAATAGATTAAATTTTTAACGATTTTCAATAACAATCTATTTTTTTAGTCAAACTATAACACACCAGTGCTACGACAGAGTCTGTAATTAACCTGTACGCTTTGGAAAACGAGCGTCGTCTAGGCAAAGAAGATCATTGCTTAAGGTACGTTCACACTTATCAAATATTTGCCCCGAAAAGCGTAACCACTAAATACTAATAAAAAATATTTTTGTTCAGATACGTGTTTATTAATTAAAACAGTTTCATACAAGACTAATAGACAGTATCAGGAATCCAATATTATTCGAAACTATTTAACTCAATAAATACTTTTTTGAATTAAAAAAGATTTTTATTAGTGTTTAGTGGTTACGCTTTTTTGATCAAATATTTAATAAGTGTGAACGTACCTTTAGTTGGTTTCCTAGATAAAAACGAATTTTTTTTCTCACCCAACGCAAGGGTCCTCTTCGCAGATACACACTTCAAAATATGTGATTCCGAAAATTTCATTCCTCCTTTAACATCACATGAATTTTAAAGCGGCCTGATCACACATCACATGGGCTCAAAATAGGTCCAATTTTTTGTGTTCCTAAAAAAACTGTTCAAGAACCTTTAGATCTTAGCAACCGATAGCTTTGACAGAAGCAACGAAAAAATGGAATATTTGAAATAATAGTCATCTGCATTGGAGAATTTCGTACTAATCAAAATTGAGTTAAAATATTTAATATAAAAAGTTCTCATATCCTATTTCGTTAAGGCCACTTAACCAGTCAATATTCCTGCGAACTAATACCATCTTCAAAAGGAAAAAAACGGAATACAAAACTCTGTTGTAGCGGCCTTGAAATCAGTACTGATTAATTATAAGAAATATTCTAAATATTGTAATAAAAATAAATATTAATAAAAACTTCGAAATCAAAACAAGTTCTTAAATAAAAAAGAGTTACATATTTGCAAATTCGCATATTTGAAATTGGGTCTGTCTAATTATTCTTAGGTTAATAAAGCTTTCAAAAAAACTTATTAAAATATATAAATTACAATTTTGTACTCCTCTTAATTTATTCCAGTTGCAATTTGAGAAACCATACATTCATGCATATATAGTGCAAGTTGTACCTGAATATCTTTACTAATAAAGATTTTGCGATAAGGGATAACAGTCGAGAACGGGACTGTGCAGCATATTCAATGTTCTTCTTCTTACATATGTATTTGTGGTTATATTTTAATCATTGAAATAATTTAATATTATTGTATTTCAAAGCCAATTTGAAATACTTATTGGATTTTTTAGGACAGGGAAACTATATAATTTTTATCTGATAGTTAATTCATAAACACTAATTGATTTCATTGCATGTATGAAAACAGATTCACATAATAAACATTACAAAAAAATACATACGTGACCGTTAAAATTTAATATTTGTGGATTTCGATTTTCTCAATTTGATCGCGTTCATGAGAAATAATACTATTAATAGAAGGATTGGTGTATAAAGTGTTTAAAGATCCGATTTATACAATTAAGCCTAGTATTCTGTTTCAAATTTCATGTGAAATTCTGACAGAACCCATACAAAAAATATTCAATCGAAATATTTGTGGAAAAATGTTGCTAGACTAGTACTCTGTTTTAATTATGAAAAACATGTGAAATAACATGAATGTTATTTATTTCGAACGAAAAAAAAAAATTTCTCATTGAAAATGGAAAACATAATTTCAATTAAAAAGGAAAAAAACTGAAACTGAAATAAGTCATGTTGCGCAACATATTCCACAAATTCAAACAGAGTACTAGGCTTTAAAATAAAACGTAACAATTAATGTGAATATTTCGAATTCAATTGTATTTTATTTTAAAGTGTTTTTATTTAGCAAAAGCTTACGTTTTGTTGATTACAGTACAGGAGTAAAGGACATTTTTGTTTTAATTAAGTCTGCACACATTGTCGCTCTAATTCATAAACCATTTCTATATGTTCCTTTTTTTCTAATTCATAAAAAATATTTTAGCTTTATGAATCCCCTATTTGACCAATTTCTATGGAATATTTGTCAAATAAGGCTTTAATAAACATAAACTACTTTTTACGAGTTAGACAGTACATATATATATTTATAAAAAAAACTCCAATAACGTTTCAGTTGAAAAATATTTAAAAAAAGAATTTAAATAAACCGATTGTTTAATAGACTTAAATTAAAAAGTGTACACAAAAGACATAACTAATTTTTGCAACATTTTTCTTGATTTATAACAGGTTAATAAAACATATTTCCATACAAAAATTTATTTTATAAGCCTGTTACGGATAAAATTTTTTTTAGTCAATTGTTCTAGAAATATTTTAAATATTTTAGGACAAAAGAATCATCATGATTAACATTAAAAACTGAAGTGTTAAAATAGTCCCATATAAATAATTTTAATTGTATAGGTACACAATATTTTTGTTTCTTTCAGATAATTTTCTTATCTTACATAAATGTATTTGGAAATATTTTCTATGAATCTTAATTCAATTTAATATTTTCTAAAATTATTGGTGAGAGAAAAAACAAATACATTTCTTTGTATATATTAATTTGGCATTGGAATTTTTCAGTTACTTTTTTACCATTTGAAACGGTAAAAGCTTAAAAGAGAGTATACTTTAAGGCATTGCCAATTTACATTCCTAGAACATTATAGAAGCGGATGTTATAAGTCAATTGATTAACAAAAGCAAATTCATATGAACTTCGTTTAAAAAATCCATTTAAACAATTATAAAAGCTACGACACATCAAGTTATTAAATACTTCGCATATATTAGGAACTTTTTGGCACTCTATGCTTCGGCATATTGTGTTATTTTTATGATTTTTACATTTTGTTTTGCAGAAATAATCGTTATTTTTTGTTTAATCGTTTTTCAGAGATTCATTTTACCGATTTATGTATTTATTTGATTCACTGTTTTGTTTTTGTTTTGTTTAATTTTTTTATGACCCTAAACTAAAATAAGTTTGTTACTTATGTATATTCTTCATGTTACAATCTTATTTATTAAAGAATTAATAACAACATAAATTTCTTCTAATACTTGCATAAAATCAACAAACAACAATTATTTCTCAAGACCTTTACAATAATTAGAAGCAGAAAACAATTATTTACTCCACAGAAAAGTTAAAAAAAAAAATTTCCAACAAAAGGATATGAAAATTAAGATTTAAAAACAATATGTATAAGATTTTATGGAAATATAGTTGAAACCGATCAAAATGATGTGCTTAGCTCTCGGATATTTTCTTGCTTTTTTTTTCTAAAATTCAAAAATTATTATTTTCGGTATCACAAAATGTATGACAAAAAAATTTTATAGCGAATATATTCGTTTTTCTATTCTCGGTCACAGCAGTATTCTGATACTTGGCTAATAAGTAAGTACCTTTATAATTTATTTAGTTCAGGCTTATTACTACGTTAAAAAATAATAATTTATTGCTGTTGCACACAACAAACATACTATGTAATAATCGCACCGGACCAGTTTGCATAGCTATATGGATTTGGCATTTAGCGGTAAGATATATAAGATTTGAAAAGGAAAAAAAATATCTGCAGCATATCAAATTAATGTTAACTCAGATAAAACTAAATTGGTACTTCCACATTTACAAAAAATCATATTGGTCTAAAGAGCTTGATAAGATTATCTAATAAATGAATGAAATAATTTCAAACTTACCTTAGCTTTAAAAATCTGCTTTAATTATCTACATTAGTCATCATCCAAACGTTTACGTGCATTTCCTTTTGCTGCAAACTTGCGCTTTTTAAATGACGCTGAGGTACTGCCGGCAAATTCGGGGTCTAAGCTTTCTATTGTTTTTTCTTTGAAACGTTTAACGGGAGGTTCATACGGTACATCCGGGACAAAGGAATTCGCATAATAACTATTTGTAACCGGTAAATCCAACTCTACAGGAGCTGGAGGAGGTCTGCAATATGACATAACAAAATAATATAACTTATTGACTTAAAAAGATTTTGTTTGTGCACTTACTTATTTTCTACAACTTCCCATTGACCTATTGACGGTGCTTTGGCTTCTTCTTCTGTTTTAAAACTTGCTATGCGCTCTTCTTCAGCTTTCTGTTCTTGTTTGGTGGCCGGTTGCCGATATATTTTCAAACGTTCGCGATTATATCTTGCCACTTCTTCGTTGACATTTTCACGAAACTTTTTGGCCTCTTCGGCTTCATGTATTTCTTGTTGTTTTACTGCCAAATCGTTGATGCGTTGATATTCTTGCCATGATAGGTATCCCTCCTTAGGAGGATCCCAAACACTTTCATTTGTCTTGACATTCCAATAGTACGAATAGCCTTCTTCATTAACGCCTTCTACCCATAGTGATGCATTGGGTACGGCAGAATGGTCAACTTTTTCTATAACCACACGTGGGCGTAGCTCACTTTCATCATCAGAGTCACCTGCCAACCGCAAAGGGTCAACTTGTCGAAAGTGTGTGGTGTCTGTGGTGGACGTGCCTGAACTAGTTGAGGGACCCACTCCCGCTGTCATTACGGCGTTAATGGAACGCGCTGTTAAATCACGCCGACTATGTATATCATGAGCGTATGAACGCATTGCAGCTTCTTCCATTTTCCTTATTTCAGCATCCATTTTACGTTTTTCCTGCTCCGACTTTTCACTGTTGCGGCTTATGTCTGTTATACGTTTTGCCACATTTATCTTATGTCGCTTGCCATTTTCGTGAAAGGAAATGCTCTGGAATAAATAATCGAGTTAACGCATTGCTAATATTATCATACAACTATTAGGGACAAGCTTGCTTACCGCCTTGTTGTCACTGATCCAGCATTTGCAAAAATCGCAGTATTTGCGTTCATTTGATTTCCAATAGTCCGCCCTTAAAAAAAATATTCCACGTATAGTTTATATGTAAATAATAAATATTATTATTCTTAGAAATAAATAACTCATTCAGATTTCTTACATTTTTTTTTTGTCTTAAAGAATATTTATTATATTATCCTTAACAAATATAAACAACTGAGGTGGATTAAAATGACTAGAGAAACTCACCGAACATATGCTTTTATAGCGCTGCCACATAAAAGCAAATGTTCATGATATTGCCATATTTACACTGTTCAGTTAAAAGCAAATCGTCGTTATTTTAAAGATGTAACACGTACTTATTAAAAGATGGTGCTGTAGAAATTAGTGTTTTTTGTGACACCGTATAGCTATAATATTGATTTTTATATAGTATTCTGGGTTCGTAAATGAATTCTAAATAATTTTTGGGGGAATATATCACTTTTTATTCGTTTTTTAAAATTCGTAATTATACTTATTGGTACTTTTGATATAAGACAATACCTGTTCGAAAGCTTTTTAAAAATGCTTATAACTATATTTTTCCTGCAAAATTCGCTTTAGCATAATGCTCAATTAATAAAAACTTTTTATATATGTATAAGATATAATAATATATGGTAATATATAATAATTGAGTCACAAAGCGGCTCTGAATTATCCAACAATGAGCTTGTTGGCAATTATTTATTAATAACGTCGGCGACATATATTCTGAGGCACGCCGACGGCATCTGTGCACTAATACTTTCTGCAAATATATTTTGTAAAGTAATATTCAAATAAATAAATAAAAATACAAATTCCTGAAAATACCTCAATTATGCCAAAGAAGAATAAGTGCTTCAGAACCGTTTGGTATTGCGGCTATTACATTTCAATTGAATATATTCATCCTTATCGTGTTTTGCGTTTTTCGCAGTCAAATTCGACATTTTCTAATGAATAAACAGGTATATGCATCAGCACAGGTGATAGTAAACAGATTGTCAAAATTTGTGAAATTCGCCGCAATTTTAAGGCGAATTGAATAATTTGCCTTGTATTTAACCTTGTTTCACAAAAAAGTTGCTGCTTTGTTGTAATGAATTCGCTTCGCATATACCTGATAATTGTACCACGGCGCCCAAACTTTTGAAAGACATTGATTTGATATTCTATTTAGACGTGTCTTGAGAAGTCAAAAAGTAAAAGAAATTGTAAAAATACAATTCAGTGTAAGCCCACGCATCGCGAAGTTGGTAGAATTTGTTGAAATATAAAATGATTCTAAAAGAAATAAATTAATTTAACAGGTATTACAATCGCTGAAACCATTAATCAAATTATAAATTATCAATGCAAAATGAGTAGTTCTTCTTAAATAAGCCGATATAAGTGTTACGAAGGGCAATTGTTAAAAATTTCTTCTGAATTATTTTAATTCCCTTCGTATGAATGCCATAAATGGTGATCAAATATTTAATAAGCTTTAGATATTATATACTCCGCATGGTCATTAGAATTTAGCACAATATTTAGCACAACGCCCACATCCAACTTTATATTGACAATTTTTTAATTCTTATCACGAATTTTGTGTTGGACTCAAACAGTTTTGAACATGAGGCTTATGAAAATTCATGTCTACATTCAAAGGTAAGTTGTTTGCAATACACCAACAGGCAAATTACGGCTTTCGATATCGATCGAGATTTCGCTTAATATCGTATGCGGTAATTTGGCCTCTGGAAGATATACTATCGATACGATGCTTTAGTGTAAAGGCATCATTATCAGAAACTGTTTCTTTAAAAATATTTAGATCATTCAAATGTATGAAAAATTGAAGACCCAAAACAAATGTTCCACCCTCCACATAAGAATTCCTTTTAGTCAACTGCTTTAGAATTTATTAGAAATTAATTTTATTTGTGTTCGTATATATTTCATATAATCAAATAAAAAACTATTCACAAAACTCTCATTTAGCTTTCGATCACATATCTGCACGATCAGAAATTCTTTTAGAAAAAATTTGTCCGTTTAGTCGATTACCAGAATACGTATTAACTACTTCAAATATTTATGGGTCAAAAGACTGACATAATTTGTATGCTATTAAGATTTTTGTCGATCTGATAGACGTCGGATTATTTTTATGGTTGGTTATAATAAATGAAAATACATTTACAAACATAAATAAATATGTATCGATGTAAATAGAACAAAAAGTTTGCAAACTCTTTCTCTTGTGTCTTTTTCCAAGCAACTTTGCAAATCATGAAGTGGCCACCACCGCATGCTTCAATTGTTCCATGATCAATTTACAACTTAATTGAAATCCCTTTAAAGGTAATGAGATCTTACTGCACGACATGAGATCATATTTTAATATTCTTATTCATATGCATAAAGAAAGGAGAACAGAAACTACTTATTCAGTAGCATGCGAAAAAACTAAACCCTTGCAGTTGCCTTTTTAGCCTTTAAATGTTCAGAATCAATGATCTTTTCCAGTTTGAAACTAGACCAGAACAACCACCGGCTTAAAATAAATACTAATATTGATCCCATCTTAAGCTGGTACTTAAAAATATTGATCAGCTGCTGCTAAGAAACTTCCTTTTAAAGACATTTTAAACTGTACAACTAGTGCTAGTTTAGAGATTAAGGGCGGATCAATTAGTTTGTGGTGAGAATACAAATTGAAACTTCACGAAACCGCCTTCTAAGCCTTGAAGATTATAATATTTGGTAGAGCATTGAAAAAGAATTCCAACTATTGTTTCTTTGCGACTGGTTAAGACTTTAGCACAAGTTGAAATCGCAGCATGGCACGTTTGTTTTGAGATCAATTTGCGAACTAATTGAAATCTTTTTAAAAATAATTAGATCCCAGGACTTTAGCATGAAAGCAAACTGAAAAAGGCTTAAAACTGATTGAGCACGAGATTTAACAAAATGTTCTCATTTTATAATATGTGGCTAGAAATGTCATTGTCTTAAGGAAATATGCACATTTTTTTAGCCGTCATATTAGTGCAAAGACTCTTCCGAAAAGCGTATGCCTCTACACACACACACACACACACACACACACACACACACACACACACACACACACACTAATACACACTTTTAAGTGCTTTCTTACTGTAAAGATATACAGATAAAACAAGAAATACATGTGGGTTTGTATATGGACATTTATTAAATAAAAATTCATAAGATTATCTCCATTATTTGATATTTTCCTTTAAGCATTAAATATATGTACCTTAGAAGAAGACGAAAAATTGAAATATTAAAAATTTATATTTTTACACTTAAAAGTACACATGCATACACAAATTGAAGACAATCCTTGCTGCAGGATATTTTTTTAACATTAGGGAGGGAGACAAAGGAAGCAGCATAAAGAAAAATCTTCCAAATGGGTTTCAATTGAATATAATAAAAACACACATTTACATGCGTACACATTGCCGAATGACACACGTTGGCTGCTATTTACGCCATCTAGCCATTTCATTTTTACTGCCTGCCAACGGTTTAAAAACCCATGCATGCATGCATATGAGCCAAAGAGGATGGTGCTTAACAACAACAATTATTTACATATGGCTTTCAAAAGCTCAAGGAACATTTAAAAGAATCAATTCACTTATAAAGTGAATGCATACAAAAGGGGATTTTTTAAGAGCCTTCGGATTTAATTTAAAAAAACACATAAACTTTGAAGAATTAAATGTACCCTTTATTGGAGTCGACAGAACGAACGGTCTATATAATTCAATATTTAAAAATGATTTTATGTAAATATTCATCGGCCGGTTTCTCACCGATAAATTCTTTAATATTGGCTTCCCGTGCGTTAACCGTTACGGGTTTGAGCCTTAACAGAGGTCCACAAAATATAGTCGAAAGGGGTTAAATCCCACGGTGTAGGCGGTCAATTGACTGGTCTCAAGCGTAAAATAAACTGTTCATCGATGTCGCCTATCAATTGGGACATGTGGCACCGTCTTGTTGAAACCATATGTCAGCCAAGTGCAGCTTTTCCATTTTGGCCAAAAAAAAAATAAAAATAAAAATAAATAAAAAATAAACAATATTGTAGGGTAGCGCTCGTTATTCACAGTAACGTTCCTGCCTTCGTCGTGTTCGAAAAAGACACCACGGGTTCAATATCCACACCAAACAGTATATTTTTCGGAATGCTTTGCCAGTTCTTGCGATACTTCTGGCTGTTCTACACAACAAATACATCAATTTTGCTTGTTCACGTATTAAACCAGAGATGAGATTCGTCCATGAAATGAAAGAAGGGCACGATGCACTTTCTTAGCCGATCATGAATTTTGATATTAAAACATAATAATCAAGCGCGTTGTTCGTGGTTAAATTGTATACCAAACCGAACATGTTTAACAGTAACGTTACAGGAAAACAGCTGAGCTGCCAAAAACAGTGTTGCCAAAAAAAAGTTCTTAAAAAATCACTCTTCACTTATGAAAGGTTTTTCATTAAGCGTTTCCTTTCTTTAAATTAAAATTATCGACTTTGTTATCTGACATAAACCTTGATTAGAAAACATAAATAAAAATCTGAAAAGGTCGAAGAATTCGATTACGCCGCCAGCCCTAAATGCACACCTAACAGACTTTGAAAACATTTCTTGCAAAAAAAATATGGTACCAAATTTATGTTTTTATAACTTCCAAGAGAGAATTGGAGGGTACATTCACTTTTTCATTCCGTGTGTAACGCAGCGTAATATTCCTCTAAGACCATATAAAGTATATATATTCTTGATCAGTGATGAAATCTAAGACGATCTAACCATGTTCGTCCGAGTAGCGAGGCACTTAAAATTTGGTATAAATACATTTTGAAGGATAGCACAGGTCAAGTTCGTAAATGGGATGAATCGGGTCAGATGGAAAAAGTTCCCCTAAGAAGTATATACTAAACCAACCTCGAAAAACAACATAAGTAATTTTTTTTTTTTTTATTTTGTTAAGCAAAAGATATATTTTTATGTCAAAGAAGGTTTAAAGCGTTGAACTTAGAGCCAGAAAATTACAAAAATCCATTTTTGGATAAATAGTGCAAATATTTAACAAATTATATAATAAAATAAAAATTAAATGTTTAAGCCTTTATTATGAAGCTGAGATGTTATTTGATATTCCCCTGGCCTACCCCTCCACCTACCTTTGTCCCTTAAATGACCAATAAAAAAAAGTTGTTCTACACTTAATTATCCCAAAAATTAGCTTTTTAAGTTTTTAAGACAAAGGTGAGATGACTCCCCCACGAAATATTTGAAGGTTATTTAAGTTTCGACCAGGTCGAATATAATGTTCTGCAAAATCTTTTTATCTATTTATTATCTACTTAATTGTGCCAAAATACCGCCCTTTCATCAGTCTATTCAGTTTTACGAACAGAAAAAAGTCGTAGGCTTCCAAATCTGGTGAATTTGTTGGTATAAAATAACCACCATGCGACGATGCTGCCATATCGAATTCATCAAGGAATTTTCATTATGGGCATCTTCAATTCATTCTAAGTGCCCTCTAAGGCTGAGTTTTGAGGTCACAGTTAAACTAGATTTAGTTAATCTAAAAACAGATTTGTGCCGCCATTACAGAATTTGTTGGTCTGAAGAAAAAAAAAAATAAATTAATATTAACATAAGAAGCGACAAATAAGCTAATATCTACTTCATCCTCATGGTAACTTTATAAGTGAATAATAAGAATTTGAAGCTGCCATATTTTCTGCTGAAGATATGGTAACTTCAATGACAGTTTATTGTCAAAATATTTAGCTTGGACATTATTTTCAATAACACAGTTTATCCAAACAACAAAAGCACTCAACGCAAGTAACAAAATAATTTAACACACATAAAAGATAATAACGTTTTCAATTTAAGAAATAAAAAAAAGTAAATCGTTGCCACTACGCTTTTTTAAAACCACTAATAGTAGTCGGTATCCGCCGCAATGTTGCCACAATATATAAATTAGATTTTTTATTTTATCTGACAGTTGTAATAATGGAAAAACTTTAAAGGTCACTTTATCGTTCACGTTAGTTAATGTTAAGGTTAACTATTGGGAACTTTATCGTTAAGTTGTCATAATGGCCCTTAGTGTTAGTGATTTAATAACAGCAATTATTCGATATTCGAAATTTTTGCAGTACAAAATTTCTTCATCGAGCTTTTATAAGTAATTTAAAATTTTTGATTCTAAAATTTTCGCATGAAAAGTTGCAAATAAAACCGACCTAGCACCGTGCCTCCTGGTCCTAGGCGTAAATCCATCACTGCAAACATTAAGAGATAATTTATAATTATTCGAAAGTGTAAATTCGCTAAATTAGATTCACACGGTTTTAAAGACATGGCAGCCATTTATGTAAAGAAAAAAAACTAATTGTTTGGCAAAAAAATTCGATGTTTCAAAAATTCTGTTCAAATAGTTACAGTGCTATATGTTATTTGTATCTATTAATATTCTTACATCTATACAGCTAAAGGAATTCATTACAATATCTCTGTCCGTTCAAATTTCATGCAAATCGAGCATTAAACTTTTGGACAAAAATGTAATTGTTGTAAATATTTCTAATACACAAAGTTCTTAAGCCTCTGTGCTGTATTACAAAAATTTTTCTTTAACAAAGTGTTTCTTTCACCTTTTGCTCATTTTTTGTGCTCTCCCAACATTAAGATCTAAAACATAACCTCAAATTCGTTAAAAATGCTAAATTGTTTCTGAACGATTAAAAGTAATCCCTGAGATCATTTCAAGGTAATCAATCATTCGTAAATAATTTTCAAAAAAAAAAAAAAAAATAACAAAAATGGAACAACTCCATCTGATCATGTTTTAATCTGCTATTGTTTTTTAAACATCTTTTCACACAATTAGCAAAAGAGCAGAGCAGAGAGCTAACGATTGGCAAGATCTTTTTTGCCAAGAAAAAAGAACCAATTGCGAAAAAAGATCAAACAGAATATTAAGTAAAACAAATAAATTGTTTATTAATAGAGACTTTTTTATGGTACAGAATTTTTTTCATTTTGCTTTTTTTTAATGCCGGGTTTCCGTTCAAACAATAAAAGACTCAAAGTGATGTGGCCTTTCTTATAACAAAAAAAATTAAATGTTTTTGCAAAAATATTTATTGTAGGCATGAGGCTGCTGCATAGGCGCAGTTGTTTTATTTGTATTTTGAAGTCTTAGTCCTGCACCAGATAATCTGTTCTAAGTCTTGTTGTTGGCTAAAGTGGCAACCAACCAAATATTGTAAATTTCAGAAATGGAAAATAATGAAACAATTCTTAACGGTCAACTGAAAATGGCTTCAGATCATGCTTCATGATCGTAATTTCTATGCCTATTGATGGATCAATTTTTCACACGCACACAATTACTTGTTCGGAACATGTGTTTTCATCAGATAACATCGTATTTGCAGGAAGTTATACAAATGGATGCCGACGACTGCATTTTGTAGGCACAGTGAAACGAAAACAAAGAAATTGTAACAAATAAATATAAAATTTTTAAACCAGGAAATGCGTGCGAATTTTTGCTTAATTCATGAGACAATATTTCATGAATTTTCATTGATAAATATAAATATTTATGATTAAATTTCCGCTAGTTTTAATTCAAAATTTTTCGTTTTTCAGTTTTTTACTAATAAAATCTTAAAATAATGAATTATCGAGTTGTTGTATAATTTATGGAACATTTTTATTAATACCGAGTAATCCAAAATTAACTAATCGTTGTTAAGGGGGAATAGTTACCCTTTTTTTCTAGTTATCGACGTCAACGTCACGTCAAGACAATATCAAAACAATTAACTACTTCTGACAGCCTCTTACTACTCTCTATGTCGTTGAATATAGCAAAAACTTGTGAGAAATTGATAATTGTTGAAGAGAATGAGTATAGAAGTGTTCTAACTTTCATATTGTCTTGACGTGACGTTGACGTTGACAAATAGAATAAGGGGGATTATTAAACTTAATATGGCGGACACTTGAACAAAGAGAGGGTTTGGTAAAATGTAAACCCCAAATACACTATGAAAAAAGTACAATAAAAATTTAAACCGGCTGCTTATATATAATTTATTTTTTAAATTCACGCTAAGAAAATTGCAAAATTTCCAAAAATCGGGAAGTTGCTGATTTTACTCCGTCCTGCAAAAATCAGGGGGCAAATTACGGCACTCGATATCGAACGAAATTTGTATTTAAATTGTATGGAAATTTCGATCGATATCGAATGCGGTAATTTGACCCCAGGGTTCCACCAGATCCCGATGTTCCGGATTTTCCTAACTACTCCTAAGAGGGTGTCACTATGACTGTATGTGTGTGCGTGTGTACGTGAACCTCATAACTGTTGAACTGCTTGACCGAATCGAACCGTTTCAAAGAATTCTTTCAAACTTAGATTTCCTTTAATTTTTGAGATTTTTTTTGAGATTTCAAAAAATCTCAAAAAAAAAAATATATAAATATATTTTGTTATGTAGGAAATATTTTAACGAACATTCATATTGCTATCTGAAATTGAATTAAGATTTATAGGCTAATTGTTCGAAATTTTTTGTTTTTAAATTCAGAAAGACATGACAAATATTCCAAGGCACAAAGTCAACATCAGTTTTTAGTTATTCAACTTACAAAGCAGAGCAGAACAGCTGTTTTCGAAAGCCGCAACGCTTTCATCATCAGTGCTCATGTGTATTGTGTTTCTCACCACTTATTAGGTGACTTAGTTGAATATTATAATAGTTCTACTTACCCTACCC
Organism: Linnaemya tessellans; assembly: GCA_951800035.1. Lineage (NCBI taxonomy): Eukaryota > Metazoa > Arthropoda > Insecta > Diptera > Tachinidae > Linnaemya > Linnaemya tessellans. The sequence goes on from OX637533.1 coordinate 124,864,813, forward strand.
CTCCACCCACCTTTCCATCCCTAAATGACCCTATCAAAAAAAAATTTGTTCTACACTTAATTATCCCTAAAATTTACTTTTTATGTTTTTACGACAAACCAAAAATGTCTCTCCCACGAACCTTCCTGGAGTGACAGAAAGGAGTCTTAAAATTGGGCACAGAAATATTTTAAAGTCACTCTGACCCAGCGGTTGAAACAGTTTTAATTTATTTATTAAATATTTGGGCGGTACTTCTGACTCAATCCGGTCGAATATAACGTTCTGACATGTTTTATTTATAATTAGGGGAGTCGAACTCGACAGGCAACAGCAGCCGTAATTTTTCATTCAATTTAATTTATTTTTTATAGGAAATGGGTATTAAATCTAGCACCTTTTTGCCGATAGATTAGCCAAATTATTTTTCTAGAAAACTATTTTATAAGAGCTCCTTAAACTATTGAAATAACTAACAAAATTATCACAGAGTTTATTTTTAAAAATAATAGATAATAAGCAATATGTATTACATATTTATAAATTGTTTTTTTTTTTGCCCGTTTTAGTTCAAGAGTTTTTGTAATAATTTTTTTTTCACTAATAAATTTGCAATAATAAATAATTTATACATTTTGATATATTGAAATTACTTAATTCATAAAAAACTTAACCCATCAACAACAAAATTAACCTAAACGTCGGTTAGTTAATCGAACGATTAAAGCAAAAGTAATCGGAATGAGTGCCCCAGTCTCTACAGACGCAATCCTCAAAATGCACACACTTTTTTTTTAAATATAATTTTATTGACAACCACTCTATCAATGGTGCCCGAGAAAATAATCCAGTGGCTTTAAATCACAAGGACGAGACGCTCAATTGATATCGTCAAATCGAGATATTACGCGACTGGGAAATTTCGCATGCAATGACTGAATTGTTTGGCCGACTCGATCTTGGTTTTACGGGCTGCTCGAAAATGGACACTGTCACTGGTTCGGAGGTATTTTCCGAGGATCTCGTCCTTTCGGTATCGCTCAGGCTACCCGATACCTCAACAGATTTCCAGGCAAACATTTATGCCATTACCGAGGCAGCATTAAGGATTAATGGGCTCAGTTTAGAAGCAAGAACCAATTGTTCATTCATGTAGATAGTCTGGCAGCAATTAGAACCCTGGACTCGGGGATGATAAAGTCGAAATGTGTACTGGCATGCATTGACATGACGTCAAGATAGTTTGGGTTCCAGGACATGAAGGCATTCAGGGAAATGAAATGGCGGACGAATGCGCAAGAGCAGGTTCGGCCTTGGATGAAGCAGTCTCACGTAGGGACATTGATATTCCCTCAGTTGAGCTGCTGAACATAATTCAGGAGTGGGCAGAGAGGAAGGGGACAAGCAGGTGGTCAACAATTACCACCTGTAGGGTCTCCAAAACTCTATGGCCCTCACTTAGCAGAGTCCTAACTCTAGACAGCTTCTAACTTTTGGGAAGAAATCGTAGGCGCTCCTGGTAGGGGTCTCTGCAATTGGGTCGCTGCAGGAGCTGTTTCGATGAAGAAGAAGAGTCAGCACAGCATTTCCTTTGTGACTGTCCGACCCAGCAAGAGCTTAGGCTTAGACATCTAGGCTCTCGTTTCCTGCGAGATCTAGACTGCCTCAGGGATGCACCGCTGGCTGCCCTAGCAGGTTTTGTGAGAAGTTCTAGGTGGTTCTCAGGAACCAGTACTACGTTTTGAACGGATTGTGTAGGGTATAGTCCTTTGGGCATCACAATGGGCCTTTTATGGCCTCCGAGTGTTTTCTCACTTACTGCGGGCAGCCCTTCTAACCAAACCTAACTTTGGCCGACTTGAATTTGACGCAGTGATACTGTTGTTTTTTTTTAACAGGCTGCCAGTTTTGATTAACAAATCCAACACAATTGGGTCCTAGTAGATCCCTTTGTGTTAGCCGAAAACATCACAAACATCCAAGGTCCTTGTTGGGAATCAAACCCACGACCTCTGTACCAATAGGCTAGCATCGCTACCAATCAGCCACAATGGCACCAAGTGATACTGTAAAATGTTCACCATTTTGATAGAAAATTTTCACAATTAAAAATTCTTTGTTCAAAAGTGCAGCATTTCATGGCTAAAATATCCGAACTTTTTACTAAAAAAAATATATTAAAGGATGTCAGCTCAATTCTTGAAATTTCATCATTTGACAGCTGATTTATTTCCTAACTTCAAATTTGTTCATCCAGTTCGAAATCGCCCAAGAGATTTCAACTTAAGTTTGAAAAAGCACACCATTTTTTTTTCTTTTTGCTTATGTAATGCTCAAATGTGTTTTACGAAATTTTTAAAACTAAACTACAGGATATTTGCTGCATGAAATGTATTTATATAGAATTCCTTAACCCCTTATAAATAAAGAAAATTTTTTAAATAAATTAAATAGATTCCAAAAATCCAAAGTCTTATCTTAGGATCATGCATATTTAAATTCCTTTCAGGCCAATTATTTACAGGATTATCCATCAGTTGCAGTTTGTGAATGTTTCGTTGCAGTTTTTAAATCAGTTGCTTCAGATTTAAGTAGTTGCATTTCACTATTTAAATTTAATAAATCAAATTTAGAAAATACATGCAAACATTTGTAATATACATATTTATTTATTTATTTATTTCATTATTTATCTTGCGCTTAAGCCGTTTCATATTCTGTAAAATTTTTGTTTAAATTATTTCACATGACTTACAATGAAATCCTTTCTTGTAATATTTACCCGCTTACACTTTAAGGACTTCGTATAAAACTGTAAAAGAAAACAATGCCAGTATGTGTATTCTACTACTTTAACACACACACAAACAAACACCATAGTGTTCGTAATGTGAATGTTTAGACTGTTATTAAAATATTTTCCATTTTATTAAAGAGTTAAAAGAGTTTTCTTCCTTAAGAAGCCCTTTAATTTACTGTAGTTGTTGTTGTTTGCAGCCTGCGGTACGAGTGAGTGAGCGGTTCTTAGGCATCACTCATCTCATCAAATCAAATCACAACAAAACACATTAGACATCTAAATACAACAATTGCAGTTGCATTGTTGTGCATACAACGAGAATTTCTCAAAGCTGAAATATCAGTGTAAAGAGTTAAAATAAACAAATATTGAATTTAGGGGTTTTCTAGTGTTGGGGTGATGAGTTCATTTCCACAAAAAAAAAAGGAATTAATGATTCAGTGGTATTTATTTTTGTAAACAAAACTGCCTGACAACGACTGACTGCATGTGTGCACACATTAACAGAGCCACCGTCATACAGACGGACTGACTGTTTTGATGCCATAAAAGTATTAAACTATTTATTTGTTCTTGCTGTGTTTCTTGTTAATCATTTGTTTAATTAATGGTATGATGTTTTTGAAAGTATTCTATTTTTTGAAAATAAATACAGAATTATTATTTCTAAGTGTACCGAAATACAAATTTCACCTAAATTTTAAAATAGTATTTTTGGTTTAAATATCTGAACTGTTTCTAGCATTCGTGAACGGAATTGTTTTCGATTGAAGTATAATATCGATTGCTCTTAATATATATATATATATATATATATATACATACATATATATATATATATATATATATATATATATATATATATATATACATATATATATATATATATATATATATATATATACATATATATACATATATATATATATATATATATATATATACATATATATATATATATATATATATATATATATACATATATATATATATATATATATATATATATTCTTGATCAGTGATGAAATCTAAGGCGATCTAGCCATTTCCGTCCGTCCGTCCGACTGTGGAAATCACCATTCAGTCTAAACGAAAAGAGCCAAACCCTTGAAATTTAGATAAATTTTAAGGAATAGCACAGGTCAAGTTCGTAAATGGGCTGAATCGAGTCAGAGGGAAAACAACATAATTTTTAGTTTTTTTTTTTTTGAAATCTTGTTAAGGAAATAATGATCTATTTTTATGTCAAAGAAAGTGAAAAACAGAAAATCATAATAATAAATTTTAGGATCCCGCCTCCTTTATTGGGCGTTGCAGTAAGATATTATATACAAAAATAGTGTAAATATTTAACAAATTGTGTTAGATCCATTAAAAATAAACCCCCTTATTCATAAAAATTATGACAGTCTAATAACAGCGTAATAAAACAAAATTTCATGTGAAATTTGCTCTATTACACTCTTATAAGCCTCTCATAATTTTTATGAATAAGGAGGAAAATGTCTGATACGAAAACAGGGATGGCCTTTATGGTCAACCGTTTTCCATATGGTTTTTTACATGATGTTTCAAGCAAAAGCGAAACGCAAAGCAAACAAATTTTACTTCACGTTAAATTTAAGCACAAGAAAACACTAACCAAATGTCATACAATTATTTTAATACTTCTTTCAAATACTTGTAATCAATTCCTATAAAAACGCTAAAAACTATATCAAATAAATAAATACATAATAAGTAAAACCACCACAAAACAGCTAAATTACTGTCGCCAGTAATTGTACAAACGCCAACCGGATATGATTTTGGTATGATAACTTGAATATAGATTTACACATTTCACATTTACACATTAACTATTCCATAACAATTGTTGATTTAGCCGAGTTGTTGAATTTTAATTTGTCTATTACAATTCTGTCAAATAAAACGGCAGATAAAATCACACAAATCAACTCCCTTAACATTCGAACTATAAAAGGGCATCTAAGTGAAGGGTGTGAAAGTGTCTATGAGACATTTGTATTGTGTAGTTGTTGTTGGTGGTGGTCTCTTCGAATGCGTGCATTGAAAGGCTAAAGAACACAAAAACAGTTCGGCCTCATGTTCCCCATACAGCAGGCAAGAGAACAAGAGAACAAAAGCTGCAAACGGCCTCCACTTAAAATCTTATTATACTGTCGGTTGCAAACATTTGACTTTATTAAAATCATCAGCATCAACAACACTTAATGCTGCCTAAGTAAAAATCGAGTTAATATCAGATAAATACATTTTATACACTAAGAGAATATGTACTTTAATTTGCTGTTTAATTTTATTTATTTATTTTTTATTTTTTTTTTTTTTGCAATTGAAACAGTTTTTTCATATTACAATTAGAGAAACGGCAAAAACTCTTGTACGCTTCAGAGGTAGCTTATAAATTTTTAATACCATTAAAATCAAGCCATTTTTTTTCGGTGTAAATTACTTCACAAAGAAAAAATTTCTTCTTGTGAGCACTTTACACAGATTTTAAGAGATTACAAATTGTCTGCACTCCTATCTCAAGTTATGAAACATTCGGTATATACAAAAAAGTAGGTTATCGAATTCGGGGAAGGCTAATTTTAAAAATCCGGGTTTCTTTCTTTTTATTAAAAACCGATTACAGTAACCGGTTTCCGAATAGTTCAAATACTTCCAAACAAAATAACCGGGTTGGCGATAAGCTCGAAAACTTGGCTTTTTAGAAACCCACTTTGAAATATTAATTCGAAATATTCGAAATGAAATCGAATATTCGAAGAACAGTAAATAACTTCTAAACTTAAATATTCGAATTTGTTCTGGGGCAAATAAAAAACAGCATGTCAAATAACTTGAAAACCGTGCTTTTTTGAAAACCGGTTTAAAATATTAGTAAAATTAGAAAAACCCGGTTTTTTAATAATTCGAAAACACCCATTAGCTCAAAATCGGTTCTTTTTTTAAAAAACCAGTTTAAACAGTTTGAAAAATTGGCAAAACCCAGTTTTTTTTAATAATTCGAAATCACTCATTTCAAAGATCAGTGGTATCACCCGATTATTGAAAAAATCGGAATGAAATAACTCTTGAAATATAAAATATTCATTTTAGCCGAATAATTCGGGACGAAAAAGCCGGTTTCTCGAATATTGCGAAAACCGTGCTCTTTAGAAAACCGGTGTAATAAAGCAGAAACTAAGAAAAATCCGGTTTTTCGAATTCGAATTCGCAAGCACTCATTTCAAAAATTAGTGTTGGCATTATCCGATTATTTAAAAAATCTAAATGAAATAACTTTGGAAATATACTTTGAAATTGTCGCTTTAGCCGAATAATTCGAGACAAAAAGCCGGTTTGTCGAATATTGCGAAAACCGGTGTAAAAAATCTGGAAATTTAGAAAAACCCGGATTGTTAATCATTCGAAAACATCCATTAGCTAAAAACCCGTACTTTTTTGAAAATCCGTTTAAACAAATTCGAAAAATTAGCAAAATCCGGTTTTTCGAATAAATTGAAAACACTAATTTTAAAGATCAGTACTGGTATTACCTGATTATCAAAAAATCTAAATGAAAAAGCTTTTGAAATATAAAATATTTAAATTATGTATGAATTTCTATTTTAATAGTGAACCTTTATTTATGTAAATTGTATTACAGGATGTTAATTTTCTCAACAGGCTATAACTTCAAATCTGCGAAACTTCAAATTATTTTTTATGTTTATTTTTTTAATAAATGAACGTGATTACATTCCAGCGGTTGTTGTCATTACTGTCGTGTATATGGGAATGATTGCACTTTTCTGTGTCCTTCATAGTTCAACTTACATTTCTGTGTCATAACCAAGATAGTAATGGTTTTCTTTTAAATCTTTAATCAAATTCAAATGTCCATATAAAAAAAGTCCAGCTTATGATGTGAGTCCCAATCCTGTTTCCCCTTTGGAATTACACAACTAATAGGAAAGTTATAACACAAAAGCACACATGAGAGCTGGTGGTGAAATGCACATACACATGCTTGTATGTATGTATGTGCATATATTTTTTAGCTTACAACACAAAAATCCATTTACAAATAATACTAAACAACAAAGTTAATTTAATTTTAAAATTCAATCTCAGAACTAAAACAAAAACTGTTGGATTGGGAACTAAACTTTTTTAGCAAATTTTTTTTCCCTCATTTTATTCGCAAAACAACGTAAAAATTATTTAAAAAAGAATAGCGTTTACAAACGAAGGAGAAACGAAAAATAGCAAAGAGTGCCTTAAGTTCAAAGGACCAAATAAATTCGCAAACTCACATTCAAGTGACTGGATATACTCGTATACAAAGTACACAGAGTCAGTGTGACCGTTGAAAAGATAGAAAATTTTTTGATACCAAAAAAAAAAAATTGGGAAAATCTTTGAAGCTAAATTATTATGGCATACCGAAAAAGTCAGTTTGGTGTGAAGTTTTGACTGGTGGCGTCATCGGTCCATATTTCTTTGAGAACGTCTTTGGCCAGGTCTCCTTTGCCAATTGTGACAGCTATAGGTGGACGATTATTCATGATGATCTGTGTACCAACGAAATGTGGTTTCAATAGGACAGCACAACGTGCCACGCTGCTCTTGCCACATTGGATATTCTATACGAATATCATGATCAATTCATGTGGAGGTGGTGTGAACCGGCCACCGAGATCATGAGGTTTGATCCCATTAGACTTTTTTGAGGAGTTCTCCCAAGTCGCAGGTGTAAGCGAATAAGTGATAAACAACAGCGTTCCTCAAAGCCAATATAACCCATGCCATCGATCAAATTTAGCCTGATTTATGCGCCAGAGTCATGGAAAATTTAACATTTCGGATGCTCTCCAACCAGAGAAGACGTGGCGATGTTATATTCCAGAGAAGACGTGGCGATGTTATATTCCACATATAATGGCATCAATGGATCTTTCAAACGAATAAAAATTTCGATGATAGTTCACAAACACTTTTTTTACTTAAATTTAAAGATAGCAAGCACTTAATGAACGACCCATTACAAGAGCAAAACAGAATATATTTTTAATGGAAATTATAACAATTTTTTCGTTGTAAACTCAAGTTTATGCTTGATTTTTTTTAATAAAAAAAATCTGTATATCTATCTATCTGTGCTATTTCCATCACCTCTACTGCACGTGTAACAAAAGTTCGAAAAGAAATCAGAAATTATATTGACCCAGGAAAAATACAGGGAAAATGTATATTTTTTATTGGTTAAACAACAGCGTTACGACTGTTTTCCAATCTGAGAAGGAAGAAAAAACAAAAAAAAAAGGAAAATAAAAACAGATTCCTTTTTCTTAATTTTTATTTTTTTCCCTATTTACCCTTAGGGCTTGTGCAAATAAAAAATCATCGATTACAATACATGCGTCCGTTTTTCATTTTTATGTGTGTGTGTGTGTGTGTTACTTTTTTATTTCAAATTCGTTGTGACACTTAAGTAAACACATCTAAGCATGCAAACAGGTACTCGAGCTCAAATTAATGCATACATACATATTCTAATACTACATACACGACCATGAATGCATGTGTGTTGGTTTTATTTGTAAAAACAAGAGGAAAATTCTATTAGCGACTTTAGTCCTTTGCACACATGATTAATTATTGACTAATTTCTATGAACATAAAACACAAGATGTAGACGATATGCATGTGTGTATGTATGCACGTTGTTGTTTGTATGTGTGTTGACTTAAATAAAATGTGCTTTTGTATGGGATACATACACATTTTTTGCTTAGCTAAACTATGGCTTTTTTTATTTATATTTCGAACACCATAAGCTTCTTTTGAGCACCGTACACATGCACAAGCGCTTACTCCGCCTTGCACAATTGTTTGATTTTCGTAGTCCCAATTATTTCAAATAATTAAATCATTTTGGATTCTAAGAAAACTTTGTAATCGATACAGTCGAATTCTGTTAAGGGGCGATGAAAAATTTTCTGTTAAAAAATTTTTTTTTTTGTTAAACGAATCGCTGTACAAAACGAATATATGATTGTAAATATCACTAGTGAGCGACTCATTCATCATTCGCCTTCTGGCGTCAATCTCCTTCAGGCTTGGCCGGCTGGTGAACGAGAAAGAATGGTTAATGCTGCTATCATCCGCGAAGGATTATATTGGGTTTGAAGTTCGACATAGAAGGTCATTTATAAAGATGAGGATGAGAGTAGGAGATAGAACAGAGTCCTGCGGTAGCCCTGAATTCACCTTGAATTCGTTTGATTTTTTCAATTAATTATGATATCAGCCACAAATTTTTGAAGATCATAATTGTAGAGTTACAAGAGTCCTAAAAGTAACAAAATTCGCACATTCTATTGAAAGCTCGATCGCAGTAGGCCAGAATTGACCAGCTGATCATTCATTCCATCTCATCGCCATGATTTCGATTAACCCTCCGATTAGTGACAGTTCTGAACTTCACGGCCGTGTGAAAAGGTTCCTACGGACCTTTTTTGTAAATCATGTTTTTTTCATAAATTTTTTTTTTTTTTTTTTTATCTTGGACCAGCACTCAGGGGATGACCCCTATATATGCAATGCATTGCGCCGGAACTGAAAACGAGGGAATAGTATTGAGGGGACAGATTAGGAAAGATGAGAAGATAGACAGTTGTTTTTGTAGCTATTTCAACCTTTTACTTCGCCGGCTAATTTTTGCTACAGGGCCGACGAAGGTGGGTGCTGTTACTCTGCTTTTTAGTATATGATAGTGTCAGTCGCTGCCAATTATGTTCAGTGACCAGTAACTATGCCTTCATCATTGAAACAGGCTGGCAACAACTAACACAATCACGCACTAATGCTGATCAGAAGAATTCAACACAATATTCCATGACTCAGCGCGGGCTCGAACTCACGACTTTCCGCTTCATAGCCTCGTGTTCTACTACTTCAGCCAACAGCACCCACAAAACTAAACTGTTTATAACTAAATTCTATATACAAAAATATTTTTTTCAATTTTAAATTTTTTTTTTTTTGCCTGAATTTTCTTAAGAATTGAATTTTCTTCAGAACATGTAAATTATGTGTTGAAACAATAAAAAAAATTATAATGATGCCCAAAAACATGCATTTATTAGTGAAATTCAGTACAAGGTCCATACGGACCTATTCACACGTCCGCGTACTATTCTCACTAAAACCTCAATAACTCTTAAAGTAATGATCCGATCGGCTTGATTTTTTTCCAAAAGATGCGCAACAAAATACTCTTGGAATACAGAGTAACTTTGGGGTTGTACTGGCCGAAGTAGGAGTAATTTAAGTTTGAAAGGCAAAAAGGTCCCTAGGGACCTTCTCACTCATCGGAGGGTTAAATAAAAAAAAAAATCAATGAGTGTTCGAACTGACGGGCGATGTGTTAACACCTTTTTGTTTATTTATTTTATATTAAACCCACAAAAAACAAAGAGAATGCAAAGCAACAGACAAATGTACATACATACATTGTTATGTTTGTACATAAGCTACATACGTTGCTGTCTTGCTATCTCATTTTTATATATGTACATATAACCACTTCACTATTCTCTTTGCTATGCATAAGACAAAACCGAAGATCAACATAAAACACTTTTTTAATATTACTCCAAATTAATACTCCGAATTAAAACACTTAAATCTCCGCTCGCCGATATCGGATTGCCTTGATTTTTGGCCTAAACTCTTCGTCGAAACCCGCACTAGCGTTTTAATTCAAAAATTAATAAAATCGGCTATGAATTTCCGGAGAAAATCGCGTGGGAAAATTATATGAAAATCGCCCAATAATCACTTTCAATACCGACTGCCTAGCAACAACAACAAACAAACAAAGTCTTACACTTACACTTGCGTATGTATTGAAACTGATAGTTTACTGCCCTAGAGGCGCGCGTATAGATGTTAACACATCAAAAATTTTTAACATAATATTTGTTTCCAATTCCAGTTGCATTCTTATGATATAATTTTTTTTATATGATACCCAATTTTCCCCGTTAACAGGTAAACAATTATTTGAAGTTTATATAACTTAACTTCATATTTTCAAAGCTCTGCATCAATTCTGTTTGCCAAAAAAAGGGGGTTCTACTCTTGACAAGAATTGTTATATGGATTTATTGTTGTTTTTATACATACATACACACACATATACATTCATATGTATGTATGTTTGCATATGTACATATGCTCTTTATTTACAAATGTGGTTACTAGAATTTGTCAAAGTTCATGTACAATATATTTACTCATACACCAGCACACTGCCAATTATTTAACTAGAGAAAGTCAAGTTGTTATGTGATGCCGGGCACGGTTGGAATTAATGATTATTATTTTCTACCGCCTTGGAAAGCATCTTAACTCCAATTCTTTTTAACTTATTGCGACTTAAAAATTTTAATTTGTTTCGAATTGCATGATTGAGAATTTTCCAATTATAAATTCGATATTTTGCATTTTTATTTGTCGGATGTTTACCTACATTCAGAGAACTGCTATTTAATTCAACACAAAAATTCCCCGTGCAGTTAAATTTCGAACTAAATACGTTTTGGAATAATCACAAAACTAGTGGCAAGAAGAATGTTATGAGAATTAATAAAGCATTAAATTTTTGTTAATGGCAATAATTCAAAAGATATCTTGTCAATAATAAAAAACTTTTATTGAAATATCAATAGAGCCCATAATTAAACAGAGTAAGTACTCTAGGAGAAATGTTACACCAACTGTTCTGAACGTGACTGCCCTATAACCGGTGACGATACAAAAAGTTCCTTAATCGTGACTGATGACAAGAGCACATATCGCAAAAGTAGACTACAAGTGCTTCCAAAATTCCTTCAGTCCTTCAGTAACATTGAAAGATTTATATTTTTTAAGTCATTCGGAAGAAAAAAATATTACATAAAGGGTGTTTTTATAAGAGCTTGCTGATTTGAAATTTAAATAAAACACATGCCAAATTATGAAATGGCCAAAAAAAAAAAAATTTAATTGGTAGATAATTTCTTGTCATTTAACATTTAAATATAATTTCGGGCATATGGCCACCACGACTATTTTGCACAAAGGTCATTCTGGAGGTCGAATTTTCGACCACCTTTTCTAGCATTTGAGGGCGTATTTTAGCAATGACACGTTGAATACTGGTTTCCAAAGCGTCAATCGTTGCTGGTTTATCCACGTAAACCAATGATTTCAGGTATCCCCACAAAAAATAATCGAGTGGCGTCAAATCACAATCCGAACGCGGAGGCCAATTCACCGGTCCATTTCTCGAAATAATGTTGTCGTTGAAATGTTCTTTAAATAAGTCCATTGTTTCGCCCGCAGTATGACAAGTGGCACCATCCTGTTGAAACCACATTTCGTTTACATCCATATCTTGAAGTTTTGACACCAAAAATTCATTGATCATGATTCTGTATCGATTTCCATTCACGGTAACGCGTCGTCCTTCCCCATTTTTAAAGAAATAAGGACCGATGATTCCACCAGCCCATAGACCGCACCAAACAGTACATTTATCGGGATGCATTGGTAATTCTTGAACGCCGTGTAGATTATCTTATTGACACATCCATTCAACCAAAAATGCGTCTCATCACTGAAGAGCATTTTGCGGTAAAAAGCGGATAAAAATTTTTAATTGAACACTGTTTTTGAAAACAAATTTTCACGATTTGGAAGCGTTGTTCTGGAGTTAACCTGTTCATGATGATTTGCCAAACAATACTGAGTAGAGACGTCACTTTAAACTGTTAAAACAGCTGTCAAACAACAGAGTGATTCGTATAAAAAAAAACTTCATAAAAAACACCCTTTACTAGCTGCGTGGACCCCGGCATTGTTGCCCGGGTTCCCCAACTATTCGACTTTGTACAAAAAGTTTTCATTTAATTCTTTGCACCTCCACGTTCTAGAAAATTAAAAACTGTTTTGATGTATTTCTAATATAAATATTTTTATTTTACTTAAATATTTTCTGTGGCCTTTTCTTTGATATTTTCCTGACATGTCGACTTCATTATACTGATAACTTGTGCCAAGTTTCGTAACTTTTGGTAATAAAAAAAACATTTGGGGAGGAAATATATTTTCAGGTTATATGGGCGGGGGATACAACTTAAAATATTTCTTGACTAAGTTTTTTTTTTTTCTTTTTTAATCTTGGACCAGCACTCAGGGGATGACCCCTACATATGCACTGCATTGTGCCGGAACTAGAAAGCAGGGGATAGTATTAAGGGGCCAGATGAAAAAAGATGAGAAGTTAGAAAAATGTTTGTAGCTATTTCATTAACTTTACACAAACTTAATATGGCTTAAATAACCACTCTTATTGTGTTTCATATTCTACAAATTGTAACAACTTAAAGCTCTTAACACATAGACGACAGCAGACAGCAAGCAGCAATATGTCAAAAATAAAATCCATGTGTATAAATGAAAATGATTATTTTGAGGGCAGCACAGCAGCAGGACTGCACAACAGCATTTGCTGCTGCTGTCAACTTAGGCTATTTTCCATTTTGACGGGCAGCAATAAACAAATATAGTGTTGCCATTATGTATATAAATTGGAAAAATAAGAACAACAACGTTTTTTTTTAATATTAAACATAAAAGAACATTACAAATATACAATATAGAAATAAATTTATGTGTTTTTATAGTTTTTCGTGATATTATTACATTTTTTGTCAATAACTTTAATTTTGTTCATTATACAATATACATACATGCGGCATCCCTGTTGTTATGTTGTTGCTGTCTTCAAAATAATTATGAAGCTGACTTCATAGCAGCATTTGAAGTTGGCAGCATTTGAAGCCGTGAAGTTGTGAAGTCTGCTGTCGTCTATGTGTTTAGAGCTTAAAGAAGAAAAGCTAACATTTTCTTTAGTCTATTACAAAATGTCCGATCTGAAGGCGAAAAACACCAAACGCGATAAGAGTGAATATCCTTAGCTTATTACCCGAAATTAACCTTAATTCCTATTATTCAAGAAATTTTTTATTAAAAAACATTAATAAAAAAAATTAAAATTTGCCATATTATCACAAAATTATCACTTTGTTAATTTTCAGAAAAAAACCGTCAAAATGAAATAAATGTAAGAATTTGTGCTTTTTCCTAAAATTTAATTTCTTTTCTCAAGTGATGCGCAGTGTATATTTGCCGATTTCATAAAGTTTTCGAAAATTTTATTTGTCGCATATGTGTAAATATGTATGTAAAAAATTCATTAGGGTAATTTGTTTCAAACTACAATTAATTCATTACAATATCGACACCTTTTTGCAAATGTATCGTAAACGCCAATTTTTGCGAAATTGACTTTTTGATGCAAAATTGTTGTAACACCTATAACTCATCACCTGGTAAAATATTATAACTGTATTCGATATAGGTATGTCGGAAACTTAGTTTAAATTTTATCGTATGTGACAGCACATATTTTGGTGACAGCAAATATATCGTATGTAACATACGTACATATAGCATTGCAATTTATGTGTGGTGACATTTCAACCAATTTAAAAAGAATGTAAGTGGATGAGATCGATGACGTTTCACATTCGATATCTCTTCTTTCTTCTTATTTGTTTTACAGTTATTTCTATTCATTATTCATTTTTGTGCTCATAATTTTCTGTGAAAAGAGTTAGTTTTAGCAAGTCATTTAACTAGTGTGGATACGAAAGTTTAAAAAGAAAAAAAATGTCAACGTCTCCAAAAAATGTAAGATCATTATTATTTATTTGTGTTTAATAATTAATATATTGTGTGAATGTGATGTTATATATATGTGTTAAACAAATAGTTGATTTTATAGTGATAATGTGTTATTTATTATATTTATATATGTATATAGATTGTTAAAGGCCTAGTTCCCTACAGTAATAGCGATGATTGTGAGGAGGAGCGCTGCGTTGGTAAGCGCGGACACAAAAAAAACGCAAGACCAAGATTAGCACACAAAATATGAGAATGGTACTTGCTAATCCGTGCTTAAAAAATATGTGCAAAAACGATTGCCTAAAAGTAACAGAAATTGAACGTTGTCACATAAATGAACACTACTGGGGAATGCCAGAAGCAAGGCGAAATTTGTGGCTTCTCTCTTGCATCAAACCAGTCCACATACGGAGAAGAAGACCTTGTCAAGAACCCAATAGTGAACATAGATGAGATCGTTCCTACAAATATTATTTAATATACAATGGTGAAGCTATCAAAGTCTGCCAAAAATTCATTTTAAGAACTTTAAATATTTCGCAAATGGTGGTAAGGCATGCATTGTTAAAAGAAAGTGGAGCTAAACAGCGGCGAAAGAGAGTGGCACATAATAAAACAAATGAAGAACATATAAATTTAGTAAAAAAATACATTGAAAAAGTGCCAGCTGTACCGTCGCATTACTGTCGTAGCAAATGCAATAAAGTATATATACCCCAGGAGTTTCGAAACGTGGCCAATCTATACAAATGTTATGAGCAGTATCTCAAAGAGCAGGACTTAGGAAGCAGTATTGTGTCATTAAATATTTTTAGAAAAATTTTCAAAAATGATTTTTCCATTGGATTTCATTTACCCAAGAAGGATAAATGCATCACATGCGAAAATGTGAAAAATCTTAATGCGGAAGATAAAGAAAAGGTTTTAAATTCAGATGCACTTAAAATTCAATTAAAAATTAAAGACGAAATTAAAGGAATTTTTCTAAAAGAACAAACGAAGACAAAATCTAACCCACAATTTTTATGCGCTAGTTTCGACATGCAAAAAGTATTAAATACGCCATTTTCGAAAAATGTCACACTATTCTACTCCCGGAAATATGCCTATTACAACTTAAGCGTGTGTGAAAGTGGGACACGAAATGGCTTTTGCTTCTTGTGGGGTGAGCGGGATGGTAAACGAGGATGCAACGAAATATGCACAGCACTTTTGAAGTACCTCTTAATTTTGGACACCAGAAAAACCACCATGGAACTGAGTCTCTATTGCGACAGCTGCGCTGGTCAAAATAAGAACAAGGCTGTACTGTCGATGTTGGCTTATTTTTTAAATTCCTCCAAATGTTTGAACCAAATTACAATAACTTAATTGCTTCCTGGTCACACTATGATGCCAGTAGATTCAGTCCATAGCACAATCGAAACTTTTGTAAGAAATCGAACCATATGGGCACCTAGTGAATGGCCCACCGTTATCAGAAATGCTAGAACAAATCCATGGGGTTATGAATGCATTAAACTGAGCCATAACGATTTTTATAATTGGAAATTGTTTGCCGATTCATTACTTCCCATTAACATTAAGTTAAATATAAGCACACTGCGTATCGCAACCTTAAAGAAAACCCCTGTTTCAATAGAGTTAAAGTATAACTATGTTGAAGATTTTAATAAAAAGAATATAAATAATCTTAATTTTAACCATAACCTTAAATTACTATACCTTAACCAATTAAGCATATCATCAAAAAAATATATTGACCTCAAAAATTTATGTACTAAGAACAGTATTCCCCCTATATATCATAGTGAGTACCTAAATCTTCCCCATTCCAATAAAATTAAAGATACTTTGCAAGAAACGGACAACGAAGATTGAATTCAGTTTACTATAATAATAATTCACTTCATTTAAATAATTTACTTCATAATATAAGTAAATTTCGTTTTAAACTTTTCTTTGCTCTAAAAAATATTTTATTACTGAAAAAATGTAACTAACTTAATTTAAGTAACTGCTATATTGAAATAAAGGTTTTATTTTGCTATTTTCATCGTTATACAATTTTGTTTTGATTTACTTTGATCGGTAATATTTTTGTCAATTTGTTGTATGTTACACATTTTGCGCCCAAGCTGCCAAAACTTGAAGTGCCAAAAGTATCGTATGTGACAAAAATTTAAATATATCGAAAAATACTGCACATTTTACAAAAATTTTTTTTTTTTAAATTAAAGAAGTCTATTAAAGGTATGTATTAAAAATTGGCTGCGACATTACCACCTAAACCGCAGGAAATCAAATAAAACCTTTTCCTGTAAAGTTTAGTTTTGTAACATACGATACATTTGCAAAAAGGTGTCGATATATGCCACGACTTTTTCTATGAAAAAGATATAATATTATTATTAAAATTTCTATTAATATTAATCATTTTAGTTTTTAGAATTTTCTTCGCTGATGCTTTGTTGACCCAATCAAAAAATTTGGATTTAATGCTTCTTGTAGTTTAAAAGTTAACATCAATCAGGTTGATACAGTTCTCGTATCATTTTTCACAATAAAATTTGTGTAAATAGGAATTGTTTTCACATTCAACTAAGCCACCTAATAAGTGGTGACAAACACAATACACATGAGCACTGATGATGAAAGGGTTGCGTCTTTCGAAAACAGCTGTTCTGCTCTGCTGTGTAAGTTGAATAACAAAACTGATGTTGACTTGCCTTCGTGCCTTGGAATATTTATCATGTCTTTCTGAGATTTAAAATTTCTTACTACATAAAAGTTATGTTTTTTGCTTCTGCTGTAAAAAAAAACTAAAAGTGTAGGGCGTAAGTTTTGCGTTTCAGGTGACGATTTGTAAGTATATTTATTTCTCCTCCAAAATTACTAGCACATCTATTTTTGTTTTGAAATTAATAAATTGATCATTACGTCTCAAATTTAATTTCACTGGAAATGAATGGCCCTAATGTGAATATATATTTAAATATGTGTGCGTCAAGGATATTGTATATGAGTTAATAAAAGGATTCTACCATCTTAAACAATTGTGTACACGTTATATGTATTTTACTACGGGTCTACTATCGTATGTTGCAGTTATATACACTTTAGATTAAAATATTTTTAAACAATAGACTTATTAGATTTACGTATAAATACTCGTAACGTTACTAATACTTTAGGATTTCTGTTCGCTTTTGTAATCTTTATTAATATTAAACTTTCATAACCTGCTGCATATTAAAGTCAGTTGCTTAAATCATTTACGTTTAATATTGAAATTTCATGTTACTAAAGAATGGATGCATTAGAATACCAAATCGATTAATATATTATGCGGTTTTAATCGATTTTCGTTTAATATTTAATGTTACAATTTTGTTAATTTTATTAACCGGTAAACCCAACAATTTACAGAAATTAATCAAGTGCTGGTCCTATTAAAAAATATATATTATTTTTGTACCCCCCCATAAAAGAATTGGAGGGTATATTTATTCACTTTGTCATTCCGTTTGTAACGCAGCGAAATATCTATCTGAGACCCCATAAAGTATATATATTCTTGATCAGTGATGAAATCTAAGACGATCTGAGCATGTCTGTCCGTCCGTCTGTGGAAATCACGATTCAGTCCAAACAAAAAGAGCCAGACTCCCGAAATTTGGTATATATATATATATATATATATCTTGAAGGATGGCACACATCAAGTTCGTAAATGGGCTGAATCGGACCAGAGGGAAAAGAGTTCGCCTAAGAAGAGCTAAACCAACCTCTAATAAACAACATAATTTTTAAAGTTTTTTTTTGTAATTTTATTAAGCAAAGAAGCTCCCGCCATAAAATCAAACAAATTAATTTTTGAACCCCGCCCCCCGTAGTGGGCGTTATTATATGCAAAAATAGTTTAAACATTTAACAAATTGTTTTATTTAAGCCTACACTCCTTTAAAATAAAATTTTTAAGCTTTAATGACAAAGCTGAGACGTAACCTGGTACTCCTCTGCCCTACCCCCTCCTCCCCCTTTGCTCCTAAATGACCCTATAAAAAAATATAAATACTTTAAATAAATTTTACATTTTATTATCCCAAATATTTATTTTTAGAGTTTTATGGCTAAGGTGAAATGTCTCCCCCACCGGCCCTTGCCAGAGAGGCACCCACAAAATACAGTTTTAATACCCTCCAAAAAGAATTGGACTCTATAAAGTATATATATTCTTGATCAGTGATAAAGTCTAAGGCGATCTAGCAATGACCATACGTTCGTTTGTGGAAAACATGATATTGTCTATTTTTGAACCCCGACCCCTTTAGTGGGCGTTGACGTACGATATTATATCCAAAAATAGTGTAAATATTGAACAAGTTGTATTCCTTAAGCCTATAAGAAGCTGAAATGTTCGCAGGCCGGTCTCCCCCACCGGCCCTTCCCGGAATGACATCTGCCAAAATATAGATTTAAAATTGGCTACAGAGATGTTAAACATTTTAAGTTTACTTTCTAAACATTTGGAGGGTATTTAAAATTCGACACAGTCGAATATAACATTTTTAATTGTTTTCTTTCAAATTAATAACTATTCGTGTTCTTAAAAATTGTTTATTGTGCGAATATGCACAATAAACAATTGCAGTTGTTGCTTGGGATATGTCCTACTGACTAATGGGTGTCTTTTAATTTAAAACAAAAACGTTATATTCGACCGGGAATTAGAGGAAATAAAAGTTTATAAAATATGACCATAAGCTTGATTAATATTGCAATAAAACCTCTATTTTTATTCCTATCAAAATTTACATTTTTATGGTATTTGGCTTAAGTAAACAAAATGAAAATTGATACTAACACGGTCGCTTCCACTGTGTTGGGATGAACATGGCTGAGACACCTTTCTATTAGCATAAAAGCAATTCACGTATTAAATAATATTTTATATCAACGTGCAAAATAGGGACTGAGATAAGTTAAAAATGTTGAGGATCAGGTTGCGTCTCAGCTTCGTCATAAAAGCATAAAAATGCTATTTTTAAGGAATGTTGGCTTAAGCAATATAATTTGTTAAATTTTTACACTATTTTTGCATATAATAGCGCCCACTATAGTGGGCGGGTCCCAAATATTAATTTTTTGGATTTTATGGCTCCAACTTTAACGCTTTGGACCTTCTTTGACATAAAAATATATCATTTGCTTCACACTATTACAAAAAAAAAAACTTAAAAAATTATGTTTTTTAGAGGTTGGTTTAGTTCTTCTTAGGGAAAACATTTGTGAACTAGATCTTTGCTATATTTCAAGATATATTTATACCAAGTTTCAAGGGTCTGGCTCTTTTCGTTTGGACTGAATCGTGATTTCCACAGACGGTCGGAGGGACGCACGGACATGGCTAGATCGTCTTAGATTTCACCACTAATCAAGAATATATGTATATACTTTATGGGGTCTCACGAGGGATATTTCGCTGCTTTATCATCGCACGGTAATTTTCGCCATTCATAGTTACGTTCTTGCCTTCGTAGTCTTTAAAAAATTTTACACCAACTTTTTGGGATGCTTTGGGAATTTTACAAATGCTTCTGGCTGCTCTTCCCCCCAAATACGGCAATTTTACTTGTCCACGTAGCCATTCCATAAGAAATGAGCTTCGTCTATAAAATGAAAGAAGGCCACGATGCAATTTGTTAACCGAGCATGGATTTTGATAATAAAATTCAATGATCTGCATGCGATGTTCGTCTGTAAGTCTATTCAAGCATAAATTGCAGACGAAACCGAACATAATTAACAACAACATGTGACGGGAAAACAGCTGAGCTGCCAAAAACAGAGTTGCCAAAAAGAAGGCTGCTAGAAAATCACCGCATATTTAATTCATATTTGGTTTTTAAGTCCTGGCAGCATTGCAACATCTTTCACTTTTTATAGCATCCTTTACTCGTTTCAAACTCTTCTTATTAAGTAATTAAAGAATAGAGAAGTACGTCCATAAATATTGTTGTTACCAATTAAGTGTGTTGTTTGTAAGCTTCAGCAGTGTTTTCAACTTCTTTATGCTATTTGGCAAATATGAATAGGAAAGAAATTACGCCTGCTGGCGGTGGTTTGAAAACAAAAAACTGGAAAAACCATAAAACAGAACAATAAAATAAATTAAATATTTATATTATTATGCAAACAAGAAAATTTTAATTAATGGGTTAAATTGTTCGACAAAATGACTTAATAAATTTTGTTATTATTAACTTAATTAACTATGAATATAATTTTTTCGTTTATTTTACAGGAAAAACAAAAGGAACTTTTGGAAAAAAACGCTGTTCCATGGAAGTCAATGCTGATGCGACAGGAGGCAATGTAATAAAGGAAAAAATTAAATGAATGTAGCATGTAAGTATGCAACATGTGTTGCAATATGAATATTAATTAATAATTTAAATATTAGTTACTAAATAACTGTTAAGAATAAGCAGGTACAAAGTATTATGCATAAGTAGGCTGCGTAACCGGTTCAGGTAAAAAATGCAAGGTGTGGAATATCACCAAGTTAATTATCATATCCTCGGGGTAACCATAATCATACAGAATACGACAATTTCGTTAGTACCTGCCATGACGGCCTAACCCGCTGATGAATCCACTTACAAACGAATAACGCATACAGATTATCGATTTATATTATCGAAATTCATGCTCGGATATGAAAGTGCATCGTTCACTTCATCCATTTTATAGGCGAAGTTCATTTCTGGTTGAATGGTTACATGAATAAGTAAAATTGCCGTATTTGGTGTGAATAACAGCCAGAAGTATTGCAAGATCTGGCATCCCAAGAAATACACTATTTGGTGTGGTTTATAAACCGGTGGCATCATTTTTCAAACACGTCGAAGGCAGGAACGTTATGATGACTATAATTTCTTTCCTCCAAAATGGAAGATCTGGGGCCAAAATAACCGCATTCGAGCGAAATTTCCATACAATTTAAATACAAATTTCGTTCGATATCGAGTGCCGTAATTTGCCTCCTGTACTTGGCTGACATGTGATTTCAACAAGGCGATGACACATGTCACACAGCTCAGGAAAAAATGGCCCATTCAAAAGGTGAGTTCAGTGAACAGTTTTGGGTTGATCAATTGGTCGCCTAGATCGTTCTATTTAACACCTTTAGGCAATTTTTTGTGGGGCTATGCTCATGTCCATAGGACAAGATGCACTAGAACAGGGAAAGGCAATTGCAGGGCGTGGCGCCTTTTCATTTACTCTTCTGTTACGTACGTGTGTACACGCATTGTAGAGCTGTAAACAACTTTAATCAATCTAGTTTCAGCATTCAAACAGGCAGGTTGTGTTTATCGCATACTTTAAGAATCAGCGTTGCCAGAAAGCAATGTGAGTCCGATCACAGTTGAAAAATCTTTATGAAAAAAATGTTTGCTGATTCTAGTACAGGGAAAGGCAAGTGCTTTGGCGAAAAGTATGAAGAGATGCGGAAAATTATGAATGACATTCCCTTATGACCACCTGGTGTTTTGTTAACAATTTGAACCACAATTCATTGTGTTCATTACATTCAAACTTTTTGCAAATAATGTCTGTTGGTGAATAATGCAATGAAAAATATATATGTACGTATGTGTATTTGCATTACTCTTTGTCAAATGTCCTACAAAACCTTCTTATTTACACACCATCACTGCATACAGAGCCACAAACATCATTTTGCCCCAATGCCATGCCGATACTAATTTTCTAATATATTGCAAATACCCATAATAAAATTAAGTTAGTTTTTGGAGATTTTAAAGTTTTAATTGGGGAGAAGTGACGAAAGTTGATTGGCAATACCGATTCGTGGTGAGAGCGCAGAGAGTAATAAGTAATACAATCGCAAAATGTAATAGTATAGGTTGCCTTTCCCTGCACTAGAAGCCGATATTGAAGAATTTATTTCTGAGATACCGTGTCCGATATATTGAGAAAAGTGTGAAAATATTGGCAAGTGTATAAAATTACATTATCAGCCATGTCACAAAGATAAGTTCCGTCTGGAAGTGGAATCGATTCCGCATTTTGCTTCTATGGAAAAAGCAGTCCGAAATTTTTTTTTCGGAATGAAACCACTTTAAATTTTCTATGTGTAATTGATATTTTAAGCATTTCATGGTGTACAAAGTACTCATGATGCCTTTTCATTTCTAAATTATGTTGTTTCTTTCTTTATTTTTCTAAAATAAATTTTCTTTGATTCAAATTTAACAAAAAAAAAAATTACATTTTTCTAAATACTTCCTCAAAGATAAAAGAAAATACGGAATTTGTTTATTTAGTGTTGCCGTACTCTTATTCTAGTAAGTAAAAAAAAACTCTAGTGGCAGCACGTAAAACTACGAAAAGGCACAAAACAGAATAATATAATAAAAACAAATTCCCGCAGAAACATCAACATCAACATAAAATTTAAATGAATAATCATGTAAGTATTTTATCATTAATTTTTGTATTTTATATGGTGGTGTTCATATATGCAGTAATATTCAAATTATAACAATTAAGGCCATTATTGAAACTAAATTTACATATAAATATTACAATTAACTTATTGGCAATTAAGAGATAATTGTTTTAATAATGAGTACAATTTCTAATGCAACACTGTCAGAATTGTGTTCAGTGGAAAGCTTTTACAAAAGTGAAAGCTTTTATAACGAAAGTACTTATTGAATACACTTAAGCGGCATGGCCACACATCAAACTGACGTTGTGAGTGAAAAAACTAACAACTATTGTTTTGATGTGAGTTTGAAGAATATCAAAAAAATTTAGATTTTCACTCTCAAACTGAATTTTACCAACACAAACACAAGTTTGAAGCATCAGTTAGGTGTGTGGCCATGCCGCTTTAGTCGAAATTTGACTAATGTTGTTGGCTGAAGTAGTAGAACACGAGACTATGAAACGGATGGCCCTGAGTTCAACCCGCGCTGAGTCATATGAATATTGAAATAATTTTTTTCCGTTTTTTTTCAGTCGTCAAATGCTAATTGTCGTAGCAATATTGAGTATGTATGAACACCAAAAATATATTGTCAATTAACTGGATATTGTTTCAATTAAAAACGCATTTGTGAACACAGTATTAAAAACATTTTTAAACATATTGCCTTTCGTAGGGGCTAGCATCGAAGTGCACATCAAGAAAAGCTGGTTTTTTTGTTTTCCTATCTATATTCGTTGTTGCGTTGCCATACTTAATACATAAAAAGTGTCTTCACATTTTTCTGCGGTTTAATAAAACCGAACGGAATCTCTAAAAGCTTAAACCATTCCAATCGGAATCGTAACTGCGGAATCATATCAATTCCGAACGGAGTTCATGACGTGCCTCTATATTTCCAGGAGTGACAAGGAAACATCTGTCAAATTTTCTAATTGTTTTTAGTTATTCCAAAATGAATTCATTCGTGATACGAGTATAAGAAACGTAATTATCACATAGTCGATGAAGAGGAAACAGCAGATTAGCATAGAATATAACAGACAAAATGGATTTCGAAACTAGAGTTGTATCGAATTCGTTTATTCGCTCGTTCGAAAACATTTAAATTCCATTGGTATGATCAAATGTTCTTGCCAAAAACGAGCGAATGAACGTGTTCGATACAAGTCTATTCGAAACAGTTTAGACAACCAAGAAACCCCTCATGTTGACCAATTTAATTTTTTTGTAGTACAATTTTAAGCATCTTATTGAACACCAATATTGATGAAATGTGTATGTTTTAAAAGCAATTTTTATGTAGATATGATCCAATATTAATTCTTAGTATGAAGCAGCAAAGAAATGTTTTACATTTACTTCAAAAGTAAGTACCTGAAAAGTTTTTGTTGAATGACTAAGAAAAGTATCTGAAAAGTTTTTGTTTAATGAATATTACAATAAGAAAATGTTCTTATAGTTGTTCTCTCATATATGAATTGTGTAACGAGTAAAAATATTAGAAAGGAATACAATTTTTTTTTTCTGTAAACTTCAGTAGTTCTAATTAGAAGAGAAAATCACATTTACATATTTGTTCGTATATATTTATTTCAACTGTAAATGTCATAATTAAATTTTTACCACCAGTGTGATCCCTTTTATAATAAATGCAGCAAATTTATAGATTATTTTGTTTAATTAAATAATTTTAGTAAATTGATATATAAAATTGATTATGATATTAATTAATCCTAGAATTTATTAATTTTTTTAAAGATTTGATCCTTTTGAAACAAATTTGTAAATTCTCTGTATAAAATCTGTCTCATCGATTAAAAACTCTGTATAAAACATTTGCGTATAATAAAAATAGAACATGCACACAACAATTGCAGCAGCTGCCGTTGTAATTTGCAGTCGCTTTGTTGTAAATATTTTTCTGCAATTACGCATAAGGAATGCAATGCCACAATTTGATTTGTTAAAAACTATAAGGAAATTACCTTCATCGGCCTGAGTAACAAAAGATATATAGATATTATGTGTAAACAAACATGTGTAAGTGTATGGTATATGTATGTATGTGTAATGAGTCATTATGTGTGAATGAGAGCAGGCATCATTTATTTTGATCAGGATCAAAATCTAAGATTTTGCACAATTTTTTTTTTAAATAAAATATATTACACTTAATTACTTGATTGACAAAGAGAAATTGACCACGTGATGCTGTTGCGGTCGTCTTTATGGGCAGAGATGAGGACAGTAGCACAGCCAATTGCGTATGCAGTCGTTAATTGCCGCCCGACATATTTCGGAACAACAATGAAGTAGAGGCTATGCAAGGCAAAGCGTTGCCAAACTATAAGAAAGATACGTATGCAAAATAGGCTTTTTACATTAATTTTTATTTATTTTTATTTTTTTTACTTAAATACTCAATTTTGATTATTAATATACTCATTTTGAGTGAACAGGAATTAAGTAAAATTTGCGAATAAAAAAAACTCAGCCGCATTTTTAAAGCTTAACACTGATTTCAAAATCAGACTGTAAATGACGGGTTTCAAATGGAACAATCATTCAACAATCATTCAACTTATACAAATGAATTGATAGCATGCTTCTCATTTTTGATTAATTTGTTTATTAAAAATTTCAGAAAATAATGCAAAGCTGTTAAAAAATATAACGAAAGGTTTCAAATATTTCAACCTCCAGTGTGTTTATGAGTTTATATTTTATTAAACTTCTAGTATATAAAATGCGACAATCATTTCTTGTCTTAATTCTAAAACGCCTACGGATTAATGTCAAATACAGGATCAAATGCATGTTCACCACTAAATTTACGCCTGAACGATTCAAAAATCGTTAAATGGAATTTTTTTGGCATAAAAGAAAATAATATCTAAACACAAATACAAATACAACACGATTAACAGCGATGGCGATTATGCTGATAATATTTTCATTAACAGTTGATTTCTGTATGTTATTGTTGTTAATGCACATGAGTGCAAGGGAAAGAGAGAATTAGAGAGTAGAGTGTGTGAGTGTGGCTGTGTAAAAATGTATGTGTATGCACACATGTTTAATAATATTAATAATATCCATGTTTTATACTTGTAAACAATTAAAATTCGTTCATTCAGCCGTTCGTTTATTCGTTCTGTTAGATTATCTTGATCCCTTGATCCTTCATGTACCGTTGGTTTAAATCGCTCTATCGTTCGTTCGCTCGCTCGTTCTGTTGTTTAACGGGGGATAAAAATATCAATGTCATTGCAGGCATAATTTTTTGTACAATTTTATTTTAATATATTCTTTGCTTTTATTAGATCCCTTGATTTTTTTTTCATGCCAAAACTGGATTGATTGGTTTGTCATAGAAATTTCGTATGGCAAATATGGTAAATCTTAAAATAGCTTACACTCAATAAAGGGTGTTTTATAGGTAGATTTGAAACGCACTCCTGGCATTTAATTCAATACATGTTTGTCTGTATGTGTGCATAATTCACTTTGTATGAGGATATAAAATGTGTTTTGGTTACCCTCTCATATTATAGATCGGTTTGTTTTATGAGGGTTTCCCAAACATTTTAGGTTTATGGGAAATTTTGGATTCGTGATTTGGATCGTGTTTAAAATATAGTGCGAGTAATTCATTCCCTGAGTGCTGGTCCAAGATAAAAAAAATCACATCGGTGATAAGTATCAGGGTATTCATTTAATCTGACTTTTGCTTTAATCAGTTAATCGCTCGTTTAATTAACAGCGGTTTTGATTTAAATGGTTTATAATCGTTTTTTTTTATAATTTAAGTAGTTTCAATAATGTATAAATCATTTATTATTATTTAAATTATTTATTAAGAACACTAAAACCAATTCCTGAACTAAAATGAGCAAACAAAAAACAATTCATACATATACATATAAGGCCTAATTCATAAAAAATATTTCATGCTTATAACATCGTTATTTGACATATTTCTATGGGATAATTGTCAAATAAGACGGTTATAAGCATGAAATATTTTTTATGAATTAGGCCTATAATATATATTATATATTATGTATTGATTACAAAAATAACGTGAGATCCTTTCATTAGTTATTTGAGTATTTGAAGGAGCTCCTCTTATAAAATAATTTTGTAGAAAAATAATTTATCTTAAATGTTTAGGGTTTAAGCGAACCTTATTTTTTTTATTTTTATAAAACTTGACTTGTTGGAGCAATCGAAAGCAAGTCATAACACGCAATATCTAATTTCCCAGTCTAGTTTATGGATTTCCATAAACATACATATAAAACCTTCCATTACGCCATCAAAGTCCTGTTTTAATATTTTTTTTTAATTTTAACAGTTCTAACTACTTCGGTTAATTCTGTTAAAACATTGTCTATTACCACGTTTATACGCACGTCTTATTTGCAAATAAAAAAGAAAAATGTTGCCGTATAACTTTTTTATTGCAACTTATTAACGCAATTAACAAGACGTGAATAACGACACTATTTGCAAATAAAAAGTAAGACGTTGCCACTTCGTTCTGTTTCTGTGGTTTGTTTTTTGAGATAATTGTGCAATAAATTGTTTCTTTTTGTATTAATTGCATTGCCAAAAATATTATTGTTTTCCATTTTGATTTTTTTTTATGAATTCTTTCACTTTTATAAGCATTTGTTTTTTATAGCAGCTTACCAAACAATCATATTTTCGTCACCTGGCATCACTAACAATAACACAAGTTCTGTATGCAATTTCCCGTATAAACAGTGAATTAGTTATTTGCAAATAATTCTATTTGTAAATAAGACTTGCGTATAACGTGGTATATGTTACTATCGAGAGTTTACTCTGTTCTCATGGCATCATCTGTCTCATTCTGATGAAGCTTAGCGCCGATCACTCTGCAAAAATGTTTATTTCCGAATTGCTTAGTTTCTGTACTACATTTTAATGTATTACCAGAATGTATTTTCTCGGAGTGGAGGTATAAAATAAAACTTGAATTCGTCTCTCATTATATATAATCCTTTGATTTTTAATTAAATCGCCGGTAATAGTGTTATTATCTTTTATTAAACTTTTAATCAAAAACTTAATAATTCCCTCAAGATCACTTAGAATAGCAGAGTTTTTACTAAGCTCTTTTATAGCCTAGTCCAAAGGCTTTAAAACTTTGCTTAAGTTTTCTAAAACTCGTTTATTCAAATCGAAATCAGCCTGAACATGACCCACAAATTTATGTATACGAAGGCAATTGTGCCCAATATTGAACAGCGATGGTCAAAAATGTTTTACATCATGTATCAAGCGAAACTCTTTCCCGTCTTGCATCTTTTAAGTCTGCTTGTAGTTCTCGTCTGCTTGTAGTTCAGACTTATAAAAAAGAACACCTTTTTTGTTTGTGTGAATATATATTTTGTATATGAGGCGAAACAGAAAAAATATTGTTATAATATTACAAATAATATTATTGTATTCTGATATTTTTAAGCTTAAGGTCTCTTTATTTTAGTTTAATTTTTAATTTCAATATTTCGTCACTCCTTTGTCTGACTTGTTCAGGAAACTAAAATAAAGAGACCTTAAGCTTAAAAATATCAGAATAGAATAATAATTAAAAAGAGGTCAAGAAACCAGAAGAATTTATCACAAATAATGTAAAAAATTGTTGCATCCGTTAATCGACTGAAATTAATCGATTTAGGGCCATTATTAAAACTTAAAGTTAGTTAAAAGTAGGATTTTATCGGACGTATAAAAACTTTATCATTTGCAATATTTTACTTTAACCTAAAGTGAGCGATAAATTACAGGTAAGTTTATCCTACCTGATAAGTTAAATCCAATTTTCAATAATGGAGAGCTTTTTATGAGTCTGATAAAATCTTACTTTTAACTAACTTTAAGTTGTAATAATGGCCCTTAGTCGTTAATCGAAAATAAACAATTTTAAACTAAGCGATCAGTTAATCGAGTATCAATTAATCGCTTAACCGATTAACGGTTAATAAGCACATCTTATTGATATGTCTTTGATCTATGCAGCTGCGCAGTTGACGATTACAAAACTATGCCGACGTTTGCTCGAGTTTGTCACTCAAATTTTATTCTAATTTTTAAATTTATTTTACTTACAATTTATTTTATATTATTAAGATTAGTATTTTTTTTATTCAGACTTAAGTTCAAATCTACAATCTGCAAATTATTTTTTTTTATAAAGAATTTCTATTAAATTCAAATATCACCGTGAAAAATAATAACACGTTCTGTTAGTTTGATGATTATACAAATACTCTAAATATTCCACTCAATAAAATAAATTGAATTTAATAACAAAATAATTTACAATTTGCAGATTTGAGCTTAAGTCTGAATAAAATATGCTTGTTTAATAATAAAATTAATAAGTTCGAAAAATAAAAATTTCCATTTATTTTATACAATTTTAACTAAAATACTACATGTTCTTTTCTCGTATCAACTCCCCGAAAAGTGCACCTCATTTTGTACTCCGGAAAGCAAAATTATACACACAAGCATGTCTATAGGCAAATATTTAATACATCAATTAATTAAATATTTATTACATAAATTAAAACACATTTATTACATAACAACTTGATTGCGTTCGTATTAATTAACATTCCCTTTCCCAAACGCACTTAGAAGAAACATGCAAAAAACTTTTTTATCTGCATAAAATATAGATTAAATTGTCAATCATGCTGGTTTGTTTAAAATTGTTCTGAAATTAATCATAAAGTACTGGAAAGTAGCCAAGAAAAAAAAGGGTTGTATTAATAGAAAAAGGGTATTAGTAATCAAAACAATAGAATAGAACATAATAAATTGCACTGTTACAAAAAGCAAGCTACGAGTATAATAGAAATGTGTAGTTAATGTAAGATATCATATTTTTAGCTGATAAAATTTACGTTCCTAGTTAAACAATTACATATAAAAGCATTACTTTAGAAATTATCTGCTTAAAACATTTTTTTATAAACATCCACATTATGTGGAGTGGAGAAAAGTCACTTTTAGTATATAAGAAATTAGTATATGATGGTGTGAAAATCAACTCTTGATATTAATAATATCTATGAGCAAATGTATATAAGGTTATGGTATATAAACACAGTTTCTCTAGATTAAGGAGCCTTTGAAAAAAATATATCCACAAGAAGAAGGTGTGCAAGACAGACAGAGATACAAAATACTCGTTGCCTTTGTCTAAATAAGATAATCGTATATTGAAGTGTGAATAAAAACGAACAGAGCTTTTCATTAATATTAAAAGCAATTTGTTGTTGCAGCCAAATTCCCCATTTTTTACTCTGCGGCGCAATCCAACTGCATACAATATTCATGTAGGAAATTTATTAAAACTATTGATATACAACGCCTACTACTTTTAAAGCAACAAACACATGCTCCACATCCGTCGCACACACCCAACAAAACATACATTTAGCATATACATCGTACAACAACAGCACAACAGATAGTTATGGCGATTATAATGCGCATCCGAACAAACATTGGGCCAGAGTGTGTGTAGTCTTTTTCCATGGGTGTGAGCGCCATTTATATTCAGTGACATTTTCTTACAATTTCAGGAAATTTAATGAATGAATTTAAATAAGGCAAAAAAAAAGGCAACAACGAAAATTGGGCGTTTCCGTTTAACAATCAACCACCCTTGCGCCAGCAAATTGACAAGACCAGGTAGTTAAATAGCACTCTCTTTTATGAAGAGAACAAGACAAATTCTATCTTAGCGTACATGTGTGTGTCAGTGGTGGCATTCAGGGCACTTTTCGGGTATTTTCAAACTCACCTTCATTATATATTCAAGCCATTTATTACCTCTGGAATAATATTTCCTTGGATTATTTGAAGTCACTTTATGATTAATTAAATTGGAATTTATTATTTTGGTTTAAGTTCAGTAGTTCAAATTCCAGGCTGATTTCCTTAATAATTAATCTGTTATGAAATTATAATTATAATTAATCTTGTTATCCAATGGATTTCTGATTGTATAAAGGTGTAGAAAAATAAAATAGATTCATATCGAATATACTTTATTTGTTGGTTTAGTTTTGTATGGGTTGCAAGGCCTACTATTCTTATTCTGTTGTTATTTTTGAAAATAATTTGTAATTTACAAGTTGTGAATTCTCAGATGCTTTTCGGAAGTATATGCATAAGATAAGAGGTTTTTTAAGTTTTCAAAACTGTGGTTAAAGTCAACTGACGATTTGGTAAAGCACCAATGAAATGCATATAGACATTGCTTAACCACCAACAAATAAATTTCATTTATACTTAATAATTAATAGTTGTTTTATTAAAATTCAAGTAATTAATACAAAAAAAGTTTCATTTGCGTAACAATAAAACCTTTTCTACTTGTACAAAAATTTACGAACTAAAAAAACAAAATACAGTTAAATGTTTTGGGGTAACTATCAGCAACTTCTGTGCCTTAAATATATTTAAAAAAAAACATTTCTATAAATATATGATATTTTAAACAAGCATTTCTTTGAAGATTTTCTGTTGATAATTTTTTCCCACGTTACTTCACTGTTAAAGTTTTTTCTCTGATCATGGAATTCAGATTACCCTTATTGTGTCTGAAGTATGTCACAAACAAGTTCGAGAATGTGTAATATATTAAAGACAATAAGGGATAAAAAAATTTCGATGTGTGTGTCACTTATACTTATAGAAATAGTAGCATCCTACTGGAAATTCAAAACGTTGGATCTGATGACAATTCGATTTTTCCTTTCAAACTTAGTAAAACCAATAACTTCCCGAAATATATAGATCACAGTAAACAAGGACAATATATTATCTATTTCATTACATAACAACAAATACAAGTTCTTAAGTTCTTAAAATTTTTCTGAAATTTCTAATTAAGCCTTAATTACCCACAAGTGCCTCGCAGATATATTTTCGAGTTCTATTGCTTATATTGCAAACGGAATGTCTTTTCTAAACACTGTGCAGAAGTTGTTGCTCATAGTGTTTGCAACTAAAATAAGAAGATTAAGTAAGTAAATCAAATAAACCATTTTTCTAGAGTGTACTGGCTTTGATTTTCTCTAAATATCCTTAAATTCTTTAATGAGTCCGTTAGACACTACAGATGAATTAAGTTAGAAAAGCAAACTGGGTAGATAAGGGTTAAAACATTCTTCCGCAGCAGCCATAAACTTAAGCAAAGCTAATCTACTTATTTTCCAGAATATTACAATGAATTGCAAGTAATTTGTCTGTACAGCGATTTTTCATGTACATATTTCAGTCTATACACCATTTAGTACATAAATAGGGGACGAAATTAATTCATCCATATACCATCACTGGCTTGTGTATATGAATTTCACTGTTAAATACTCACCAACATTTTGATACACAGAGAGCAAGCGAGAGAGTAGCCAGAGTATTTCATGATTGCTAAAGATATTTCCAATATGGTAGCATGACTAATCAAATAAGGCGTGTTTTACTGGGAATGGTGTTCCATGCACATGCATGAAAGATGTTGTTGAAAACCTTTTTTTAAGTACACAAGTCGTTTGGAAGTGCGTGAATTTAATACACAGCACAATATTTTCGGATTTCAAACAAGCAGGAAGTAACGTGTGATAATTTGCGTGTGAAAAGATATACAAATAATTGGAATAAAGATTAAAATAAAGCAAAATAAAACAAAGAGGAAAAAAGTGAAAATTATAAATTGGAATATAAAATACATATAAAACTTTCAATAGTTAAAAAAAAAAATTGGTGACAAAAATTGTGCTTGTGATATTTTAACTGAAGCGTTTTTAATAAAAATCAACAAAATTCTGTCCTCACTGTGGCCTGCTCCAGACCAACTTGTTGGTAACCTGGAGCCTAGACTAGCAAATTCAGCTAAATTTAAAATAACTGTCATACGTACACCCAACAATTCGCCGCCTCCTACACCGCCCCTGGAAATTGACACTGTCTTTCCAAACAAACAAATTAGCCAAAACATTATGGTGGAGACAACTTCAGCTCCGAGTGGATTAACCATTAAACGTTGTCCCTCCAGTCCTTTGAGTGATCACCAACTGGCGCAGCATCACAATTTACTTGAACAGCAGCAGCAACAGCAACAGCAACAGCAACAACAACAGCTGCAACAATTACATCAACAGCATATGCAAAATAATATGAACCACCAAAATAATCCAACACCCCGTCATAGTCCCCGCAGTCCAGGCACACCAAACGCCGCTTATCTAACCACCGCCATGCTTTTAAATTCTCAACAATGCGGCTATTTGGGCCAACGTTTACAATCTGTCTTTCAGCAGCAGCAGCAGCAACAACAACATCTGCAACATAACCAATCACAGACTCCCTCCTCAGATGATGGCTCCCAATCGGGTGCCACCATCATCGATGACGATCGTATAACTTCCTTAAGAGACACTGCAGTTGGTGCGGCCACTGCCACTGCTGCGGCGGCAGCCTCTATTTTTAGTATTGATAGTATTTTGGGTTCGCGTTCACTTAATCATAATAACAATAACACCAACAACAGCAACAACCACAATAATGCTATTAATGCCAAACGATCAGAATCTCCCACATCACCCAGTTCAAATTCTAGTTCGGCCGCCTCAAGTCCTTTAAGGCCACAACGTGTGCCAGCCATGCTACAACATCCTGGTTTACATTTGGGTCATTTGGCTGCCGCAGCAGCTTCTGGATTTGCTGCATCACCTTCAGATTTTCTAGGTAAGCTAAATTCATTGTGGGGTAATACGATATTTTTGGCAAAACATAAATTGCAAGGATGACAACAACAAGCAAACATATTAAGAAGATTAAAAGTTTAGTAAGGAAAGTTGTTGAATATTGAAGATATTGGGTGTCTTTGCTTACTATGCCAATAATAAATTATCAAGTCCCTTTTTTAGAAAAATTAAAAAAAAAAGTTTGTAATTAAATCTGAAGGAATGCAGTCCGCTTTTTTATAGATTATCACGAAGGCATACAAATTTTAGTTAAGAACAAAATAAAATAAAAAGAATAATACGGTATTCAGACATACTCCTTATTAATCGCAATTAATGTCATTATTGAGCGCAATTAACCATAAAAAAACTTTAATCAAGTGATTGCTCAATTAACACTTTATTGTTATAAAATCGTGTAAAATTAAGAATGCAGAACTGCTAATATAAATGTTTAGTGAATAAAACACAACGCACTGAAGAACAAACTTAGTCGAGACTCAGCATTTAAAATAAAATAAAAAAAATCATAAACAAAGTATGTCGAGCCATGTTGAAGTTAAATTATTGACATTAAATTTTTTATTAACTAGAAAATTGTGTATAAAACAAATTTTTTTAAATTTTCTGCACTTGTTTTGCATTCCTATAAATTTAATTAAAGCAAACTGTTTTCAAAAAAATAAGGTCTAAGAATCTCGTAAAAATTTCCAAAACTTACTTTCATATTATATTTACTTTTATTAATTTATATACTATTAATTGAGTCAATATGCACTTTAATAGCATAATTATCTTCCTGTTCACATATATAAAATTTAGTCAATTCAATTAACGTATGACAACTAAAACTAAAAAGAAGAAAACAAAAATATATATCCAAAGGGGTTAAATCACACGATCTTGGTGGCCAATTAATTGGGTCATTTCGTGAAATTATTTTTTCGTCAAAAGTTTCCTTGAGTAAATCAATCAATTGTTTGTTGAGCTTTACGAATAGAACAATTATTTTGATTAAAAATTTCCACAATTTGCACGCGTTGCTTTGGTGTAAGTCGATGCATAATGAAATGTCAAAGCAAACTAAACAAAAAGCAACTATCAGATATTAAATGGGTAAGCAGTGATGCCAACTCAAAGTTGTATCACTCTATAAAAAAACACCCTTTATACCACAGATTTTAACTTGAGCGCCTCATGAACACGAAAAGTTTTTACTTTCAGTTGTCATACGTTAATTGAATTGACCAAATTTTATATATGTGAACAGGAAGATAATTATGCTAATAAAGTGCATATTGACTCAATTAATAATATATAAATTAATAAAAGTAAATATAATATAAAAGTAAGTTTTGGAAATCTTTACGAGATTCTTAGACCCTATTTTTTTGAAAACAGTTTCCTTTAATTAAATTTATAGGAATGCAAAACAAGTTCAGAAAATTTAAAAAAATTTGTTTTATACACAATTAGTTCACCGAACAGACATGCAGAAATCCATTCTCTGATTTGTCTCTGAAAATTTTTGAAATTTGTATGAGAAACAAAATTAAAAAGAATAAAAGAGAGCATGGATCAAGGCGAATTCACACAAGGTGGACTCACTTATGCAACTCTGTGTAAAATTTATTGAACTGACAAATGAAATGCTTTGGAAAAAACAATGGCCGCACACGAAAAACCAGAACACTTTGACAGTTCAATAATTTTGCCGTGGTAACAGCTGATCACCGATTTCTGAACTAAGGCCACCTGGTATAAAGTCGCCTTGGCATAGATTATATGTGTTTTTAATTCAGAAAGACAAAGATACGAGGGAGAATTGATATTGAAGGTACCTAGCGCTAGATGGCAGCACAAACACACAAACCTTTTTTTAGAAATTATTATAACTATTATTTGAAAGGGAAAACGGCGAAAGAGGCAAAAGAAAAGCTCGACAAACATTACGGTGAGTCTGCTCCGTCAGATTACATGGTAAAATATTGGATTGCTGAATTTAAACGCGGCCGAACAAGCACTGCAACAATGCCATCAACAGGAAGGCCAAAAGAGGGGGTTACTGACGAGAATATCAAGAAAATCCTCGATATCGTTATGAATGATAGCCGAGTCAAGTTACGTGAGATTGTTGAAATGATAAACAGATCATATGAACGTGTGTTCAACATTTTCCATGAACATTTGCGTATGAAAAAGCTATCGGCAAGATGGGTGACGCGTTTGTCCGGTGTCGAACAAAAACGAGTTCGACAGACCACTTCACAGCGGTATTTGGACATGATACAACGTAATCCTATTGATTTTTGGCGACGATTAATAACTGTTGATGAAACGTGGGTCCACCACTACACACCTGAATCCAAAAATCAATCGAAACAATGGGTGGAAGCTGGTGGAAGTGCTCCGAAGAAGGCGAAGACAATGAAATCGGCTGGCAAGGTTATGGCCACTGTATTTTGGGATGCACACGGAAAATTGCTCATCGATTATCCTGAAAAAGGATCCACAGTCACAGGAAAGTATTATCGTGCATTATTAGATCAATTGATTGATGCAATCAAGAAAAAACGACCACATTTAAAGAAGAAAAAGTGCTCTTTCTTCAAGACAATGCACCGGTTCACTCTGCATTAGATACGATGCTAAAATTACGTGAAATACACTTCGAATTGGTTGATCATCCACTTGATAGTCCAGATTTAGCTCCTAGTGACTTTTTCCTGTTTCCAAACTTGAAAAAAATGGCTCGCAGATGGTATACAAAAGTTGGAATATCGTCTTACTAAGTGTATTGAGCTAAAAGGCGGCCATGTTGAGAAATAAATGATTTTTGAAAAAAAAATGTTTTTTTCCTATTTAGGCAGTTTCAATATCAATCCGCCGTCGTACATATTCCAAGGTATAAGGGAAAGTGAGCATCAATTTAATCATCCAACTTACACAGCAGAGCAGAACAACTGTTTCCGGAAGTTGCAACACTTTCATCATCAGTACTCTTGTGCATTTTTGCTTATCACTAATTCTCAAGTGGTTTAGGTGAACGTGATAACTTTTATTTAAAGACATTTTTTTTTTATAATATAGTATAAAAGAAGTGTTTCAATACTAAACCGATGCACATACGGGTATATTGCCAATCTAGCCGGACATTGATATTTTTATTTTTTATATTGCTTCTAAAAAGTTATTGGGTGCTCCTAAATTGATGAAATTTGGCAGAAATATGTGTTATGGTCATAGGGTATTTATGCTTGGGAAAAATCCGACCAAGGGGAAAAAAGTTCTCCTTAGACGAACTAATCCTACCTCCGAAAAATTAAATTTTGGTTTAAGTTTTACCGCACTTTTGTTTAGAAAACGTAACTGTTAACATCGGCGAAAGCTCAAAAACCTAAACATGGACCCAGGCGATTGTAAAATGTCAGTTTTCCCTGCCCCCCTTTTTGTGGTCGGTGACATGAACTATTATTTGAAAAAATAAGCTAAATATTAGAAGGAATGAATTACTTATGCGTTAATACTATAAAAATAATATTTTTGAGCTTTTATAGGAAGGGGCGGTATTCCTCAAACCCACGCTCCCCAAAACGTCCCTGTTTACTCTCGAAGCTTTAAAAGAGTTCTGACAATAATTTTGTGCTATACCCACAATATATAGCAAAAACCTGAGTACCTGTAGGCCCTATTAGTTTATTTTTTAGATATTTTTTATATGTTTTTAATAATAATAAAAAAGCCAATTGAAACAGATCCATTTACTTTGCTCCATCATATAATTACTGTTTCGCACATTTCTTTTTTTTTTACAGTTAACAACAGTGTTACATGTAATAATTTAAATAACAAACATACACGTATAATTACCCTGCAGGAGGATAAGCGTTAATTGTCTTTAAGCTGCTGGTACGATTACTAGTATAGAAAGCACTAGTTCAAAAGGTGATTAGACATATACAGAAAAGTACTAGTACTTCAAGTAGTTCATTTGTAGACTGATTTGACTTGTAGAGTTTCATATTACTTTTTGATAATGTTTTAAAGCGAATTGCTAGTTATTTTTAGTTGTTACAATTTTTAAACAAATTCAAATTTGAAACAAAGAATAGTATTAGAAGACTTTCCCACCTGCATTTCAGTTTATTTATTCGATAATTTATGTAAGTAAGCCGCAGTTTTCTTTTTGTGTTAAAAGGTGACATTTTAAAAACTAAATAAAATTAAAAGCTAATTCAAAAATTTTTTAAACGTATTTTTTTTTGTTAATATTTATGTTCATATGTAAAATCAGCGATCTTTTTTAAAATAATAAAAACTGATACAGGTATTGTATGTTCATTAGTGTTTGGTATATGGTGGAGTATCAAACGTAGCTCAAGTTGTACAAGGTCATAGTGGATTGAGTGTGCCCTGAAGGAACTTTCCGTATTCTCTTATAAACTAAGAATTGATGAACCAAAAATTGCTTGTGAAGACAAAGACTTAACAAGTTTCATTGGGTTTAAAAAACCAATAAATTTAAGGATTTTTTTTATATATAAACCAGTTCTTAATTCAGAACTGATTGTACTAGTATCCGACTAGAAGAAATTATACTAGTACTCATCTAGTACTAATAGTACTAGTATCCCACTAGTTTCCATCTTGTACCAATGGTACTACTATTTTTCCAAACACACTCAATGTTAATTTGAACATTAACATGGTATAGGAAAGTTCACAGTTGGGAACTAATACTGGTGATTTTTGTACTAGTGCAATACTAATTTGATACTAGTTCGATCTCCTGCAGGGAAATCATTGAATTTGAGGAATTCTTCCACTCATCGAAACAAATATATCGTTAGCTAAAATGCAAAAGGGCGTAACCAGCAGTAATACAATTTTACAGGAGAAGCAGGTGTTCACACATACTCAATATTGCTACGACAATTAGCATTTGACAAATGAAAAAAAAATTATTGTTCACATTTTTTTTCTGTGAAAATATGGTTGTTTTTTATCATAAATACTCATATCAATATTCATGACTCAGGGCGGGGTTGAACTCAGCACCCTCCGTTTCATAGTCTCGTATTCTACTACTTCAGCCAACAGCACAGCACGTACGTTTGATTAGTCAAATCTCAACAAAGTGTGTTCAATAAGTACTTTCGTTTTAAAAGATTGTTCATTTAGTATTTTTCTTTTCACTGAACACAATTCTGACAGTGTTGCATTATAAATTTTACTCATTATTAAAACAATTATCTCTTAATTGCCAATAAGTTAATTGTAATTTTTATATGAAAATTTAGTCTCAATAATGGCCTTAATTGTTATAATTTGAATATTGCTGCATATATGGACACCATATTAAAGTGTTTATTTCCGTGTTAATACAAATTAACAATTGATTTAACAAAAAGTCAGTTGAATTGATTTGAAATTAAATTTGAATTTTTTTTATATATAGGTTTTTACTCTCAAATTAACACATTTTCGGAACAAATTCGACCTTTTTCAAATTAAATTAAATTATTTTCAAAACAAATTAACTTTTTTTCAAAGTAATTTGAATTATTTTCAACCGAATTAAACATTTTCCTTTTTAAATTTAATTTTTTTCATTTATAATTCAATGTTTGTTTTTCTTTTCAAATTCAAATTATTAAAATACTAATTCATTTGTTTTTTAATTCAATATTAAAAGCTAAAAAAATAAAGGCCTTATTTATAATTTATGTGTATTAAGCTCTTATTTCACGTATTTCTATGGGTCGCAGTTTAATTTTTAAACTATTCGATTATGAATTAGATTTGAGTTAAATTTTAAAATTTAATAGAATAAATATAAAAATATATATTAACTTAATTTTTAAGGTTTCTTCCTTTTTTTAAATATCATTACATTCGAATGAACTTATTTTCTAGATTTGGTAGTAAATGTAATTCAAAAGTTTTTACTGTACAGGATTGGAAGATATTCCAGTGGGACAGGCAGTTGTATTTTTTTAATAATATTAAAGAAAACAAAACATATAAAAAACTAAGTTAATTTAAAAAATCAGTTTGAAGTCAAAAAAAAAGCGAGTTAATGTATAAAAATTTAGTTAATTTTAAAAATATTTAAATTTTAAATAAAACAAATTAGTTTTAAATGACAATTAAACAAACTTTAAAAACAATTGAATTTGAAAATGAAAATACTTAATTTTAAATTAAAAATATTGAATTTAATATGAAAAATTTTGAATTTGATATGCAAAAATTTTAATTTATTTTAAAAATAATTTAATTTGTTTCCCTGGAGTTAATGTCGACGTCGTCGACGGCGTCAAATGTCAAAAAAAAAAGTTGAATCGTATGAAATTGTATGAGAGCAGTTAATCTCAACGCGTTCCACCGCCGTAAAAGTTCAATGTGTTTCAACTTTTTCGGCGTTGAAACGCCGTCAACGACGTCGACATTAACTCCAGGGTTTGAAATAAATGTTAATTTGTTTTGAAAAAAATTAAGTTTGAATTTAAAAAATTTTAATTTTATCTACAAAATTTTTAATTTAGGAGTAATAACCTATATTTATAATTAAATTCAGTTATATATTTTTATTTAAATTTCTTTTAATATGCATTATTTTATATACATAGAAAATTGATACCAAAGAATCTTCAGTTATATTTCGTTTTGAAGAAAATGATGGATTGTATTATAAAGTGCAGATCTTATTGACAGTGGGATCTGCTTATTAGACAAGTTAATAGATTCGCTTAGATAGACTCATAATTATATATTATAATTATATTAGATATGTATATATAAAGTAATTATGAAAACGCTATTTTGCGACAATAAGCCACGATTTTATTGAAATTCTATTTTTTAGTTAATAATTAACAATGAATAAATAAACAAGACGCGTGTACTTGTTTTGTTAGACATGAGCGTAAATTGTATTTGTCGAACTTATTAATTTTAATATTAAGATAAGAATTTATTATTCAAACTCAAGTTCAAATCTGCAGTAGGCAAATTATTTTTTTTTACGAAATTTTATTCAATTCAAATTATTTTAAGAAGAGTGAAATATTTAGAATATATTTTGTAATCATCAACTAGCAAAAGGGATCGAAATCAGTACTGATGCGTTCTCATAGTTTGATGATCATATAAATATTCTACATATTCCACTCTTTATAAAATAACTTGAATTTAATAAAAATTCATAAAAAAATAATAATTTACAGATTGCATATTTCAAGTTGAGTCTGAATAAAATATGTGTATCTTAATAATAAAATGTTTTACATTCACGTTTAAAAATAAATAAAATGTTAGAAAATGTATCTGTGTTAAAAAGCAAAATTGTTAAAATAGTGGTTCCGCTTATCATGCCATAACAGCTAACCTTAACTTGACTGCTTGTCTGCTTGACTTAATATGCATTAAAAGAAATTATGATTTAGTACAATTTATAGCTTTTTACCATGGAATCTAGTATTTAAATGCCGATTCTCCCATCCCCATCACCATCCGTTAACCCTCCTTAAACACTAATACCCTCACCTGCACTCTAAATGCCATTATGTTTAGAAACAGGCTGCGTTTTTCATTTCAAAATAATCTTTGCATACCTTGAAAAAATCCTCTCGCTTCAGGTATTAAGGAAAGTAATAGTCGTAGCAGGAAATAAGGGAATAAAAATCAAATCATCTTTTCCGGTTTATTGCTTATTGCCGCATAAATCGCTTGAGTGAATTGTGTTAAGAATTGTGTGGCAATAACAAACATAATAAGCCGTTTTTCATATTTAAAAAATGTAACGTATCTACTAAATAGTGCCTACACACAGCCACACTCGTGTACGCCACAAACAAATCGCAAGTCGAGTTTGTTGTTATTGTAGTTAAGTATTTTAAATATATAAAAATGTAATGGCATGTTTATAAATTCTTTGTAATCTTTATAAATAAAAAAAAAATTACAAATTTTAAGGCTTTTTCTTGATGTTTGCTGTATTAAGCAAATTATTAAGAAATCATATTTTTAAAAGCTTTTATTTTCCATAAAAAGCTCCAAGGTATTTTGTAAAAGTGTTATGAAGTCTTTAAATAAGGTTTTTTTTTTTTGTTACCAAAATTGTATGTTTTTTTTTTCAAAATGTATTCTTGTTATAGGAAATCTCCATGGCTTGAGATATTTGGATATTTATGAAGTACGAGGTCGGTTAAGAAAATAAAATGAAATTGAAGTTTTATTAAAATATATTCATTTATTAATCAGTTCCTATTTTGTCACCTTTCAAAATAGTCCACCTCAGATAAAATACAGTTGTTGCTTAATTTTTTTTCAATCCTCGAAGGACTTTTGATATGCACTTCGATTCGATTTCTATCTTCTCAATTGGGAAAAAATTCTGTCTTTTCACGGTTCTCCTTAATTCTTCAGAGGAAAAAATCTGAATACGTTAGCTGAGCCATGATTGCGTGTTGTTTTTGCTCAAAAATTAAACTTTCATTTTATTTTTTATATGGAATAATTAATTTAACTTAAATATGAATATAATTAAGAGTTTTTCATATTTTTCATATTTTACATCCGACCGAAGATAGAATACAACTCTCATGTTTGGGCTGGTGCTTCAAAAGCTATTTTGAAGTTACTCGACCGCGTACAGGAGAGGGCGATAAAACTCATCTTAGACAGTAGGGTAGCCAACTCTATTGACTCTCTTGAGCATCGTCGCAATGTGGGGTGCGTATCGTTGTTCTATCGTTACTATAATGGCAGGTGCTCTGGTGAAATTAGGGAACTTGTTCCTGAAACCCATTCTTTCTTACGCTCAAAGCGTTTTTCATCAAGAGCGCATGCGTTTGTAGTCGATATTCCAATGAATCGCACTACGCATTACAGAGAAAATTCGTTTTTTGGCCGAACAGTCCGTATGTGGAACAAACTACCTGCTGATGTCTTTCCCGCCACTTACAATTTGAGGGGGTTCAAGTCGAATATCCACAGGCACTATTCCCTTTATCCTCCTTCCCAAAATCTATTTTCCTATTTCCAGCGCAATGCACTGCATATGTAGGGGTTATCCCCTGAGTGCTGGTCCTACTCCTAAAAAAAAAAATATTCAATTTTCTCTAAAACTTTGGTTAAATAGTTGATATTCCCACTGAACAGTGCCACCTTACGAAGTTTTATTTTAATTAAATGTTAATGAAATTTTTCATTAGGTTGATGACGAAATCCATTGAAT
The DNA here is from genome assembly GCA_951800035.1 of Linnaemya tessellans. Lineage (NCBI taxonomy): Eukaryota > Metazoa > Arthropoda > Insecta > Diptera > Tachinidae > Linnaemya > Linnaemya tessellans. The sequence continues at coordinate 124,907,964 of OX637533.1, forward strand.
TTAGGAATAAAATTATTTACTTTTATATATTTCATTGCAGCAATGCATTTTTTGTATCGATCCAATGAAATTCTCATTCTTATAATGAAATTATTTCTTTATATGAATGAAATTATAGAATTGCTTATTTGTATCAGTGAAATTAATTCATTGGATAAATGAAAACATTTAATTTAATTGATAAAATATTCATCAGAATAATGTTAACGAAATTTTTTCATTGCTGCAATGAAATGTGATTTTGATTAAATTTAAATGAAACCTTTTATTAGATTGATGACAATTCTCATTTCAGTTAACTTGGTTTTTGGAAATGCGAAATTCTATTCAAAATTTGTATTGTTCATATTTAAAATTTTTTAGATACTTTTCACATATATTAAAATATTCTGTACACTTAAAAATAGTTTCTTTTCATATTTTTTTGTGCATTTTGTTTTGAAACGAACACGCACTTTTTTAAATATGTTGCATATTTTTTATTTACGAACACTAAAATTAGCAGAAGCTAAAATATGTTTTATCCAGAGCTCAGATTTACTCGATTTTACTCGCGAGTGAAAAATACTCGCGAAGAAGAGTACTCGAAGATTACGAGTGTTACAAAAAGTTTACTCTCCACTCGTTTGTTTTAGCTGGGAGTACTAGCGAGTACTCCTTTTTAAAAAATAAGAGTGGGAGTAAAAATCTTCGAAATAGAGTGAGAGTTTACTCTTAAGAGTAAAATCGAGTGGAAAAATAGAAACTGTTTGTCTTTGCTGAGTTGTGTGTGTGTGTGTGGTTTTTGTGTACTCTTTCAGTCTTTCCATACAGTGCGCGTGTGCGGAGCAATTAGTTGGTTTTATAAAAAAAGTTTTATTATATTTTTAAAAGTTTACTTATATTTTCTATATTATAATGAAAAATAAAGACATAAATAATACTATACTTGCTACTACACACACACACACGCCCACACACAAATCGGCAAAAACAAACAGTTTCTATTTTTCCACTGTATGAGAAAGACTGAAAGAGTACTCGGCAAGATAATAATCTGCTCGATTTCGAGCGTATTTTACTCGCACTCGAAATCGAGCAAAGCATATGCGCTCTTATTCGAGTGGCATAGAAAAATAGAGTACACTCGATATTTTTTTTCACTCGCAGGAGTACTCGGGCTCGAATTCGAGCGAAGATTTCGGAGCTCTGGTTTTATCACTTTTGCTAAAAAAATAAATGATCATAAAATTTTTAACAATATTCAAAGACTTATACGCCGCCCTTAAAAACGTAAAATAAATTATTTTTAGTGCAAATGTAATTTCTAGAAAAAAAAATTTGTCAGTTCAACTTTTTCCATTTTCAACAAAATCGACCTAAAAATCATTTGAATTAATTAATTTTAAGATCGCTGGATTTTAAGATTAACTTTGACTATTTTTCAAGGGCAAAAATGGAAAAATACTGTATGTTTCGAATGTTACGCATTTTTCATGTTTTATTCACAATTTTATTTCATGCTTTTTTTGCTTTTCTTTTTTTTTGCAAAACAAGCAAATGCATGGAAAGTATCACGTTACCATGAATATTATTAAGATTCAGAGTACGAAAACCAACGCATATTTTTTCACAACCAAATTCGTCTTTCCTATACAACAGTTTGCATATAAAATTCAACATGAATGAGTGAGTTTTATTTTTTTTTTCTTTCAGTTGCGTATCCGAACTTTTATCCCAACTATATGCATGCTGCCGCTGTAGCTCATGTGGCAGCCGCGCAAATGCAAGCACATGTTAGTGGTCACAGCTCCAGCATGAATCACAGTCATGGCCATGCTCATCATTTACACCACGGCCATCATGGTCATCATATGGCGGGCCATTTGGGTCATGGACCACCGCCCAAGAGAAAGCGTCGTCATCGTACAATTTTCACCGAAGAACAGTTGGAACAGTTGGAGGCGACTTTCGATAAAACGCACTATCCCGATGTGGTGCTGCGCGAGCAATTGGCTTTAAAAGTGGATTTAAAAGAAGAACGGGTAGAGGTAAGTGATGGATGGCTTTTTGTTTTTATTAGAATTGCATATATCTAATCAGCAGGGCAAACAAAACGGGTTAAAGTTTTTTTTTCAACACGATTTCACTTCTTTGGTGGTAGATAATTATAATATTTTAATTATGCAGCCATTAGTTAGAAGTTTTTATTTCCGTTTCCTTAATGTCTTTATTTTTTATTATTTGTTGCTATAAATGTGGTTGTGTATAATTTTCGGTTTTATTGTTAAAACGCGAAACCAATTGAGTGCAGCCATGTGAGAACAATACTTTATTTGTTTAGTTGCTGCTTTTAGGGAGTAGCACACATCCATACGAACATACAGCCCGAATAACGCGCATGCAGGATTTAAAAGGCTTCTGCATTTATTTTATGATTATAATTTTGGTTTTGTTTCCACAACGGAACACAATATTATCTTGTTTTTGTTCAATTGTTAATGATATAAATGATACTTCGGATATCATCATCATCGTCATCATAATTGTTATTGAGGTTAATTTGTGCCTGGGTGTGTGTTTGTGTGTGTGCAGCAGTTCTCTTTCTCTGACTCTGTATATGGGCTGGCAATGATGCTTGCAACGCCACATACTCGCACACAGCAAAATAAATATCATTTCAATTCTTTTTATTGAAAATGTAAATAAAGTCGTTTGTTTTTGTTTGCCAAAGTGTTTATTTTTAACACACAATCTAAGGATGTTGATAAAGCCAAAGCTTTTACATTATTTTTATATTTACGCCCCAGTTGCCTGGGAATCTTGCCCTGAAGGGTGGCTTAACATCTTTTTTTCTTCTTCTTTTTCACTGGCATGTTGTTGATGGTGGTTTGCCTACCCTTAAGTGTATTAAAACAAATTTGAAGCGTTACCCAAAAAGTATTTTTTTCCATGCGGATTTATTTATACACATGCAAAGTACGGTTGGTACTAATGCTTCTTAATAAACGCTTTTAGCATAAGAATCAAAATAACTTTAAAAGCATTTCTATTTATCATCAATGAGTTTTAAAACTTTTTCCTTTGCAAATTCATCGTATTTGTCATTTATACCACAGAGAACTGCTAAACAAACAACGACAGAGAGGAAGACCTTTTGATTTTGGGTTGACAAGACAATTTGTTAACATTTATTTATTTATTGGGTAATTAAACAAAAAACAGCAATAGGAATTGTATGGATTTAAATTGTTGGCTAAATACCAAAACACATTTTGATTATGAAAGATAATAGGAAATTGTGACAAGATTAAATTTTTAAAATTTTCCATAATCCCGAAAGTATATTTCTAGCTTTAACAGCTTAAAATATAAAACTACATACAAAGTATATATATATCAAGTATATGCAAGAGCCCAGCTGACTAAATTTTTTTTTATTTTTTACCTGAACGTATGTCAAAATTTGTTAACTTTTGTAGCGAGCCATATTTGTTTATTCCGTTGAAAAAAATAATTTTGTAAAATTGTGAAAAACATTATTAATTCAACAAAAGTAGCAAAAAGGAATTGTTGTGGTAAATATTTTTGTGAAAAAGTGTATTGTTTAAGAAAAGTAACAAAAATAAATTGTTTTAAAAAAGTTCTATGCGAAAAGTATTTAAATTTTTGGAAATAATTGTGAACAAAACAAAATAAAATAAAAGAAAATTTCTGACATAAGATTAGAATTTTACACAAACAAAATCTGCGGTGGTTTTTGTAATTTTATGTTGTTGTACTCTTGCGATTACTTAATATAGATATACTTTGACTACATATTAATTATTGCCTTGTATTCTGTATTGTAGAAAACGTTAATAAATATATTCTACAATAAAAAATCAACGCGAAATATTACATGTTTTTAACTTCCCGCTAACAAAATTTAAAATTAAACAAGTGAAAACGTTATATTCGACCGGGTCGAATCTTAAATAATCTGCAAATATTTAGAAAGTGAATTTAAAATGTTTAACAGAGTTGCTTTAAGACATGTCTGTACCCAATTTGAAATCTCTATTTTGACAGAGTCATTCCGGGAAGTGCCGTGGGGGAGACGTTTCATTTTTGCAAGATCAGAGAACATCTCAGCTTCTTATAGGCTTAAGGAATACAAATTGTTCAATATTTACAATATTTTTGCATATAATGTCGTACTTCAACGCCCACTAAAGGGGGCGGGGTCCAAAAATATACTATATCGTCTTTTCCACAGACGGACGTATGGGCATTGCTGGATCGCCTTAGACTTCATCACTGATCAAGAATATATATACTTTATGGAGTCGAATTCAAACTGTATTTTGTCGGGGTCGCTCTGGCAAGGGCCGTGGGGGAGACATTACGCCTTTGCCATAAAACACACAAAAAAAATTTTTTTGAGATAATTAAATGTGAACATTTTCTTTATATTGTCATTTGATGAGCCAAGGGGTAGGAGAGAGGTAGAGCAAAGAAAGATAAGGTTAAGTCTCAACTTCGTCAGAAAAGCTTAAACATGTAATTTTTATGGAATATAATTTGTTAAATTTTTACACTGTTTTTGCATATTATAACGCCCACTAAAGAGGGCGGGGCCCAAAAGGAAGAATTTTTTTTCAAATGTTTTTTTGTGAACTTTTAAACGTCTTAATCGAGCGATTCCACACAAACTGAGTACCTCTTGACATTAAAAACCACGTCCATCGTCGAATCGGTTGATGAGTTCGTAAGATATTCCCCTTATTCTGTAACTGTTTGTTTAACACACTTCTATACTCATTATTTTCAATTTCTAACAACCTCTTGCTCTATTCAACGGCATAGAAAGTAGTCAGAAGTAGTTCAATGTAGTCCACAAGGAGTACGTAAGTATCTAATTTATGATATTCGCCTCTATTATGAATGGCGACATCGACGTCACATCAACTCGACAGTAAAAAATTATCACTTATCTGCAAGTTGTCGATAACAATTAATTACTCTTGACAATTTCTTAGCATTCTCTAGGGCATATAATATCGATAGAACATGTCAATAGTAGACAGTTTCTGTCGAAAAAGAGTGGACAAGCGACAGTTTTTTAGTGTCGCCCTAATACGACGTCGACGTCGCCATTTATAATAGGGGCGATTGTCTTGATGTGACATTAACAAATAGTTAATGAAAAAATTTCAAATAAATATATTTTTTTTTTAAAACTTCGAAATCGTATGTCTGATCAATTAGTGTAGTCAAATCTTTTATAGGACTCGAAAAACTCACCGCTAATCACGCGAAAATCAGTTGATTCTTTCAACAAAAAAAAATTTTTTCATGAACAGGGGGTGAACCCAGAGGTTTTGATGATAAAAATGTTAGCAATTTTATTCTTAATCTTTTATTTTAGTTTTGTTAATAAACATTTTTTTAAATAACATTTTTATTCGCTCAAAACAACTATTTGAATTGTTCGAACAAAGTTGAAAGTTGAATATTTGACAACAACATGTTATTTACATTATCAACATTTTGTAATTAATTTCAAAGTGCGTTTCGATTTCTAAAAAAGAAATTCTGTTAATTTTGACTTATTTTCGCAAGCAAATATAGATGTATGTTTTTAATATATAAAGTTTTTCAAAATTTTTTATTTTTGAGAATTTCATAATTTTTGTAATTTTGTAAAATTTAAATAAAAAATATCTGCAATTTATTTATGAACAAAGCACCATTTCCTCCAAAAAAAAAATTAAATAACAATAATAAATTAAAAATAATCGTACCAAAAATTTTAAATGCATACATATTTAAAAACTGGAGTAAAATTGTATGACGTTATGACAATACGACTTGATAGCCCACATTACAAAATGTTGGGATTGCTAAGATTTTGTACAATTTATTATTAAGTACAACAACTATAAATAATATTAGCTCGCTGGACAATATAATTAATTCAGATTAAAAGAATTAGGTAAATTTTCTCATATAAACATTTTTTAATACTCCTGAAAATACAAAAATGTAAAAAGCGGCTCCCCTCTTTGTATGGTTTCTTTTTCAAAAAACGCCCACATGTTGCAGCAACATGATAAAATGCACATCCACAATATTTAAGTCCTTTTTTCACAGGATAGCATTATTGTTTTCCTTTTATGCTCGTCCTGTGATGAAACAAACAGGATTTATTTTTTTACTATTAACACATACAAGATAAATGTTTAGGTACAGGAACAACCTGATTTAACGCATTTAAGGCAATAGGGAAAGTAAACAATTAGAGAAGGGATATTAAGTGAACAATTATAAAGTGAAAAGCCACATCTTTTTGGTGGTCTTTTTATTATTATTTTTTATGAGTTTTTCTAAAGAAATATATTTTTCCCCCTGTTTTTGGCAACGCAAAAATAAATATTATTTTATAAATTGTATATGTTTATTTTTGTTGTAAATTTCATGTTTATTTTGTGTAAATTAAATCAAAATTAAATGGCAATCAAGTGGAATCAGCAGATTTTGTATTTGTAACCAACACGTTTAGCCTCAGGGGGTGTTTATATGCGTGTGTATGTGTGTTGCGGTACAAACGGAACAGTCGAAATAATTTCAAAATATACTTTTAATCAACCCCATATTTCAGAGCAAAAAAAAAACAACAGCATACTCAGCACTTGTTAATAAGACGTTTAACCCTGACGGTACGTCTAGCGCTTGTGAATTGGAACACGTTATGCATTAAACACATTCACGACAGCAGGCTACCTACTACAGCCTGTCAAAAATAGAATATATGTGTTTTTATGGTAATGATTATTTTCACGGCTACACGGCAGGTTGTTGTCCGTGCTACTTTTGTGGTTGTAGTCAAAATAAACTACATAATTTCTATTTTCGTAGCCGACAATAAATAAATTAGTGTTGCCAACACAGTGAAACATCTTAAATGAATAAGCGTTTAAAAATATTTTCAAAATGGTCAAGAATATGCAAATTTTTAAAAATAAAATATATAATAGCCCTTTCAAGAATAAAAATTATTTTGTAATTTTTATTTATTTATTGTTATGAAATTTTTGTTTGACATATTGTTGTCACAATTCTATTTTATAGGTAAATGAAATTTATTTGTTGGTGGTCAGGCAAATAAACTGTGGTTAAAGTCTACTGATGATTGGGTAAAGCCCCAATGAAATGCATATAGACATTGCTTGACCACCAACAAATAAATTTCATTTACCTATATTATTTATTTATTTAATTCTTTTTTTTTTTCTTTTTCGACCTCCCTCGGCTTTTATATTTTATTTGTTTTTTTATTTTTTTAATTTTTTTTGGTTATAACTCCTAGAATATAGGCCGCGTATAAAATATATATGGTTATCATTTCAAAGTACTCCAAAATGTCTTTCTCTTGTTGGACATATTTTTCCAATTTATTCACCTATTGCGAGTATTATTAAATTTTGAAATTTTGACTTTTCAAGTAAAAATTCCACTATTTTGAAAAAAAGCCCGATGCAACAACATTTAAGTCTAATTTTTTATATACTTTATAGACGTTATCGATAAAAGACGTGAGTTAGGCCACAAATGAATTAACTCATGAACTCATTTTCATAGTGTCATAACAAAAAAAAAGACATCAAAATGTATTTATTACAACTACAAAAACAAGAAAGAGCTATTAACAAATAAAGTGTTTTTATTTTGTTGGGATCTACAAATAGATTTAGAATAAGCGCTTTTATTTTTATACATAAAAGTGGCACCACTAAAATGAGATGTTGACGTTGTGGCTGTCGCGTTTAAAATAATTAAGTAGCTGACTATACGGCGACAATTGCTGCTAGCGGCACTTGTAGCCATGTAGTCGGTAGCCTGCTGTCGTGAATGTGTTTAATGCATAAGACTCGCAAAATCGTAAAAAGCTAATAAAAACGCTTGAAATTTACTCAACGTCTCAAAAAGGCAAATCTCAAACATAAACCTTGAGGGGAGAATTTTGTTATCTATCGAGCTGAATACTAAAATTTTTACATTTCCTTAATTTAATTGTTCACAAAATCTTCGACAAGATTTTCAAAAAAAAAATCCCTATATGTGACGCGCAAAATAGAAAGGTACCTAAGGGTAAAAACCGGTTTTGTTCAGGAGAACCATTTTAAAGATTTAAATACGTGTATCTTTGGTGTACCATCTCTGGGAGGGAACACTTTTGCGGCATGGGATCGGTCTCATTCGATGCTCAGATGTTGTCCACATCAAAAAAAAAAAAAAGTGAAAATTGATTTTTTTCACCCTTGGGTGCCTTTCTCTATGCGCTGTCACATATGCGTTATTTAATTTAAAAAAAAAAAAAACTTGTAACCAATCAGCTAAAAGGTAAAATATCTAAAACAATTTTAGCTTAATAATTTCATGTTATAGACGCTTCTAGAAAAATATATGTATTTCAAACTCCCCCTCTCTATAACACCAAATTCTCGAGGCAGTCTATGACACTACCCTGCCATTATTTGTGACTATGTATTAACGTTATTAGGTATACAATTCGTACTATGAAATAATAATAATAATAATAACACAAAATCTTAACACTATTGTCCACACATTAACCTGCCCCAGGGTGGCCATAAACATATTGTGCTATGGCATAAGGAAAACTCAAACTTAAATATCGTAGAGCCCATGCTCTACAAACGCTATTACGTTAATAAGCCTAATTACCAAAGTAAATGTCCAATATTGTCATAGATTTTAAATCACATACAAACACAGCATATGTTTAAAGTTTAAGTATTTGGCTTTAAGCTCAAGTATCTTAACAACCGAACAGAAATGACTCCATCACCACCGCCACCATGCGATTACTTACGTCACTTTGGGGTGGCTGTTTCTTAAATATGCTATCACTTTGAACTTGTTTAAATGCTAGTGTCATTTTAATTTATTTGTCAAGCATTAATTCGTGTTGATATGTAAAACCGTATAAATGTCATTTAAATGTTGATGTTGCGAGTAGAAAAGTGGTGGTTGTTTAACTTTTAAGAGTGTGTGAAGAAGAAGGGTGACACCTCTCAACTACTTCAAAGACATCCATCATACTCTTTATCAATTAAGGATATACATAATTCTAATAAAAATTATCTAGGTGACTTTCGATCAATATATTTTAAAAGGGTTATGATTTAAAAAAATTGTATATGTTATTGTATCAAAAAATTGTGATTAAAAAATATTTAAATGGAAAGAACAGTTTAAAACAATTTTTCTCAAAATACAAACAAATTTTTTGTGAAATATTTCTGTTTGGAGGGACTTTTGTAAATTGCGTTTACAAATACAGTGAACTCGCGAAAACGTGAATACTCGAATACATGAACGACTCGGAAACGTGAACATTTTTATTTTTACATTGACTACTCTAAAACGTGAACAAAGTTTTCTTCGCCTTTTTCGATTTATTTTTGAATTTACGTTTAATTTTGGGAATCCCAGAACATTTTTCTCATTTTTATGTTGATTGTTTTCAACAAATACATGCATATAGGTACATACATATGTACGTTGTATATGCATACGTATGTAGGCCTGATTATACTGATTTAGTTGTGCCATGACAACCTGTAAGTTTAAATTTACATACATAAATACATAAAAATAAAAACGTTGACCAAAGCGAGGTTTAAGGCTGCACTAAAAATTGTAAAACAAAATACATACCAAAGGAAGACAAGCGATTTCTTGGTATAAAATTAGTTTAGTTGTTTTTTATGGTTACTTTTAGGAATCTTTATTCAGTTTTCTAGAAGTGAAAAAGTGTAAACATTTTATTTTATCTTTGCTAAGTGAATAAATTTTTAATTTTCCATCCAATTTTAATATCTGATGTTAAATTGTTTGTTTGAAGTTATTATTTGAAGGTAAACTGTGCTTTTTTATTATAAAATTTTTACAATCGAAAACGTGAACAAATTTGAAAACGTGAACACCCTTGGTAAAAATTAGTTCATATTTTCGCGAGTTCACTGTACAACTTTATGCTTTAAAGTTTAAACACATCCACGACAGCAGGCTACTACACTACAACGTGATCATACAATTTTAGTGGTGCCACTTTAATATAAAAATAAAAGCGCTTATTCAATATCTATTTATATATCGAAAGAAGAAAGCAATTTATTTGCTTAAAGTTCTGCATTTTTAATAAATACTTGTACATGGTGCTGTTCTTTCTTCTTATGGAACTATGAAAATGAGTTTATGAGCTAATTTATTTCTTATAGTGCCCTAGCTCACGTCTTTTATCAATAAGGGTTTGATATATAAAATATTAAAGCTTAAGTGTCGTTGCATCGGACACATTTCAAAATAATGGAATGTTTAGTGCAAAAGTCATATACTAAATATAAAAATTTAAGAACACTCGCAATCGATGTATAAATTTTAATAATTCATATAAGAATAGAAAGCCATTTTAAAGCACTTTGAAATAATGCCAATGTCGTTTATGGTCTATATTCTATGATTTATAAACAATCTTGAAATCTTGAAACTCGTAAGTGCGGAGCCAAGTCAATTTTCAAAAGAAAATTGACGAAAAACTGATCAAGTAAACCTGATGTGTGTGCAAGAGTACTAAGCACCTGTATTCTATTCCTGACAGGTTATAGTCTGTCGCCTGCTGTCGTGAATCTGTTTAATACATTAAACAACACAAAAAGGTGTATGTATTAACTATTTGATAGTCAAAAGATTTATAGCATTAAGTAAAAACGGAAATCGCGGTATAACACCGCGAATGACAATTTATTCGATTTATTCGGATAAGACTTTGTTTGTGATTGATCGAATAATCGACTCTTAATCGACTAACAACTCAAACAAAGATGGTATTTTATTAAAATTCGAGGTCCCAGAATTCAATTTTACTGTATGACATTCTGTTGGAGTCAAACAATTAAAAGCGGCAAAGTAGTGCAATGGCATGCAGAACAGCTGGATCTCAGTGATAACTTTCAGGTCATATTACTTTTTGATTAGAAATTTGTAGAAAAAAAAATTGCTCCAAAATCTTTTACCTTTTCGAGTGTGTATTTTAACGAAAACTATGTCAATATAAACAAATTAATCTACGAATTATATGGACGCATGTGTATTTACATAACGCCTTTTTATATAAATATGTTCCCATAATAAAAACAGATTTAGTTTTTATTATTATAATAATTTAACTAATAATAAAGGGTGTTTTTTTCAAGATTCACAATTTTAAATTACATTTAAACGGCTAAAAATACTTTTAGTATCAATAAAAAAATTGTTGTGCTGTTAATCGCACGGACAACAGAACAAATATTTCTTTGGGTAAATTAATTGAAATAAATAATTAATTAATGAAATATTTTGCAAGTTAATGTGTGCAATATAAAAAGGTATGAAGAGCAAACTGCAGAGTAGCAAACAAATAGAAACAGTATTGCCCTCTAAAAATATGGGAACGATTAAAAGAACACCTTTTATAAAAGTATATGTGAACAAATTAATTAATTCAAATATACTCATACATTTTGCAAATTAATATATTAAAAATTACTCCTATTAGTGGGTAAAATGTGTGTTAGCTAAAACTAAATATGGTGCGGATTTCAGTTCTTAATTATATAAATATTTTTACACATGCTTAATTATGTAAAAATAAAAAAAAAAATTCAAATTGATTAGTATATATTTTAATTTTAATATCATCAAACGCTTGATTTGATATTTTTAAAACAAAGAAAAAATAAAAATGTAAATATTCACCCTTCTATGCATGCATGTGCATGTGCTGCTATGAATATACCCAGCGAACATTTTTTATAACACTTCTGATATCGGAATCAATTAGAACTACATTCTTGAAATATGTTAAAGATAAATTTTGAAGGATGGAATAGGTCAACTTCGCAAATTGGCTAAACCGGGTCAGAGGGGAAAAAGTTCCTCTAAGAAAAACTAAACCAACCTCTAAAAAACAACATAATTTTTATAGTTTTTTTATAATTTTTGTGACAGCCTAGGATTCTACCAGATTAAGAAAATATATTTAAATGAAATAGTTATATTTTCAACTTTGTTATTTATTATTCAACGTAACAAAAACACAACTTATTGCTTCCGAAAACTAAAATATATATCTCATATATGCGTTGCCAGATCAACTGGTTATTATCGCGGGCTGTCACTTTTGAGTGGGTTGCCACAATTTTGTCAAGCAAATATATATTTATATCTCAAAGAAGGTCCAAAGCGTTGAACTTGGGGCCAACAAATCATAAAAATTTTAGACCCACTGCCCCTTTAGTGGGCGTAGATGTAAGATATTATATGCAAAAATAGTATAAATATGTAACAAATTGTATTACTTAAGCCCACATTCCTTAAAAACAAATTTTTAAGCTTTTATGATGAAGCTGAGATGTCCTCTGGTGTTTCTCTGTCCCACTCCAACCCTGCCACCTAAATAACCCTATCAAAAATAATTGTTTACACTTAATAACCCTAAAAATTTACTTTTTTGTGTTTACGGTAAACGGCCCTTTAAGGGGTACTTAAGATTCGACCAGGTCGAATATAGCGTTTTTACTTGTTTTAAATAAATAGGATAATCCGTTCTTTTATAATGTAAATATTTGTCATGCCACTGCTTCTTCTTCGACATAAATTATTACCCTTACGTTTTAAACACATTCACGACAGCAGGCTACCGACTACATATGCCACTAGCAACAATTGTAGCCCTTTAGTAACCTAATTAATTAATGTGAACCCGGCAGCCACAACGTAAGCACCTGATTTCAGTGGTGCCACTTCCATATATAAAAATTAAACCGCTTATTCCGAAATAATTTAAAAACAAATCAATAATTTATTTTGTTATAGTTCTGTATTGTTTTATATTTAATACGTCCTTCTGATATTCTGTTTTGTTACCACTTTGAAAATTATTTGATCAGTTAATTCATTTGTTATATCTCATTTTGAAAGTGCTATAGCACTTGAAACTTGGAATTATCTCTATAAAACTGCATACACGGCTAAGTATCATTGTATTGGGCACTTTTTAAAATAATGGAATTTTTACTTGAAAATTTATATACAAAAATGTATGCAGCAATAAAAAGTCTATTTTAGACCACTTTAAATTTTAAAGTTTAAAATGATAAGCACATCGTTAATACGTGCTCTATATTCCAGGAATTATAACCAATTAAAAATAAAAGTATTGAGCCCCATAAGTCCGGAGCCAAGAGATCGCTGAAAAAAATGTCATAATCGCTTTTATATTTGAAAAGGTTATTATAACCTTATGCAAGTTTTCTTTACAACAAATTAGGCACTTATTTATTTACAATTTTTCATTCTGTTGACAGCACTAACATGTTTTTTGTCGATTATGAAAATTGACATTATAGTGTTTTCATACTGACATGATTTTATTAAATTCTGTTTTTAACGTTAAAACCAACTGTTGAAGCCTGGTTTTACCATACAAAATGATTTTGTTAAAACCAAGTTAAGTTAAGTTAAAACTTAACTTGGTTTTAACAAAATCATTTTGTTAAAACCAACATAAAAGCACATTCGAATTTGTTTTAAATAGGTTTTATGAAATGCAACCTTGTTTTTGCCTGTTTTTGGCTGTGCTAAGTTGAGTGCTGGCAAGTTATGTATTGGAAACAGCTGGTATTGTTTATGTTAATAAGAATATAAACACAAGCGCATTTTTCCAAGAAGTTCTTCACTTTGTATAAGTAGTTCCATAATTTTAAAATATTCATTCACAATTTGGAAAATAATTCCTATTTTTCTTTTTTCCTTCAAACACAAACTTCTGTTGTGCAGGTTGTCAAATTACTGTTGTCAAAATAGAGAGCAAGTACAGCAACAAATTCATACATTTCTATGAGCAATTTAATTTATTTTGGACAAATTTATTATACAGTCTGTATGTCAAAACCAAAATTTGCAGTGTGAATGGAAAATCAGCTGTTTATGATACGTATTACAAACACATACGCAGCATGGACAACAACCTGCCGTGAAAATAATCATTTCCATATAAACAGATGTGTTATAATTTTGACATGTTGGGCATTTTTCGCCTTCAAATTCGACACGTTGTAGTAGAGAAAAAAAGCTTATCTTCAAATTCTTCACTTTGTAATTCTTTACTTTCCAATATATTATAATATATAAGAAAATATATTGGAACAATAAATAGATTAATAGGGCCAATAAAAATTATTTATTGAATGCAAATTGAACAAAAATTGAGTCTAAAATATTTATTTTTAAAAATTGGTTTTTATATGAGAAACTTTCTACAAATTTAGAGGAAAATGCAAAGAAGGTCTATATAATAAAATATCACCTAATTTTTCCATTTTCGATAAATTTCGAATATAAAATGTGTAGAGTTTCTGCTTCAATTCGACTAAAATGTTGACTGGTTAATTTGCTATTAGCGAAATTTATGTTCTACACTAACACCTGCCTGAAAAATAGAGAAAATAAAATAATTTTGTTTTTATTAACCAGCTTGGATATTAATAATATACTGAATTTTATAATATGTATTTTCTGAATTTTTAAAAAAATTTTAGATTGTATAAACATAGAAAATAAATTTATATATACCAAAACAGACATACAACAAACATTAGAGCCCGCCATGAACATTAATTTGACCTGAATCACAAAACATATTTTTAAAATGTTCAACAATGAAATCTCTTTTTATATTAATACTAAAAAAAAAAATGTTGTCCAATCAATTTTCAAGAAAAATTGATGGCTGTAAAGGCAGACATTGCTTCGACAGTTGCTTTTGTCAAGGGTTTTTCAACAAGAACTTTCGATGAAGATGATTAAAATTTTTATGGTATTTATTGTATTACATAACTTTTTTCCGTCACATTCCGATTGAGACTTCTCGTTATACTGATACTGATGTTTCATATAAGGTTCATACCATATTGTTGGACCTGGGCATACTGTCCCCGACAAAATACAGTTTTAATACCCTCCAAAAAGAATTGGACGCCATCAAGTATATATATTCTTGATCAATGATGAAGTCTAAGACGATCTCGCAATACCCATACATCTGTCGGTGGAAAACACTATATAGTCTATTTTTGGACCCCGCCCCTTTAGTGGGCGTTAAAGTTACATATTATGTGAAATAATAGTGTAAATATTGAACAAATTGAATTCCTTAAGTCTACGTTCCTTCAAAATTTAATTTATAAGCTTTTACGACGAAGGTAGTATGTTCTCTGATCTTGCCCTGCCCTACCCCTCCAGCCCCCTTTGCCGCCTAAATTACCAAAAAAAAAATTGTTTTTTTGTACACTTAACCACCCCGAAATTTTAGTTTTGACCGGCCCTACCCCTCCAGCCCCCTTTGCCGCCTAAATGACCTTACCAAAAAAAAAAAGAAAGAAATTGTTTTTTTGTACACTTAACCACCCCGAAATTTTAGTTTTTAAGTTTCTACGATTTAGGTGGGATGTCTGCCTCACGGCCTTTTTCGGAGTGACCCTGTATAGAGTTTTAAAATTAGGCACAGTAATGTTTTAATCAGGGACCGTAACTGTTATGACTTTTATCAAAAAAATCAAGAAATAAGAGTTATTTTTGATTTTTATATTTTTAGATAGAAAATAAGAGCTATTTTTGATTTTTATTTTTTTAAATGAAAAATAAAAGTTATTTTTGATTTTGATTTTTTTAAATGAAAAATAAGAGTTATTTTTGATTTTTATTTTTTTAAATGAAAAATAAGAGTTATTTTTGATTTTTATTTTTTTAAATGAAAAATGATCGTGTAATTAAAAGTTTTCTACGATGTTCATTTATGTATGATTTATTTCTTCAAAAATTGAAAAATAACTCTTATTTCCGGTCCCTGGTTTTAATGGAACTCTTAACATTTATGTTAAACATTTTCAACTTATATCAGTCCCTTTTTTGCACGTTGATATAAAATTTTAATACGTAAGTTTTTATGCTGATGGAAAGGAGTCTCAGTCATGCTCCTTCCAATACATTGGAAAAGATGGTATTAAAATTAATTTTTTTCTTGTTGACTTAAGACAAACACCATAAAAATGTAAATTTTAATAAGAATAAAAATTAAGTTATCATTTATTAAATATTTGGAGGGTATTTAAGATACGACCCGGCCGAATATAAAGTTCTTACTTGTTTTATGAATGAAGTGCTTATTTTAAAAATTAATTCTGAGCCGATAGCCATTAGTTGCTAGTGTCTTCACTTCTTTTTGTTTATTGTAATTTTATATATAATAGATTTGAAATAATAATAATAATAATAATAATAATAATAATAATAATAATAATTAATTAGTTATACTATACACAACAGAGTTGTAAACGAATCATTCATTTTTGTTTTAATTCGCGAATCATTCATGCACTGAATTGGTAAAATTTTGAATTAATTCTTTTCGACAAAAAACGAATTGAATGAAATTTGAATCAATTCATTTGAATTTAACAAACAAGAATTGCAATTCAAATGAATTAGGCAAAATGAATTGCAATTAATTTTTAATTCAAATGAATTGGTAAAATGAATTGCAATTCATTTCCAGTTCATTTGAATTGAATTAATTCAAATGAGTTAGAAGAAATGAATTGCAATTCATTTCCAATTCTTTTGAATTAGTTTTGAATTAATTCAAATGAGTTAGAAATATGGATTGCAATTCTTTTCCAATTCATTTGAATTAATTCAAATGAAGTTAAAACATGAATTTGTTATTAATTTCCAATTTATTTGATGTGTGTTAAATTCAAATGAATTGATTCAAATTTCATTCAATTCCTTTTTTTGTGAAAAGACTTAATTCAAAATTTAGCTATTGATTTGAATTAAAAATGAATTGCAATTCATTTTGCCCAATTCATTTGAATTGGAAATGAATTGCAATTTATGTTTGTTAAATTCAAATGAATTGATTCAAATTTCATTAAATTCTATTCTTTTTTTTTTGTGAAAGGAATTAATTCAAAATTTAGCTAATTCGTAATGAATTGAAATCAAAAAAGAATGATTCATTTACAACTCTGATACACAATATACTTTGCAGAATTATTTTATGAATTTTAGTTGTTACATTCAATTGAACGTTCCTTTATAATTCTTCGAACGACTTTTACATGGCAAAATATTGGGCAGCTGCGTTCCTATTATATATTGAATACAACAAAAATATGAATGCTTTTGGATAAATTGCGAGCAACGAAAGACATGATTATCAAGGATTACTTCAATTTTGCTGGGGTCTCAGTGCTTCCCATATGATTTTGCAAACTTAACTCTTGTAATTTGTACTTCTTTACGGTATTTTTAAAAGAATTATGTTGAATTTGTTTAACATGCTTTAATATTTAAAATATTCTAAGCTTTATTATTCTATTTTTTTTTGAAACACGCGCTTTCCGTTTCTAATCCTATTATTACAGCCACTAAATAGCACACATACTGTGCCAGAAAAAAGCGTCCGCTTAATAAAATAAAAGTGGCATTAAATTTTTATAGCTTCAGGCGTTAAAAAATATTCGTTTTATAAAAAAAAGAAACTAAACATTTTACAACACGTGTATTTATTAGTCAAACTTTATATGAAAAAGATTAAAAGCAAACTTTGAAAATTAAATAAACACAAATACAAGTATCCTGCGATTTATTTGATTAAAATGGCGGATGGTGACTTTTAGAAAGCAGCACAAAAGCGTTGAAAGTTCTTTGTTTTTGGCAAAAAAAAAACTTACAGCAAAAGGCCAACAGAAACTGACAAAAATATGGAAATACATTTTAGTTTTTCTTGTCGTTTTTGATACGTGTTGTGTGTTAAACAAAAATCTGCATGTTTACCTTGACGAAAATTACTATGGAATTTTTAAAAGGGTTAAAGCTTATAAAACGCTGATGCATATTTGTTTGGCTGCAATAACGGAATATGTTTGTAGCTGTTATTGCTGTAACAAAGTCCGTGGCATGAAATCCATAAAACAAACATGCCACAAGCAGTTGATTTTTAATTAAAAGGCGGCATATGATGAAGCTGATACTATTATCAACACACACATACTCACACTCTTTTACACACACAAACAACGTTAAATATATTTACATATCTATGCACATATTTTTTGTTCAAAGATATTTTTTAAAGAGGATTTCGTTATATAGTTATTAAAGAACACATACGACATGGTTGGCAGCAGTAGCTGCAATATGTGGGATATGCCAGTTCGCTATTCAAAAGGTAAACAAATCCCGTTTATATCTATAATGTTTGATATTAAGGTGGCAACGCTAAAGCAACAAAATTACTCTGAAAACTAAAACCTCTGTAATGCGATGCGAAAGGAATTGCTTTCGCATTTCAATATAAATAGCATACAAATACGTTCAGTTTTTCGTTCGCATCGCATTACAGAGTAACCGCCCCTGGTTTTAACATAAAAAACATGTGATTTTGCGTTCACACCGCTATTTTAATCGATTATGGTTCTAACACAAAGGCTATCCGATAACTTTGATTACGATAAATTAAATCTCTCATAGAAATAGGTGTATTTGTTGCTGTATTTTTTTTCTGCCTTTTGTAACACTTAATTGACAAACTGTACAACAGCAGGTAGATAATCGACCTGATTGTGTAAGGCGTTGGCGTTGGCGTTTACGCCAAAGGCGTTTTTTGTACAAGATTAAAGAAACATACACGCAGTTTTCTTTAATCTACTACGAAATACGACTGAGGCGTAAACGCCAACGCCTTACACAATCAGGGCGAAAATCTGTATGAAAAATTCAAAGAATTTTAAAATTCTCTCTAAAATTTAAATTATTTTATAATTTGTAAATAAATATTTTAAAATTAGGAAAATACTTATAAAGGAAATCACATTCAGCCCAATTATGAACAACTCCCCGGGAATTTTCTCTCTTTTCCCTTATTCTAAATAGAATCTCCCCGGGAGATTTTTCCCTTCTCCCTTTTCCCTTATTCTAAATAAATTTCGAAAATGGGAGAGTCTTCCCCGGGAAAAAAGTAGGTATTATGAATGTAAATTAAAGGGAGAATTTGATAATAAATTTAGAAAATAATTCCTTCAAAAAATTGCAAGGGAGTTGTGCTGAAAAAAATATTTTTCACTTTTTAAGTCAAAACAAAACAACTGAAAGCAAAACAGTTGACTGCGAAAATTCGAAATTCCCTTTCCCATAATACTGTTCTCCCCGTCTGTTTAGAATAAGGGAGTTTTATTCCCGGGAATATGAATTCCCCGGGAATATTTATAATTGGGGTGATTATTTTATATAAAAATTATTTAATTTTTCAAACAAAAAAAATGCGAGCGTGGTGGAATTTCTGGTGCATTATCAGCTGTTGCCAATATTTAACTTGGCAGCACTCCACTTAGCACAGACAAAAACAAGGTTACATTCCCTGAAACCTACTTAAAACAAATTCAAAATTGGTTTTCAGATGATTTTTGTCAAAACCATTTTGTATGGTAAAACCAAATTTTTCAGTTAAAACCAACATTTATTAAAACCATGTCAGTGTGAAAACACTTAGGCCAAATCACTACATTTGCCCTAATTAAGTTATTTGCGACATGATTTCGCATGTATTTTTTATATAAGCAAATTATCTCAATTTTTTCATAAATTATTTCGAATTTTATCTGTGCAACTCAGCGTGGCGCTATTCTTACAAATCGATGGATTTATATAAAAAAGCCGTAACTTTTTTTATTTTTTTTTTAAATTCTACTGTTCTTCAGGACAAAGATATGTCCTCGGATAATATGTCCCATTGGGTTTTTAAAGCATCATAAATTGTGACTAAATATCCCATTAGTAGTGTATGCATGAAAATAAAATGAGACAGTGTACCATATTTGTTTCTATTCATTCTGCAAAGATTCGAATTGCCTTACTAATATATACTAATGGGATAATATATCCCATTTATGCGGGCCAAATAAAACCAGTGGGATCTATTATCCCAAATGGAATAAACTCGCATAAAACAAAATGTTTAGCACATGTTGTTCCTTACTCACTTATTTATAATATCAGACACTTATATTATTTGCAAAATATGTATAAATATAAAAAGGAAAAGCACTTATAAACAGAAAAGTTCGTAAAACGCAATATAAAACATTAGACTTACTAAACATACTCAAAACAGCTGGTTATGCACAGAAAACACTAAAAGCTACCAATGGGACTTTTTCTCAGTTAAATAGTGCGAGTGTTGTATTTTTGGCGAATTTTTTAATTTCTCTTGGGACGCATGATCACAATGGTAGTGAAAGGGTTAAATTAACCGATCAGTTAGTCGGGTAGTCGATTAACGGTTAACCGAATGAATATTCTACTATTTAGTCTCGTGTTAACTACTTCAGGCAACAAAAAGGGTTACTTTTTAAACTCCAGAAAAAATTAAATCAATCTGGAACATTAATTTCAAAAGAACTTTAGAAATTATTAATAAAAAATTTACATGAGGAAAAAGCATTATAATATATACAAATAGTTATTGATGAATTATCGAAAAGAATAATTAAATTATGTATGAATTTTTATTAGTCGAACTTTCTTATGTAAATTGTTAATTTTATCAACGGGCTCAAGTTCGAATCTGCAAGACTGCAAACCATTTTTTATTATTTTATTAATAAAGCGAAAGAGCTACATGGAATATTGGGAATATTAATCGTCAGGGTTGGGGAATTTCGTACTAATCAAAAATGTAATAACTTAAAAAATATGAATGTGATAACTTCTCATATTCAATTTTCGTTAAAATATTGGTTAAATAGTTGATATTCCTACTAACTAGCACCACTTGCAAAAGTGGAAAAATTGAACAAAGAACGCTGATGAGATGGCGTAGCGGCCTCGAAATCAGTACTGATCCGTTCTGCTGGTTTGATGATTATTGAAAAATATTCTTAATATTCCAATCTTAATATAAATTAATAAAAATAGAATTTGAACAAATTCATTTATTAATAAAATAATAAAAAATGGTTTGCAGTCTTGCAGATTCGAACTTAAGCCCGTTGATAAAATTAACAATTTAGAAAAGAATAATTTTAAAATTATCAAACATATTTTTCAATTCGAAATGCTGATGTTTATGGAAGTATTTAAAAAAATTACAAGCTGTTGGATTGACTTAGTTCACTGCATGGCAGCAATAAAATATTTCATCAAATTGCACTGATTTCAAATATGGGAGGGAGCTTCCCATATATTCGTAAAAACATGCATTTTGCAATTAATTTCTTCGGTATTATTTCCTCAACTACTCTCTAGTTTTAAACTTGTGACAAAGAAATTTTAACAAAATATTCCTCCTCCAGCCAGAATATTGCATACAACTCTGCGTACTTACCTTCAATTGTTTATCCATTTTTGTAAAACATGGATATTGATGCTACGCTGCAATATAAACAGCCTCAAAAGCAACATCGTCCACAATAAATCCTGAAAATATGCAACAGAGAGAAGTAAAACTTGAGCATCATCAAAAATTATAACAACGTGATTTTACAGTTTCAGCCACGCACGCACGCACACATATACACACATGCAGCCACACACTCACAAACTTTTATTTACATATTCGCATCTCGCTCGTAGGGACAGAATGGAACCGTATAACAGGATTAAAAACTAGCCGCTTATATATGTATGGATATGGCTTAAAACAACTGGCCCCTTGGCCATGTTATGACTGCAGTCCTTGTGAGGAGATGAAAAATTTAAGCAAACAATATTTGCAACTAAACGTGCACATATTTGCAGTTGCACCCACAACTAACCACACATACATACATGCATAAGTCATTTTTGTAATTGTTCGATAGATGGGATTTTACGATATTTTCATTGTGTTTCTTTCCAGTGGACGTGGCGCCGCATTATTATATGCTGTTGGCCGCAATTATTACGTAGAACAATTGAAAGTATAAAATGTTTTGTTGTGAACATTATCAAAATTTTGCGCTTCGTTAATCCCAGCAGATGTCATTTGATTACTTTGTGGGCGAAAATGTACATGTTGGACGCAAGCAAACAAACCAATAATGCTAGTCATCTGGGTTTTTAGTTACTTGCTAGCAGAGTCTAACTAATGGCTGCTCTTATGTTGTACGAGTATCGCCTTGTGTATACGTACTCCTACTGTCCTTTGAGTTTAATAAAGTTTTAAATTTTGTGATAAAAAAAACACACATACACACACACAGAAGAAAACCTTTAAATGAAAACAAACTTACATTCCTTGCCTATTTGTTCAATAAAATTGGTTTATTGCTGAGATTGACTGTTAAGGCAGCACTCAAAGCATAAGTATCACACAGGAAATTGATTAAAAGTTAGTCAGTTGCAAATGAAGTAGTATTTTTTGTTTCCTTTGTGCTGAGTTTAACCGGCTTTCTTGTATGAACATGATTAAGATTCTTTTAATTCGTAGCGAAATAGTACAAATTAATTTGCTTTAAGTTGTACTTTAAAAATAAAGACAATTAAATTATTCGTCATATTTTAGAAAAAGCTGGTAGGCGTTGCTAAATAGATCGGCACTCAAGGGATGACCCCTACTCATGCGATGTACTGTGCCGGAAAAAAAAATCAATGAGTGTTCGAACTCACGGGCGATGTGTTAACACCTTTTTGTTTATTTATTTTATATTAAGCCCACAAAAAACAAGGAGAATGCAAAGCAACAGACAAATGTACATACATACATTGTTATGTTTATACATAAGCTACATACGTTGCTGTCTTGCTATCTCATTTTTATATACATATGTACGTATAACCACGTCACTATTCTCTTTGCTATGCATAAGACAAAACCGAAGATCAACATAAAACACTTTTTTAATATTACTCCAAATTAATACTCCGAATTAAAACACTTAAATCTCCGCTCGCCGATATCGGATCGCCTTAATTTTTGGCCTAAACTCTTCGTCGAAACCCGCACTAGCGTTTTAATCCAAAAATCCAAAAAATCGGCTATGAATTTCCGGAGAAAATCGCGTGGAAAAATTATATGAAAATCGTCCAATAATCACTTTCAATACCGACTGCCAAGCAACGAACAAACACATACTCTTGCATCTTACACCTTACACCTTACACTTGCGTATGTATTGAAACTGATAGTTTACTGCCCTAGAGGCGCGCGTATAGATGTTAACACATGAAAAATATGGCGAGATATGGACAGTGTTGGTAACTTAGCAATTACACATGAAAGTAGTTGCATGAAAGTCGCAATACACTCACATTTTTTCACTAACACATTCAAACTTATTTTACTTTCTACTCCCCAGCTAGCAATCGGGAGATTGTTTATGATAATATCAGAAAAATTATTCTTTTAGGATTCCTTTAGATGTTCAAAAACTGATTAATCAGTTTGGTGATCTAAAAAAGTTTACAAAAAGACTCCTAGAAACGCTTAGAAAGCGACTAGTTTAAAAAAGCAAAAATAAATCTTGCAAAATGTGTGTAGTCATAATATAATCACGCAAATGATCCTAATATGACTCTTTCTTATGCTGTTTTTTTTCTGTATAAAAACAGAAAAACGAGTCAGAAAAGACTGTTTCTGGAGAGTCGCATGAAGGCTACCATTTTCTCACAAAAAAAAAATTCATTTTTGACTCAAAAGAGATATCATAAATTATTATTTTAATCGTGCCGTGGAGTCGAAAAAGACTGATATTTGATTAAAATGTTCAAAAAATGCTAGCTGGCCCCTGCCAGCGTTTGGAAGATTGTTTTTACAAAAATCACCTTGCTGAGTCTTTTTAGATTACTTTTGGTGATCAAAAACTTATTAGTCAGTTACACGATTAAAAAAGGACTTAAAAATTGTTCGCGCCAATGAGTAAAATGAGTTCGATTTAAAATACAATAACAATATGTGTAGCAATCGGAAATAAATCATCCAGACGCTTGAAATGTGACTATTATTTCCGTTATTTATTATTATATTCTGCTTATTCTGATGATTGAAAAGCGCTTAAGCAAAAACAGATCATGAAGGTGTTTGAAAAGTGATTGTAATTACGTATTTTATGATCATATTTTGCGCAGATAGATGATTAAATACTGCTTAAATGACGTAAAAAGGAGTCCAAAATAATATAAACATGATTGATAAATGACTATAAAAGGACTCCTAAAAATACTTATTTTGCTATAATTAAAAATGGAAGTTAACATGGTTATTGCAGCTTAAAATTTTTAAGCTGCAAAATCTTAATTACACTCATAGAAAAAACGTGCTAAAATCAAGAGGTTACGTCCAAAATCAAATCATTTCAATTCAAGAATAAAAGCTTAATTTTTTAAGATCGGATTCCAGAACACAATTTTGAAAAAAATTTTATTTTAAGATCGCATTCAAGAGCACAATCTTGAAAAATATTCTTATTTTATGAACGCATTCAAGAACACAATCTGGGGCCAAATTACCGCATTCGATATCGAGCAAAAATTCTATAATATAAGGTAAAATTTTCTGTATTACCAAGTATCAAAATAATTAAGAACTGAATTATTAAACATATTTTTTAAAACGAAACAATTTTATACGATCACAATTTTATAAAAATCTTTTCGTTTACTTTTTCGTTTTACTGTATCTTTAAATTGGTCTCATTTTCTCACCAATACAAAAGCATTTTAATTTTGAGCACCATTGATGTAATAACTAAAATGCTTACAAATTTTGAGTTTTTCTTAAACAAAACCACTTTATACCTCATGAAGATTTGAATTGATAAAAAAAAATTAAAAATTCGTTTCCAGGGTTGGGAAATTGAAATTTTTTTTATACACAAAAGTGGCCAAAAAGGCAACGGACGTATTTTTGCTAACTAAAACTATTTTATATTTTAGGAAAAACAAAATTGGTATCAAAAATTAAAAAAAAAATTAATTTCGAATCCGTGGTTGGACAAGTGCAATATTTTATATTTATAGCACATGAAAGTTAAAAATTTTAAATTTTTCTTAAATATAACTACTTTATACCTCATGGAGAGTTGCATTGGTAAAAAAAAAAAACAAAAAAAATTAAAATTTCACTTCCAGGGTTGGGAAATTGAAAGTTTTTTTTTGTCAATTTTAAGTTTTTCTTAAATCAAACGACTTTATATTTAATGAAGACTAACATTGGTAAAAAGAAAGAAAATAAAATTAAAATTTCTCTTCCAGGGATTAAAAAACAGCGGATAAGGTAGATAAAAAAGTTAATATTTAAATATTGTTAATCAAATGTTTCCTAATTTATATGTGAAAACACATACGCATAGAAGACTTTTGTTGTAACTGCGTGGAAAAAATTGTTTTCCATCAGATCGGAGTTCTCAACTTGGCATTTGTCTTCATTTTACGTAACCTTTTCCCATTTTTAAGTTTAGTGTAATAACATCTTTTTAAGTGATGCAAATAAATTTTATTACAATGGGACTATTCATTTAAAAACTCCATTATTATTTCCATTTGGTGATTAAAAAATCTCTTGACATCAAAGTAAACATTTCTGCCATTATTTTTATTGAAAATTTTATTTAAATTTTTTTGTAAATTTTTAAATTTCGAACAGATTTTGTTTAGTTCTTATAATAAATTAATTCACATACAAATTATTATTGTAAATATTAACATTTTCTTCAAATCGAATTGGTAATAAATGCTCTCATGACTCTACAAATTTTAAGTAAAATTAAAATAATAATTTTACTGCGGCCAGCCAGACACACGCACTCATACAAACTGAATATGACTCACTTCTTCAAAAGCATTAGAAAGACAAAGTATTCAAACAGGTTTATACACAACCATTTGAGCCTCATGTGGAAAATAGGCCTTATTTATTTTCCCTTTTTCTTTAATATAAAATGGTAAACAAAAATGAAACGGTTTTTATTCCAAAACCAGGTTTAATAATCACACATCATTTCAAATCATTACTTGACCGATTTGGGATTAGTTGTATTTGAATTTTAATGCTTGGCGGCCATGCGTACAAAAAGTTATTGACGTTTTTTTTCCCATTTCATTTGGAATGTATTCAATTCAGCCAGCGAGTGGAACAACAATAACAAAAAGTTAGACAGACTGTGTGGTCAACTGTTTTGCCATTTAGCTTCATCATTTAGACAAATATTGATTATGATGTTTTAATACAATGAGAATTTTAGAATTTAGAAATCAAAACAAAACTTAATTATTTATTTTAAAAATCTCCTTCATTCCCTCTTGTTGCTGACAAGTAGTAAACAAAAGGTATTACAGAAATTTGTACGGTTAATATTTCAAAACCGTGGCCTTTACACACAAACGCACACATTTTTAAAACACTTGTAGTACATAAGAATTAATTTATGTCATGGGTACGATGTCAGCCTTAAAATTAACTGAAGAAGTATGATCTAGAATTTAAAGTTTTGAGAAGATGCTGAAAGTCTTGTTTCTTAAAGGTAATACATATTCTTACTCAGCAATTGGAAAATATACAGCGTATAGATTATGTTGGATAAAATATTTAAAGACTGAACACGAAAATATTTAATGCAGAACTTAAATAATTTTATATTAAATTCAAATTTTATTGTTCCAAAATTTGTTCCACATCCCCATAGACATGATAAATATTACAAGGCCCAAAGCAAAGTCAACTTCAATGATGAAGGCATAGCACTGATCACTGAACATAAGTGACAGCGATTGACACAGTCATGTACTAAAGAGCAGAGGAACAGCATTCTCTTTCGTCAACCAAAAGGTTCAAATTGCTACAAAAAAAATCTCTCGTCTTTCCTCCCAATACCATCTCCTCTTTTTAAGTTCCGTCGCAATGCATTGCATATGAAAAAAAAACAAGTAAAAACTTTATATTCGACCGGGTCGAATCTTAAATACCCTCCAAATATTTAGTAAGTAAACTTAAAATGTTTAACTTGGCGGGACAGAGTTCCTTTAAGACATCTCTGTACCCAATTCTAAATCTATATTTTGACAGAGTAATTGCGCGAAGGGCCGTAGGGGAGACGTTTCACCTCTGCAAGATCAGAGAACATCTCAGCTTCTTATAGACTTAAGGAATACAAATTGTTAAATACTTACACTATTTTTGCATATAATATCGTACGTCAATGCCCACTAAAGGGGGCGGTGTCCAAAAATAGACTGTATCATGTTTTCCACAGACGAACGTATGGGCATTGCTAGAACGTCTTAGACTTTATTACTGATCTGATGGGGTCCTATTCTTTTTGCACGGTATTAAAACTGTATTTTGTCGAGGTCTATTTGGAAAGAGCCGTGGGGGAGACATTTCACCTATGCCATATAGCTCTAAAAATAAATTTTTTTATAGGGTCATTTAGGGGCCAAATGTTAGGAGGGGATAGGGCAGAGGAGTACCAGGTTACGCCTCAGCGTCGTCATTAAAGCTTAAACATGTTATTTTTAGGGAATGTAAACAATTTGTTAAATTCTCACACTGTTTTTGCATATAATAACGCCTACTAAAGGGGGCGGAGTCCAAAAATTAATTTTTTATTTAATTTATGGCTCCAAGTTTAACGCGTTGGATCTTTTTTGACATGAAAATATATCATTTGCTTAACAAAATTACAAAAAAGAACTTTAAAAATTATGTTGTTTTTTAGAGGTCGGTTTAGTTCTTCTTACGGGAACTTTTTTCCTTCTGGCCCGATTCAGCTCATTCACGAACTTGACCAGTGCTGTCCTCCAAGATATATTTATACCAAATTTCAAGAGTTTGGCTCATTTCGTTTGGACTGAATCGTGATTTCCACAGACGAACGCACGGACATGCTCAGATCGTCTGAGATTTCATCACTGATCAAGAATATATACATATATATATATATATATATATATATATATATATATATATATATATATATATATGTATATACCTTATGGGTCTCAGATGGATATTTCGCTGCGTTACGAAGGGAATGACAAAGTGAATATACCCTCCAATTCTCTGTTGGAAGGTATAAAAATAGGCTGAAAAAATCCACTATGATAGCCCAAGATAGGACACACGTAAAGTACCTATTCTAAGGTCTAATCATTTGATTTGCAAAATTTACTCTCCTGCAACACCTTTTTTTAATTCGGACCAGCATTCAGGGCATGACCACTATATATGAAATGAATTGTGCCGCAACTAAAAAGAAGGAGATAGTATTGAGAAGACAAATGAAGCAAGATGACAGGATAGTGAATTTTTAGCCATTTCAACCTTTTTTTTAATAAATTCTATGAAATTATCTACTAGATTGCAATAAAAAAGGTTATATGTACCAACAGTATTTCTGCCTTTTATTATCCACCTCTACTGTGAATGAATACCCCCAGGAAAAAATCCCAAAGGTTCCGATGTACTATCGTGAATATTTCCCATAACAATATTTATGGGAGAAACTTTTAAAATATGGCATCGCCATATGTTAACTCCCCCGAATTATGTGAGAAAATAAATTTACAACAATTGCCAATGGGAATATAAAGAGAACATGTAGAATGCATATTCGTATTTAAAACAAGCTTTTACTGAAATGCACTTAAAATAGAAAAGCAAACTGAAAATTACATTTGCCGTCAACTTGTGACATTATAAAGTTTAACGTCTTCAAAGCTCGTTGCGAAATTTTCTGTCGGCTCAATTAGCTACCCGTCCACACGAGCAATAAGTTTGGCAATTATTGCCGTGGCAACCGTCAAATTTGATTGCCGACACAAGATATTAACGTGTGGACCGCATGAATATATGTTAGAACACATATTCGGCAACAAATGTTATAATACATTGCCGAGCAATAATCTTTTAGCACATGCTGTCAAATTGAATTGTCATTTGATTGAAATTTTTGTCTTATAAGAAAACAACACTGTTTATAATGTTTTAAGATTTGTACGTGTTCGCTACCAAGATATACAAGCAAGAACATTGGCAATTGACGTCGCGTTTCTGCCGGCGTTATTGCTTGTATCAAAACACGAAATGTTGCTCGTGTGGTCGCAGTGTAAAGATCAAGAGTCGACAGTACTACACGTGATTTTGTATACTATAAAAGCTTTGCATGAATTTATGGCTGGCTGATTTAATTTCCAATTTATTTTCTTATTTTTAGACTGTATTTTATTAATTAAGTATATTTTTGTAGGAGTAGGACCAGCTCTCAGGGGATGACCCCTATATATGCAATGCATTGCGCCGGAACTGAAAACGAGGGGATAGTATTGAGGAGACAGATTAGGAAAGATGAGAAGACAGTTTTTTTTATGCTATTTCAACCTTTTACTTCGCCGGCTAATTTTTGCTACAGGGCCGACGAAGGTGGGTGCTGTTACTCCGCTTCTAGTACATGATAGTGTCAGTCGCTGCCAATTATGTTCAGTGATCAGTGACTATGCCTTCATCATTGAAACAGGCTGGCAACAACTAACACAACCACACACTAATGCTGATCAGAAGAATTCAACACAATATTTCATGACTCAGCGCGGGCTCGAACTCACGACCCTCCGCTTCATAGTCTCGTGTTCTACTACTTCAGCCAACAGCTGCAAATGATAATTGATTTACAGACAACCACTCTGGTATCTATAATGTTATTACTTTGTCTCCGTTAACGATAGCAGATCCGATTCATCGCGTTTGCATCTGTGCCATAATTTCTCTAGAGATTGTTTCTCCCTTTCCAGCATCTCAAAACGCATATAAGCGGTATTCATTTGTGTATTACAGTTTTTTGTTTTTATACAAATTATTTATAAATTACTGAAAAATAATTCACAATAGAATTACTCAACGATATCGATTTGATGGGTATGGCAACTCTTTCCCACAATATTTGGGTTAGTGGAGATAATTTTATATTATTATGCATCTAAAAAAATACCCTATACAAACAATTCCTTTGTCTTGCAGAAACAAGTCATTTCTAGTGTTTTATTCTGCGGAAACCTGTAGAATGTTAAAATGGTTGGCGTCCGCAAAAAGTATTCGTTTTACGAAATAAGTTCGTTTTAAGTTAAATTGGAATGGAATTTTATTATAGAACTAAATGGTATAGTCATAATTCGCTAATGCTTACAAATTAGATTAAACTGTCGTCTTTAATAGTGTTAAGTATCGACTGATGGCCTATTCTGAAATAGGCGATAGAAAGCATTTGCTGATTTTGATGACTACAAGAAATTTTCTCCCTTCTAGGGGCAAATTACGGCACTCGATATCGAACGAACTTTGTATTTAAATTGTATGGAAATTTCACTCGATATCGAATGCCGTAATTTGGCCCCTAATCTTTCTTTATCTGTTCCCTACTTTTCATAGTTCCGTTATATTTAGTATGAGTAGATGTCATACCCTGAGTGACAGTCTGTCTCTGTTAAAAGAAAACACTATTTATTAGATTAGAATCTAACTTGTGTTTTTATTATTGCTTAACTATGACCAATTCCGTTCAAGTTTTGAAAATTTTGTAATCCTGAACTGCCTTCGTATGGCTTTCAGTTTTGCAGGAAGATTATGTGTGCCTTGTTTTTTTATTTGTATATAAAAAAAGGTTGCTTTCCCTCCTCTTGTGGTCTGTGCATGTTATTAATTTTTATATTTTTGTTTTGTTTTGTTTTCTTTTCATAATGATGATCTTGAGTGTAATTTATGTTAATTGTATGAGCTACTGTTTTCGAGTCCACACACAACCACTTGAGAGTTAAATAAAAAAATGTATGTCTGTAAATAGTTATTTGTATTGCAAGGAAATTTTAAATTTTTTTCCAAATGGTCGTATTTATTTAACAAAGACAACGATCAAAAAGATTTGCTGTAATTATTACCACTTATCTTTTCTTTTCAATATTCTAAAATAACTATGGATTGGATTTAAGTTAAAGCAACAAACGAACTAAAACACTCGAAATTAAGTGGCCATAATATTTTATGCTAAATAGTAGAATAAAATATATATTCATAATCGTAGCAGTCAACTGAGTTTTATAAATATATTTACTTTTGGTCTTGTCGTGAAGGTTTAAGTACTACTTTCCGAATTGACCATGCGAATGACAGTTTTTTTTGTTAGTCGTTTCTAAAAAAAAAAAAAAAAACTAAAACCTTTTCAGTTCGAGATCTTGGCCAAGAAAAGTGTTTTATCTGAGACTTATTTTTTTTGGATTTTTAAATGGACTGGCACTAGTATGATCAGCCTTAATCATGCAATGGATTAGTATCGGGGCTTTTATGAATGACCCTATAAAAACAAGAAAATTCAACTAAGCCACCTAATAAGTGGTGACAATTACAATACACATGAGCACTGATGATGAAAGGGTTGCGTCATTCGAAAACAGCTGTTCTGCTCTGCTGTGTAAGTTGAATAAAACTGCTGTTGACTTTCCTTTGTACCTTAGAATATTTATCATGTCTTTCTGAGATTTAAAAACAAATTTCGAACAATTAGCCTATGAATTAAGATTCAATTTAATATAAGAAAATTTATTTTTGGACACCGCCCCCTTTAGTGGGCGTTATTATATGCAAAAATAGTGTAAAAATTTAGCAAATTGTTTTACTTAAGCCTACATTCCTTAAAAACAGAATTTTTAAACTTCAATAACGAAGCTGAGACGTAACATGGTACTCCTCTGCCCTACCGTCTCCTCCCCCTTTGCCCTCCAAATGACCCTATCAAAATAAATGTTTTAAATAAATTTTACATTTAATTATCCCAAACATTTATTTTTAGAGTTTTATGACAAAGGTGAAATGTCTCCCCCACAGCCCCTGCCAGAGCGACCCAGCCAAAATACAGTTTTAATACCCTCCAAAGAGAATTGGAGCACCTAAAGTATATATATTCTTGATCAGTGATGAAGTCTAAGACGATCTAGCAATACCCATACGTTCGTCTGTTGAAAACATGATATAGTCCATTTTTGAGACCCCTCCCCCCCTTTAGTGGGCGTTGACGTATGATATTATATGCAAAAATATTGTAAATATTAATAAATTTGTATTCCTTAAGTCTATAAGAAGCTGAGATGTTCTCTGATCTGGCAGAGGTGAAACGTCTCCTTCACGGCCCTTCCCGGAATGACTCTGTCGAAATAGAGATTTAAAATTGGGTACAGAGATGTCTTAAAGGAACTTTGTTAAACATTTTAAATTTATTTACTAAATATTTGGACGGTATTTAACATTCGACCCGGTCGAATATAACGTTTTTACTTGCTTTATTTTAAATTCGGTTGTAAAAATGTTGGTCTTAGTCCATACAAAATGGGTTCATAAGCGGCTTTCTGTGCAAAATTTGTTAAATAAGAAGCTTATAAGCATAAAATATTTTTTTAAATTAAATTTTTCGGATGTGTTTCCCAAAAGAAATTTGTATGCGGCTTTGCTTTTAAGTTCCGATCAAAAGGATAGATGCGACTTTCAGTGTCCGCAGTATTTTTTTTTTTAAATAATCGCACTGCGTAAATGAGGCAGCAATGAGTTTATAAATTTTCAAATTTAAGCTGGCAAGATTTTTAAAATAAATATGCAGATAAAGCCATATCTTCTTGCCATTTATTAAAATGTCAAACGAGAACATCGGTATCTAGGTATTCAGCATACGGTAACGACAGTTAACAGAAATGGTAAATACTTCAAAGGCTCAAATTAATTTAAAATTCAAAAATTTACCCACACCACAATACTCGTATGACTTGAACTGTATGTAATGCCATCAAAAAGGCACACCGAACACGACCTGGAATTTCTAGAAGAATATATTATTTTTCTAATCAAATTTTATTTGACATTTTTGATGCCAAATAATTGAGACAATTCATGCATTTCCTGTCAAATTGCATTTACGTTAAAAAAACAGATACACATACACAGATTTGATTGTATGTGTACACAAATAGAATTGCAAGGATTTTACATGGAACTGGAGAAAATAAAATAGACAAAGTTGTTTGTATCTATTTATGTACAATAATACTTTATGCAGTATATACAAACAGTTATTGGTATTAGTAAGTGTACATATTCTCCTTTATATAAATATATGTGTTCATACGTTTGCACATCTGTAAGTAAGTTTATGTATTAAAATCTCCCCTTTTTTGGAACTACATATAAGCTATTGCCTGATTTGATAGTCCTGTTCATGTAGCGAATCTCTTCTCTTATTTGAGATTTAGAGAACAAACACAAAAAAGAGGGTGTGTTTTTCCTGCAGCTTATATTTTATGCTGTCAAAGATGCTGTAATTCTTTGTATCTGTGTTTGTTAATTATAAGGGCAGGTGCGTCTGTGTAAAATTTGTTTGTACGGTTGCTTGATAGCTGCTTTAGGCTATACTCACAGCTTTTCCACATAATAATCCCTAAAAGCTTTGTTGCTAATTATTTAAATGGAACTCTGCAACAATGGTAATCATAACATAAGGACTCTTAACATGCTCGTACATCGAGAGATGGGGTTTTTTTTATATGTAAGTATGTATGCACCACAATTTGCAAAACGTTGCTCTTTGTATTAAGCAGGGATGTATCCAATGTGTCTTTTTGCGGATACAACATCGCTACTCAAAAAAAAGGCGATACTGATACGCATATTGAATTTGAATGCAAGTTGAAGTTCACAAAACTTAAGCAGAGTATTTTTATTATAAAAAATCACAGAGTAAAAGATTAGTAATGGATGTTTTGATTTTATACTATTTTGAAATCTGGCCACACTGGAGATAAATCAGTTTTGTTAAATTCACCACGAATTCATAACCCAACTTCGCCATTGTATCGTGTGTTGTATGTCATTCACAGGAACGTTCCTGTCTTCGCCGTTTTTGAAAAATTATGCCACTGGCCCATATTCCACAGAAGACAGTGCGTTACTTTTTGCATATACACGCAGACACTAAACCAGAAATAAGCTTCGTCCACAAAATGGAAAAACGACATGAAACACTTTCTTAACCAAACATGAATTTTGGCAATAAAATTCAATAATCTGCAAGAGTTGTTCGTTTGGAAGACAATTCATGGTTATATTATGGACCAAACTGAACATGCTACACGAAAACAGCTGAGCTGTCAAAAACAGTGTTGCCAAAAAGAAAGTTGCTAATAAAATCAGCCTATTTTAATATATTTTATTTCATATATTGCAGAAAAATTTATATGACATCATGTTATTTATATTCTATTTAAATAAAAAATTATTTGCAAAGTAAATTTGCCGGCGGTGTGGCTGATACCATGTACCGGTGATGTTCTTAGCCTGTATTTTAATTGTTACCGTGAGTGTATACAACTGTAGTTAACCACGGCAAATTCCGTGAAGAAATCTAACGGAATCTACGAGTATACAGTTATTTCAGGTGTTGAAATTAACTAGTGCAAAAGTAGACGCAAAACTCTAGAAAAAGAGCAAATGATCAGTGGTCTGGTTGCAATTAAAAAATAATTGTCAACTAGGCTTGACGTAGACTGATTCAGGGCTGCTCTGCAGCTGATGTTCTTGATATGTCCAAGTCATTAAAACTCTATCGCTAGGGTAACATTTTGTAAGCTCTTCAATCCACTTCTTTATTAGTTTCCATTCTGAAGGTAAGATTGTAATTTTATTTTTTGCCAAAAAAATCTGTTTTGTCTGAAAATTGAAGCATAATTTAAAAATTTTTTAAATTTGAATAATTTACTTCTTTTTAATTAGTCTTTTTGTGTTACTAATATCTCCAATTATTTTTGTTTGTATTGTTATTATTTTATTATTGTTTTTTTTTTCAACAAGTTCATTCCAGGTTTATTTAGGATGGAGAATAAATAATGCAAAATAATTGAACAAACTTTTATAGTTATAATAATTTTAAAAAAAAGAAGAAGAAAAATACAAACTGTATTTCGTATTTACATTATTTGCAGTATATTTACAAAACATTTAGAGCAATTTGTTTATACTTGATGTATATACAAGAGTATAAATGAACAATATTGCATAAATATCATTGAAAGTTGCACTTATAAAAAGGAGAGGGTGGGGGAAAGGTTCCAACGAAAACATTGAGTGCAAAAATTCCCACAATGTTTTAGCGAAGAACTCGTTCTATCCAATGAATATAAAGTATGTGGTATATTATATTATAAAGTAATATTGTTTGATTTTGTTGGAAATCTAAGCGAACAGGCAGGCGCTCGCAAATACTACAGCAGCACTTTTTCTGTTTATTTAGCAAATCGACTCAAATTTATTACAATAACATTCAGATTCAGTCATTACAATAACATTCAGATTCAGTCAGTTTGCCATAAAACTTGGCAAATGAATTTTCCGTTTGTGTGTGGGTGTGCGTGTGAGCTGTACATATGGAATACTATATTATGATGAAGCACTTGATCTCCTTTAAAATTTATTATCCTATGATAATATTAGAATATCAAGAAATTTATTTCTAAATTTAAAAACAACACACTGTAACGAATGAGGTAAAAGAAAAGGAATACAAAGACACAGCCTTAACAAATAATGTTTCAGGATATTGTTTTTAATATGATGCTGATAGGCTGTTAGATATTTTCTATACAAGTGAATAAATCTTAAAGTATTTCTTCTTAATTGGCGCCTGTGGTGCGAAATGTAATAAGTGGTCAGATGTAAAGTCTATTGCAGCACATAATGATTTCACTAGGTGGCAACATTGTCGTGCTCATTTTTGATTGAATGGATATGTGAACAAACAAAGTTGTCATATTTGTTGTGAAGAGCAGGCAGAAGCATTGCAAGGACTGCCATTGCATCCCGAGAAGTTAACTGCCTGGTATGGATTAAGGGTTGGTAACACCATTTTTCCAAGACGATGAAAGTAGGTACGTTAATGTGAGTAGGAAGAGTTGCCGTGCGATGATTACAATTTCTTTTTACCCAAAAAGAAAGAACTGGTCTAACGTGCCGCACAGCACGCGAAAGTATGACCCAATTGAGAGGCTAATTCGAAGAACAGTTTATTTCACGTTTTTGGCCGGTCAATTGGCCGCCCAGATTGTGCAATTTAATGCCTTTAGGCTATTTTTAAGAAATTGAGTTTTTCAGTGATACCAACACTTTTCACACAAATACACCTTGTCACAAAATTTTAGTGCAATATGTAGTATCAAAAATAAACATTTTACTAGCAAATGATAGTGACAGTTTCTATTGTGCTCAATACATTTTCTGCAAATTTGCAATTATTTGAGTTAAAGCCTTTCTCCTTGTTACCAACGATATTTTCCTTACTATTAAAAATTCAAAAGAATAAACGTATCTCCTATTTTGAGTGCGTGAATATTATACGTATTAAAAATCATACACTATCACACACGGTTCTAATTTGAATTACGCTCACGCACGCACGCGTGATTTTAATAATTTGTAATCACGAAAAGATTACGACATTGGCCCATATCTAATTTTTACCATGGAAACTCTGCACATGTGTCCATGTCTGTTTTCATTGTTCTAGTGAAAAAGAAAATTACCATTAAATCGATTGTTTTACCGTTTTCAAAGCTCCCACGACTTTACAGACTGGCACACCTATAAAATTTTTCCTAAATCAAAATAAAACCAAAGAAAATTCCTCAA
Organism: Linnaemya tessellans; assembly: GCA_951800035.1. Classification (NCBI taxonomy): domain Eukaryota; kingdom Metazoa; phylum Arthropoda; class Insecta; order Diptera; family Tachinidae; genus Linnaemya; species Linnaemya tessellans. The sequence continues at coordinate 124,944,739 of OX637533.1, forward strand.
ATAGTATTAAACGTGTAAATCATATACATAACCTTATTGTTTGACAAATTTCTATACATTTATTTATTATTTAATTAATAACTTAATTAATACCTACATAATTAATTATTAATGAGTTAGTTTAATAGAAAACTTAATTATTATTTTATTAAAAATAATTAAATTCAAGTTGTCCTATAAATTTCTATACAAAAACTGTCAAATAAACTGTTTATAAACATAAAACATTTTTTTATTAATTAGACCTTAAACATGTGAAAGAAATGGGATTTTTAAAAGAGTGATTTAGGAGATATCTGTAAGCTTGATGAATAAATAACTTTCTTTTTAATAATACATATTTTTTGTCCAATAAAGTATCAATATAAGGAGTAATTGAAATTAATTAATTTATAAAAAACTTATTAATCGGTTAAGCGATTAATCCAAAATTAACTAATTAAAACAATTAATCAATCGAGCTATTCACCTATTAAAACAAGATCCCGATTAATTGAAAACTTCACGAAAGTTTTATATAACCCATTTAGGAAATAATATAATCGGTTTATAAAAACACTAATTATAAATTAACTATTTTGGAACCGACTACAAATTGGTTTAAATCTAATGCAGATATCAGCCAAGGAAAAAAAAACCTAAATATTTTGAATTTAAATTTTCTTTTAAGTCATGAAATGTGCTTGAATTTTTATTTAAAATTAGTATCAACGTTTTAAAAAGATATATTTTTTATTATTTTTTAATAAAAAATTGATTGAAACTTAACTATTTATAACTGAATTAATAAAACAGTGTTTTATATACTTTAAATTAAACTGACTACAAATTGGTTGAAAAATAAGTAATTAGTAATCAATTAAAAAGTCATGCAGAGATTGGCCAATTGACTATCGCCTATGACATGCATATGTTAATATAATGAGTCGACGACAAGGAAAAAAGTCACTTTATACACTAGTTGTGTTTATTTAAAAACCAGTTTTAAGTTACTTAAAAATGTGTTTGACTTCCTACAGGGAATATGTGCATACATACATGCTTACTTACATATGTATATGTAAATACATGTTTCTTAGCAGGATTTTGTGAAAAACCAACATTCAAATATTAAACCAAATTTGTTATTTGTCATACGAAAAACTGCATACTTACAACTCTTTACCCGATTTTGAATATGAATTTAGCAAAATAGATCAAATACATACATATGACAGCTCTGTTACTACCGGCATCCATATTCCCATACACACATGCTCATACACATGCATACCTCATTCAACTAACAGTATAAAATAAGACAACACACTTTTTTCTTTCACATTAACAGAAAACAGTAAACAATTTAAGCCCCTCCTCTTCTAAGAAACGGACAAATGAAATTTGTTGATTAACATCCGTGGAATTAAATGAACCCTTAACTAAACAAATATGAAATCGTAAAAAGAAAACAATCATCAAGCATACCCACACCTAAAAACTTACACACCCAAACACAAAAGGGTGGAGTAATTAATTACGATTAAAAAGGCAACTTGCTATTTTGTCATCGTTGCCAACTAAAATTTTGTTTACTTGCTTCAATAATCCAGGGTTGTTAATAGCAACGAAGAAAGTTGTTTTTTGCAACAATTCCTATCAGAAAAGAAAACAAACAAAATCATTTTAACAAATTTAATTATAATTAAAAACCTAATTAGGTATAAAAACTGTTGCTACTTTACAACACCCTTATGCAAAAAGAAAAAATTAAACAAAACAAAGAAACATGAATATATAAAAAACTTAAGACATTTATAAAAACAGCCAACACGAGCACTTGCAAGAAGAGTAAAAGACGTTATTAGGTTTAAGATTTGGTAAGCAGGAAATCTAAAAAGACTACAGCGTTCTGTCTGATAATAAGGAAATCGTTCTCTAGACAACCATTTAAAGTATAAAGCAAAAAAATAAACATTATTTGTTTTTTTTCCTTTAGTCAAAGTACAGATAAAATGTAAACGCGAATCCTTATAAAACAATATCAAAGAAAAATTTGTATTTATAATAAATAAAATATACTTTTAACCATCAGATATGGAAAAGTGGATGTTAATAATGAAATGTACTTTTTGTATGATGGTGCTACCAACTGAAGTTCTTGAATCAGAATAGGAATATATTTATGTAATTGCTTAGATATTTTCAATACAATGACCACAATTTTAATTGTCGTTTTTAAGTGTTGTGAAGAAGTGGATACTTGAAAATCCTTCTAAAATTATAATGTTATGTTTATTTTCCAATATAAAGTTTCCTTCCACTACCAAAACTTTTTAAAATAATCTTAATATCAAACAAAAATAAATGTTAGTATCGAATATTTTATTCCCATATTACATTCGTTAAAGATTAACCCCCTTATTCACAAAAATTATGAGAGTCTAATAACAGCGTAATAAAACAAAATTTCATATGAAATTTGCTCTATTACACTCTTATAAGCCCCTCATAGTTTTTATGAATAAGGGGGTAATAGACTAATTATTAGAAAATGTGTTTTAAATTCAGAAATAAATGATAAATTGTCCAAGGCACAAAGGAAAGTCAATGTCAGTTTTAATTTTTCAACTTAAACCGCACAGCAGAAAAGCTTTTTTCGAAAGCCGCTACATTTTCATTATCAGCACTCATGTGTATTTTTCTGTCACCAATTATTATGTGTCTCAGTTGAATATCATAACAGTTTTTATTTATATCTACAGATTTTGATAGGCATTTTACTTGTGCAACTGTAATTCGATTTCCGTCCCTGATAAGCATCACTCATACATATACTATGTATTTACTACCCAGCAAGCCAACCAATTTGATTTGAAAGTAACGATTACATTCGTTTCAGAACAAGTAGGAAACATTAAAGGAGGTACAAGGACGGGTTGAAATCCTTAGAATGTCCCCTGGTCTTCTAGACCGATATTCAACTACTCCATTTATAGACCCAAGTAACTTTTGTGAAATAGCTGGGACAGCAGTTACTTCCCGGATAAGAGAGGATGAAATCCTGGAAGCACGGAAGGTTTGATACAACCTCCAAGGCGTTAATGGAATACTTATGGTTCACGGATATTCTTGAATTTAGCAAGTGCGACTATTCCCTGATTTTGTTTCTGTTCATTTTGGACTGAATTACACTTTGTGGAAGAGCAAACTAGTGGACTCGCCTCTATGCCGTTTGTGTATGGAGCAGGATGACACTACGGCACACGTTCTATGTGAAAGTACTGTTTTGCGAGGTTGTTATAGGTGTATTTTCTCTACTCTGAGCTTTTGGCATCGGATGACAACGAAGTTCGTACGACTCTCATTAGAAATATCATGCACCACTTCGATTAAGATTTGGTGTCGTAGTGCCGGTCTATAGACCAGTTCGTATATCCCTTATCTATCTATCTAAGAAACATTGCACTTGAAAGGAAATTTTAAAGATGTTATTATCTATAATAAACTTGTTAACAACTTAGTTACAATACAATAGGCTACTTAATATGCATTAGTTCCTCAACAAAACATTCTTATACTGAATAAGTAAAACTACTACTAACCTATTTTAAATTTTATTTGAGGGTGCTGTTGACTGATATAGTTAACGCATAAATAGTTTTTTTTTGTTTTATTAAATTGAAGTTGTCATATGTCCTATTATTATAAATTGTGGTGAATTTAATGAGCTATTGTGAATTATTTCCAATATATTCATTTAGTCGAAAGATATAGTAATAATACTTTAAGTAAAGATGGCGGCTAAATTGATATACAAATAATAAAAGACATTGCATACGTCGTCTGAACAGATTCGAAGATTTTGTAAATATTAAACAATATGTTATTATATTGAATTCAATTAATATTGATGGGGTAACTGTACGAAAATTTCGTTTAAACTTAGAAAGGCACAGAGGAAAGTAAATATCAGTTTTGATTAGACAACTTACACAGCATCTGTTTCGAAAGCCGCTACACTTTCATTATCAGTATTCATGTATATTTTTGTTTGTCAACGCTTATTAGGTAGCTTAGTGCGAATATAAACGCATTGTATTTAAAACGTGTCCTCTTGCGTTTGTTGGGTAGCAGACATCTATTCACTCCAGCACTTGTAATAGACGAACAATAATTTTAACTGGGAATCGCGGATATCTTAGGAAAAAAAACAACAACAAAACTTGAATGGTGGTAAAGTTACGTACCACATATACGAGCTCTTATAACGACATGGAAATTTTTTAATTTGAAAAACGGATGAAAGTGTTTTTGAAGCCATACTTTTAACGTTTAACAATATAGTAAAATGTTAGCAAACGACAAAAAAAATATCATAATTATGATTATGAAGCACTCTGGAGTTCATATTATGCAAAAGTCTCTAAAAAGCCATACTTCGGTCACATTTTTTCTTTGTTTACATTTTTTTAGTTCATATAAAGAAAATTGTCTTCAGACATTAAAATTTAAATATTTATGAGATTTTCAAGTTGATATTTTTTCTATTAAAAGCTATAGATATATAATCGTAAAATAGTTATAAGTATGTATGTATGTCATTCAATAATCAATAACGAAATTATAACATCATTCAATTTTGCTGTCACTTTCACTTTCTCTGTAACAATGTTGCCAGATTCACTGCACATACTATACACATTTATGTAAATACATACATATATGCATATGTATCAATGTATAAGTGTGTAAAGTTGTTTTGTTATTAAAATTGTTTTCTTATTTAATTTTATTTAAATATTGTTGTTGTACTTGTAGGTTTGGTTTAAAAATCGTCGTGCAAAATGGCGCAAACAGAAACGTGAGGAGCAGGAACGTTTACGCAAACTCCAAGATGAACAATGTAGTGGAAATTCGAATCCCAATAGCAATGTAACAAACAACTCGGGTATAGTTAATCTGAAATGTGCGCCAGAGGATTTTGTGACACAATTGCAAATCAAATCCGATCCCAATTACAGTGATGGTGATGAATCAGATTTAGAAGTAGCATAAAATTAAAGCCTCATTAAAAAAATTTAAACTAAATATATAATTTTTAAGAGATATTTTTTAAATAAATTTTGGTTTGATTTCTTGAAACTCATTAACTGTATATACACATTTAAAACGGCGGCTTCAAAACACTGCTAACAAAAGGATTTCCCAAAAAATTAATAAATAAATGTTTAGCATAGAAACAACTAAATAATCTTTTGTACATACATAAATACATATGTATTTAATTTTCCTCTTGGTTAGTTGTTTATACTTCACCTATTTCATGCCGCCGTTTCAAACCGCTATTACATTAAATAAAAATATTGTAAATTTGTTTAAAACGTAAAATGGGCCCAAGTCCATTTAATACATCCTATTTTATATACTTACGGCCGTATTTATAAAAAGTATTGTAGACTTGAAGTGTGCCTTAAAACATAATTTTCAAACAAAAAAATATTTTAAAGTACTCTTAATGTACGAAATATTTTTTATAAATACGACAGTTAATATTTATTTAAAAATAATATTGAGCCACATATATCTCCAATTAACCCTGTAATACCAATTTAGTTGTAAATATTAGTTTTTGTTGTTTTATATCTATAAATAATCTTTTTTATTTTCTAATTTATAATAAATGTAATTTTTGTTAATTTAGTAATTTATTGTAATTATAGTATACAAATTTAACAATCATTTAAATTTCAATTTAATCAGACGTGCCACAGAATCACATTCCAATCGTAAATGGATTAACGCTGTAGGTTGCGTGCTGCAAAAACAAATAGAACATTTTCTACGGATACCAGCATGTGGCCTTAAGCTTTTTAATGTAAAAGTTAATGTGGACTTAAATTCAAAAACTTATTGCTGTAAAGGGGAATTGCCATATCAAGAGTTATACATTTCGTGATTTCAAAACCGCAGGTCTGGTAAGGCTATCAGCTGTTAAGCATCTGTCACTCAAAGTGTCATATAATCAGCATGATTGCGTAAGGCGTTGGCGTTTACGCCAAAGACGTTTTTTGTAGAAGATTAAAGAAACACACCAGCAGTTTTCTTTAATCTACTACGAAAAACGTCTGAGGCGTAAACGCCAACCAACACCTACACAATCACGCGGAATATAAACATCAAAATCAAAGCAGAGCAAACGTCTGAGCAACAAGGTTCGGAATAATGGTTCAGAGAGCAAACCGAGTGGTTCAGTTAGCCGCGTGAATACACTATAACTTTTGAAAACCAACACTCGCCGAGTTAAAGAAATTGTTACTTTCATTTTTTTACTTTTGAAATCAAAAAAATTTTTCAAGCAATCTAAATAATAACCCCGGTATTCATAAAATTTAAACAGATTTCAAATACGTTTTATTTTTTTATGAATACCGGGATAAGAATTCAAGTACGGAATTAAAAACTTGGCGATTGGAATATCAGACATGCCTGAATAGTAGCGTTTTTATTGAAAATATTTACTTCATTTTTTTATAAGATTAATTTAATTTATTTTTTTGCTTTAAAATATTTATTAATTTCGAACTTTTTTCAACGCATCATTTTAAATTGAAATTTAAATGTTTGTTAAATAAAAAATCAATGTGAGTTTTTAGTGTAAGTTTAAATTAAATCCTAAAAAATATATGAAATAATGAAATAAAAACGAATTAATTATAAAAAACTAAAATGAGTTTAAGTTTTAATTATCTTTAAGTACTCGTATATTTGTAGTGGTAATGACGACAACCCAACCGTTTTATTTTATTTAATTTTTATTTTTTAATGCCGTCACTCAGGGATGGGCCTTTTTTGTTGCCATGCATTTTGTCGAAACTAAAGAAAGTGAGAGAATAGAGAGAAAAGATGCTAAAAGTTGTTAAGACAAGAATTTGACATTTTATTTCGAATTTTAATTCGCTGTCAAATTTGTTACAATATCCACGAGCGTGGGTACTATAATGCACTTCCTTGTACGTGATACTTTTGTCAACCGCACCTACAATCAGCGTTGCCGTTTTGCTTATTTTTAAACAAAAATGGTTATTATTTTCCTCAATTTGCACTTTTTTCCATTTTGATAATTTTTTTAAATCCGAAATATGTGCTAAAACTGTTTTTTAATAAAGCAAAATGCCTCGAAATTTAAAAGAGTGAAGACATGGAGAAACTCAGTTAAAGACTCCAAATAAAGCAAATTATATTGGTGGAAAAAAAATTAAGTTTCCAAATACGCGGTCTCTTTGATAGCTCTGTGACTTTTTGAATTTCCCTCGCAGTGACTTTAAATGCAACACTGCTGCCGTCAACCGCCATCCAGTGATGTTAACTTTTTTATTTCGAGTTACCGTTTTTTAGGTAAAACTATTGTACGCAAAGTCTGGTACAAAATTAATAATAAGAAACGTATAGAATTTAACTACAATAGGCATTATTTTGCATAATTGTAATGAAACCGTACTTTTTTGATGTTTTCACTGAGAAATATATAGTCGAAAGAGAATTTGCAGTGAAGAATTTATATTAGGACTGTCACAAAACTGATTTATTAACACAGTTATGAATTCGCCCTAGTAGACACATTATGAAAAAAAATTGTTTGGGGTCTAACAATTAAAAATTTAAACTTTTTAAAATTACCGTACAAATATAGAAATTACCTGCTTACCGTTCGGAGTGCTAAATTACTGCACAATACGATAATTACCGTAAGGTTAGCATCACTGTCACCATCTATAAATAGGCTACTGTCATATTTCGCCACAGTCAGTTAGTTAGTCTTCGACAACCATTAAGAGCGACTTTTTGAGATATGGATTAAATAAATTTTCCGATGAAATGGTATTTTTTTATATTATTCCATAAAAGACCAACATTCTAAACAAAACTAATCTGCTCCGTCCAAAGTATGTAGACAAACTTGGTAATGACGCCACAAATTTGTTTTTCAGATTATCTAAACCTAGTTTAACTGAGATCTCAAAAATCCAGCCTAAAAGAAGACAACTTCGTGAATTTTAACAAAAACGGAAAAAAGTGCACTTCCAAGGAAACACTTGATAAATACTATGGGAACTACGCATCATCAACTTCAGGGGTGAAGAGTTCCGCTGTGGTCGTACCAGTACAATTAACGCCGTTCGATAATGTTGGCGAGAAAAGGTAAAACGTCGACAAAATTAATGGAATAATTTTGGATGATTGGAAATACTTGAGCGAGCACATGAAATGATATATACATTGAGTTTCAACAACTTTGCGGATGAGTGCAGGAAAAAATCTCTTAATATATAAGATTTTAGCTAATTAATCCCAGAATACCTATTTGCGCATTTGTGCGATGTTTGAGTTATGAAGGTTTATGTGAGAGAATTCCGGTTGCTAAAAATCAATGTGAAAAAAAAACCAAACAAAAAAACAAGTGGTTTTTATTATCTTTTTTATTATTTTTTCTAAAGGCACATAAAGTATGTTCTAATTTACAATTTAATTTACTAATTTATCGTTTTTCATTCCAAAGTTACAGCTAAAATAAGCAAATAAGACCATTTTCTCCAAAAGACAAAAAAAGCCCACAATATGTTAACCATTTTTTTTCAAAAATTTTTTTTTAAATGCTGCTTTTTTTATGTATTTATTAATACTCATCAATAAAAAATAACAACATTTTAATATTACGAGTTCTATGAATTAATCGCCACTTTCGCTACCATTCACCCCACTGTGCGTTGTAGCTGCCCCATTGAAAATAATTAAGTAGCTGACTACACGGCGATAATTGCTGCTAGCGGCACTTGTAGCCATCTAGCCGGTAGTCGTGAATATGTTTACAAGCTTAGCGAGACAGCAGAAAATTAATAGTCCTATTCATCATAATATTACATGTATGCCCAAAATTGAAGCAAAAAAAATTATTTTATAATTTTCTTCCACAATTTAGAATGGAAAATAATTCCAATAATTTTACTTTTTTTCATCCCACAACTTTGGCAATAGATTCATCAAAATCGTTTGTCAAGCATGCCAAAAACTATTTTATTTTTTCATCAATCAGTGCCACACATACAAAGACACTTTCACTAATACAAGCATCATGCTTAAACTGATTTTGACCAATGTGTAGTGCCCTTAAGTAATTCCTGAGAGACACCGCTTATTTTTTTAATTTCTCAAACACAAAAGAGGTTGATACCGAGCGAGATAAATATTCAAACTGTCAATGATTATATTAGAATCGTATCAATAATTTTAATGCTAAAGGTCATGGCATGATTGACCAATTCAACTAATTGAGTCATACTCAAAATCGTAAGATGGTGCGGGTAGAAACTGAAAGTGCGTTCAAGTGCGTTCAAGTGCTTTGGCAAATCTGGCCGATTTGATAATTTTAGGAATTACTTGATTAACAAACCCATTTCTACGTAACTAGAGTTGGATTTTTTATATTGACAACAAAAATCATATGTTTTGTGTGACACCGACAGTAGACTTTTGATGCGATTTTTGAACTGAGAGATAATTCTAAAATAATCATGGTGTCAAGTGGGATAATCAATCAGTGCATTAAAGAATATTTTAAACAATATATAAATTATTATTTATTTTATAAAAAGACCTCGAGCTTAATAAATGTAATAAAGTAAAGGTCAATAAAAGTTAACAGAAACAATATATAAGTGATCATGCTTGACTATACAATACTTAAGCGGATAACCTCATTAGAGCACGTGATTATCAGCTGATTTTACCGATCTGTCAAACTGCATATAAAAATGTGTATACCTCATACAAAATAATTTTTTAAATAAGATCATGCTGTAATAATAAAGCCAACCAAATTTTATTTAACAAATTATTTATGCTCCCAAAAAATATATTGTAGCAACAAAGCAATTGGATTTTTTTGTTGTTGTAAAGTTTGCAACACTGTTAAACACCATTTTTATTTCTGTTTTAATGTTCTACAAAAATGCAATGATTTTGTATCTACTACCTTTAATAGGAGCCTGTAGCTGTTGTAGCAACTGCAATAATAAATTTCATGGATGTCCTTTTTATCCTTTATGCTCCCATATAAAATAACATAAAAGATAAAAAGGGCATTCATATATGTATGTATGTACATATGTGCATGAAAATTACTTAAATTTGTGTTTGTGTATGCGTATATTTACAATTCTAAGTATTTATGTCAACGTGTTTGAATGTCCAATCAATTTATTCAGATCCCTTTGTCAAAAACTCCATTTATTTTTACAGGATTCAATTACAAAGGCAAGTTTTGTTGTTGTCATTGTTGATAGATTGGAAAAACGGTATATTTTGCTGTTGTTTTTGTTTGAATACACCTATACCTCGATTTGCATTCAGTTGACATTTATATATTGACACAAAATATTATTGAAAACTATAGGTTAGGTTAGAAAAGTGCCAACAATCAAAATAAAGGTTTTTCCACGGCCACCGCTGTTGCCCACATTACTTCTCTCTTACAGAAACCACTAGCAGAATGGCTGCAAATATACCAAGGCGAATTCATACAAGGTGAACTCACTTATGCAACTCTGTGTAAAATTTATTGAACTGTCAAATGAAATGCTTTGGAAAAAACAATGGCCGCACACAAAAACCAAAAACCAGAAGAACACTTTGACAGTTCAATAATTTTGCCTTGGTAACAGCTGATCACCAATTTCTGAACTAAGGCCACGTGGTATGAATTCGCCTTGAAATATACTATGAGAGAGTGGTGAGTATGTTTAAAAGAAAATTCTTTACTGATTAAGCTATAAAATTGAAAATATGTTTAATTACCAAAGAAACAAAACAGTGTTATTTATGTTGATTTCTTTTCTAAAAAATAATGCTACATATGTTGCACTTTTCAATAAAAAATGGCAACATTATGGCATTTGAAAAAAGTAAATTGATTACAAATGAATGTACCAACACTTGCGAAAAATTATTTTTATTTTAAAAATGAACCCAATTGTAGTTTTTTAAGAAAATAGTAACAAAATTTTAAATTTTTTGTCAGAAAAGTTACTTTTATTTTTAAGAAAATGTTTAAAGTTTTCAGCTGTGAGAAAGAAAAAATTCGTTTCTGTTGGTTATTTTTATGTATCAAAAAAAGTTCAAATTGTTTAACCCTGGAACCGTCTTTTTGATTGTTTTGATTTTTAATGTCAATTCTATTTAGCCTGAAATATAAAATAGGATTAAATCACAGGAAAATACCAAAATTAGTAATCTATTTGGTTACTTTCATCTATCAAAAAAATATTCAGTGGTAAAACCCTGGAGACCATTTCAATTTAATTCTGTAAAATAGGTTTTATTTACAAAAAAAAAAAAAATATTAGGAATATGGTTACTTTTATGTACAAAAAAATTCCGATTTTTCAACCTTGGAATCGAATTTTTATTTTTATTGTTTTTTTTCCTGAACTATAAAGTGGGTACATATAATTCAAAAATCAAAATTAAGAACTTATATTTATTTATTTTTATATACCAACAAATTTTGATTTTCCAACTCTGGAATCGAATTTTGAATTTTGTTTGATTTTTTACACGAATGAAATTCTTCCTGAAGCATAGAAAAGCTTTAATTCATTAAAGTATTGACTGTTTTGATTTTTATTTATGTGCCAAACAAATTTCCGTTCCTTTGATTCCAATTTTTTATTTTATTTTTTTATTTTTTAATAGGAATTCATATGTACTTAGTGAAGAATAAAATAGTCTCACTTAAAAAAATCAAAGTTAGTAACTTTTTTAGTCACTTTTATGCACCAAAAAAAAAATTGAATAGTCCAACACTAGAATCGCCTTTTTGATTTTGTTTGACTTTTAATACCAATGAATTTTTCCTGATGTATAAAATAGGTTTAATATGAAAATTTACATTTTCAAGGCCTGGAGCCGTGTTGTAGTCCTTTCCAGCCCAAGGAATTTCAAAGTTGATGGATTTTAATGAAACTTTCAGCGTGTGATAACTAGAACTTAAGAAACATAAAAATGTATTTTTTGGATCCGTACGATTTGTATATCCTTTGAAACAGGACAAACACAACAAATAACAACCACTCAAAATAACAATCACTCAATTTTAAATAAACGTCTTTTCAATACACAGTATTGAACCACCTACACATTTGTGTAGGTGGTGCCGGAAAGGGATAGAGTTTGCGGATTTTCAATCAAAGCTGTCGCTCTTCTCTAGCCTTCCAAAGAACGATTTAATGTACAGGTTGGACTTCCCTATTCATAAAGACCCAGAATATATTATGGAATTGCATATTAATATTGCGAGAAATAACACGGCATGACAAACCCATATACATTTATGTATACCCTTTCAACATTTTGCAGAAGGCACTCAAAGTTTTCAAATAATCATTTATGGAAAGCAATTTGTTTTTTAACAAATAAATTAATCAATTTATACGAGATAATTGTTTGGAAATATACTAAACAAATACGACTACTGGAAACTTAAACAAGAAATTATTTGTGACCAATCAGGAGATGTTTGCAGGCATCCCTCTTGTTGCCATATAACGCAGCCAGCCGATGCTTTAAAATTATTATTGTCATTGTTATAAATTGTTTGCCTCTTAAATATTTGCTTATTCGAAAATGTTCTGTTGGGATGGATTTTGAGTTTGTGCCTTTTGGAAACGTAAACAAATAGATATTAAATTTCATAAATTACTACTGCAACCAACAGCTATTTAAATAGAAGGAGTATGAACTTTCAATAGAATTAATATTTCTTAAAATTTTGTATGTATATTTTGAGTCCTGGCATTGGAAAAGGTCTTTAGTTTTGGAACGAACATTTTTTTTATTATTTGTCTTGGGTTTGTGGTATTTTATCGATGTTAATAGTTTGTGTAAAAGTGTTTAAATATTTGTCAACCATAAAATTGTTGTACTCGCATGTTTAAACAGAAACAGTAGTAGTTCAAGCAAATAAAGATACCTACGAGTATATATTTCTGTGTGCATGCTCATGCATGTACTCTGTGAGTGTATATTTTAATTTAATTTTAACAATAGTTCTTGCATGTAAATATGCATTAGCTTTGTTTGACTTTCGAAAATCCTGACGTCAATGGTAATGTGAGATGTGTATGTGTTTGGAATTTGAAGAAGTAGGGAGTTGCCATTGAGAGTACATATTTTAGAATTATTTTGTTGTAAACATCACCCCGTTGCGAAAGGAATTCAAATTTATATGTATGCCGAAAACAATAATCACGGAAATTTGAAAAAAATTATAGCTTGTGGATTGCTTTCATATATGCGAGGCCTTTCAAAAGTATATTAACTTTAATTTTTCTCAAAGCGATTCTCCTGAGATATAATGAACTTGTGCCAGCGTTTTTCGCAATCCTCGAAACAGTTCTGATCAAGGCGAATTCATACAAGGTGAACTCACTTATGCAACTCTGTGTAAAATTTATTAAACTGTCAAATGAAATGCTTTGGAAAAAAATGGCCACACACAAAAACGAAAAACCAGAACACTTTGACAGTTCAATAATTTTGCCTTGGTAACAGCTGATCACCAATTTCTGAACTAAGGCCACCTGGTATGAATTCGCCTTGGTTCTTCAACCTTGGGAATAGAAAAAAGTAGCGGTGACCAAATCTGGTGAATACGGCAGCTGAAGCATGATTACGATATTGTTTGTAGTCGAAAATCATGTTTTTTTTCAAATTCGGCAATTTTTAAGGAACTTTACTGCCACACACTTCATGCTCAAAATTTATGGCTTGACCCAATAAATATGCCGAAATTCTAAACATCATCTTTAATGGTGATTCGATGATTCTCCATACCAATTTTTTTCACTTTTTCAATATGTTCATCTGATGTTGATATGCTTGGGCGTCCAAGTCGTACGTCGTCAACTTCACAACTACTAGATGTTCTTTGAAAAGCTTTACCAATCGTTAACATTTTGCTGGCTCAAAGTATAATCAGCGTATGCCACTTTTATTTTTCATTTGGGCCCTTAATTCCATTTCTTTACACAAAAATTGGATCAATTACACAAAAATTTGATCCATTTCTTCACACAAAAATTTGATCTATTGACAGCAGAAAATCGCGTAAATATAAATCTTTAGCGATTGGTGTGCTGGAGTTCGCAATCGCTCAAAGTCGTTCAAAAGAAATTGGCGTTTTTTAAGTCGCATGTGATTCGACAATCGTGCGATTCACAGCACATACATGAATATTTTTGTTTGTTTTGTTATCAGAAAAAAAATAAAATTATTTTCATAATATTTTTGTTTCATAAAAAAATTTTTAAAATCAAATAAAATAATTAATTTCCTGAAGAAGTCGCACAAAGGAGTCACGAAATATTAAACAATAGCCCCTATTATGAATGACGACATCGACGCCGTATCAAGACGACAGTAAAAAATTATCGCTTGTCCACTCTTTGTCGACAGCAAGTGACTACTATTGACATGTTCTATCGATATTATATGCCCTAGAGAATGCTAAGAAATTTGTCAAAGGTAATTAACTGTTATCGACAACTTGTAGACAAGGATAAATTTTTACTGTCGTGTTGATGTGACGTCGACGTCGCCATTCATAATAGGGCCGAATAATATCTATCATATAAAAATAAAGAGATCTTAAGCTTAAAAATATTAGAGAATAATAATAATTAAAAAGAGTTAAAAAAAAGCAGAAGAATTTTGAAAACTATAAAAATAAAAACGTTAGAAACAAAAGCTACAATATCCGACGTCATATTTACTCAAAAGAATTTTCTATGAAATGAAATTGTTTTCTAATATTGTACTCAGTGTTGTATAGTTTGTGCAGAAAACACACAACTTGGTAAACCAACGTCTTGTAACAACCGCTACAGAGCCGACGAAGGGGAGTGATGTTCCTCTGCTCTTTAGTGCATGAGAGTGTACAGTAATAATCGCATAATAGTTCAAGAGTTTAAAACCAACATTATCGAGCAAATATCAAACACTGACAAGAGTTTATTGAAAAAGCGTAATTGATAATTTAGGTAAAGGATTTTGGAGCCTGCCGAAGCAATCATTTTTAATTTTTAATCGGGATCTGGTTGTAATAAATAAATAAAAATATTTTTAATATATAAAAGTTTTTTTTTTATTAAAATTAAAATGATACCTCAATTTTGGACATGCATTAAAATATCAGAACCTCTGAACTTAACTCTTGATGTTTTATACTATCGTCTTAAAAATCAAGTTAGCATTAAATAAAGGCACTGTTGGCTGAATTACATAATTCAACCCAGCCTACTACATTCAAATTTACAATGTTTGTGTTAATTTTTGTCGGCTTAAAAGTTACAAGAGCACGAAACATATGCCGTAATTTTGTATATCCCATAGAAACTTATAGGTAAGCAAGAACAAATTTCAAAAAAAAAAAATTAATTGTTTAGTTATTTTTTTTTTTTTTTGTTGTACACAGTTTGCAAAATTAAGATCTTAAAGTTGGTTTTAAAATCATGATAAAAGTAATAAAAATACAAGTGTGCAAGTGAAAAAATTTAATTGCTTTAACTGAAAAAATGTTGCCTTCTTATATGTCTTGAAGATACAGCACCCGTACGTGCAAACGAAAGTGTCAACTTACATTTGACAAGAGAGCCAACGTACGAGTGTGTATGTAACTTATGGTTACAATATCTTAACACCATTGTGGCCAGATTAAAAAGAAAAATGTTTTAGTTAAATGTGGTGAAAAATAATGCTAAGTAATGCAAAAAAAAAATGAAAAATTAAAACGGGAGGTGATTAAAACTCCTTCTATTGCAACAACCTGCCTTAGACCCATCCATCAGTGCACAACCCAAATCTCTGCTGCATTCACAAATTTATTACGCAGATTAAGAGGTGCCTTTAATCCTTCAATTACTTTATGGACTTCTGTCGCTACACTGCAGCTCTCGAGGCAATTTTATATTAAAATATAAAGATTGTGCATAAAAACTTTATCAGCATTTCCATTTATAGAACTTTACACAGATACATATGTATAGAAAAGTATATACATACCACAAATGCATATATTTACTTACTCACAAAATATATTACGAATTCAAGAAAGTAAAATATATAAATTATGTATGTTACAGAAATTCAAATATTATTTTTTACTATACATAAACAGTTGCTGAGGAAATTGAACGAGCAGGCACAAAACGTTTTGAAACCTAACACGAATGCTATGAAGGAGAAAATTGGATGAAAATTTACCATTTTAGGCTGCTGGTATCAGTAACACATACGTAAGAGTTAGGTTAGGTCCAAGTCCATTGTCCCCTTACGACAATCCACTTGAACACGCTAAAGGTTATCATCCGCCTCATCAAACCAAACTGTATTCTTTAACCTTCGCCTTACCAATACCCACCACGGTGACCATTTCGATTTTATTTCTTTAATAACTTGGTTAATTTTGCTCCAATCTAAGAGAAATTTTGACTCACTGAACAAATTTTTTGTACTTTTAGAATTTATCAAAAATATTATAAACATTTTTTTTTAAGGAGTTTTTAAAGTTTTTTTAATTTTATTGTATGGTTTACCAATACCTAGCCGGGTGGGTATGAAACTATTTATTATAAAAACTGATTAATAGAAATGTTTTACTAATAAAAACATTTAATTTAAGTATGTTGAAGAGCCTTGATGACATTTTTCACATTTTGTTTGACTGAGAATGCATTTAAATGTATCAACCCTGGACATATTTTTAGATATTGGCTTAGGACCCATATAAAGGTTTTCATGAATTTCACATTGTCTTTAGTCTCGTAATACAAAGAACTCGCACATGATTCATCATTATCATCACAATCACTTTCAGCGGTCACCTCTACTTCGCCAAGCTTCTGTTCTATATCAGAATCGTCAGCATCTCCAAAAGGCATATAATCCCGGTCTTCATCATCATCACCACACAAATTATCAGTACCATCCAAATCTAACTCAGTGTCAATCAATCCAAGAAAATACTCTTCTCTCTGTCTCTCTCTCTCTCTCTTCATGAGACAGCCTTTAGTTACTTAGTTACTTGTGTTACTAAAGTTTAGTAACACAAGTTGCAATAATTATTTTTACTTTGAAAGTAAAAATGGTGATTATAAAATACATACATATTGCAAATTATTTTCACTACTCATATCAAAAAACTTTGCGACCATTTTCCATCGTTCTTATATAACAACTAAATTGTGTATTATAATAAAAATCTTCCTTGCTATGCTTACATTTCACAACACATATAAATATCTAAATTATCGTTACAAAGTTTTGTAGCAGAAAAGAGCAGATCACTGACTCCTCAATGCTCTTTTCGTAAATTTAGAGAGACTAAACACCATCTTGCTGAGCTATAAAAAAACTAATTATTTGGCGATCATCTATGAAGTTGGAAAAGAATACAAGATTTTAGAAATTCTACTTGGGAAAAATAATAGATACGTTCATATTTCAGTTGCGATTCCCTTAGAAGCGCTGATCCCTGGAAACAGTAAGACATGAAGGAACCATTTCCGTGATTAACTTTAAAAATGAAAAGCTGACTTCTCATAACTTTAATAGCAATATATCTGATAATATAGCATCCACTTTAATCAGTAATATAGCATCCACCGCACATAAGTGCATGCGTAAAACTTCAGTACCACCCGGGTGGGTATTGGTAAACGATGTATATAAAAACCTTTCGTAAGGCGAAGGTTAAGAAGGATGATTGATAGTCTGTTAAGCTGTGTGTTCTGCATACTGTCCCAATCTAGCAGAAAATTATATCACTCTGCTACTGTCCTAGTCAGGCACAAAAATAGAAAATAGAGCACTTTAATTCTAAAGGCCCAACTATAATATGAATAAGCAAACTTAAGGCCGAGACACATAGAATCCGTCATACGTTATACGTCGCCTTTTTCAACTGACATGAACGTACTGACGGAAAAGGCTGGCACAATGAGTGCCATGATATTAAATCAATTGTATGTTCTCCATTTTATTTATTTATGTTAAATTTATATATTTTATAAAATTTTTTTGTATATTATTTAATTTTTCCTGAACACACAATACAAAAAGTTAATTAAAACAATTTGAAAAACTCATCGATTTCTGTCAAAGTATTCAACGTAGGTCAAAAGTTAAAAGTTGGGCAACTATCGTACTTTGCTTTGACGCAGAAGTACTGAATGTGACAACTCACATAAGAAAGCAACTTACAGCCATACCTAAATACGGGCGGAAAGCGGAACGTTTTTTTCTGCTGAGCTTTAACGTTGAAATGCCATACCTAAACAAAAACGGCAGCGTTATGTAAAAAAACAATAAAAACAGGGTTATCAAACTAACAAATTAAACAACCCTGATTATTTTAACAGCTGGACGGACGACATTTGTGATTTTGTTATTGAAATTTTGTACAAATTGCAAACGTGCATACATATGTATGTATATAATCATATTGTAAATATTTTCTTACCACCATTTTCTAATACGAAGTGCACAAATTTTTTTCTTTTATTATATATTTCACTTATGTAAATTTTTACCCTTTTTCTCTGGTTACAATTCTTTTCTTTTGCAACCAACTTCATTAGAAAACGCTCTGTCAAAATCGGATTTTCCAATAGCAAAGCGTTGCCGCCGCGTTATTTCGGTATGCTCCATACAAAACGTATGGACATGAGAACTTTTGACAGCTAAAAAACGCTTGCCGCCCGTATGTAGGGATGGCAGTTAAGCTGTCAGTTGAAAAAGGCGACGTATAACGTATGACGGGTTCTATGTGTCTCGGCTTTTAAGCAACTGTGCGATTACGTACAATACGTATGTGTGCAACTATAATGTACTTAAGAAAAACTTGAGAGAAACTTTTCGTCAAGTTTCGTCAAATGCCATTTGTTTAAGTAAAGAGCCAAACTGAACTCACATTCCGTACTGAATTGCTTATTCATATTATAGTTGGGCCTTAACACGTTTTACCAAATAAAATTTTTAAAAATTACCACTTTTCTCAACCGACTAAGATCATTTTCTAATTTCATCAAAAAATTTTGACAAAACGACTTGTATGGTAGAAGTCAATTTTGTTGTCGAAAATCCATTTGACAAAAAATTCTAATTTAAAGAAAAATACTGCTTTTAGAAGACAAAAAAAAATTGCAAAATGTTCATTAAATATTTGATTGTAATATTCAAGTATAAGATTTCTTTTATTTTCTAAACAATAACTTTAACAGCTTTTTCGAACTACAGAAAAGTTGTTAATTTAGAAAGAACACGTTTTGTCATATACCAACAGAAATGGTGCGCTAAGTTTCACTAGTCACTGTAATGTTTTTCACATACAAAAATTGTAAGATAAAATCAATATTATAAACTCAGAAGTAATATTACACAAAAACACACTGTATATTAGAAAAATATTTAGCAGACATAGAAGTATTATGTATATACTCGTACATATGTACATATATCTTTATATACATATAGGCAAATATATTAGGGAGTAACAAAATCGCATTTGCATACGCTATAACTGATACGAGTCCTGAAAACGAATAGTAAAAAGGAGCAACAAGAATTTCTCTTGACAATTTCTTATTGAATCAATTGTAAAATTAAATTGTTGTTTTAATGCAACAATAAAATAGAAAAGAATAACACCCTAATTTTGTAAATCACTTTGCGTTAATGAAATTTATATACACAAGAAAAAAATTTGAAGTATTTTCACTCTCTTTGCTTTTATTTTTCACACAAAATTTTAAACCTTTTTGATTTCATTTTTGAATTTTGTTTGTTCGGGAAACAAATTATGCTCGGAACAAAAAAAAATATATATATTTGCATTTGAGTTCAATCTTACCGTTCGTTACACCCCTACTAATATATTTAAATACACGTTTGTATGCATGTATATTTTACAAAAGATTAATACCAAAATAGCCTGCAGCATAAGATTAAAAAATTAAATTAATTTTATAATCGATACACAATGCTTTTCAATATATTATTACAAACATTCAACATATTCCTTTTACACAAACGTGTACGTAAATGCAGAGTAAATGCATACTGGATTTTATTAAATTATTTAAATGTCGTTGATGCATTTAAACTAAATGGTTCAAATGTAAACACATAGACGACAGCAGACAGCAATATGTAAAAAATAAAATCCATGTGTATAAATGAAAATGATTATTTTGAGGGCAGCACAGCAGCAGGACTGCACAACAGCATTTGCTGCTGCTGCCAACCTAGGCTATTTTCTATTTTGACAGGCAGCAAGAAACAAATATAGTGTTGCCATTATGTATATAAATTGGAAAAATAAGAACAACAACGTTTTTTTTTTAATATTAAACATAAAAGAACATTACAAATATACAATATAGAAATAAATTTATGTGTTTTTATAGTTTTTCGTGATATTATTACATTTTTTGTCAATAACTTTAATTTTGTTCATTATACAATATACATACATGCGGCATCCCTGTTGTTATGTTGTTGCTGTCTTCAAAATAATTATGAAGCTGACTCAATAGCAGCAATTGAAGTTGGCAGCATTTGAAGCCGTGAAGTTGTGAAGTCTGCTGTCGTCTATGTGTTTAGAACTCAAGTATTGATTTTTCTCAAAACGCAAATCACTTCAATATTAAACAAAGAATATTAAATACTTAAAACATTTTCAAGTTTTTAGCTATCATAAGATCTTGAGAATGAAGCTGTTATATCCTGCAAACATTTATGCCATCAGATGTGCAGTTTGTAACTCTGTATTGCTATCCAGGTTGGACGCAACTTTCTATCTTTACGACTTTTAACTCTTTGGGACTATAGTTTCAGCTAAAATTTGTTATACGGATTTTCCAGGGCTTGGATTATATAAGTATTCAAAGGAAGTAAGATAGTCGGACCTACACTCGATAGAAAATCTGTATCTGGATGTTTTTTACGAACCCTCAGCTTAGAGGTATTTAAATAACTGCGGCTGTCCGCCTTTTAAATGGATTAAGCAAGAAAATTATCCACTCCAAAAGTCGGCAATTCCTAGAGGATCTCTTGTGACATACATGAATCTCTAAATTAACTTTTTTGGTAAAAACAAAAGGTTTTTTAAGAAAAAGATTTTTAAAAATAATATGACAACACTGTGTGCCATTGTCTTGCCCTCTTCCCAGCATAAACGAGACAATTGTGAACAAACCTGGTTACCCTTCCACAAAGAGTAGGCTGACTTATTCCTTGCTTTTTGGTAAACGTAATAAAAAATTTTTACATTTTATATAAAATATTTTATATTTTATAGTATATTAAATAAATAAATTGATTTAAAAAATTAACGCACTTTGCACATCTCAGCACAATTCAATTGTTGGCGAAAAACTGTTCAAGTCTATGTTTCCAGCTCCTGTTACATTTTTAATTTTCAATTAATTTTTTCACACCTCAAACATATTTTCTTTCCTATCGCGTTTGGTTGTATTTTTTATTTTATAAGTTTTCATTAACTAATGTAATGAAGCGAATACATGATGAATGTATTATTCGTATTTATTTTTACATACAGAGGATATGATATAAATGTTTACTCCCACGAATGCAGCCCAAGTTCTTTACATTTGCCGCTTCGTAAGTTTACACGGCCGAATAAATGTTTAAATAACATAAAATATAAGGATACATATGAAAGTTTGATAGATGTAATAAATATTGGTGCATAAGTAAATCCTGGGGGTATGTTGTTAGCAGTTACTCAACAGGACCAGGGATACTCATAGACTGCTACAACAACATTAAAATTGAAATTCTCAATGACACAAGATTTATAAAACTTATTCAGACATGCATTTTAATTGAGTTAATTATTCACTAATTATCTTCCTGTTCACATATCCAAAATTTAGTCCATTCAATTAACGTATGACAACTAAAAGTAAAACTTTTTCATATTCATGAGGACCTCAAGTTTAAATCCGGTATAGTTTTTTTTAAATTTTGTAATTAATAATTAATAATAATTTAATGTCAAACAATTCAACTTTTACATTTTAGCTTTTTTCACAATTTAGGTGCTAAGTCTTTGCTAACTTTGTTTGGTTCACTAAACACACTATTAGAGACCGGTGATGCATTAAAACCCGACCATAATGTACACGCGACAAACTATTATATCGCCGCTGAAAGCAGAATTGTGGGAGTAGATCCAAATTTTTCGATTCGTCGTCGGTTGCAGGAATTGGTTGGAGTTGTACTCGCCCACCACGCCTACAATTTCGTTTAAGATGCAGCTATGTGACTATCGATAATTTTAATTAGGAATCGATTAATATTCAAAAACAATCGATATTCTTTTTAATCACTAGTAAGAGGTAAAACAGTGAGTGCTTCCTAAAAAGTCGTTGTTCGTTTGTTTAAAAATATTCAGCATGGCTGGAGAAATAATTGCGGCATTCGATATCGATCGAAGTTCCAATACAATTGACATACAAATTTCAAACGATACCGATAACAGCTGTTTTGCTCGTATCACAATAGTCTCGTCGTTATATTGATAGTTTTTCTAAATGTTGATAGTCTGCTGCTATCGAAACACTATCGATAGTTTTTCGTCTCTCATAAGAATCGTTCCCGATTTGGCTCTGCAGCTGTTGGAAATTGTTTCGATGATTTTTCAAAAAATTCCGTTCAAGGATGAAGCATATATTTTTTTTTTTTTTTTGTTTAACAGGTTTGTTTAGTGCAGTTTACATCTGGTGGCACCATTGGATCTTATTTCTCCAAGAACATAAATATTTACCGCCCCATAATAAATAAACCAGATAACTTGATTTGGAGAAATCAATTGCTCATGCGATTTCACACCTTTCAATTATTTCCGATGAAGCTATGCGAAGTCGCCATTTTAGAAACCAGTAAAAATTACTGGACTGAAAGTAAACATTGTTCGTGACATAAGGACGAAAATGCTCAAAAATATGGCCAAAAATTTTATGTTTCACCAGAACATGCATGACATTTATTTAAAAAATACATGCCATGAAAATATCTTCAAGATAATCGGCCATGTGATGGAAATCGCTTATCGCATGAAATAAAGCGTTTTCGATTTGAAGTCACTAAATTGGTGTGCTGGAGTTCGCAATCGCTCAAAATCGTTCAAAAGAAATTGGCGTTTTTCAAGTCGCATGTCATTCGACAATCGTGCGATTCACAGCACATACATGAATAACTAAAAACAATTCATGAATGTAAATTTTTATTATTCAAACGTATTTATTTTATTAAGATAAAAATTGTTTATTCACACTCAAATTCAAATCTTCAAATTATTTTTTAAGAATTTTTATAACATTCAATTCAGGGTTAAGAAATTTCGTGCTAATCAAAAGCAATTTAATTTAATATAAGAAGTTCCCATATTCTATTTCATTAAAAACATTGAACGCCGTTGAGATGGCGTAGCGGCCTCGAAATCAATACTGATCCCTTCTGCTAGCTTGATGATTATAAAAATATTCTAAATATTCCAAACTTAATCAAATAATTTTAAATGAAATTTATTTGTTGGTGGTCAAGCAATGTCTATATGCTGTGGTTAAAGTCTACTGATGATTTGGTAAAGCACCAATGAAATGCAATGTCTATAACATTGCTTGACCACCAACAAATAACTTTCATTTAAAATAGAATTGGGACAATATGTCAAATAAATTTTCATAACAAATAATTTTAACTTAATAAAAATTCTTAAAAAAAATAATTTGCAGATTGCAGATTTGAGCTTGAGTTTGAATAAAAAAATTGTATCTTAAAAAAGAAACCTTTCCAACGTATTTGCTAGCACTCTTGCGCTTTTTGGCGTTGCCTCTGCTACTGTCAAGAAGCATGTTATTTATTTTAAAGAGTTTTACCATAAATAGTTTAGCGTACTGTTTCATTTTCGGTCCTTGTTTTATGGATAAGAAATTAATATTTTTAATTTTTAGAAGCATTTACCAAGCGCTTAAATTAATTTATAGCTACTCGTACAAGCAAATCCAAATTCTGTTTATTATCTACTGATTTCTCTATAATTAAATCACAATGCTAGACTGAGAATACCCCAAAAATTATTTTCACTGGAATGTAATATTTTTTAAAATTTGCAATAAAAAAGTATACGGCATTTTTTACGAGAATGAAAAAAAATAAAAATAAAATAAAGAGGGACTACATCAATGGACAACCACATCAGTATATAAAGGGTGTCTCAATAATAATGTACGATTGAAATGTTTTCTTTTATATAACAATTAAACATTGAAATAAGACTGTGTTCATATGTATGTGCGTTTTTAATTGAAACAATATTCAGTTAATTGATAATATATTTTTGGTGTTCATACATACTCGATATTGCTACAACAATTAGCATTTGACAACTGAAAAAAAAATATTGTTTACATTTTTTCTGTGAAAATTTGGTTGTTTTTTATCATAAATATGCATATCAATATTCATGACTCAGGGCGGGGTTGAACTCAGGACCCTCCGTTTCATAGTCTCGTATTCTACTACTTCAGCCAACAGCACAGCACGTACGTTTGATTAGTCAAATCTCGACAAAGTGTGTTCAATAAGTACTTTCGTTGTAAAAGCTTGTTCATTTAGTATTTTTCTTTTGACTGAACACAATTCTGACAGTGTTGCATTATAAATTTTACCCATTATTAAAACAATTTTCTCTTAATTGCCAATAAGTTAATTGTAATTTTTATATGAAAATTTACTCTTAATAATGGCCTTAATTTTTAAAATCCCGCTAAGAAAATTTAATATTTTCAAATATTCGGGAAGTTACCAGCCCGTACTAGCCCGTTTTGGAAAATCAAATTTTTACCAGATGTTTTGAGTTCTTAGGAAGCTTTCCTGACTACTCCGGAGAGGGTGTAACTATATCTTAATGTATGTGTGTGTATATGACCCGCTTATAACTTTCGAAAGGCTGGACCGAATCGAACCAAATTGGTACCCAAGAGATACTTAATAAAGATATACTTACCGGATCTACTGAAAATACAACATATTTTGGGGGATTCACACTGTAGTCATAAAGTCATAAATCATAAGATAATAGCACGAAAAATATGACTAGTGTGAACAACCTGTCATAACTTAGTATGCTATTTCAAACATCGATCAGCTGATAAGAAAACAACACATTTCTAATTAGATGTTGTCTTTAATTGTATTAAAGTTGTTTGAAAATGCCAAAAAGTCTAAAAATTCCATTTCTATTTAAAATTATTAAATTTGTCTTCGGGTGCACAAGAATATCTAAATGAATTTGTATGTATAAAGTAAAACAGCTGCTGCCTTGATATGAGCCGAATAATTTTTTTTTTTTGCGGCGGCATACGGAAAAACGTTCAGTGGCTGCCAGCTACATAAGTTAAACGAGAAAAATTTTTCTCTTGTATTTAGTTTTTGCGATTTAGTTCTCTTTTAATTTTTTTTTTATGTTATAAAAATATATAGGTATGAATACTTTTTTATCAGTTTTTTAGCCGTGAATCATATATAAGTAACGACGGCAAACATATATTATCGCCGTTTCGCCTAAAGATTTTCCGCCGTTCGACTCAGATCTCTAGGGCTATTTTATGACAAAACAAAAACATACCTGAAAGAGTGCCATTACTTTATGACTTTTTCGTATGCAGGACAAGAACAACTTTTTTAAACTGGTCTTAAAAATTTTATGACTTTATGACAATATGACTAAATAGCACGAAGTGTGAATACCCCAATTGTAAAAAAATTCATTTGAAAGAAAATAGTTTTCTGGACAGGTTTTTGATCATTGTGAACACAGTCTCGTCGTCTCGCCTAAAGATTTTCGGCCGTTCGATTCAGATCTCTAGGGCTATTTTATGACAAAACAAAAACATACCTGAAAGAGTGCTATTATTTTATGACTTTTTTGTATGCAGCACAACAACAACTTTTTTTAAACTGGTCTTAAAAATTTTATAACTTTATGACAATATGACTAAATAGCACGAAGTGCGAATACCCCAATTGTAAAAAAATTCATTTAAAAAAAAATATTTTTTTGGGCAGGTTTTTGATCATTGTGGATACAGTCAAATAGTGACCCAGGGAGTCCTCTATATGGCAAGGGCGCCCAAAACTTCCTTATGGAAGGCTAAACGCCAATACATTGAAAGAAAAAGTAATTTTTATTCAATATTTCTTGTTGTAAGAACAAATACATACATACAAAGTGATATCATACGCTAAAGAAAAACAAAATCTTCACTGATGATCGCTGTCGTCAATGTTTACCAGCAAACCATACGAAGGTTTTGTTGCTTTCCACTTGCTTCTAATAGCCCTGTTCACAATCTTGTGCAAATAGTCTTGTATCATTGTATTTGCAAAATATTTCTACTCTACACCAACAAAATACATTGAAAATGCTCTCAAATACTCTCTATTTGCAAATGCAATAATGCAAGACCATTTGCACAGGCTTGTGAATAGGGCTAATACAATAAAATTAAAACAAGACAAAGTTGTTTCTGTATTTCGTATTGCAAGTGCTGGGTGGTGTATGCGAGTATTAAAACACACAGCTTATAGCTAAGCGCTTTTACAAAAACAAATGAGCACAAAGCGCATAGGGCTTGGGCACTCTTGATCTAGTGCAAAAGGTCCTGCACTATTGAATTTGCAACTTAAGAGAACATTTTCAATATATTTTGTTGGTGTAGAGTGCAAATATTTTGCATTTGCACCAGATACTTAATATCCTGGATCACAACTCCATAGAAATATGGTTTATAAATATTTTAAGTGAAACACTGGGCATTTATTAAAACACCCTTTATATTGTTCATGGACATTTTTACCATTGCGTATATACATACATACAAACGTACATGGATGTGTACATAAATTAAAATGTTCGTCAAATAAAAAACTCCCATAATTCATACATTTGTATGTGTTAAATAATATACATACATACATACGTAATGTATACATATGGAAAGGTGTTCATGTGAAAAATGCAATTAACAATTTTTGTATTCTATTTATATTTTTAATAACAACACAAACTGATGTTATTGTTATAATTACAATATGATTAATTGATTTTAACGTTTGTCTGCATGCACAAACACAACCACGCATGTCGTAATATGATTATCAATATATTCTGCATGAACTTTTTAAATCCAGTGATTTTATATTTGTTAATCCTTTATTTTATATTTATTAATCAATATGCATCGTTCAAATTGGGACTAAAATTTGTATTTACGAATCATCAAATAAGTTATTATTTGTTTTTTTTTGTAAATTAAACCTATTTTGTACTTTAGGAAGAATTAAATTAATATTAAAAATCAAAAAAGAAATAAATTCCATTCCAGAGTTGAATAACCGGAATTTTTTAACCAAATAAATTAATAATTTTGTTTTTTTCTTTTCTTTCTTTTTGGAGTTAAAATTATTTTGTGTTTCAGGAAGAATTAAAATAGTATTAAAAATCAAAAACTCGATTGCAGGGTTCAAAACTCGAAATTCTTTTGGTACATATAAAGGTACGTTCACACTTATCAAATATTTGCCCCGAAAAGCGTAACCACTAAATACTAATGAAAAATATTTTTGTTCAGGTACGTGTTTATTAATTAAAACAGTTTCATACAAGACTAATAGACAGTATCAGGAATTCAATATTATTCGAAACTATTTAACTCAATAAATACTTTTTTGAATTAAAAAGTTTTTTATTAGTGTTTAGTGGTTACACTTTTTTGGCCAAATATTTGTTAAGTGTGAACGTACCTTAAGTAAACAAATATGTTTTTAGTTTGGGCTTTTCTTTAATTACACCCATTTTATACTTCAGCAAGAATAAACTTGGCATTAAAAAGCAAAAACTCGGTTCCAGGGTCTGGACAATTGAAACTTGTTTGGTACATAAAAGTTACCAAATAGGTCACTTATTACGGTTTTTTTTATGAATTAATCAAAAAGTAAAAAGCTGAATCCAGAGTTAGACAATCAAAGTTGTTTGGTACATAAAAGTAATCAAATAACTTAATAGTTTTGTTTTCCATCCAATCAAAAAAAAGACATTAAAATTATTTCACATTTTTTAAAGAAGTTAATTGGTATTAGAAATCAGACAAGCGAAAAAGCCAGATTCAAAGCTTTAATATTTAAACTTTTTTTGAAATATTAAAGTAGCTATAAAACACAAATTCGTTTCTTTAGTATTAACACATATTTTGTATTTTAGAAGGAAATAACTTAGTATGGAAAGCAAAAAAGAACAAAAAGATGGTTCCAAAGTTGAAATGAATGCGTGCCTATACAACAACTGCACGTCTATGAAGGTTATATAAGATTCGGCACAGCCGATGATGGCGCTTTTACTAGTTTTTTTTTATAAAATATCATTTTGAGGTTAATTTTATATATAATGCTATAAAGATTCTATTTAGAAAATATGTTCGATAATATTGTATTTTTTATTGTTAGCTAACACACTAGCACATGTTGTCTTATAACTTTGCTACTTTCTTCATAAAATCTTCTTTGTAAAAATTATTCTCAGGTATTTCTTTAAATACGAACATGCACACTTACTATTGTTCATTTAACAAATTTAATCTGGCATTTAATCTGACTTAAAAACTATATCTTGTAGGTGCGTGTACTAAATGATCCTTAGGAATTTTCTTCAAAATAACGACTTAATTCGCTGGGATTTAAATAACTAGCAAACAACATTTCAATTAGCAATGAAATGGCATCAAAACATTCACTCTTTATTTTGTTCTTTTTTTTTCTTTATTAAAACTCTTTTCATTTTGTTGTTCTGCCTTTCAAATTTCGAGCTAGAGCAGTAGCAGCGGCAGAAGTAGTTGGTGGCTTAAGTATAATTATCAATTATGAATCCAAGACTCAATAATACCTGCAACAGATTACAAGTGTCATTTTCTATTATTTTTCGAAAACAAAAACAAATTTAATCTTTATCAACGACGTACGCCTTTTTATATTGTCTATCATAGCATTTCTTTCTTTTTATACCCTCCAAAAAAGAATTGGATGGTATATTCACTTTGTCATTCCGTGTGCAACGCAGCGAAATATCAATCTAGTACCCCATAAAGTATATACATATATATTTTTGATCAGTGATGAAATCTAAGACAATGTAGCCATGTCCACACGTCCGTCCCTCTGTGGAAATCACGTCCAAACGAAGAGCCAGAACCTTGAAATTTGGTATAGATAAATTTTGAAGGATAGCACAGGTCAGAGAGGAAAAAGTTCTCCTTAGAAGAACTAAAAAACAACATAATTTCTATTATTTTTTTTTTTGTAGTTTTGTTAAGCTATGCTAAAAAGTGTGATTAGTGAACAAAACACAACTCACTGAAGACAGTTAGTAGACTCTTAGTAGACTTAAGTAAAAACGTTATATTCGAACGGGTCGAATCTTAAATACCCTTCAAATTCAAGATTCACAATACCAAAATGCTGAAATACCTAATGACGTATAATAAAACAGCACAATGAAGAAATTTTGTACCGCAAAAAGTTTTACAATGAATAATTACGATTATTATGACAGCAATTGAACGTTTTGATTAAAAAAGTCGTTAAATTTTCGCTACATTTTAGCCAACTACA
The DNA here is from genome assembly GCA_951800035.1 of Linnaemya tessellans. Taxonomy (NCBI): domain Eukaryota; kingdom Metazoa; phylum Arthropoda; class Insecta; order Diptera; family Tachinidae; genus Linnaemya; species Linnaemya tessellans. The sequence goes on from OX637533.1 coordinate 124,974,523, forward strand.
ACATCGTAATCATGCCATCGTATTCACTGGATGTGGTCTTTATGCCTTTTTTCGTTTTCCCTAGATTGAAGAGACCCATGAAAAATAAGTCGGCGTTTAACGAGGATTGAGAACATAAAATCTGAATCGCTGAGAGTTGAATGGCAATCCAAAAAGTGCAAATCAGAACTGCTGCGAAGGGTACTACTTTGAAGCGAACAAAGTAAAAATTGACGAATAAGTATATATATTTTGGGAAAAATTAAAATTAACCTTGTTTTTTGAACACGCCTCCGAAATGATAATATGGAATCAAAATGAATACAATTTTGTAAATTAAAAGAGTCGGTGCATCAGACAAGGCCAAGGGCGGCAGCATGCCTAAATTCGACACTGTATGCGACGATAGTTCTTCATTAACTTTGAATTACATCGACTTAAGCGTCCTTTATTATGTTTGACAAGACACAGTCCAATTTTAAAGTTACGCTGCTCGTTTTGGTGCACCCTTTAAATTTTAACTTTTATTTTACTGTTAGTATTTGTTATTAAAGCCTTAATATTGAATATGTAACTTTTCACCACGAAAACAATCAGACGAATACTTTTGCATGACTTGCAAACAACAAAAATAAATACTGAATCCAAGAAGAAAAATTATATTTATGTATAAATATACTCGTATTAACTGAGACCAGTGTAATCAAGCATAACAATTGCTCTAGTAAAGCTTTCATAATCATAATTGTCCATGTTAAATGGGACAACTATTGTGGTCGTTTTGTTACGTTACACAAACTAAATTGTTTGTGCTTTTGCCAGTATAAAAGCCCAAACATTTTCAAACTATAATTAGTTCTTGTTAGATATGCGATACTCAATGAAAATAATTTTGATTTTTACGCTGCTCTTATCCAGTGTGGCATTGTCCAAAAAGCATCAAGAGGAATCTTCTGAAGAAATAGAGGAGGAGGGGAAGAAGTACAAAGGAGAAGAGAGCACAGAAAAGAAACATAAGCTGGAAAAGGGACATAAAGAACATAAAGAATGGAATGAAGATGAGAAAAAGCATTATGAGGAGGAAGATCAAAAGCATCATCACGAAAGCGGTGGTGGGAAAAAGAAGAAAGATGAGATTGAAGAAGAAAAACATGATGAGGAATATAAACATGGCAATCATTTAAAAGGTGCCAAAGATCATCACAAGAAAAAGTACAAAAAAGGGCACAAGGAATTGGAACACCATAAGAAGTTCCACAAGGATGAGTATATTAAAGAGAAGAAATTTTACGATGATGAAGATAAAGGTGGACATCACAAGAAATATGGTAAGGAGCACAAACACCATGATCACGAAGAGGAAGAGGAAAAAAAGAAAAAGGAACAAGAAGCCGGAAAGAAGAAAAAACATAAAAAACACAAGGGTCACTACAAAAAAGGTCACCATGATGAGGATCATAAAAAATACAAAAAAGAACATAAACACGAGGAGAGTGAAGAGAAAGAGAAAGAATGGGATAACGAAGAAAAGAAAAAGAGCAGCAAAAAGAAGAGTCATAAAAAAGAAAGCGAGAAGAAGGATTAAAAATTGTATGGAAAATTTTCAATACAAATCCACATAAGGAAAAGAAATTATTTTATTTATTTACTGTCAGTTTAAGTTTTAATATTTTGCAGATAGTAGATTTTGACGATTCTTGGATGTTCATCCTACTCGATTAATCGATTGCTGTTTTTGATTAAGCTCAAATAAGTACAATTTACAATTTTATCAAAAGCAAAATCAAAATATTAAATAAAAACTAAATTCAATGCTTAAAATATAATTCAAAAAATCATTTGAAGCACATAAATTAGTTAAATATATGCACATATTCCCCTTATTCTGTAACTATTTGTCGACGTCAATGTCAAGACAATACAAAAAATTGGATAATTAGATACTCGCGGTGTGAACAATCTTTTATTGCTGACGACCTCAAATTGTTCAATAAGTGGTAGAAAGCAGCAAGTGTCCGTTTAAAATAAACAATTAACGAAGAAAAAGCATAAATAATTAGCCTATTTTTAATATTGAGTAGAAGTTGACGTCGACAAATAGCTACAGAATACAGTGGAATTAATATATTTTGGAACAGATAAAGAAAGATGAGAAGATAGAGAATTTTTTGTAGCTATTTCAACTAGAGATGTACACGTAAGTAAAATTAAGCTCAGGATCAGGCTCCATCACGAAACTCATCTTTTTCACGCACTGCAATATTTAAGGCCCTCACGATCAACCATGCTCACGAAAGCATTATTTTTAATCACGTACTTTCACGCACAATGTTAAATTTTGTTGTCAAAGTCGCCCGCGCTCACAGTAAAATCGTGTGCGAAAGTATGAATCTCTGTAACACATATGTACATATGCAGATGTATGTGTGTACATATTTTCCTTATTATTAAAAATTCAAAAAACTTACCTTCTGTTTTGAGTGCGCGAATATTATACGTATGGAAGTTCACGCACGTTTCTAAATTTTATAATCACGCTCACGTACGCACGCGTGGCATGGAAAAATCACGACACTCAGAACAATTCGACACAATATTCATAAGTGAGCGCGGAGTTAAACTCAGGACCCTCCGCTTCATAGTCTCGTGTTAACTAATTCAGTCAAGAGCACCCTTTTGTTGATGCGTTTTGACGATATTCAATGCAATTTTTGGACAAACTATGTAGTACACATTTGGTTTAGTTTTCTAAACATTTGCCGTTACCTAAAACCAAAATATTCAAAATGCAATTTTTTGTAAAAGCATATGCATGCATGTGCCTTTCCTACGTACTTCACCATACAAAAATTAAAGTGTTAAGCGAATGAAAATGTGGAGTTTGCTGACAAAATTAAATAAAGGCTAAATGCAAAATTAAATAAAGGTTAATTAACTAAACGCAAAAAGTTAAAATATGAGGGTACAGCATGAAATTTGGCAACGAAGACTGTATTTAATGTGCAGAAACGAAATAACAGAGTTGGAAAACAATCTTCCTTATTCCGTAACTATTTGTCAACGTCACGTCAAGCCAATATTGAAAATTGGGCACCTCTGAACACCTTGTCTTCAGCAAGAGACCGTTTTTAACAGACCGATTTACGCAGAAAAAATAGCTGCAGCAAGTTATGGATAGAAAATATATAACTTTTCATTTGTAAAGTTAACTAAAGGCAACAACATAAATTTTTAAAGCATTAAATTAAAGTTTTTTTCTCAGTTGGGCAACAAATTTCAAAATTCAGCTGTTTGGGTCATTAAAAAACACTGAAAATACGTGTCAAAAACACTGAATTGGCATAACTGTTTCATTCACAAAATATTTGCTGGAAATTGCGCCTTATAAAATTTTGGGATCTTTGTTCTTATAATTACGCAGATGCAGCTTGGCGAATGGTATGATACCATACCAGGCTAAGCAATATACATATACAAATTACGAGTCATTTGAATTTCAAGGTCTATAATAATACAGTTCCCAAATCCCCAAGGGATCGGTCTTGATACCAAGATATAAGGAACATAAATAAGTATGTACATACAAAAACAGATTTATTTTTACATATGCATGTATATTCGCAATTACGTAGGACTTACCTTCTTAGATTTGCAAGATGTTGCTTCGGAGGAACTGGCTTTTGCATGTACATACATGCATATACAGGTATTCTCGGTACTTATTCTTATACAAATATACACTACATATGTTCTTAATTTGTATTTTCACTCTGCGTAACTATTTAATTACTTTATTTCACATCAATTTTATTTACAACGGCAAATTTTTATAACACAATTTAAATTAACATTTACGACATAAATGAGCCCATTGAAATTTTTTTTAAATTAAAGCTATTGACGTTAGAAAGGTGCTGCCATACCTGACACATTTGCCAGTTAAGCAGTGGTGAAAAAAGGTTGTCAGATTGTCAATGTAATTTTCCTTGTCATTTCAGCGTTTTTTTTCAATATTTATTATCGTCACTGATTTATGCCTTCTTAACCGAAACGTCATTCTATTGGTATTGTTTGGCCACAAATTATTTTAATTGTATTTATTTATACTTGCGGATAGAAAAAAAACAGTTTAAAATGCCTCACATGGTAACAATGGAAAATGGCCAAACCCTAAACATACAAGAAATGTTAGAATGCATTGAGAGGTAAAATGGAAATAAAAACTTGCACGTTTGCACAACGATAACTAAACATAACCTTACAATATAATTTCCATATTCAACCATTTAGATACAACCCCGACCATTTGAAAACTTTGGAAGCCTATATAGAAGACCAGGCCAAAAACAATACCTATGATCTGGAGGCAAATTTGGCTGTATTAAAATTATATCAATTCAATCCACTTATGCTGAATTTCGATATCACTTATACCATACTGTTGAAATCTTTGACAAACCTGCCACATACGGACTTTGTGATGGCAAAGTGCTTGCTTTTGCCTCAACAAATGAAAAATGAGACAGTTCAGACAATAATTGATCTGGCTGATATATTAGAACGTGCTGATTTCACTCTATTTTGGCAGAGAGCTGAAGTAAACAAGAGCATTTTCCGTCACATTCAAGGATTCCATGACTCAATACGCAAATTTGTATGTCATGTTGTCAATATTACTTTCCAGACTATTAGAAAGGATTTGTTGAAAGAGATGTTGGGTGGTATTGAAGGTAAGTAATCTGAGATTGCCTGTTCTAACGCGATTGCCTGTTCTATTTTCACATGCATACATACTTCTATAACAACTATTCCAGAAAATAATAGCTAAAAAAAACTAGATTGTCATAAAATTACATTTAAATGCAGAATTTAAATATTTATGTATAACAAATGAATTCCACCGCCCCATGATAAATTTTCATTTCTTTGTACCCTCCAAAAAAGAATTGATCTCTTCTACAATTTCAAATATTCTCAATATAAATCTGAAAGGACTACATTCATTAGCAATAAAGATACCAAATTCAGAAGAATTTTATATACATTTTTGTTTCAAGTACATGGAGCCACCTGAAAATATGCCCCTTGCATACAATATTCTTATTCATTCCCTTGGTTTAGAAAATCTTTTAGTCACACCAAGATAATTTGAAGTTGTTTTTTCGAAAACCTTTGTTCAAAAAGAGCGAATGAACGAGGTCGTGGCTACACGTATTTATCTCATGAAAAACTTACTTTTTAACGGGCTTTTATAAGTTTCACCTGTATGTTTGCTTGGTTGCTTGTATGTTTGCTTGTAACCGACTCCTCTAGGCTCGATTTTGAGCTATCAGATTTTCTTTAAACTTTGCACATTTATCAAAGACCGATGACAATGTAATTATTCGAATAAAATATCTGATTATCCTGATTAGATTTGCGAGGATTCATCAATTTCTTTCCGCATCCTTTGTATAAAAGTAATAGAGATAGAGTTAGTCAGGCACTCAGCATAGCACGAACGCGACTAGCCACTTTTTGATACTAATCCCTCTGATTGTGTAAGACGTTGGCGTTTACGTTTCAGTTGTTTTTCGTAGCAGATTAAAGAAAACTGCTTTAGTGTTTCTTTAATCTGGTACAAAAATCGTCTTCGTCGTAAACGCCTACGCTTTAATCGTCTATTCGATATATTCATCCTGATTGTGTAAGGCGTTGGCATTTACGCACAAGCAGTTTTCTTTAATCTACTACAAAACGCCGTACACAATCAGGCGTATTATTTTAGTTAATTTGTTAAATATTAGTATTTTTAGTATGTATGTAGTCAAGTTGTATGTATATATGCCTCATATTACCATACCTGACCACGTAAACAAAAAGCACTCATATTTTATATACTTTATGAAATGGAATAATAAATGTTAAATTTCTCTTTAATTCAGACTCCACTTTAGACAAATGGATGAAGCAATATGGATGGAAACGTGATGGAAATTTGGTTATTATTGCTTCACAAGAAGAAAATATCAAGACTAAGAATATTACAGAAAAAATAGAGTTCGACAATTTGGGTGGACTCATGGCGCAGTGTCTTTAAGAACATTCTTTTAGAAAGCAAACATATTAATTTTTACAATTTGTATTCCTTTAAAAAACAAACAGAAGGAAATCTATTAAAATGCAAATAAAGATTTATAAAAGAATTTTCCTTAAATTATATTTTTATTTTATTGTAAACTTAATTCAAAACTTATCAAGATTGACAAGTAGGAGCAGACATGACAAACTATAAGACTACATAACTAAGTTAAATTCCGAACAAATCGCAAACTACCATAATTTATGGAGTTATGTAAAAATGAAATTAAAATTAAGTGATAAAGATTTGGGACGCCACGAAGAAGCTCAAAGCTACAAGGCCCAAAGTGTTTTAAAGTTTAAATTACAAATAAAGCTATAATTGCTACATACTGAGCTGTGGCTAGTAGCAATATTTAACAAAAAAATTTGTTAAGATTGTTTTTTAAATTTCTTTAGAATGGGAAATATTTTATCAAAAGCTTCATAAATTTCGCCGCGCACCTTAGCGCCTGTTAAAACTACTTTACCAGAAACGAATATTAGCAGGACAATACGTGGACGCACCATACGGTATATGAGACCAGGAAAGAGTTCGGGTTCATACGAAGAGAAATTGCAATGAGTAAGTACAAGGCCTTCTAAACGTATGGGGAATTTAACATCACAAGAACCGACCATATTTTGTATTTTAAAATCAAGAAATTTAGCCTGAAAACAAAGCATAAACTACATATTTTCTAAACGTGTAATATTTACCAAAAGGAATGCTTACCGGAAAACCTAACTTTTGTATAATCCTAGCGTATTTTCGAGCGGCCAATCGCGAGTCATCTTCACTTTTAGCCCCAGTGCAAACCATTTTACCGGAGGAAAATATCAATGCCGTAGTACGAGGTTCACGAATACGCATAATAACAGCTGCAAATCGTTTGGGATTATATTCGGCATTACGAGCATGTAAAGCGATCTTTTTTAAATCAAGTTTGCAACATAGATTTACAGTCGAAACAATATTCCTAAGCAAAACGTGAAATTTTCAACTTGTAAATATCATCAAATAAATGAACTTACTGTAATTGTGGTACAATACCGGGATCAGCCGATCCTGGAGTCATCGGTGTCATGGGAGTTGCCGGTCCCATTGTTTGATGTATATTGCTTAGATTATCATTTCTATCACTCATCGGCACCATAGGCGACATAAGACTTTGTGGAGTCTGTGGTTGCATTAATGTCTGAGGTGCTGCTGCTCCAGAGCTGCTGTTTGGTGTTCCCATTACGTTAGCCGATGTGGCGGCAGTTGAACTCTGATATGAAGGTTGATACGATTGCATTTGCTTATGTGGTACCGGCAGTGTTGGGTGTTGACCCGCATTAGTGCCTGGTGCTGGAGAATTTCCACCCATAATGTGGCTTAAATCATGGGCATATATACTGCTGCCTGATACGCTTGAATTATGTGCACCATTGGCGTTCATATCATGATTGTTATGTTGATTAATAGCTGAGGGATGGTAAACAGGATTAGCTACTATCTGTTGATCGGCTTCCATTTGATGAAGGGGAGTGCCAATGCTTGGGATTGAAAACCCCGGGCTTAACATTTGATCCATCTTTAAAACTTGGTGTTTGTTTACTTTTTACAAATGGTTGCGATATGTATGTAAGAATGTGCGTTTGGCGGCAGCTTGGTTGTGATGTGCGGTATAAACAACCCTTGTCACAACTCCCAATATTTTACAATATATTTCTGGCAGCATAAGCAATTAATTTTATTTTCTAGATGTGCGCATACTTTTCGATAATTCCATATAATTTATTATTCGACAGAAAATATGCCCTATTGACTTCCAAAATCAACAATTTTCTTGTAAAGCTATTAAGTTTATAGGTACTTGCTGCTCGGTACCGGCTCTTATTACGAGTACTTGGAACTTTAAGCAGCAACTCAATGTTTACAGAGGTGCATTTTTAGTATGTGAAGGCAATGTTTGTCGCAAGGTATATCAATATGAATTTGCCTTGGTTTGTCGTATTTTACATAGGGCTTACAACTGCTATTAACTCTGACATAATATTTGAGAGAACGTCGGCAGAATGAGCGAAGGGATTTCTTCATCTTAATCTTAATGTTTGCCAAGGGGTATACTACTCTTATAAGAATTCATAAATCATTGGCAGCCGTGGTGAGAGTGTTTATAATTAATTTTTTTTTTTTTATTTTTATTTATTTGTTTATTTCATTTAATCGAGCCCATAGGGCCATATATGATTAATAAAGTTGGATACAAAAATAACGAAAGGTATTATAATATTTTCTATACACAAACATTTATATATCTATTATTATATATGGATATATCTTCGAGTAATACTAAAACTCATTGGAAGAAAAATAAAATTAAGTAGAAATTCACATTCCAAGTTGGACATTAACATGGTACGGGAGGAAAATACAATATCTTGTATAATTAGTTCAAAAAACGTCATACAGCATACGTTTGAAACTGGCAAAAGGAAGGTCAAGTCTTCGTAGTTCAGTAGGCAAATCATTAAAGAGCCTACATGCTCTCACTACAAAATATTTTTCATACACAGAGTTACGTATATGAGGAATGATTAGTTGAGGATTACGAATTGACCTCGAAAACTGAAATAGTTGTTTCAAGCATTGATTTGAATCGGACCTTATAATATTATAAAGAGTGAGAAGAAATTTGATAAAATTATTGGTGTTTTGTTTTTAATTGTTTGCAGGGTGAACTAAATTGTAAAATAATTGTGTCACAATTGCAAAATAAACATTCGCCTTGATTCTGGCATAACATGTGAGCCAAGGCAAATTCACCTTGATGGCAGCTTGTTGGCATTTTCGGTGAAGAGGGTAGTTTTTGGTTGGCATAATTTTTCAAGCAGCTTCAACCCCGCACAAGGGAACAAAACTAATTCATACACACTTATGAAAACACACTTATGAATCCGCCTTGGGTTCTGCCTTTTGTTTTTTACAGAGCGTTTTTCAGTCTTCAGTTGTCCATCTTTGTGTAAACATGAACTTCAAAACAGAAGGGGGTTGGTCGCGCCAACAACCATTAAAGTTGATAAAAGAGTCAGTAAAGGTTTTTCGGTAATTTCAGAAACTTATAAAAATTTTTGCAGAAATTTTAGTAACTAGTAAAAGTTTTTGGTCACTGAAATTACTTAAATAACCTTTATTAGTGACGAAATAAACTTATATGAATATAGGTATGTACCTTTAAAAATTCACTTTTCATGTTTGTGTAAATTGCACTACATACTTCTATCATAGCTACGGTGGCTTAGTGTCCTTTTTTTATTATTAATGTTTTTTTCCTTCAAACTACTATATTAAAAGTCTTATTTTCTCAATACAATAAAAGTTATAATCACCAATACAATATTGTCATCATCAAATGGAGTGTGAAGAAATTGAAATCTTTTTATCAAATTACTGTAATATATTTGGACATATATTATTGTTTAAAAACATTAATATATGTTAGTTAGAGGGTCATGCCTAAGTATATGCAATTGTTTATAATCAGTGAATACAATTTTTATTACATTTCTAAATGTCCGTCGTTTTGCATTGAAAAATATAGTTATCGTAATCATAGCTGAGCTTAATTTCCGTAAATGTTTCTCTTGTGGCTAAAAATCTTAAAGTTGCAGCCAAATTTTCTTCAACCGCAATACATTTTCTCAAGTGTGTATCGCTTCTTTTCTTTGCCTTCTCATCTTCTAGAAGTAATGCTGCAGCTTCAGTTACAGGCACTAGAAATTCCTACTAAGTTTATTGCCGATTCTTCATCACTTATTCAATCCATTTTTCCGCTTAGTTTGTGTCAAAATTGATGTGTTCAGCGAACGAAAGACAAACATCAAATAAACAAAAAAATACTAACACACACAAAGCTGTGTATACGTATACAATTTTATGCCAGATGAATTAATCCAGTGTGTTTTGAAGAAAACAGTAAACTGCCTCACTGAAATTAAATATACAAAACATTTTCACTAACACATTTGAACATATGGCTGACATTTCTTGAATTTTTGACAATACTTTTAAATTTTAATTTCAGTTTGCATCTAATATATTTTTATAGAAAATAAATAAAGCTGATACAATTAAGATTAAGAAACAAACCGTTGATTTATAGTGAAATAAGACATGTAAGTATATTATTTAATATTACACATAAACATTACAATAATAAGTTATTTTTACATATATTAGTAATATGCAAAGTGTTTTCGGACGAGTGAAGTAATTCATCACCCAGGTGGACAACGGACGAATTCAATGCTCTAAAGGATGCCCACAAAAACTCAAATATTAAGGTAAAGTTATATAAACTAAAATAGTGGGTAAAATAGTGGTAGATGTTGTTTCATTGGTTTTTTTTATCATTTTAGGCATTCTGATAATATAAGAATAAGAAGTAGATCCGAAGAGTTATTTTGTAAAAATATTATTAACTTTTATATATAAATGAAATTTATTTGTTGACGGTTAAGCAATGTCTATATGCATGTCATTGGTGCTTTACCAAATCATCAGTAGACTTTAACCACAGTTTTGAAAAGTTAAAAACCTCTTATTTTATGCATATACTTCTGAAAACCATCTGAGAATTCACAATTTGTAAATTACGAACTATTTTCAAAAATCACAACAGAATAAGCATAGTAGATCTTGAAACTCATACAAAACTAAACCAACAAACAAATTATATTCGATATAAACCTATTTTATTTTTCTACACCTTTATACAATCAGAAATCCATTGGATAACAAGAAAAGTATTTATAAGTCAAAATGAAAAATGAAATCCAAATCAAACTGTTATGAAATTATTCTTTGACACATTTTTGTCACAATAGTATTATATATAAATGAAATTTATTTGTTGGTGGTTATATGCTTAACCACAACAAATAAATTTCATTTATATATAATAGTATTGTGACAACAATGTGTCAAATAAAAATTTCATAACATTATTAACTTTTATTATAATTATTTAAATAAAGAATTGTGAATGAAATTTGATGATTGATTTTTTTATTACTCTTTGGTGAATATAAACAAAACAGAATTGTCAGGTTTGAGTAGTCATTTGATTCAACAGTACTGAGCAATCAACTGATAAGTTATATGTGTCTAGATATTGATACAAAAAAGCACTAGAGTGAGCAGTTGAGCAATATTTTCTAATGGTTGCAAAATTAATAAGTACGGCAGAGATGCAAGCTCACATGTATACAATTGCATACATCAGTTTTTTCATATTGCCCTAAGACGTCAGCACTATCCAAAAAATGACTAGTCAAATGTTCGGTAGTGTTCTTGTAGGGTTCCTTACCATATTTAGAGTATTTCACCTCTAATTAGTTGTTAATTTCATACTCTACATAAAAAAAGTTCTTACTCTATTGTGAATGATTGCTAAGATAAAAACAAAATCAACGAAACATTTTACCAATTGCTAATTTTTCAAAGAGAATTTTGTTAATATATTTATTTAATGCAGTAATAACTTATACAAAACTTTAAAACAAAATGTGAAAGTGCTCATTACCAAAAGCCAGATCAAAAACTATCTAATATTAATTAAAAGCAGGGATACCTATCTAATGACCGTATTTGGTGTGAGGAGTAAAATCTGTGAAAAAGTTGAGTAATACAGTGGAAAATACTTCAATAACAAAGCCGAAGCAATTAAAGTGGAGTTTTTATATTAAAATTGGTAAATACTTAAATTGGAGCTGAAAATAGTATACATACATGTATACTTTAATATTAATTTAAAAATGTACTACATATTTAGAAATTAGAAATGTTAGCATACCAAAGCTATCGATTTTTAACATATTTTATATAGTCTGCAGATATTTTTGTTGATACACGTATTTTCCTTGGTAACATTCGGTTGTTGGGTAAAATGAGTGCCAGATTTCGCAGACCTGGTACGGCTAATAGCCAAACTCTGAATGAGTGTGTTCAGGTTGTGGTAAGATGTCGACCCATGAGTAACAGAGAACGTTCAGAGGGCTACGATGAAGTAATCGGAGTTTATCCTAATCGTGGTGTTATTGAAATTTCCAACTACTCTGATTCGCAAAAGGAACAGCGCAAAGTCTTTACGTATGATGCTGTGTACGACTCTGGTTCGTCACAGACTACGGTGTACAACGAGATTGTATTTCCATTAGTCAGCTCGGTTTTGGAAGGCTACAATGGGTGCATTTTTGCCTACGGCCAAACCGGTACAGGCAAAACATTTACTATGGAAGGTATTCGAGGAAATGACGAGCTGGTCGGCATAATTCCACGCACGTTTGAGCAAATATGGTTGCACATTAATCGTACCGAAAACTTCCAATTTTTGGTTGATGTCTCTTATTTGGAAATTTATATGGAAGAATTGAGGGATCTTTTAAAACCGAATTCGAAGCACTTGGAAGTACGAGAGTGTGCTTCAGGAGTGTACGTACCAAATCTGCATTCCATAACATGCAAAAGTGTCGACGATATGATGAATGTGATGAAGGTTGGAAATAAAAATCGTACTATTGGTTTTACCAACATGAATGAACACAGTTCAAGGTGAGTTGTTAATCTTAATTCTATTTAAAACAGTCTTATACATTTGTTTCAAAAATGTAATTAATTTACTTGATATAGGCCAACTCCGTATATATTAGATTATTTATATCAAGCGTGATGAATAATGTTTCATTTGCATTAGTCGATTCGTTTACCAATTCAAAATTACAACGTTTTATTTTTTTATTATACGTTACAAATATATACAATACAAATTCCGCTTTGGAAATGAAGAACAGATCCAATTGATTTATCTCTCAATAACATTTTAATAAACTCTGAAAGTACCTATATTCTTTACATAAGTTTTTATCATAATGATAATTGGCTTCTTATGGATAGAAACAAATTATTTCATCAGATTTCATCCATGATTTACCTTAAATAGTTGTTTAATTATATGTATGTCGACTCGAGTCATCACTTTCAAAATCTTGGGTATCTTTTAAGTGATATATATTTTATTTTAAATTCAAGAATAAAAGAAAAACTAATTTTTTATGCATATTAAATCTTCTTATTATAATTATCGTCAATGCGTAATTTCCATTATTGAATTACATCCAATTATAAAGGACTATAATTAAATTGTATATAATATTTGAAAATGTCTCAACACCACTTTAGATGTAGTTGTACTTGATGTACACCAATTTTGCACAATGCTTTTCTATAATAATAATTCCCTTTTCTTAAATGTCTAACTGAAAAATCCTGTATATATTTTGTAGATCGCACGCTATTTTTGTGATAAAAATTGAAATGTGTGACATTGAAACTAACACAATTAAAGTGGGCAAACTTAATCTCATTGATTTGGCTGGCAGTGAGAGGCAAAGTAAGACAGGAGCTTCAGCTGAGCGTCTTAAGGAAGCAAGTAAAATCAATTTGGCACTTTCGTCGTTGGGAAATGTTATATCAGCCTTAGCCGAGAATTCACCCCATGTGCCCTATCGTGACTCAAAACTAACACGTCTCTTACAAGATTCTTTGGGTGGCAATTCGAAAACGATAATGATTGCTAATATAGGACCTTCAGCCTATAACTACAATGAAACTTTGACGACCTTACGTTATGCATCCCGAGCTAAAGCTATACAAAATCAGCCGATTAAAAATGAAGATCCTCAGGATGCTAAACTTAAGGAATATCAAGAAGAAATTGAACGTCTTAAACGTTTAATAGGTTCCAAACAACAACTAATCAAAGTAGAGAAGCCTCCGAAGAAAATTGTTAAGAAACCAAAAGCAGAAAGAAGAGAAAAATCGCAACATAAAGAAATGGATGAGAGCTCGCTTCAGAATATAAGCGAATCAAATGATGCCGAGGAGGATAAAGATGAACCTGAGTCAGATAAAGAAAATGAAGTTGAAGATGAGGTCGCCAAAACAAATGAGCAACTGGAATGTGAACGTCTTGAAACGGCTAAATTGGCGGCGAAACTTTCGGAACTTGAATCTCAGCTGGTAAGAGGAGGCAAGAATCTACTCGATACGTACAGCGAACGGCAAATTGAATTGGAGAAGAAATTAGTGGAAATAGCAGAACGTAAGAAACGCGAGATTGAAATGCAGCAAAAATTAGAATTACAAGAAGAAACTACCTTGGAAATTAAAGAAACTGTTACGTCCCTGGAACAAGAAGTGGAATTGAAGAAACGGAAACTTTCTAAATGCTATGCCAAATATTTGGCCCTGCAACAAGAACTTAACGATTGTAAATTTGAACACAATCAAGACTTGAGAGAATTAGAAATGGCACAAAATGAATTGGTGAAGGAACTTAAACGGCAGCTGCTAATTATAGATAATTTTGTGCCCGTAGAAGTAAAGCAACGTTTGTACACTCAAGCCAAGTACGATGAAGAACAAGAGGAATGGAAATTCTCCTCTTTGCCTATGTACAATGATGGTAGCTATAATAGTAAACGTCCTGTATCTCATCCCCAGCGTCGTAGACCAATTTCTGAGTATGCCTTGATGGAAGCTAAAAACAATACATCAGAAGCATCGTTACGTTTCAAAAGTGAAAATATTGTCAACTACGAATTGGAAATGCCCTGTCGCACTACACAAGAATATAAAACGCCCAAGGTCTCAGCTTCTCTTCAGGCTGTATTGGCCCAGGCTATGCAAACTGGTGATGATATTGATATTGTGGATAATCACACCAACTCCATACGTAGTCGATTAGAAAGTATTATTAATGCCAGTGCTAATGCAGCAGCTGCTGCGGCTGCCGCTTCAGCAAATATGAATGGTCATGGCACAAATACAAATGGGGGTGTAACAACACCGAATGGTGTACGTAGTATTAAGTCCAGTCGTGGTACGGGAATATCTGCAGCTTCGACTACGGATTCGAATAGACGCCCGCCAACCGGACGTACCGCACTCAAAAAACCAGGCTCAGCTTATCCCAAAGCCAGAGGTCTAGTCACTAAATGAATTTAATTTTTTGTTATATATCTTATATATTTCGTATTTAAAAGCATTTTTTATTTTATTTATTATACATATTCTGTATTTATGCAATTAATCCCTCTATTAGGTGCAATATATTTTACCTTTTCCTTATAATTATTTTTCACGCTTTTTCGCATGGCTTCTTATATCTGCCGACAAAATATTTACCCCCATATTCATAAAAAATAAAACGGATTTGAAATCTGTTTTAAGAAAATTTTGTATCAAAAAATTTGATTAAAATACATTTCAAACTCATTTTAAATTTTATGAATACCGGGGTTAAAGTTTGCTAATAAAAAAATTATATCCTTAGTTGCGTTGTAGGTTTTATGTTAGCTTTATACATTTTAAGTCTTAGTGAAAATAAAGGCGATCAATAGGGGTATTTGAGTTCTTAGAATTCAATTTTCATTAACAAAACGGTAAATCTTTAAACTTTAAATTCAAATAAATAAACTTTAAATTCAGAATTTATAAAATGATTTTCAAATAATGAATTATCCGGGCCATACCGCTAAATTATTTCTGCATTGTTATCTTTATAAATTTTTAAAAATGAAAACAGGAAATACATACATACATAAATGATGTAATAATTTTTTTTTTGTACTACGTAACGGTATCAATAAGGCCTATGATGAAACTTTGACACATAAAAAAATTAAATAGTTTTGGTTACTATTTTCTTGCGTCTTGTTTTTGAAAATCATTATTATTTTATGTGATTTTGAATGCCAATAGATTTTAGACTAAATCGTATCCATCCATTTCCATTACTTCGATGTTAAGTACAAACGAACGGATATTGTCACTTCGACTTGCTAATTTATAAGGACCAAGAATAAAATACTGAAGATGGCATATAAAGCATATAAATTTGTTGTGTGTTCTGGATTACAATATTGTCTATATCCCATCATTTTGTAAGTGCTTATGTTAGCTCAACAGGAGCAATTCAATTATAAACAAAATTATTTTTGTTAGATTAAATTATATTATTTGTTATTCCTACTCAAAGAAAAAAATTGTATTGAAATTACATAATATAACATTTGTTCATGTAACATCTCATAGTGTTTAATTAACAAACCTGTAAAAAATATTTCCTAATTAAAGAAAAACTTACCTCTATCTTATTTACTGCATTTTATTATAATTCTAATTTTGTAGCACAAATAAAAATAAAAAAGCGCCTCATATTTTGTTTTATTTCATGTTAAATAACTTATTTATTCCGGAATTATAATAAGACCAACTAAGTTTAAATACATATTTTATAGGTTTATATGTATATATGCACTTTTTAATACCTTTCTGTTCATGATTATTACAAATTTATGAAAAAATGTTTTTATTTTTCCAAATTGTTAACACCCACCTTTTCAACTAAATCTAATAGTGAATGCAACTTATTATCAAACAATTCACAACGTATAGGCATTTCCAATGAGTAAAATGGATTTTTTAAAGCATAATCTGAATACAATTCATATATTTTTCGCAACAAAATGTCCATGCCACTTAAACCTGTTTCACATATAACTATAAACTTCACACCCGTTACAGTTTGAAAACAGTGCAGCGTAAATGTATCAGCCTCTAGTATTTGAATGCCTGAAGATTTGGGTTCAGGACTCAATTGGCTAGCAATAGCGAATAAGGGATAAAACATACTGGCCAAAAATATTTTTTCATTTGTCGTCATTTTGGGGCGTGCAAATTTTAAGGTAATGGGAAAATTTTCCGCAGATTCCAATAATGTTTTAATATCGCGACCGTCATCCATTGTGGCACCATTTACTGGAGCACCGTTAACTGCCACTAAAACTTGACCCACTTTGGGTTTGTTACAAACAGTATATTAGAGAAAATACTGAATATTGTTTTACTTAGAAGAGACATACCATTAATACCATCTTTGCCATTAAATAACACAGCAACTTTTTTAGGATTATAATCTAAAATGAGATCCAGTGGATATGAAAAGCTTCTCTCGTGTTCAATACGTGGCACATTATTATCCAGGTTGAATATTAGACCGCCAGATTTACTAACAATGTAGACGCCATATATAATCATTTTTAAATTTTTCTATTTAGCTGGCGTAAATAAACAAAAATTGGAATCAAGGCAGATTTACCTTGATTGGAATTTATTAACAGCTGGCATATGTTTGTCATACGGAATATTCGTCATCAATTGCTGCCAGACTTCAGTTCTTCTGAGTATAGACGTTACTAAGCGTCTCCTCGTATGAGTATAGTACGGTTTTATAAGCAAAATGTTATCGAATCTCCGCCCACGAAAATAAAAATCCTTTGATTTATGTACCACAAGGTATACATCGTTAGTACAAAAGTACTAAATTGTTCGTTTTATGAGTAAATTTTAAACATCAACGCAGACTCCATAGAATTTGAAATAGGCTTCGGCATAAATTTACATTGCAGATTATTTTTCTAGTAAATATATATTTAGGTTGACATATATGAATACATACTGATAAACTAGATGAGTCTAATGTTTTCTAACATAACTAATAAGTAATTTTTGCTAATTCCCCTATTAAACATATTTCGGATTTGTTACCGGTTAGATACTAAGACTGGGTAATTATTTTGACCGATAATTTGCATTACAAAGCTGATGAATGCATATACAAATGAATTCATAAATTTCAAATAAAAAATCTGTGTAACTATTTACTTATGTATATTTTGAAAGCTACGAAAGTGAATATATATGTTTCGCCTGGCATCACCGTTTATTGGCATTTCTATATTCATTAATCAAGGCAAATTCATAACATATATTGATATACCTTGGAACATTATTTTAAACAAAAATTAAGAACTGCTTAGAACGTGCTGATGTGATAACATATAAGCAGCTCTATGTATATCAATTCATCCACAAATGTCAAAATATTAGTTTGATATACAAATATGTTTGACAACAAAAGAACATTTTAATTCGCCTTCGCCGCGTATCTACCTTATATTGATATACCTTGCCTTGAATTCTGCCAAAAAGTATGTTCAGAAAGTTTGTTATGTTCACGGGTATTTTTTATCGTTTGTTGAAGTTGTGTGCAAAAATAAAATAAGTTTGTCAAATTCACTTAAGAAATTTAGAGGGCGAGAAATTGTTTTTGGTATTTAAATATAAAGATTTTCATATTCACAGAACTTTTATTTTGCACGTGAAAAAATAAATTTTTGCTATCAGCTGCTGAAATAAATTCATTACGGAAAAATGTTGATCAAAGTCAAGGTTAGTTCTTATATATCAAACGGCAAAAATGCCTTAAAAAAGGGATTTACAATTGTATAAATTGTCATTAACTTTTAGACACTTACCGGGAAAGAAATTGAAATCGATATTGAACCTACAGACAAAGTTGATCGTATTAAAGAACGTGTTGAAGAAAAGGAAGGCATTCCACCTCAACAACAACGTTTGATATTCTCCGGAAAACAAATGTAGTATTTTGTGGAAGTTGATAATGTATATATAAATGTTGTTTCTATCTTCCAGGAATGATGATAAGACTGCCGCAGATTATAAAGTCCAAGGAGGTTCTGTTTTACATTTAGTTTTAGCTTTGCGTGGTGGTATATTTTAAATTGTTTTCTCCCAATTTTATGTCAATGCATAAGTCGCTTTTTGTAAAAAATATATATATTTAAATTAACATATATAATGATCTTTTTTTTAATTGGTGCTATTATTACTTCATGTTAGTTAAAAGGTAGAATTTTTTGGAAGTATAAAAAGTTCGTCATAATGGCAACGCTACATTCATCCAGCAGATGAAACGAACTTGCCTTCACTTTAGGTTCAAATTAAATTAGAATAAAGGAAAACTTTTTATAGGTACTTTCGACAAATATGAAGTTGTAATAATGACCGTTAGTAGTTTTATTATAAACCGAGTTTGCTTTTTAGTTAAATGGCTTAAAACCCAGAGTAAGTTCATAAATTTTTTAATAAAACTTGGATTCAAATTACTACAGGTGGACATTCTCTTCAAATCTGTATTTATTTGATAACTAGGTACTTATGAAAATAATTTAATTGCGGAGGCAGTATTTTGTGGCAAATGTCCAATTAACAGCCTATTTTTAGGTGTACAATTTTCCGGTTTCAAACGCGTTAGAAGTACTTCGTAGCCATCTTCCTCTGCTTGAAGTTTTCGGTCCGTGTCTACAATATCCATACATAATAGCCCCTGTCGAGTAGTTTCCGGCTTGCAATTTAACGTTCCCAATGCATGGGCTTGATCAGCAGTATGAGCCAAATACATAAATTCTTTCTCAGTAAGAACTTCTCGAAATTTTTTACTTAAAGGATATTCGATGTGAGGCATTGGTTGCAAAGAACCATAGCAACACGGACAGCAAACAAAATTAGCCTTGGCCTTACGACATTGCTGCAATACGATGTCTGTTGCTGTACCACATGCGTGCAACGATGTACCTACATCGAAGTCGCCTTCGAAGTAATCAATGTTGCATTGATAAAATCTTAAATTTTTTAATTTTAGGTCCTTAGCTCTGCTTTTAGCTCTCCGCAATGAAGTAGCTTTGTTTTCCATTAAAATTATCACACAATGCGGTAATTTCAAAGCCAATAGAATACCCAAATGTCCGGTACCACTGCAAAAGTCTATTATCCTTTGACCATTACAAGCTAAAGATGAAACAGCGTTAGCTAAATTCTCCAATTGTTGCCGTTTCCTCAATAGTCTCTCTTGCGGTAGTGCTGAACTCTCGGCATGTGTTGGCTCTATTGCACGCCAGTCAATGAGACATTGGCCATATGTGAAGGGAGAATCACTATTAAAATTAATTTTTAAAGGTTCAAGCTTATTAAGAGTTGATTGAACTTCTGCTTGCTCTGTAAATATACGATTACGAGGCTTATAGCGCTTAGGGTCACTTTTATACAGACTTGAAGCATTACAATCAGGTATTCTAAATACTATATTTTTTATTAATTGGTCAACACATGGTAAAATGCAAAGATCGTTTAAAATTTCTTTGCACTTGTGGTCAAATATATCAATCTGCAATAAGATAAATGTTAAATTAATAAAATAAAACTTGATATTAAATAAAATTACTTGATTGAACCATGCTTTTGTTAACGGATATTTTGTCAACATTTTTGGATAGCATCTGTAAATTAAACTCATACAGGGATGTAGAATCAAATCGGCTATGGTAAATTCCACTCCTTCCGCAAACGTGTGTTCTATTTTTAAGCTTTCTTTTGGAACTGAACATTCAATTTTTATCTTGTTTTTACGACTTCTTTCGTTTACCTTTTCACCAGAACCATCACATTGATTCGCTTTTTCTCTAGCTAACTTGTAAATATTGTGCATTCTGACAGGTTCATTCATATGGTTTTCAAATCGTGCACATTCTACTGGCATTGTACTGCAAACTTCGTGATTCTCAATATTCTTTAATATGTTTGCTAGCGATAGTACTACATCTACCTCACAAAATCTGGTCCAAATTGAAGATTCTGATGGAGCCAACAAACAACTTTCTTTAAAACCCAACAATTTTCGTTTTTCAACACATGGATGGCATGCAATCAATTCTCTACATACAGAGCACATGCCGGCTATGAACGTGTCTTCTTCTTTGGCAAATACTGGAAGCCGTAAGTCTCGTATAGCTTCGAGTTTGGTTCCATCTTTACATAAAATTTTGTCTTCCGTCAGTTCCCGCTTTAATGATTCAGTACGTAATTTTATGT
Organism: Linnaemya tessellans; assembly: GCA_951800035.1. Taxonomy (NCBI): domain Eukaryota; kingdom Metazoa; phylum Arthropoda; class Insecta; order Diptera; family Tachinidae; genus Linnaemya; species Linnaemya tessellans. The sequence continues at coordinate 124,995,440 of OX637533.1, forward strand.
TACCTTTGTGCGACGATAGTGAAGAGCACACAAAATTTAATCTTACATTTTCTGGTCTTTGTAAGTAATTATAGACATAAAGAGCAACAAACGAAGATACGGTGGTGAATATTTCCGTTTCCCCATGTTTTACCGTTTTTAATTGAATTTCTATATACAGTTGATCCATAATTTGGCAATTTCACTGAGTAACAATTTTAGGTACTACTTTGAACATCCTCTTGCGTACACCAGGGATGTAATAGTACTTAGATGAAACTTCATATGTAACAAGCATTCATCAAGGCGAATTCGCCTTGGCATTCATATTATGACTTTATATTCGATTTACATAGTCTAATCTTGTGAATAGATGCAAATGTTTGAATAAATTCAGGAGGTGTCATTTATAGATTGAAAAGCTGAATGTAACATAAAATACTCCATAAATTCTATGAAACATATTAACAAAAAGTTTGACATCGAGCCAGTTAGCCCAACCAGGTGTTGCTTAATTCCCATGATATCATTTAATGGCCTTAACCACAAAACCAATTCTTAACAGCTGTTTATGTTATTTTTGTCAACCACAGTACATAACATGCATAGCGAATTCTGCTATATTTGTCAAGCACTTCAAATTTATATTGCAACATATGTTTTTGCTGTGAGCTGTCTAGACTTTTTTTTATTATATAGACCTTGGTTGATCACATGTTCCCGTATTGTTTATTTGTTTTTGTTTTGTTTAAGAAGTAAAAGGAAAGTTTCGTACTTTATTTAATTCTTAATGCTTTACACAATTTGTGAGTATTAGTTGTATATGTCGATCTGCTTTGTGTTTGGTGTGTATAGTATTTAAAAAAGAATTAACTCCGTAAGTGTATAAAAATTGTAAGTAAAAAATCAAGGGGTGGTAGCAAAATTAAATAGGACATAAGTGCTGGTGGCCGTCTTCGGTCGATGACTGGAGTAGCAGGATAGAGGGGAAAAAGTAAATAGGACATACGAACGTAATACTAGACTGGTCGTTTTAGAAACCTTGGATAGATATAGGTACTGAGACTTCGTAAAAAAATAATATAATTTGAAACTTCAAAATTATATCGAACTTATTCTTTTTAGAAACACTTACATTTTTCAATTTAATTATATAACGGATTCTATGAAACCTCTACCTTTTTGTGGTTCTACATAGTACATATGACCAATTGAAATGGTTTTAAAAATTATAATGAATAACTGAAATACTGTATTAAATACGAAAACTAAAGAAATGTGTAATTAATTGTCTCTTAAAAACTCCAGTCAGAGAAGAACATTTAATACAACTACTGTAGATGTTGCAAGCAACAAATATATTATTTTTAGTAAATATTTAGTTTTTATTCATTATATCGCTGATTACATTTATCTTTTGTACGTTATCAGTTCAATATAGTTTTAGTAACCACATATTCTAAACTCAGTAAGTGCTTTAATTTAATATTACAATAAGATTATTTAAACAGTTTTATTTTGTTTGTTGAGAATGTTCTCAAGATTATAATGCTTGTTTATTTTTCATGTAAAAAACTGTCCAGGTACTTAATCCGTACTTACCAAGTACGAAGGTTGTTAGTAAAGTTGACTACACCAATAGTTATAAAATTAGGGAATGGGGATTTAAGATATGTTTTAAAGGCAATGCTTACCAAGTTTAAAATTTTTTTGGAAAAAATTATGCCTTTATATTATTATAAAACAGAAGCTTTCAGGATGCGGCGTTACGAGAGCTTTAAAAATGGTGATTTCTTAATTTTTTAATTAAAGCTTTGTTCTGGAACACTAATTACAATTTGAGAAGACCATTTTCAGTAAAATTTAAATTTAAGAGTTGAAAAGCTGTAAATAAAGCCCAAAAAAGTAGAAAAGAGTGCATTTAAGCCACTTTTATAGCTTCAGCCTTGTAATCCATTTGCGAGATAATTTAATTAAATTTTTTTTATTTAATATTGTTCTAAATATGTATTCTGAATTCTATACAATTATTTTATTACGGATTGTGCGTTTTATATCTTATTTTTCAGTTGTCTTAACATCTTAAAACAAGCACAAATCAAATGATAAACACAAAAAAGCTTAAACAAACACAAACGAGGAGATTCAAAAGCTAACAAAATAAAATAATAACTTAGATATATGACATTTTAACTTCATAGATATTATCAGTCGCCTTAAATTTGCGAGTCAATGAGTTTGTGAAAGCTTTTGTCACAATAGATCGCATACAGTAACAAATGTAATTAAAATTACTAACACTTTATCAATTGAATTAATAAAACAAGTGTTTAGTAATTTTTCGACTAAAATAAAATTTGCAAACAAATGGCATCGAGAACAAACAACAAATTATTAAACCCAATTGAATAAAAATGTTAATCATGTGCATAAATATGAACACAAACCAAAATAAACAATACTAATTATTTGCTAAATGTTTAATCTATTCTTTGTTTATTTTCAGAAATAATTAAATTGAAATAAAATTATATCGAGTCAATTAAGTTCATATAAAAATCATGGATGATACTTGGAACAATGTCGAATTGACAAATATATCAAGAAGAAAGTCGTATACACTTAATCATGAATACGATACAAATGCCAAATTCACCTATAATAATAATACGGATGAAACTATAGCAACAAATCTTTCTAGTCATAAACAAGTTGACAACTCGCTTCCATCTTCAACTACGTTGCAGGCAGGTTCGGATATAAAGCCTAAAGTTACTAATGAAATCGTCGAAAGCTTGTTGCGTCGATTGTATGGAATAACTATTGGTGAAATTAAGGAAATCATATCGTACGATGATCGCAACTTCATAGTAAAGGAGGATCCGTAAGTATACTCAGGTTAAGCAAATGTTAGTTAATAAACTTATTGGCAATAAAAACGTGTTTTGGTTGAAGCGTAGTCCTTTGAGAAGTATGCCAAGTCATTTGATTGTAAAGAACATTCGAGAATTACATACATTTGTATGTAAAAACATAATAAGTTAAGAAACGAACTGAATATGTAGCGTTACTTTTATAATTTTTTATACCCTCCAAAAAATAATTTGGAGGATATATTCACTTTGTCATTCCGTTTGTAACGCATCGAAATATCCATCTCAGACCCCATAAAGTATATATATTCTTGATCAGTGATAAAATCTAAGACGATCTGAGCATGTCCGTCCGTCTGTGGAAATCACGATTCAGTCTAAACGAAAAGAACTAGACTCTTGAAATTTGGTATAAATATATTTTGAAGCTTAGAGCAGGTTAAGTTCGGAGATGGGCTAAATCGGGCAAGGGGGAAAAAGTTCCCCTAAGAAGAACTAAACCAACTCAGAAAAAACAACATAATTTTCAAAGATTTTTGGTTATTTTGTTAAGCAAATGATATATTTTTATGTCAAACACGGTCCATCGCCTTAAACTTGGAGCCATAAAAAAAAATTATTTTGGACCCCGCCCACTTTAGTGGGCGTTATTATATGCAAAAATAGTAACTATAAAGTAAATATGGATGTGTATTTAGGATTCGACCCGGTCGAATATAACGTTTTTACTTGTTTACATTTGTAATGTAATATTTTTTTTTTATTTGGATGTAAATTTTCTTTCCAATACAATTTAATTTTTTATTTAATTGTAAATTTTGCAATTACATATTCGAAAACGTATTTTGTATATTTATTAACTTAACGCTTTTTGGTACGAGCAATTGGAAAATCGTTAATAATTATTCCTCAGTTTCCGTTTTTGTTGTAAAGAAATGAAGAAGTATATGCTATTTATTATTCAGTGGTGAACATTTACGACGTATGTATGTATATCAAAGAACTGCAAAAAGCAGCAGTCTTAATCGATAAATTTTATTAATTTATAAAATATAACATTAAATATGAGAGAAAAAATATTTGCGTAATTTGGTAATAGATTTTCCTCGCCAAGAGATAATTTTTTTTATTAAGACCAAGTAAAATGCAAATGCATATAGAAAAATGCAAACACAAATGCATATAAATACATAAAAACAAACAAATAATTATTAATAAGATACAAACGTGGCTATAACTTTTTTAATGAGGGTCTTTTTTTGAATCCAAACATACTCAATTTTGATTGCTTTGCGTCACTCTTTCTTGAAGTATTGCTGAGCTTACGTGAAATATTTTGCGATTTGTTTTTGGTGCTGGATATATTTACCTTTGAAGATTTTTGACAGGACTGTTGATCCTCAATATCAGAAAGTAAAATAATTTCGTCTGTTATATCGAAATATTCACATGTTTTCTTTTCCTGTGAACTATCGGTACTTTCTATATCTGACACCGGAGTTTCTGCTGTATTTTCAACACCTTCATTACTTTGATTACCGTCTTTTGTTATATGGTCATGAAATGGTGTTTGTTCCTTTGGCACAATGTCTTTTTTAGTCGATTGAAGTGAACAATAGTATAAATCTTGCTGTTGCTCTATATATTCACTTGTTTTCTTTTCTATTGTGAACATTTCAGATGTCAAATCTCTAGCAGCAAAAGGTTTATTCAACTGTTTTATATTTTCTGCAAAAAATCTAGACTTTACAGATTTTTTGGAAAACGGAGTCTGTGAATTAACATTTTCCTCGATGGATTTTTTAGGACTTAAAAGCTTAAGTAAGGAATTATTGGCACAAACAGGTGACTTTTGTATGTTCTCCGATGAATTATTAACTTTTGCGAATGGATTGTGGGTGCATTTCTCACGATTTTCTTCAAAATGTTCAATTTTTTCAATTTCTTCATCATTGGTACTTAATGAATGTTGTCTTTTGCGTTTTCTTTCTACTTTGGGCGAAGCGCATCTGTATAGAGAAAAAATCTCAGATTCCTCAAGTTTGCTTCTCTCTTCAGAAAGTTTTTCGGAAATTTCGGTTTCAGCCATATTTTTGTATTCAATCTTTTTAAAATGAAATATAGAAGAATCTTTTTTGAAATTTTGTTTACTTTTATTGGATTCTTCTCCAATAAGGTTGTCTTTTAAACTTAGCCAAATACTTCTATGTTTACATTTATTTTTGTACCAGTCCTGATTGGGATGCCAGAAATCTAACTGCTTTAATGTAAAAGGGTTTAAATTTCCCAATGCTAATTCGAAAGCCTGGTCATCGTTATCTAGCAAAGATCCAGCGTTACTACAATGACATTCATCTGTATGAAATTTGTCAAGCTCATTCAATCTTTCCATTCTTCTCTCCAATGGGTTGTAAATAAACATATGTTTGAAAGTAGCTTCAGCTTTCAGGAAAGATTCAATATATTCATTGCTTACTTCCAATTGTTTCATTTTTAAATAGTTGGGAATCTTCTTCAAAGCTTTCGTCATATCATCTTCTTCTGTGGTTAAAATAAACTTACAAGCCTTCTTTAGGCCAATGCCATGCAATGAGTCCAAATAATCACATCCCGATAATATGCACATTCTAAGGAATTTGTCAAATGTGTATTTTTCGGGCTTACATCCCATGGCTAGGTACAATTTTCTATTTTCTACTAACAATGCTTGTCCTGTTAAGTCTAATTTGAACAGTATCTTTTTTGCTCCAAATAATGTTAGATCTGAATCCTCAGTAACTACGTATTCAGCCAAACCTTGTTGATTTAACCATGCCATTTGCGCATCTGCTTCATATGGTGCTACTATGCAATCGACACCTCTATTACGACATGCTTTTATCAATTCCAATGCCATTTCATGTGTCACATCAACTGCCCTTCGCATGTGTGATCTTGCCTTTTCTATTTCATTTCTTCTTAAATATTCCTTGGCCAGTTGTTTACTTTCCTTTCTTGCTGTCCTTCTTCTCCGTTCAGTTTCTGCTTTTGCTGGTAAATGTCTGCCATCAAAAACCATTATGGTCCTAATATTGTGCCTCAGCAGCATATTGACATATTTCATGCAATATTGAATGTGAATATCTGTAGTTTCGCCTCTTATAAGCTTTTCAGCACATGCAAAAACTCCTTTATGCAGCCAACAGTAACTATCGACTGCCACCGATGATCCCTCGAAGTTTTTTATGTTGACAGTACTTGAAGCTTTTTCCAAAAATGGTATTAAACCGGTAATACCCATGTTGATTATTAACTATTTATGTATTTTCTGAGAACGAGCATTTGCTTATTTTTAAGTTCTATTCTATGTATGATCCGCAAATTAATGTTTTGCTATGGCTACCCAGCAAACAGTTCAACATCATGAAAAGTAATACAGTATTAAGGTACCGTTAGACTCGCAACCGAATTCGCTTTGAAGAGCTGCAAGTTGGAATGTCAAAATAGTATCGATGACCTTGGAAAAAAAGCTGCCAAAACCACCTGTTATTAACTCGCCTTGACCAAAATTGTAAGTTTTGGCAAATTTTTATCCACGTAAAAACACATCTTAAGAAATAATTTGGACACGTTTGTCTAACTCGTGGACGTAGAGGAATCAGAAATACACACATATATATATATATATATATATATATATATATATATATATAAATCATCATTACAAAAAACTGGTACATATGCTCTTATATGTATATATTTTTTTTTCAAAGAAGGTGATTTTGGAAAATTTTTAAACAGCTAGCTTTAAAACTTTCTGTATCAGAATGATCAAATGATATGTATCGATGTTAAAGTTCAAACTATAATTTTTTTGTTTGTTGGGCTCATATTTGTAAGTATGTACGCTTGTATTGACTGTTTTGTTTACTTTTCTATAATGGCGGGAAATGTTGTTTTGCTAATATGACAGTGTGCATATAGAAAATTAAGCTGGATTCACCCATTGTTTCGGAACAAAAAATTTGTTCCGAAACAATTTTAGTTTATTGAGAGATTGTTCTGAAACGATTCACCCACTTCGAACAATTGTTCCGGAAAAACAAGGCTACCATATGACATATTTTTGTAAACGATTCGTGTTAGTTTTTCAATTAGGCAGCACAGTAGCAGATGAATGCAATTTTCTTGTTTTCTTGGCTTCGCACTCATATATTTTATTGTGTAATAAATAAATTGTAAAAATAAACATCTCATCAAAATAAAAATGGATACAAATAAAAATCTTAGTAAAAGTCAAGTGCTTGTTTTAATAGCCATTGAGTTAAATCCGTGGACATATTTATTTACTTTTATTTGCACTAATATTCAACAGTTATTTATCTTTAACAACAAACAATATAAAACAAATTCTCTATATTATTATACACACATACAATATGATATGGTATCTCAATTCAACTTTACTTTAAAATTTAAAGTAGCTGGCATCACAGTTGAAATGTTTCAGAACATGGTATTGTACCATGTTTCAGAACAAAAATTAAAATTAAACCATTTCATGTTCCGAACAAAGTTAACTCTCTTTCGCTCTCTCTCTCAAAAAGAGAGACGTCAAACTACATATAAAAAAAAATGTTTCGGAACAAATTTTTTGTTCCGAAACAATGGGTGAATCCAGCTTTAAAACACAACGAAGCAGTTGAGTGTTTTTCTTGTAATTTTAGCCGCAAAAATAAATTTTTAACTGCCAACATCCAAATAAAGGTACCGCATAGAGTATATATGTGACGCGCAAAATAGAAAAGGACCTAAGGGTAAAAAACTTTTTTTCAGGGGAGCCATTTTAAAGATTTAAATGCGTGTATCTTTGGTGTACTTCAATTTCATAAAACGCGCATATCTCTGGGAGGGAACACTTTTGGGGCATGGGATCGGTCTCATTCGATGCTCAGATGTTGTCCTCATAGAAAAAAGTGAAAATTGATCTTTTTTACCCTTAGGTCCCTTTCTCTATGCGCTGTCACATATACACATTTAGTTTTTTAGGTACTTGTAAAATACAAGAATTCACAATTATTGAAGAACCATTGAAATACAGAAGAAAATAGTTAAACTATTTTTACATTACTCATATAAGAGATTTACTTTATTATATAATAATAGTTTGTATGCACGTCAAAAAAATAAAAAGTCTATATCAGGGCACACTGATACAGGTAGGAGCGATAGCCCATACGGTTATTTTGTTTTTGGGAGAAATTCTAATACAAACGTCAAAATTTCTGTACATATTTACATACATACAAAATTTAAAAGCAAATGTAGAAACAAACATGTATATTTTGTTTTTGTACTTTTTCGTTTTGCTTTGCTCTACACAATTAATTGTGAAGTTTGAATTAGAATTCACAAAAACAAAATACATGTAGGTTTTTATTTTTGTAAAACCGCTCCTACCTGTATCAGTGTGCCCTGGTCTATATGCACATATACTTATTTGCAGAAATATCAAAAATCCATTGATTGTAACGCATTGGCCGCACGGTTATATATTAAAGATATTAAATTCTTTGGATTCAAAAAAAATTGAATTTGTTGATGGCCAAAATCAATTAATGTTATATTTATGTAAGTAAATGATTATGTTTAATAAAATATTGAATTTTAACATTATTAATCTAGCAAAACAAGGGATCCAGTGTCCTCGACCTATAGCTAATGTCAATGGTAAATATCATTCCATCGAGTCCATAAACGGCCCTGAACATGTCGTTCGATTATTGGAATTCATACCTGGAAAAATGTTTCATGAAGTAGTCAAAACGAATTTTTTGCTTTACCAGACTGGTGAATATTTGGCAAAAATAGTCAAAGCGTTAAAGGTAAATATTCGAAAATAATGTTCGTGTTCGTTGAGTTTTGTAAGTACATAAAATTTGGAAACGTTCAAGAATACAAACACTGTTCAGAATTAAAAAATATGAAGAAATATCACAATGGTTTTTAAATATTGTCCCGGGGCTAAAAATTCAAAATTATGTATGCCTGGGTATATGCATGCACTTCATTAGCTTTTACGCCATCATCAGTTGACAAACCTCAGCTTATGCACAAATTTTCAAAAACCAATTTAGAATTACATAAGAAAAAACATATTTCATTTTTGGTATTAGGTCTATTGTTGATTTCTTGTAAGAGCCAGTGAAATGAAGGCATCATATGGCGTTTCAATAATGTTTATTTTTAGCCGAAAAACATTAAACCTAATCTCATATATGTACATATACGAATTATTTCCAGAATTTTCAACACGAAGCATACAATACACACAAATCTACTTGGCAACTACAATCTGTACCGAAGCTGAAAGACTTTTTATATGTCTTAAAAGATCATTCACGAAAAGAACTAATAGAAGAAGTTATACATTCTTTCGAAACGAAGGTATTAACCATATTAAACTCTTTTGAAATGCAGATTATTCATGGCGATTTTAATGAACAAAATATTATTGTTGAGCCTACTGGAGATGGTGAAAACTTTAAAGTTAAGGCTATTATTGATTTTGGTGATACTAATAAATCTCCTGTACTGTTTGAAGTTGGAATTGCTCTGACTTATATGTTGTTACAAGCAAAAAATTTAGCAAGTGGCGGCATTTTCTTGGCAGGTTTTGAATCGATTCATCCGTTAACATGTGAAACAAAGCAATATTTAAAATATTGCGTTGTCGCTCGTTTAGCTCAAAGTCTTGTAATGGGCTGTTACACTCATTCTCTTGATCCATCCAATGAATATGTGTTGGTTACACAAGAGGAAGGTTGGAAGTTAATCGAGGAATTATGGAGAAATCAGTTTGAAACTATTGATGAACTTTGGAAAACAGCCGGAGATAAATATATAACACAAAGTGTTAAATAAGTTTTTATAAATTTAACTTCTTTTTCAAAATCTTTTACTTATTATTTTATATATTTCTCTAGGAAGCGTAAAGCATGCTTTTTACCTCAAAGCAACATTATGTTTAACAATTTCACTATCCAGTGGGAAGAGAAAGTTAAATATCTTGGAGTGATACTGGACTCCAAAATGAAATTCAAAGATCATATCCATTATATAATCAACAAAATAAATGTACTCACACGCATGCTATACCCGTTTATAAATAGAAATTCTGCTTTGAGCATTTGCAATAAAATGTTAATACTAAAAACAATATTCCACGCCGTTATTTTCTACGCAGCTCCTGTTTGGTCGACCAGTGCTAACTGTCACTTGAATAAGTTACAAATATCCCAGAATAAACTATTAAAACTAATTTTTAACCTTCCTTGGTTCTACTCGACAGCTCGGCTCCATTCTCTTGCAAATATAGAATTAGTTAAAGATAAACTAGCTAGACTAAATGAAAACTTTAATATCAGATGCCAAAACTCTTCCTATAATCATATCAATGAGTTAGCTCATCATACGTAGTTGTGATTTAGAATTAGATGTTTTTATTAAAAAAAAAAAATGAAAAAAAAAAAAAAATAATATAAATAAAATAAAAAAGGTTTAAATAGGTTTTTGCTAAATTTTTACCTCCAATATAATTTTATCAATATATATATATAATTACTAATCGAATTTATTATAACTAAGTAGAAAAAGATACTAATCTTGAACTCCTTACAACTAATATTATATAATTGAAATGTAACATATTAAATAAGAAATAAATTGAATTGAATTTAAAAAATAAATAAAGATTTATTATTTTATATATGTTTTCCTAACTTTTGTTTAATGTTGTTACATAGAATTAAAATTTTATATATACAAAGACATATGTATATTATATGTATGTACATATAATATCAGCCTATTAATTGTTGCCTTCCTATCCATATTGTCAATTATTATTGTGCATTAATAATTATAAATAAAGTATTACGTCTAAATAAGGTTTAAAAGTAATTGTTTTGTTTTCTAAAGAATTCTTAAATTGTGAAAGAAAAAATTAGTTTCAACAAATAAATAATTTATTTATTTATTGCAAATTAAAACAATGGTATAAGTTAATATCTAACATTTTGATTTATTTAATGTTCTTTTGTTTATTTCAAATATGAATTTTAATATTTTGCTACAATGATATTTAAAGATTTTTAAAATTAAATATTTACAAAATGTGCAGTTGATTTTATTACTTAGCTTATTACACATACCGTTATTTTTATAACCACGAAAATGCATTTTCATTTCATATTTATTCAAAATAATAAAATTTATCACAATTTTCTTAGGCCAATTTTTTTAAGGACTTAAATATGTATATATTTTTGAGAATCGAGCTTATATTTAAATTAAATATTTTTTTTTTTTTTTTTTTTTTTTTTTTCATATCATATTTATTTGCAATCTATTTTTCAATAATAAGCAAATTAATTAAAACATATATATTAACATGAATTTTAACCTACATTAAGATTAAAACATAATTATTTACATTAATTCTATTTAACATATAAATAATATATTTACATATATGTATATATACAAGGACTTATACACTATTTTCTAAATGGAAGGTCAAGCACGTGTTGTCTTTTTAATCTGTGTACTTCTTCTTCATCATCTAATAAAATAATAGCTAAAGGGTTGGAATGATAACTAAGTCTGTCAAGGTATCTTAAACTGTAATTATTTATTTCATTTCTAATTTTTGGTATATATAAATCTCTGTGAATCGCATCATTTGTTACAAACCATGGGGCATCTACAATCATTCTAATAGTTTTTGATTGATATCGTTGAAGTATTTCTATATTGGAGTTACTTGCCGTACCCCAAAGTTGAATTCCATACGTCCATATTGGTTTTAAAATTGTTTTATATAATAGTACCTTATTTTCTAAACTAAGTTCAGATTTTTTCCCTAGTAACCAGTGCATTCGTTTTGTTTTAATATCCAAACAATCTCTTTTAGCTTTAATGTGTTGTTTCCACGTTAGCCTTTTATCAATATACATGCCAAGATATTTTACACAATCAGATTTTGGAATTTCTTCATTATTTAAAAAAATGGGAGGAGATATACCCTTCCTTAATGTAAATGTTATATAATTAGATTTTTCTGTATTAATTGAAATATTCCATCTCTTAAACCAATATGACATTCTGTCCAGATGATTTTGAACTTAAATTAAATATAATGAAAGCTTTTTTATTCAAATATTGTTTATTTACACTTTGCTATTCAAATGGAATTTATTTTTAATGAAGAATATTGAAGGTCGTTCTAATCTGGTAACTCACCTACATTTGTAGCTACCCCATGAGATGCAGCGGTTGTCAGCAATGTTGTGGTTGTTAAATTGTTAGAGGCAACGGTTGATTTTACGGTGTTAAGAAAAGTTTGTGTTGAAGTTGTAGGGAGAGCTGAAGAAATATTGACAGGATTATTTATATTGTTTGCTAATTTGGATGTTTGACTTCTCTGACGAGGATTGTGATGTGAAGCCCCGAATGAGGAGCTTTGTTGTCTCCTGCGTTTCTTAAGAAAAACAAACGAAGAATTTGTCATTTGTTGCTGCATTTGTAGAGAAGCTGCTGCTGAAGTTCCACAAGATTTAATTGTCGATACGGTTTGTGGTTTATTGTTGTCATTTAAATATTGTACTTGATCTTTGTCTAACCAAGGTAATTGAAATCCTCTAGGACTTTCCCCCTTGAAAGCAGTTGCTGTCAGCTTAGGAATCATTTCTCCAAACGCCTGTACGGGTAAGTCGTGAATATAACAAATTGATTGAAGGTTCTCCGTTGTGGGATAAAATGATTGTAAACTAGACGTTTCCTGTGTTGGTTGTATTTCATCTTTACAGTGTCTTCTCTTTAATCGCTCTATACGCCTCTGCTCTCGAATTTGCTGCACATCCCATTTTTTACGCCGCTTCTCATCCACTTCCAATTTTGAATGTCTCTTAAGAAATGTTTCGTTTGATAGATCTTCAGTTCCTTCAATACAATACGATGGACTTAGCTCGTGTTCTGTCCATTTCGGTATTTCTAACTTCGGGTTATCAGCTTGCAAGAGTTTTGCTTCAGCCTTTAAAAATTCGTAGTCATAATCGCAAGAAAACGCTTCGTCTTCCCATTCTCTAGTGCTGTATAATTGTGGTGTGGAAATGTACGTGCACCTTCTAATTTTTTGCCGGTGATGATGAGATAGCTGCGAAGAGCTATCATGAGATCGTTTCTTTTCAATTACATTAGAAGATGGTTTTAAGGGCGAAGATATTGTCGAATTTGATCGCTAGAATATAAGAAAAAAGTGTACATTATTAATAACTTATAAATGTTAAATATTTATTTATCTTATCGAAATGTCACATTATTCCTACCCTTTCGTTTTCAGCAGTAGAATCACAACTAATGGATTCATCGGTGTTATAATCAGGGGCATGCCACCGCATTATCGTCATCTGTTTCCCACGGCTAGGTGTCGGTGGTTGTTTACTTAAATGGGTAGACGATGACGATAATGAAGTTACAGCTTTAAATGTTGTCTGACCATCATTTGTTGTTGTTGATGCTGGAGATACGCTTGGTTTGGCACCTCTTGGTATTACAAGCGATTGTTTTGCTGCTTGGCGCAATCTCAAGCGTTTGCTTTGTACTGCCAAAACTTCATTGCTGTCTTCGGTGCTGTTGCCGGTATCATACATATCATCAACAACAACTGTTTGTGTAGTTGACTTTTCGTCGACTAAATCCTGGAAATTTTCTATTTCCTCTTCATCACGCGCATCAACATTTTCCACTTCGTCGTCATCGTTTTCCACATTTTCTTCTTGAAGACTTTCATCTCCTTCCTCTTCATCTTCTATAATCTCTTCTTCTCCATCAATTTCCTCTTCTTCACCATCATCGTGTTCTTCATCTTCAGCTTCCTCTTCCACTTCATCGATATCCGTATCTGTTGTATGACTTTGTGGACTATGGTTGTGCTTTCCCCGCCCTGAAAACATGTTTACTCTCTGAAGCACGATTTTACTTATTAATTTGCCGTTACACTCTCCTATTATATTGGATTTAGCCGTTCCAGTTGCAGACATAACTTTGGCGCAATTTGTTTCTAATGTTGCCACCGGCAAATTTTGGTTGGTTTTACATTGGATTTTTGCCAGAGGAGGAGGAGGAAGTGTTGATATTTCACCAGATCGCTTAATTTGGTGCTGAAGTTGCTTTCGCAGTTCCTTAACTTGATTATCCAACAGAACATTGCGTGCACGTAGTGATTCAATTTCTTCATTGCGATTTATTAAAACCTTCTCTTTAGCCATTAGTTGATCACTTTGTTCTTGTATTAAGTCTAAATGCAAAATCAACATTGCTTTTAGTTGTTTGTTTTCTTTAAGTAAAGCTAAAACATCCGCATTTGGTGAGGTTGTTGAGCCACCTCCACTGCCGGTATTTGCCGCAATGTTGAATGAATTTTTCGTTTGACTTGTGTGACAGTATACATGATCCATGTATTTATTATTTGCTGTGTTATTATTATTGCTGTTATTTGGTATTTTATTACATTTATTTTCCATCATCGTTAGGTAAAAGTTTTTTATATGAATTTCAATTATCTTTTTGCAATCTTTGTTGTTATTCCTCAGCTTTATTCTGCAATTTGTTTTACTTTCTATTCACCTTCAGCGTTCTGTTTCCTATAAATGCGCATTTTTTCACCATTATCTTTTTGCAAATAAAAATATTGTGCCTATATTTAAGAACTCCCAAAATAACTGTGTATCTTTTAGTAAATATATTATATGTCTTTTATTTGCTTTAATTTATTTCAAATATACGTAGGAAAGGAAATTTATTTCACTTACAATTACAGTAAATAATATTCATGAAAAATTTAGCGCACACAATCTTTATTATCTGACCACAGCGATTATTAGTTGCTACAAATAGTATGTTATTTTTGCAGCGTATTCGCCGTGATTACATTTTTATAAGCACATCCAGGCGAACTTGCAATTCGCTTTGGATTTTAGTAGATGGCCTGGATAGGGCTGTTTCAAGGCGAATTAATAACGGGCTAACTTGTCTCGAAGTCGCTGATAATTGGAATGTCAATATCGTTTTTATGTACCTTGAAAAAATGTTTGACAAGCAAATTTGGTAAAATACAAAATACCTAAAATAAGTTCCCGTTAGTCACGTGCAAGGCATATCAATAAAAGGCCCAATTATCTTTGAAAGTGACTTGTCGGGCTGTCAAAACCATCTGATACCAATGAAAATCAAATTGTTTTTATTTTTTATCTTACTTTGTTATGTTTCAAGGAAAATAAAAATTTATGTTATTGTATATGACAGCGCCACAACTAGTTAAAGGACATTTGTAATGCAGAGGCGAATTCAAAGTATTTTCAATAAAAACAAACGACTTTGTAATATATATATGCATTGATAATTTTTTATTTAAATCATGTGGCAATATTTGTTCCGCTTTTCTGCAACTTTTGTTTACAAATAATTTTTATACATTTTATCTGAAACGCTTGCTCGGTTCCCAAAAATGTCCATATTCGGAGATGATGGTATTGATGATTTACTAAATGGTAATGTGCAAAATGATGTAGATCAACTACCGGATGATGCTGATGATAACGACCACATATTTGGAGGTGGTGACCAACAGGATGGCGAACCCCAGCATAGAGAGGGAGATGCGCCAATTAAGGTTGAACCGAAAAAGCGAGCTGTGCGTAATCCCCGGCCGCGACTTAATGTGGATGTTTTAAGAGGTCAGCGTGGTTTGCACACAATTGAAGACTATTTCAAAGATATAAAATTCGAAGGAAAGGGACAAGAAAAGGAGGATCTTGACGAAGTGTTACGACGGCTTCAACATTGGGGACATCGAATGTATCCTAATTACAAATTCGATGATGTGTTGTCAAACATAGAACGATTAGGGAAGAAGAAATCCTTGCAAGTACATTTGTCACGGTATAGACTAGGGATGTTGGAAAGCATGAAGAATCATGGCGATATCAACAATGAAGAAGATGACGACGATCAACCTGCAGCTGCTGCTGACGAACCCTACGATGAATTTGACGCCCTTTTGGATGAACAAATTGCCATATCGAAAGTGGATCCCCGGACCCCAGTGGCAAATAATACAAGATATTCTGGCGCGGATGTAGGCACTATAAATTCTTCGGTATCTAGCAGAACTTTTACTACACCTTCCTTTTCTAAAGGCAATGCTGTTATGTCTACACCTTATAGTAGACAAGTTAACTTGAATGACACGAGCGAATTAGCTACACCTTTACCGCCAAGCCAACCATCAACTCCAACAATAGCAAAGGAGCCCTTAACTTCGGTACAACTGGCTAGAATTGCTGAAAATAGAAAATTAGCTCAAGAGCGCTTAGCAGCCAAAAAACGGCTCCAACGGGTTGCTTAAAAAGAATTTGTTTACACATTAACTGAAAGATGTACTATTAATTTAAAGCTATAACGAGACTGGTATTAAAATCCTATTTGAAAATGTTCATATCTTGAAGAAAATGTGAAGAAAAAAAAATCAGTTGATTATATTGAGGTGAGTTGATTTACTTTTATACCTAAATTTTGGAAAAGATCTTTTGTTAACAATTTTTTTGGCTATACGCATACAAAAGTAGATATATAGGTTTGTATTTCGCTACATAAATTATTTTGTTATTTGACTTTCTTGCTGTTATTTCAAATACTTGTAACGATGAGTTTGTGGTCTATTTTTTTTATAAACAGCGTTAAAAACGTTTTTTTTTTTATAAAATTATTACAGCTTAAATATTTTGTTAACTGTTTATTAACGAAATTTTGAATATAATTAATTAAAATTTTTAATAAATTTATAAAAAGGACCTCGATTTTAATAAATGTAATAAAGTATATTAAACATATGCTTTGTTTATTGCGAATTAAATATGTTTATCGTAGATCATTTTAAATACATAAGTCGAATTAAAAATGTCCGTGTGTGTTTTCTGCAGTATGAAAATGTTCACTCCGTAGATATTAGTTATATCAAATCTAAATAGTTAATTCGAGTGTATGTTTTTATACGTCGTGCCAGAAAGAAGGCACATGATTATGGAGCAACTTAAAGTAAAAAGAGTACAGGAATTTTTATACTTACATACTTATTTCCATACATATGTATGTATATATCTACATATGTATATTAAATCGACATTATTAAGAATTAAGAAATATACATATATACATATATATATAAACCCCATTTTTTAATTAAATTCTTTAAACAAAAGGCAAACTACTTTATGATAGCAGTCTGCTATGGTAATTGTAAATCGTTCAGGTTTTGTACTGCTTCTTTTATATGTCTTATATCGCGAGCATATGTGCGACAACAGCCACCAATAATTTTGGCCCCTAATTGTGCCCATTCAGGTACATAATTAGCTAAAGGCACACAATGCTCTTTACCCATCCATCCTTTGTTAACATCGTAAACCTCACCGCTATTTGGATATACCACCATTGGTATCATGTCGTCTGCAGTGCTTTCAACATTTACAGATTTGAGGAGCTGTGTTACAAATTGGGGATTTACGCAGTTTATACCGATCGCTAAGCAATTTTCTACCGCATTGTGCTCTTTGACTAGATCCCATATTGCATTAGCTGCGTCCGCAAACACTTCGCCATGAGCTAAAGACTTTTCATCTTTGCATTGAAAAGCAACCCAAAATTTAACGTCTGGATAATCAATGCAAAGCATTTCAACTAAAGCCTCAGCTTCCATTTGACAAGGTATTGTCTCTATAGCCAACGCATCTACTCCAGCCTCAAGACATGCATCAATTCGAACTCTATGCCAATCAGTTATCTCTTTGGCATGCACATAGTCTGCATAGTCACCTGTATATTCAGAACCATCGTGTAAATGCGCTCCATACGGTCCTATTGATGCAATGACCATAGGCATCCCTAAAAATTACATATATACGAAATATTAATTATAGAGAAAATTTATTGAAGTGCTTTCTACCTTCAGATACATTTAATTGAGCTTGATAGCACTCAGTTAAATATTTCTCTTTGGCAATATGAGCTAATCGCACCGTATTTTTAATTAATTCAATACTCTGATCAGCATCTAATTCCAGATATTCCATATAACCTTCAACACTTGTCTGATACGTGTTAGTTAAAATTATATCTGCACCATCTGCATATGTAAGTATGTACGTATATATTTAAAACGGTTTTATTTCTTTAATTTTGATTCATAAAATACTCCAGTTCATTTTCTGGATATACAAACTTTGTAAGAAATCGACATGGGTATTAACTACAGCTGCAGGATTTGTAGCATTAAATCGGGCACTCCATAGAGGATCACCATCAACGGCGTTTCCAACATGCACGGTCATTTGGGTACCAAAACCTCCATCCTTAACCAAAATTCGTTTCAACCGCATTTTTAAATAAATGTAATCCTCTAAAACTTTTTGAAAATTTAATTCAAATATATACTAGCTTTTGGTCGTGAATGTCTACTATGCACAAAAGTACCTAAAATAGAAAAAAGTATCATAGTAAGTACCAAGATTTTTGTTTATTTTTCCATCCAAGAAGTGAACTATATACATATGTAGTATGTATGTGTGTTAATGTAGATTATAAACAATTTGTATGACAAATTTATCAAAAACAATGAAAAAAATAGAGAAAAAAAGAACAACAAAGATACAAATCTCTTCTTACTTTTACCCGTTAAAGTACCCTATATGTTAATTTGCGCCATATGCTATCTATTTAGCAGTTTTCATCCAAAGTCATTAAGTGATTTTTACGTGATAGTAACACCCATACACAAACTTTCATTTTTATAATATTGGTATAAAAAGTATGCAACAGCATTTAACTAGTATCATTAATGACATCTCAATTATTTATATTGGAAGGCTACACGAATGTATGTATGTATATCTTTTTAAAAAAATACTTACTACATGCATATGTACATATCTAAACAAATCCATACAAAGTAAAAAATATATATTATTTTGAGAATCAAAGGGATAACAATGTCCTGTCCAATGTCTGCATTTTATTCGAAAGTCCATCGAATGAAGGTTAAATTAATTCTACAAGTCTTCCAATAATGTGTATTACAGCGACTATTACAACAAACACTTAGCTTAATAAATTTACGTTATCACGAACTGTGTTATTTATTTATTAATACGATTACGTTCATGCATACACATTTATAAAATTTAGTGTTATCAAAAACCAATAGTTTTGACTAAATTATATTACCAGCTATTGCTATATAGATACATACATACCATATTCATATGATTATATACATACATATATCTAGCTTTTAATCTAATAAGACACTTAAAAATAGTGTAATGTTTTGGTGGTACTTGCTCGCAATATTTCATTCTGTTGTATTCACCTAATAACACCCACAAGTTGTACATACATACATACTCGTATATAGATAATTTTCGGATCATGCAATAGGTTTTTCTTAAGAGTATTGAAATGCCAATATTATGTTAATGTATTACCCATATTAAGAAAATTTAAAAAAGAAATTGTGCTAATTAAGCATCTCACTGTATGCCTTTGCGAATACTGGCAGTTTTTCCGTTCGATGAAAATTGATTTCTTTTAAAAAATTTTTGCTATACGAAACCTTTTTAATGAAAGTATACTGGGAGGCTTGACATCTCGATCTTTACTTGCTGGTTGTTAAATTGTATCTGAATTTGCTAATATGAGTATATAGTTAAAACTCAAAGTCCACATTTTCTTTGTCAAAGATTTACTATAAAAATGTCTGGATGTGTAAACTTTAAATATGAAGTCCAATTTATATGAATAAAATATAATTTAATTACTTCGAATGCATTTTATACTTTATATCTATTTATATATTTTTTCTATAGAAAAATTAAAAATTGTAAATAAATACGATTTTTTATATTGCTATATTTAATTCAGTTAACATTAGTTGATCGAAATTTTGTTTTTAAATTCAGAAGACATAATAAATATTCCAAGGAACAAAGGAAAGTCAATATCAGTTTTAATTATCCAACATAAACACATCTTACCTTTTTAAGACTACTTATTTAAAAGTAAGTACTATTTAAATTATACTGTTAACAAACAGATTTTATATATGTATAAATAATTTAAAAACACTGCTTCGGTCGCAAACGATTCACTTGCTAGCTTTAACAAAAATCTCTATTACAATTGTTTGATGTACTTAAACATGCGACAGCTACTTATAGTTCCCGAGACTGCATAAAGCTACATACAATATATTAATTATTATTATTTTGTTATATTTATTCAATTCACTGCTAGACAGACTAGAACTCAACATTGTTTATTGTTTGATGATAAGGTGTTCTTAAAATGAAAACATTTTCCATTAACAAACACACTGCTATCAGAGAATGAGGAGAGAGAGAGAGTGAGCGTCTAATTAAGCAACATTTCCACTTATCAAATTTATTTTAACCCTCATTTCGTCACCTTTTGTAAATTAACAGCCTATTTCACAATGTCCTGTTTTTGTGAATAAAATAAAAAATTTCGCCTGGGAATTTATATTTCAACAACAATAAAAAAAAACAAAATTTATTTAGTCCAAAAACGGAAAT